>CM075656.1:87845000-89095000 GCA_037953625.1 Crotalaria pallida
AAAATGGGTACAGTACATAAGAGGGTGAGCCAGTAGTAACAGAAAAATTAAATCTAATATTCACCATTCAAAATTTAGACCTTCTTTTAGAAATTATTAGATACTTTAGAAACAATAATTTTCATCGTGATATATGTGAGATTGTTGATTCAAAATCACTTGATAATTTTTTTTAAGTTCGCCAAAAAAAACTTTTTTTTTTACACTTTTTTTGTCCTAGATGTAAGCCCAGCTATCAGACTTTTTTAAAAATATGTTTTTTTATGGATAAATTTTTCAAAATTACCTTTATTTAAAACAGGAATAACACTTTAATTTTTCAATGAAAAAGGAAAAGGCAACCATGGAACACCAGGCCAATTATGTTAAGAGAGAGGTAAAAGAAAAATCTGAATATATACACCTAATATAATATGGGTACGTATTTTGGGTACGGCTCGGTGTAACTCAGTTCGGCTCGGTACGGCTTGAATATGGATACGGTTTGAAACTACGCAGCTAAGAAGGAAAATAGCTTCATGTGTATGTACCCGTTTTTCTCTTCGGATCTGTATCTACAACAAGTGTGTTCATCGGCCACCGCTTTGCATATAAGCCAACCTCCATCATCCGCCTTGCATCGCCAATCAATGATGAGGGTTGCATCGCCAACACACCAGATCAGTCAAGGGACGAGGCGGTGGTGTGTTGGGTGGCTGTTGTGGTTGGATGCATGTGTTATTGTGGTTGGAAAGAATCAAAGAACTGATGAGGGGTTCTTTTTCTTCTCTCCTTAATTGATTTTTCTTTTTTTTTTTTGGTGAATAAACGGGGCTAAAAGCCCAAAAAAAGATTACAAATGAACAAGCCTAGGAGTTGGAGGCCCAACTATATCCTTAATGAGCCAATTTCCCAATTGAGGGGGAGGTCTTTCCAAAATCACGCAACACTGATTAGCTTGCAAGCTTATCTTCGCCAGGAAATCTGCGCTCCCATTGGCTTCTCTATATATGTGAATAACTTGAACCTCCCACTCCTTGCTGAGTAAATTCTTGATTCTAGATATGATGCTCTGAGACAGGTGGGAACTATCCTCCTTATTATTGATTGCCCGCACCACTTGAAGGGAATCCGTTTGAAGGATGATCTTTTTGATGCCTTTCTCCCACGCCAGCTTCAATCCTTCCCAGCAGCCCCATAGATCCGCTACTTCCACTGTTGTGCTACCCAAGTTTCGCAGAAAACCTCCCAGCCATCTACCTTCATGGTCCCGCAACAAACCACCACACCCTGCTATCTCATTATGCACACCGACCGCATCGTCAATGTTTAGACAGATCCAGCCTTCAGGAGGAGCAACCCATTGAATTTGGATTGCTTTTCGTTGAACATAGGTCCCTGGAAGGGCCGCAGCTGCAAACATCTTGTAATCTTCAACCTGCTTTATAATTAGTCTCCAAGGTTCGAAGGGTCTAACAAAGTCCTCGTCATGCACCCCTGCGTTTCGCCAATTCCACAGGTTAGCACAAGCAGTTGCCCAGATAGCCAACCACTGAGAGATTCCGGAACCACCAAGGTCACAACTTATGTTGAGATTTAACCAAGCCTCAAGCGAGCTTCCATAGAAGATGCTTCTAAACTTCCCCAAAACCAAGTTGTTCCAGATGGGCCTAGCATGGTGGCAGTCTCGGACAACATGAAGAATGTCTTCTATAGCAGACTGGCACCACTTCCAGTAGGGAGTCGTCATGCCCCATTTACTCATGCGTTGATTGGTGAGCAATCTGCCATGTATCAGCTTCCAAGCAAAAATTCTTGTCCTCTGGGTGCCTGCAAGTTTCCAAATTTTCCGCCATTTGTCTTCCCCTCTCAGGTCCAGCCAGCCATTAATGATTGCATAAGCACTAGCAATCGTGAACTTACCACTTTTATCACTTGGCCATTGCACCCTGTCCACTCCTGCATCAGGCAAAGGAGGGGGGATAGCATACATCTTTGTAATTATGTCTGAGGGGAGGAATTGTCTGAGCTTGACCCAGTCCCAATCACCAGCAGTATCAATAACATCCTTAACCATCCAATGAGCAGCGTAATCAGGGATAACCACATCTGTATCCTTTAGTCTTCCCTGATTTGGAATCCAAGAATCATTCCAAACACTGGTAGAGTGACCATTGCCAATGGCCCAACTTTCATTATCATAGAGAGTTGGCCAAATACGGGCAACATGCTTCCAGAGGGATGAGTTCGTTATCTTGACCACAAGTTTGTGTCGTCGATTGTCTCTGTCACCATACTTGCCATTAAGGACCCTAATCCACAGCTGATGTCCTCCCTCTTTGATTTGCCACCCAATTTTCATGAGACAAGCATCATTCATGGCTTTAAGATTTCTAATTCCAAGCCCCCTAGTTTTTTTGGCATCATGAGCGTCTCCCACTTAACCAAGTGAGCTTTTCGATGTCCAACCTCATCACCCCAGATGAATCCTCTTTGAAGCTGTTGAATAGTGTCTAGAATATTTCTAGGGATATAACCGGACATCATAGGATAAAGAGGTACCGCATCCAGGACAACTTTGGATAAGGTGACCCTTCCTGCAAAAGATAGCTGCTTAGCTTTCCACCCAGAAAGTTTGTTTCTAATACTTTCGATGAGATATTGATACTCTCTCTGCTTTGGGGCCTTGCCTGTTAGGGGCACACCAAGATACTTCCCCAAACATTTTGTTTCGCGAAAACCTGAAGCTCTTGTAATCCTTTGTTTCATAGCCCTAGCTGTATTCTTTGAGAAGAGTATTGAGGTTTTCTCCTTGCTCACATCATGCCCCGCCATAGAGCAGTACTTATCAAAGACTCTCTGCATAACATTCAGTTGCTACTCACTAGCTTGACCATAGAGAAGCAGATCGTCCGCGAACATGAGATGCGAGACAAAGGGGCCATTCCTTCCTGCTCTCATAGGCTTCCAATCACCACTATTAACTTCCTCTAAGATCATGTGGGAGAGTTTATCAATACAAAGAACAAATATGTAGCGGGAAATGGGATCCCCTTGACGGATACCACGTTGGGGGAGGAAAGCTGATTTGCGGTCACCATTCCAGAGAATACCGATACTGGAGGTTGTGATGGCTGCCATAATAAAATGAATCATGTTGTCAGGGAGGCCCACTTCTTGAAGAATTTTGTGTATAAAGGACCATCTGAGCCTATCGTAGGCTTTAGCGAGATCAACTTTAATAGCCATAAACCCTTTCTTTCCTCTAATTTTATGCAGCCCATGCACCATTTCTTGAGCTACAATGATGTTCTCATGAATATTCCTTCCTGGTACAAAACCTGTTTGATAGGGGGAAGTGACTGCAGGCATAATCTCCTTGAGCCTATTTACAACAACCTTGGTCATGATTTTGTAAATAGTGTTGCAAAGTGAAATGGGCCGAAGTTTATTCACGAACTCCACCTTCTGCACCTTAGGGATCAAGCAGAGATCAGTGGCGTTGATTTCTTTTATGTCTTGTGGGTTTCTCCAAAGATGACGAGCATACTCATTTATGCTCTCATTTACAGTTTCCCAAGAAGCTTGATAGAAGCCAGCGGGGTTACCATCGGGGCCTGGAGCTTTCCAAGGAGCCATCGCGAACACAACATCCTTGATCTCTTTGTCCATGAAATCACAACTCAGTTTGTTCTTATCATCACTACTAATACCAGGAAATGAGAGGTTAGTCTGGTGCCAGACCACTTGTCGAGTATCCTCACTGAAGAGGTTTTGAAAGAAGTCCCTGACATGAGTGGAAATCATATTCTCATCTTCCATCCAGTTTCCTTGCTGATTTCTAAGCATAGAAATTCTGTTTCTCCTTCTACGAGTAATGGCTTTTAGGTGATAGTACTTGGTGTTGCGGTCCCCATCTAGCAGCCACTTCCCCCTAGACTTTTGATACCAAAGCAATTCTTCTTGATGCAGAACCTGGTCAAGATCCTGCTGCAGCTCATTTTCAAGATTAGAAAGGAAATGGTTGGTGTAATTACACCTATACTGCTGTCTTTGGATGCCCCCTAATCTTGCCATGATCTTCTTCTTTCTCTGCTTGACGTGACCAAAAGTTTCTTTGTTCCATTTTTTTAGGATCCTCTCCATCTCCTTGATCTTATCAGGAACTGGGTTGGCACTCTCCCAACAAGGTTTGATGGTAAGCGAAAAATTAACGTGAGTTAGCCAAGCACTTTCCAATCTGTAAGGCCTATTCTGGGGGCTTCTGTTGTCTCCATTAGTCAAGAGGAGCAAAGGATGATGGTCAGAGAACTTGACTCTCGGGAGAACTTTAACAACCGCTTCATCAAACCTCAAACGCCAAGTGTCATTAGATAAGGCCCTATCCAGCCTCTCAAAAACTCTCTCCAACCCATTAAATTTCGGCCCTCTCCATGTGTACTTAGGGCCGACAGCGCCCAAATCAATAAGCCTGCACAAATTAATTCTTTCAACAAAGGTGTCACACTTGCGTTTATTTACAGGGGCTCCACCTTTTTTCTCATGGGAGCCTGCTATGTCATTTAGATCCCCAGCTACAAGCCAAGGGTCAGTGACATTATAAGCTATATCAAGAAGATCAGCCCACAAGGAATTTCTCACTTCATCAGTTGGGCTTGCATAAACTGCAGTAAAGTACCAACTTTGTTCGTCTGGATACTTTATTTCCATGTGAATAAATTGGAGGCTTGTGCGAATCATGGTTAAGGATAAAAGGGCTTTTTTCCAAGCAACCACAATACCACCCGAGAAACCTCTGCCCACTGAATAAGTAAAACCATCAAAACCCAATAACTGAAAAGTCTTAACAAGATTAAGGGGATTTATTCGAGTCTCCATAATAACCATTATATCAGGGCAACATAAAGAGGTAAATTCTTTGCAATAACGATAAAATGAGGAGTTGGCAGCTCCTCTACAATTCCACAAAAAGATACTTTTGCTATTCATTAAAACAACCTTAATCTATGGTCATCTGTGCACCATCATAGAGATGGGCCTCTAGCGTCTCTGGGACAAACTCCATATCATTTTCATCAAGCTGGCTGCTATTAGTTGGGTTATCCTCAGAGCTTTGCATTGAGGGAGTGGCCCAATCTATAGCATTGCAGTCTTCAAATATCATATCCCCCTCTTCAATCATTGGGTCTGGAGGCTTGGTTTCAGTATCAACAAAACTACCATGAGGGCCCTTAGTGGGCTGGTATGTTGAAGGCCCACCACCCATAGGTCCTGTAGGCCCCATGTCATTACTGATCAACACCTGAACTTGGGTTACACGGTTTGTGTTGCAGGACTCTTTACTTCTTTTATCCTCCTGAGTGTAGTCTTTTTCTATACTTTTACCCAACGTTGCTTGGGCCCCACTGGTGACATCCTCAAAGCCAGTCACATCCACCCTACTTCTACCCCCTTTGCCACTTCTAGTACCCTGGGCATATCTCTCTGCAGTGATCTCCTCAGACCCCTTACCTTTTTCCTTTCTATTCTCTTTTGCCTCCATTTTTTGAGCCCCTCCATTGTCGTTTTGTCCTTGTCCCTGCCTACCATTTTGTTTTCTTCCCGTTGCCTGTCCCCTCTTGTCTGACACATCTTTTTCAACTGGCTGGACTTCCTCAGCATGTTGCTGATCTTCTACGTCATCTTCTTCCTGGTTTTGCAGAGCTGTGAACCTGGAGCCGCCAGCAGTAGCTGCTTTGCTTGGAGCCTGCGCTGTCCCTTTTGTTGCCTTCGATGGTCCTTCTTCTTCACGCGCCTCCTCTTCTCTTCCCCCTTTTTCACGCGCCTCCTTCTTTTTTCCTCTTCTGGTTTTCTGGACAACTGTCCACGGCCCAGGCTCAGTTCTAGGAATTTCCTTAGGGGTTTCCTTATCTCCTGAGCTCACACTGTCCGGAATCTCAACTCCTTCTGGAACAATGTTACGACTTAAGTTCTGAGGGCACCCCTCCACATAGTGTCCAAATCTTCCACAAGTTAAGCACAACAGATGCAAGCCTTCATATTCCACTCTATAGCATTTACCCTCTATTTGGAACATTCCTAGGAGAGGTTTAGTGAGGTCCACCTCTACACACAGTCGAGCATACTTACCTCTTTCCTGGAGGTATGTAGTTTTGTCAACTCTTACCGTTTTGCCAATACGGTTGCTAATATAAGACAACACATTGGCATCATAGTACTCAATGGGTAGTCCTGAGAACCTGACCCAAACAGCTGCTGTCTCAATGGTTTCTTTGAAGGGGAGGAAGTTTGGGGTCCATCTTCTAACCGTGAGATAATGGTCATAAATGAGCCAAGGGCCGTCCATGTAAGCTTTCATGAGGTCTTCTTCATTGGAGAACTTGACCAGGAAATAGTCATTCTCTAGATCAATGATGTTAATCACCCCTTTTCTTACCCACATCTGCTTCAGGCGATTCTCCAATGCTTTGTAGCCTATCTTCCTTCCTAGGATCTTAACAATGACTCCATTCCTCCATGGTTCGCAGATGCGTCGTTGCTCTTTCTTGTTCAGCACAAACTCAGGACACTCATAGTCTCCATGCTTCCTTTCAATGACTTGGAAGCCTGGACGAGGATCATCCTCCTCAACTCCATAGTACGCTCCTCTTCGCTGCTCCTCAATCCTCCACAGGTCCTCTTCTTCTTCATACAAGCCACCACCCTGACCTTCATCATCTCTTCCCAGCACAGAGTTAGCATAGGATCTCTTATGGCTCTTCGTCACCCTACCATCTTCCTCTTCATACAAGTCAGTATATGGAGTTGGCATGGAGGAGTTTCCATGATAGCTCCCTTCTCCTTCTCTTCCTTTTTTCTTGCTTCTATCCGTGGGATCACCTTCTTTGTGTGTGTTCACCCCCACCAATTCAGGTGGCAAGGGTATGTCCATGAGGTTCCTGTCCAAAGTGTCTCTCTCTTTCTCTCTCTAGAATTTTCTCTCTTTCTCTCTCTTCTATCCATTTTTCTTTTCATTTTCCTACTGCTTAGACCGCTTCAATTTGGGGTTCTTTTGTAAATTTTAACATTCAGCTTCTTTTTGGTCAACACAAAGATTTTTTTTTATTTTATTCAATTCATAAAATAATTCATTGTATTTTACGTATACTTTTTTTTATCAGTTTTCTGTAAAATAAATGTTATTATTATTTTTTTTTGCAATTTTATTTATATTTTGACATATAATTTTTTATTTTCATATGTATCAAAATAAAAATAATTATATAAATATATCATAAAAATATAATATATATCAACATATCCATCCCCTAATTTTTTGTACTTCGTACCCGTATCCATACCGGGTACCGGTACCGTATCCGTACTAACACATATTTGAACCAAACCTGAAACCACAAGGGGCCAAATGTTAGGGTTGAAATGACCTTTGTGGGGGGGGGGTGGATTTGGACCAAACCACTTGGGTATAATGTAATTAACCCTTTTAATTATTCATGGGAGAAGGAAAATGCAAGCTTCATGTCCTAGCTATGAACCAGGGGATATTCAGATTTATCATTAAATATACTAATTATATAATCAAACAACAAACATAAAAATGTTTAATTTTGATTAATCATAACATAATAAAGTTGATAATCATATAAAAAAATGATAATTTATCTATCAAGTAAATAAGGAATCTACTAGAAAAAGTGCTAGAAGTAGTACAAAATTATCTACAAGACCTACCATTTAGAATATTTTTTAGTGTAAGGCTTAATTAGAACCATTGCCTTTTGTATAACTCTTTTTAGTTGTTGCTCAATAATAATGTTATCTTCAAAATATTAAATATATAATAATTTAAAATATTAGCAAACCGTACACACATAGCACTGGCTAAGAGCTAATTTATAACACTCCTAAAAATATACAACATAATTATCAAAACATCCATGTTCTATAAACTTTTATTCAAATATTAAACTTTTTAATGGCTACATAAAAAATATAATTTTATTATTTTTATTTCAATTAATAGGTTGCTATCTACTATTTACTTTATCTAAGCTAATGTATTTTTATTTTCTGTTTTCCTTAAGAAAAAACTGAATTATTATTGTAGCAATTGAAGGCCTACTAGCTAATACACATTGACAAAATAAAATAATAAAACAACATTACGATTACAACATTTAAAAAATTTATTTTTATGTTTTAAAATAATGATAGTGTTTGGTTGTGTAGTAGAAAATGAAATGACAACTATTCAATATATGATGATATGGGTGTTTTTGTAATTTTACAATAAAATGACATTGGAATAACTCATTCCTAACTTTATGAAAGTGGGTATAAAAATGGATAAAACACATAAATTATTTTTCCCGGGAATGATTTTATTAATAAACTTGAAACAAAATTGAGTATATTTTATAACCATTTTATATTCCAAGGAATGATTTAAGATTACATGAAACAAACGTCCCCTAAGTGTTCTTATTTCTCCGTCTTTTTCCTTATATATGTTATTGATATTTCAACACGACCATTGACTACAACTAATAAGTGTGTGTTTGGTATAATTAGTAAAATTAAATTATGATTATTTTTATTTTTGATTATAATCTAGTAATGTTATAATCTCTTTATCTTTGGGTCTCTTAGTTGAAAAATGAATTTAAGTTTGGATAGTGTAAAGAAAATTATTTTTATCGAGTAAATAAAAAAAAGGGATATGGAATGATAAGGGGTGGTTAGTGTTGTTGGAGCGATAAAGGTAGGATGAGAAAATTATATGGGTTTCAAAAAATAATCTTACAAAAAATAATTTATAGAACCTATGCATGAGATATTAGATTTTGAATATTTTTTTCAAGAATATAATCTAAAATTATAATTTGCATTCACGCAAACACGTTAGATTATGATTATTTTTTTTAAAAAAATTAAAAACATAATCTTAATTAAAAAAAAACAAACATCTATATCCCCTAAATCAGGGAAAAGTGAGAGTAGAAAGAGATAGGAGGCAAGTGATTACAGCAGGTCCAATTTTAATATTTTATGGTTCCAGAGGGAAAAAAATTAAGACCTTATAATTTATCGGCAGCTTATAATTAACAGAAAATTTAATAACAAAATTACAAAAGCATTTGTTTTAAGTAAGATAAGAATTTTCCCAAATTCACATGATGCTATGATTTCCTGGTCCCTTTTAATTTTTGTTTTACTTTTTAATTAGCTTTTGGGCATCAAAAAGGAAGTAATGGTGGTTGACAAATTGCAGTGAAGGGGATCTTTTGAGTTTGGAGCGAGGAATGGTATAGCCAGATAATTCGTTTAGTAAATGTTGTAACAACAATAATAGAAACAGAAGAGAAAGAGAGAGAACACACAGAATTGGTCACGCAGTTCGGCCAATGGTACCTACGTCTGCGACTATAGAGAAGTTATAGTTCCGTATTATTTCTTGTGCTAATTAGGGTTACAGAGTACACGCATATGTATAGTAGAAAACAGATTACATCAAGGCCCATAACCCGTACCGGAGTGTGACCCTTTGCCCTTTTATAGCACCTATGAGTTATACTCAACAGTAAATATGCATAAAATCTTGATGAGAGAAATCCTTATCCTAATTGGGGGAGGAAAAAAAAAATACATGAGCGAGTGAAGGATCAAGAAAGCAAAAACCTTGGTATTAGTCATGGTGTGTGTGAGTAATAGAAGGTTAAGTCTAATAAATATTAAAATAATTATTAAGTCCATTTGGAGAAAAAGAATAAAATAAATATTTAGTTAAATAATAAAGTAAATCTTATTATTACTATTATTGTTATTATTATTCTAGAATGTTGGACTCATTTCAATAGTCATTTAGGATTTATCTTCTATATAAGGATGGTATCCTCTCTATTATTATGAATCAATGAAAAATAAAGTTTTTTTACCAGTGGAGGCTGGCACAAGTGGAAGGGGCTTGTGTCCCTTAAGCATGTGGTCGCGGGTTCGAGTCGTACCCGAGGCGCATGTGAATGGAGCAAGCTTTACTGGGAGCATCGCCCCCGAAAGGGCCCGACCGTGGTGCGAGGGATTAGTCACCCAATTGCGCGGGTGGATACCCTGGTTCATCCAAAAAAAATAAAGTTTTTTTTATTATCCTTTTAATTGTTTTCAATAGGAGCAGAATAACTTGTAAAATTAATCACTTGGTAAAATATCAGTGAGCTGATAACAGACAAGCATTTCCAAAACGAAAATCGGTAGGCTTAAAGCATTTCCAAATCGGATGCATTGATACTGCCATAGCTAATCTAACAAAGAAGCTGGAGGCACTTGATTTTAAGGCAATTGCAAAATCGGTGGGTTTATCAGATAATGATATGGTTGTTAGAAAAAATGTCAGAGGCTCTATGGCAAAAATTGAAAAATAAAGAGAGCTTGGTCATCAAAAATCAAATGTGTGGTACGTTAAAGAAGAGGAAGTTAATAGTTCCTCTTTTCATGCCTGTTTGATTCAAGGAAAGAGGAAGAATACGATGTGTGCTTTCTTAGATGATACTAGGTGGTTGGGGGATGTGGTTGATATTAGGCAGTTTGTCCGGGATCAGCTTCAACGGTATTTTTCAGAAACTCGGGCCTATAGGCTATCGCCACACACACACACACACATATATATATATATATATATATATATATATATATATATATATATATATATGAGATTGCTAACATGCGTAAACCCTTTTTTTAGTTGGAACAAGTTAGCATTGTGTACCAGATTATTGTAGACAAAAATACCCTTGTATATTTTGTAGAACCTAATATTACGTATAAATGTATTTTAATAATTTTGTTTTTTAAAATTAAAAAAAAAATCCCCAACCCCCCAAACCTACGAACACCCTCTCATTCCCTTTCATTAGAAATCCAAAAGCCTCTCTCTCTTACACCGATTCTCTCTTCCTCTAAACCCAGAACCCAACCCCTCTCGCCATCGTCAGCCACTCCCCAGCCCAAACCGCAGCCAGTGAACCCATTCCACCCGCAACCAGCCTAGCCACCTGCATCCAGACCCGCTGGCAGCCACGAATCCACCCACCGACACACCCCATCGCCGGCGACAGTCACACCATCTCTCTGCTCTCTATTCGAATAACTGCCACCAGTAGTGAACCCACCCAATCCGTGCCTCTCTTCCAACTCGCCGGAATCTAATTGGAGAGGTATAACTTTCTATGTAAGTTTATTTGGGCCCCATTGCATGATTTCAATTTGTTAGAACATGTAATCATCTAAATTTAATCATCTGCTAGAGTCTTAATTAATTAGATGGAAAAGCAGTGATTAGGGTAAAAATGGGAAATGAAATGAAAACCTAGAAAAGGGGAAATGATTATGACAACTAATTTTATCTTGAAAACTATCTTTGCAATCTTTATGAGCAATACATTCAAAGAGATTTCAGATCTTTAAGCATATGTGTTGCTGTAAGCGTCTGTAAGAATAATACATCCTTTTGGTCTTTTTCATGCTTCCTGTCATATTCGTTGCTGTTATATGCATGGATTTAAGTTATCTCATTCACTCAAAAGGTACAGGTTTTTCAAGGTCGATATGAAGCTGAAAGTTTCTCAGCACGAAGTTGAAATGCTACTAGCAACATTGAGAAACATTTTTGGTTCATTGCGATTCATTGCGAGAAGCATTCGAAATGAGCAATTAGGATGAAAACACTATTAAAAGGAAGCAATATGGAATGAAGAATCAACGATATTTGGATCTCTTTTTGACATCTGTGTAGTCACTAGTTCGTGTTGTTTTATGATATTTGACTAGTTTAATGAGAATTGTAATTTTAGTAGTTCTTATAACGTGACAAGCAAAGTTGTACATATTCTTGATGTAGTGCTAAGGAAATTGTTCTGTTCCCAACTCTTTGTATAGATCCTCATTGCGGGGCTAATTTGAAGCCATCATAAGTTCATATATGAGGAAGAGTCCTGTTCTTGTTTATCAAGTGACTATTATAGAGTTGCTATCATATATCAAGTTATTATCAATATGTAGTCATGACATTGATTATTTATGAGGAAGAGTCCTGTTCTTGTTGTATATTAGATTAAGCTTGTGTTAGTTTTTGTTGCCGATATATATAGAGTTCATGTAGGTTTATTTGGACAGAAAAAAAAGAAAGCATTGGTTTTGCAAGAAAGAATGAATGAGTAATAAAAATGAAAAAAAATAAGAATTAAGACAAGAGATAATCTTTACAGAGAAAGGTTCCTCCTTGGTCGCCGCCCAACACCGAAGGCTATCTGCGAGCCATTGGTATCGTCTCTCGTGCCAACCACCGTGGTCCTGCCAAATCCAAACCCTGTAGTCACCGGTTTATTATGTTATAATTATGTTACAATCAGTTTTCAATTTTTATGTTGTTATGCAGCATTTTTGCCTTTTGTGCCTTAGTTATGCTGTTATGGCCTTTTAGTCACCGATTTATTATGTTATAATTATGTTACAATCAGTTTTCATGCTGTTATGCAGCATTTTTGCCTTTTGTGCCTTAGTTATGCTGTTATGGCCTTTTACTTGTTAAGTGTAGGTGCCATGTTCATGTCTTTTGCCTTAGTTATGTTGCTATCATAGTCATGTGCCTTAGTATGTTGTTATGGCAATTATATAGGTGCCAGTTATGTTGTTATCATAGTCATGTGCCTTAGTATGCTGTTATGGCAATTATATAGGTGTCTTAGTCTTGTGCCTTAGTTATGCTGTTATGGCCTTTTCTGTTGTGCCAAGTTCATGTCTCTTTATGGTTACTGAGCACTACAAGAAAAGAGGAAACAGATAAATGAAAATGGATTTTCATGATGCTTTCAGGTTGGGATAATTTTAATTCTGATAAGTGAAACCAAATAAGTATGTCAGATTACAAATTTTTTGCAATCAAAAATCAAGGAAATGAAGAATAATACTTCAAATATCATTTTATTGCAATAAAAAAAGTTACATCATTGTACCAATATTAAAATTCAATGTTATATCAGATCTATTCTTTAAGTATTGAAATCTTGTGGTGTTACATCATACTATGAAAATAGCTTTAAAGCTTTTTACAAGAAAAAAAAAATTCTTTAGAGCACAAAAGCCTTTCCACTGAAGCTTCACTTCATCTAACACAGGCGGAGGTGTAGATAACCATCTAACAATAGTTGGCTGTGGTGTTCACAGGATGGTGATGAATATGATGTTTGGCCAAAAAATGCACTCCTCAACCTGCATCACACAGGATCATGTTGTTATAAAGATAAGGAGACTTAATTTATTAGTTCAATTGCAAAATTCAACCCAAAAATCAAAAGGCAAAAATTGATGATAGTAATGGGTAATCACAATTAACTTTTGTACCTACTTGGGAGCATCAAGCCTGTTGAGTCCTCGACCATTGTGGTACAATGCTCCCTTGTCTGTTCATCGGAAGTTTGCTATCAATAAAGAACACACACAACCTTCATGCACAATTAATTGGGAGGAGACCCTGGCGGGGGATGAACGCGTCATGGTGGCATTGAGTGAGGCTCGAACGGCGAGGGGGGAAACGCGAACGGTGGCGGGAGACTCGAACGGCGGTGGAACTGCAATGGGAGAAGCGAACGACGGTTGGAGGAGACCTGGCGGGGGACGAGCGCGAACAGCGAGGAACGACTGGTCTGAGACGAACGCGAACAACGTGGTGGACGGCAACGGCGGTGGCGGTGATAGGGGCGGCGGTGGCTTCTTGAAGGAGGCTAGGATTAGGAGAGAGTTGCACAGAGTACTTGATTTAGAATTTGGAGAAATTACATCTGATTGGGATTTGGGGGGTTTGGGGGTGGAATGAGATTTTATTTTTTTATTTTTTAATTAGGATAATAATTATTTTACTAAAATAACCCTGATTATAACTTTATTTTTTCAAAGCTGAAAAGAGATTTTTTTGTCTAAAAATTTGGTACATATTGCTAACATGATCCTTCTAAAATGAAAAGATACTCATGTTAGCAAACCCCATATATATATATATATATATATATATACACACACATACATACACACACTTTTATGACATTTCTTTCTTCTAGGTTAGTGATGTAGATAATTTTTGGTTTAGTGAGTCTTTTTTGTTAAAGAAAGTGAAGTGGATCTAAAGTAGTTTTTTTTTTTTTAAACAGCTAACAAAATCATATTATTAAAAGTACTTAAAAAAAAGGAGTAAAAGGATACTTTCATCCGTCAAAAATTACAATTGTTTAATCCACTCCAATGAATTTAAGTAGTGATAGCAATAAAAGCCTGGGATCGGACTTTCTAAGGCTTAACACTAGCTATTCTAATTTTCTTACGTTTACTCCAAAAATCTCAAGTTCTTGAAAGCTTGGTCATTACAAGCCTATCTGGAGTCTCAAGTTCTTGAAAGCTTGATCATTACAAGCCTATCTCTCTCTTTGATTGTTTATCTAAAATTATATTTAAACTTCTTAATATGAGGTTGTGCAAGGCGCACCATTTTTTTTACATAATTATCTCACCATTAATTTTTCTATTTCTCCTAACTTCTTAATGTAAGGTTGTGCAAGGCGGTTGATTATGTTATTTCTCCTAATCAATTTGCTTTCATTTTTGGAGGCAAATTTTTTATGGCAAAGTTTGGAATGAGGTCGTCGAAGTTTAGTGAGAAGTGCATGATGTAAAAGGTAAATTTCGAGAAAGCCTATAATTATGTCATCTGGACATTCCTTGAATTTATGATGAGTAAAATAAGTCGAAGCGATAAATGAATTGATTGGATTAAATCATGTGTCTTTGCTAATAATCTATAGGTTGATCATATGTCTTCTTAATGCCAACTCGATCGGCGGTGCCATCCGATCCTTTCAATGGTTTTCAATCTTTTTTCGAGATAAAATGTTTAGGAGGTTTTGGTATATATGATTGTAGCATGATGATATTATGTTTAATAACGTGCACCCATATGTGATAGATGTGTTTGATCTTATAAAGATACAATGGTTCATAAATTATATATGAGCTTTTTAGAATGTAATAATAATTTTTTTATTGGTTTTTAAATTCATTACTTTTTATTTCAAATCATCATTATTGTAATATTTCACACCTTTGGTAATGGCTTGAGTTTACTTTGAACTCCTATTAATTCAATCTATTTTTATATGAAAAAAAGCTAACAATGATTAATTTTTGGTTGAAATAGAAGAGCAGTTTATTCTATAGGTTAAATAACCATTAAATTGAACGAATACATAGTAGTAATATCAATGTCAATTCTGCAGTTGTTTCATTAAAGTGATTCCTTTCCTCCGGTAAATATCCTATCCTATCATAGCAAAGTAGTTGCATTATTTGGGCACCAGATGATGGGATTGGGACAAGTAAATAAGGAGAGAATACCAATGACCACTGTGTTGCTGCTTCATGAGGAGAGATTTTAACTAGAAAACCTTACGTGAGAAAACTGACACCAGAGGTGATAAGGTTGCTGACCTCTAGTTATTCATTTTTACCTATCTAGAAGACACATGCACTGCAAGAATTTTCTCGGACAGCTACGGAATTTTGCTACGGAATATTTTCCTAGCAATTTCATAGCAAATCAACTATAGAATAGATACAAAATTAATTTCCGTAGTTAGTTTTCAATACTATAAAATACACTTATTATATGAAAAACAACTATGGAACAACTATGCTTTAGCTAGGGAATATTGGTAACAATATAAAATTCCGTAGCAGATTAATTTGCTAGGCAATATTCCGTAGCTGATGAATTTTTTGGCCCAATCTGTGAAATTTTTACGCTCCCGCTGCTCCTTCCTTTGCTCCCGCCGCTGATTAATTTCCTTTGCCTTTCCCTTTCAGAGTTCCCTCCGCCTCCTTCACCTCCCCACCGCCTCCCTTCTCTCTCCTTCACCACTTGCTCCGTTCTCACCATCTCCCTCCTTCACGGCCTCTCCCTCACCGCCGTCAGCTTCCTCCGCTCCTCTCTCCTCCGCCCTTTCTTTCCTCCGTTCTCTTTCAAGCCTTCGAACCCTAAGACCACCACTTCCTCCGTTCTCTGTCAAGTCTCAGACCACCACTTGCTCCGTTCTCACCGTTTCAACACTCATCATTTCAACACTTCCTCTGTCTTCGATTGCTCATCGTTTCTCTCTCTCTAAGGTAATTAATTTTTTCCTCTCTTCTCTCTAAGAGTACATCCTTTTTTTTTTCATTTTCTTTTTTTATAATCGCTTGCTTGATTTATATATTTATTTTGTTTTTGTATTTTGTTTGCATGCAACTTAGGTTTTTTTACTATGAACTTATGTTAATTTTTTTCGTTTTTTATTAATCATTCACTGTGGCATTTACTAATTTCATTCCCTTTGGGATTTTTTTTATGGTTTTCAATTTTGTTTTATTCTGGTTTTTTGTTGTTGTTGTTTTTGTTGTTGTTCTTGTTATAAACCACTTTCACTAAACCTCATGGGAAGGGAAACAATTCACTTAATTCAGATCTGGGCTTTAAAAAATTGTGAAATTGTGTTCACTGTTTGGAGCATATTGTGTGTTGATTACAAAATTGTGTGTTGTGTTGATTTTGTAGAGCATATTCTGATTTTGTAGAGCATATTAGAAATTATGCAAAACTTTAAGCCTGTAATTTACCTTATATTTTATTGTCTGTCCCTGACCGTATATGTTGCAATAATACATAAATCTCTGACAGAATCTGAGTATAAAAATTTCGTCTCTTTGACACAAAAATGTCATTATCGTGATGTACATTTTAATGTAGGATTTTGCTATCATAAACTAACCTTGTTATCTTTTGCCATTATCTTATCTGATTATGTTTTACTTGCAATCTGCGACTCTAGCATATTGCAGGACGCTTGGAGCGGGAGGGAACTTCTTCTGATATAAGTATAAGGAGTCAAGTTCAGTCGGAATCAGTGCAAACAGGACTTACTATGCAGCATTTAGGTGCTCTTCTTCTAGAGCTTGGCCGAACAATGTTGACACTATGAGACAGTCTAATGTATGGTTTAATCCTTTTCTTGTGATTTGGTTTACTTTGTTGTGTCAACATATTATTCATGATCAGAATCACATTTCAGGCAGAATCTGCTGTTAATGCTGGACCAGCAGTTTATATTTCTCCATCAGGACCAAATCCTATAATGGTGCAGGTTTGTCAATTATTTAGATTTTTTCTTGTTCAATTAAGGGTGTGCAATTCCACTTATTTAAGCATTAGCTGATGTTTTGAACTTTTGATGAAGTTGATTAACATGCAATAAATTAACACAACATTAGTGTGGTTTAACACCAAACAGATTGTTGATAAATGATTGAAGATTGAAAATAGACAGTACAGTATGTCCTAGTTGTGCTTTTTCATGGAAATATTGATTGTGCAACATGAGTCTTCAAAACTATTACTGGTTTCAACTATTCATATTAGAAATTTATATGTGTTGACCTTGACTCTTAATATATTAAATGGTATGAATAGGATTTCATGTCTTCACTCTTCAGAAACAATATAAGCTAAGTTCCTGCAATATGCTGAGGGGAAAAAAGTTGATATCCATTGAATTAGTTTGCAAATTGTGCTTACTTAATTTTAGCAGAGTATGCAAAAAAGGGAATTATAAGAATGACGATAAATTGTTGTCAGTCCGATGGTATTTGTATATTTTTTGTGTACGACAAAGTTACTGTTGTATGCTTCAATATTTTGGAAGGAGGAATCAGAAAATATTTTGGACTCAGAAATCAGAAAATATTCTGCATAGAGAAAACTTGTTTCAGATGCGTTGTACTTATAGTTTACTTTCATATTTATAGGAATTGGGTATTTGGGTATAGGTGTGAAGGATTCGGCTTTTTTCAATTTACTAATGAGGTGCACGAGTTGCTTAAGAGAGGGTCTCTACATTTTTAAAATATTAAAATTATTAGGTGCTGCAAACACTTTCGTCTGTTACACAAAGCTCCAAGTGACATCAATTTACTTCCTTAATCATAGAAATTGGCACCAATTTAGTCTTCCAAAGTAGTTGTCATTAATTTAAACTATCAACTATAGAAACTAGAAAGTGACGTCAACTTACTCCCTTAGTACAAAATGATATCAACTTACTCCCTAAATCAGAAACTCGATTAACAGTGTTCTCAGAGACCTTCCATAGGAGGATGAATTTGATGTTACTATCCATGATCCAGGGTTCATCAATTTGCTCCCTTTGATTATTTCACTGTCTGGTCTCTTTCTTACAAGTAATAAAAATATAGTCCCTGACTCTCTTTGTTTTCTTAACTCAACCATTGGGGTGAAAATAAGTTCAGATTGATAAACATTCTAGTTAAGTGTATAACAATGGTGGCATAAGCTTTCTCTCTTTTTCCTCTTCCTAATTGATTGTTGGAATCTGTATCTGGTTTTCAATCCCCTCTTATCTGATGATCGCTTTGGTAAACCTTGTTCATGTCTGTTTTTATTGTTTGAATAGTTTTTACTTTGATTTTTTCTGGCCGTGCTGATATTGTGCAATATGCAGCCCTTTCCACTTCAGACAAGCTCCCTCTTTGGTGGTCCCGTTCCTTCTTCAACTCCTGCGGCATTTGGCCCCATTGGTATTGGAAGTGTTCCTAGGAACGTTAGCATTCATATACATGCTGGTAAACTAAACTACTTGCACTTACACCTGTAAACTATTCGACTTTTTATTGACTCTGCTTTCTACCAGGTACTTCTCTTGCACCAGTTGTTTCACCTATTGGTTCTAGGCCAAATAATGGGGAAGGGACAAGAGGTGAACACCATAGTGAGCCTGGCTATGTTGTTGGAGTTGCTAGCAGCACACAAACTGGGTTTGGTGTTTCTACTCCACAGCCATCTTCTGATTCAACTCCATTGTCATCTGTTTTAGCTGGACTTAATTCTCGCCTTAGAGACTTTGTTGGTAATATGCAGGGAGATAACTCAGCTCTGTCAGGTGGTTACCAATTTATTGATTAATTATTGTGAGTCTCAATAGAATTTATTAGGTCAAATGGAATCAACAAGTCAGGACTTGCCTGCTGGTTCTGAACCAAGACCTCCACTTGGAAACGAACAGTTAGACACTGTGGAGATGAATGGCTTCAGGGCTGCTAGTGTACCTTCAGTTGGATGTACTTCTGAAACTGGAGTACAGAAGGTAGTACTTCTATCCACACTTGGTATATATCTCTCACCTACAAGCATACATTTTAATTGACTAATATTTTTTTTTCCTGAATAACAACCAGCCCCAGACAGAAGCAGTCCAAACCTGTAGTAGTGACAAGAGAGATATTTCAGTCGACAAATTTGTTTCCGATCAAATTTTGTACCAATTGATGATGGGCCACCTTGTCCTTAACTTAGTACCTGGTGGTTCCATCTTGAGGAAACTACTACTAATATTTTGTCTTCTTAATCTATTTAGGTATGGTTTGTCTGTTTGGATTTTCTGCTATATAATTAGAATCTGAATTTCACTATCAATACTTGTTCCTTATTTTTATGTAGTTGTCATATAGGAAACAATGATGACATTATATATCTTTTAAGACAGTTTTGTTATACTATGTGTAAATTTTCTATATACTTGTTCCTTTGCTTAGTTGATATTAAGTTGTCTTGTGCTTGTTCCTTGTTTTATAGGGTTGATTTAAGTTTGACACATAACTTCACACTCTTCTTTTGGTTCAATTCATCCCTTTGCATTCTCTACTTTGATGCACCTCTGCTCTATTTTAATTTGGATTATAATGCATTCAGTTAGAGGATACCTATTTCTGCATATGCAAAGGAGAGGCTTCTCCAAGGCTCAAGGAGCTTCTAGTTCTTATCATTTGATCTTGTTCTATCAATTCGTTTCACTGAATTAGGTACACTAAATTATAGTTCTTATTTAGTAGAATATTTTTACTTTGGTTATGAAGTCTACTTGTGAAGTATGGAACATGTATTAGTGTAGGAAAGTAGCAGTAAAGAGTGTTTTATATATGAAGCAAATTGTGGTAATGCTTGTGGATAGTAGGTATGCTTCATGCTCTTGGCAACATAACTTCTGAGATTAAGCTTGGTAATATTAGTGGTTCAAATATATGTTTCAAGGTTCAGTCTTGATAACTTGAAAATATAACCATAAGCATTTAGAATAAGTTGGCTTTTGTTGTCGCTTGTTACTTGTTATCTTCAGTCATTAGATATGATAAAGTGCTAGATAATTGGGCTTTAAATAAAGTAATTTAGATATGAAGGAACTTATATATATGATGAGCAATCTTGGGAGTTTTATATTTTTCTGCCATACTTTTTAATGGATTACTTTTGTCTTCTTGAATTTGTAGACACCTGAGATTCTTGAATTGTCAAAGGAAATCAAAGAGAAGTTGAAAGAAGCTGATCAATGTGGTATTATTGTGATTTAAACTTTTTTGGCTTTTAGACAATGTTGCAATTTTTGTGCTTCTAATAGTACTTATGAATATGGTGGTGGATAATTCATGACATGCATTTGTTAATGGCTCTTGTTTATAGGCTGATTACAAGGATGATATTTTGAAAACTTGTTTTAAACTGAGTTTAAGTTGAGTTTTTTGACATGGTTGAGAAGTAGAAATATGTAGATAGTGGAAGAGCCACAAATGACCATTAGGAAATGGTATTTGAAGACTTGTTTTGAAGTAGGATTAGACCAGAATTTATGACATTATTGAAAAGTGGCTAGCTAATATAAAAATTATGACATTATTATTTTACTTATATATTTCTTAGCTTGTGTTCTTTTCTTTGTTTGAAACAATTCATATGGAGCTTATTATAAATATGATTTCGATGATATAAAAATTAAGTATGTTAGTAATGTAATATAGCTATTAAATCCAAATAGAAAAATAAAATATAATCCAATAACGCCACAGAATAGGTAGAGAACAGCTAGGAAAAAAAGGTACCCAACTGCTACGGAATTGCTATATTTAATAGGTACCAAACTGCTACAGAATTGCTACGGAATTGTGTCGTAACTCAGCTAGGATTAGCTAGAGAACACCTAGGAAAAACAACTACCGAGTAGCTTCAAAATTGCTAGGGATTATGTGGTTATTTTTCACACTTCAGCTAGGAAATAGACGCAACTTAGCTACAGATTGTGAAAATACTAGCTACGGACCAGCTACCGAAAATTTCTAGCTGGATAGCTACGGAAAATACTATTATTACTTCAAAGTGAGAAATTATTTTGCTACAGTATTGCAACGGATTAGCAAGAGTATTTCAACGGATTAGCTACGGTGTTATTCGGTAGCGAATTAGCGACCTGATTTACGCTACACACCGTGTTGTAGCTGTTCCGCGGCAATTCCGTAGTTATGACTACTTTGCTAGAGCATAGCAACGGAATTGCTACGCAATATTCCGTAGCTGTTCGGGAAAATTCTTGTAGTGATGGTCTATGATTCGATCTCCTTTTCTCTTTACTTCCTTGGGCATTAGATTCTTCCATCTCTTCAATAATATGATGCCGCACACTACAACATGAAAGGGATAGAAATTCATAATTGAGATATTGGTTCAGATTTTTTAATTAACTAGTAAATAATGCACGGGTTTTAATTGTTTTTTCTTAGTATAGATTTTGAAAATGTGTTTTTTAATGATAAGTTAATATAAATTTTTTTTTTATAAAGATGAATGACATGTATTTTATTTAATTAGTAATATCATTGCAAACAACTTATAATTAAACTTTAGCATGTTAATAAAAAAAATCTTAACATAAATAATTCTCTTCAAATGAATATTATTCATAAAATAGCTAGACACAAAATAAGCGCAAGAAATGTTTACAAAATATAAGAAAAAGAAAAGGCATCTTCTTCAATATTCATGGCTATCTTAATGGCCATCTAACATACAAAGAAAAATTAGCAAGTTGCTTATTGTCATAATGTCCATCTAACCGCAAGATCTTCAGTTCCTCAAATGGACCAAAGCAGAACTTTCTGTTTTCTCCTATCACCCGAATAAAATCCATCATCTTAGACAACATTCTCGAGCCTGCAAATTTCATTCCGCATATCTAAACTCTCCCGCCTTTGCTTTTCTCTTTTCTTTGATATTTCATGGTGGTTGTTCTTAGTCTCAATTTTCTCTTCAATTATCAAGTTACTATCAGAATTCAGAATGAAGCGCTAGTCATTTTCAAACTCTTGTGTCAATTTTCTTCTCCAACCCAAACCAACACCAAAATAATTAATTACATATGCACCCAATTATGTGTAATAAAAAGTTAGCAAATTTAATACTTCAAAAAAATGAAAATAAAATTCTTTAGCTAACACAATAATCTAAATGAAAAATATGCTTTTAAAGTGATAGGAATTTATTTTTTTTTATACTACCACTGAATGTGTGACCTGTTAACTATACCACAATCTTTGATAACTGTGATCACAACCTCGACCCACAATCTTTAGATTAATGCCACTTCGAGAAAGAGAGGGAAGATCGCAAGGATTAAGCAAGTTTCTCTGCACCCATATATAAGAAAAATCATAAAATCACCATCTATAAAGCCCCCATGGTTATTTACTAATTTCAACCAAACAAAAAAATGCAAATAAATGGAAAAAAAACACACAAACAGAGAAAAAAAGAATAGAAATCCTAAGAAAAATACCAAATCAAAATCCTAAATAAGACAATAAATAAAATCAAAACCTAAATAAAAGTCTAAATAAAAGTAAAATCTCACCTTTCTCGGGAATCTAAACATGTGTGTAATTTTGGAAAGTTGTTCTTGTAACATTAAAACATAGAAAATAAAGAGAGGAATAAGAAAAAAAATCGAAATAGAGAGAGTGTGAGACAAAGAGGGAAGAGATAGATAATGCAGTGAGATAGAGAGAGAAAGAGAGAATAAACATGGTGAAAGAGAAAGAAACAAAGAAAGAGAAAGAGAGAAAGTAAAGTAATAAAAATACATTAAAAATATTTTCTAATAGACCCTTCATATACTCCTTTCGTGTAAAACAGTAGCGGGGACCACAATCTTCTTTGCATTGGTCATAAAGTAGTGTGCACACTTTCCTTAATTTAATACAATGTAGAAGGTAATTTTTAAACAATTTACATTTATTATTATAATAACAATTTAGATTAGTGAAATTTTTTTAGGAAGCCAAAAAGTATTGGAGCATTAAAGAAGACATTAGGAGGGAAAACAACATTTAGGAGGATCATTGGAGGGAAATAATTTTTGCCCTCACTTCTCCTATTTTATATTATATTGATTACTCCTCGTTTCATAAGTCAAGTTGAGTTAAATTTTACACATAAATTAAGGAATAAGTAAATGATATAAAAATTTGGTATATTTAGACTAAATTACTCCAATTTAATAACAGGAAAGAGAGTAATAATAAATGTAAAAAGATTATTTTGAAGAGAGATAGATAAATGAGTGATGAAAAAAAGAATATAATAAATATGCTTGGAAAAAAAAAGTATAAATAAGTATTGAGTTTCTAAATGAACATACAGTGGGTCTGTTTGGCAAAACTAACTTATAGCTGTGAGCTTGTAGCTGATAGCTATGAACTTAGCTTATAGCTATGGGATTATAGCTGTGAGCTTATAACTGTATACTCCCTCCGGTCCTATTTATAAGACCTTTTGGAGTTTTTCACTCCCACCAAGGAGAGTTGATAAATTTGTTGGTGGCATTGGAAATGTGAAAATTTGATATA
Source organism: Crotalaria pallida (assembly GCA_037953625.1). NCBI lineage: Eukaryota > Viridiplantae > Streptophyta > Magnoliopsida > Fabales > Fabaceae > Crotalaria > Crotalaria pallida. Next base: position 87,868,794 of record CM075656.1, read on the forward strand.
CTTTTTCAAAACTACCCCTATAAATATTATTGGAACTCTAAAAAGCGTTAGACTTTATAGGGATGTTAATGGAAAGAAGTAATTAAATGCTATTGAAATTTGAAAATGGGTCCTATAAATAGGACCAAAATAAAAACCCCAAAAGGGTCTTATAAATAGGACCGGAGGGAGTAACTAACTTATTGAACTAGAGCTGTTTGGCAAAACTAGCTGTGCAACTAATTTAAACATGTTAAATGACTGAAAAGTACATAACATGTAGAATAATAATTAACATTGACATTCATATTTCAATGAAGATAATACTATACTGGTAGCTTATAGAGAAAAGCATGTACTTCATTCATATAGATATAAATGATAATAAAAAAAATTATAACATTCATAATAATTATTACTAAGTACTACTACACTTTAAACATTTTTATTATTTTTATAAAAATGTCACGATATCTTTATTAACAATGATACGAAAGAAGGACAAAACTTTTAGCCTATTGATTAGACACACCGCCATCACAAAATCACACAAATCCAATCTGAATCAAATTCACAAAATAAAAAAAATAAAATAAAATAAAATTGAGGATAACAAAAAAGTGAAAGAGAAATTTGATGATCAATGTTGAAATAAATATCACATACATAATTTTATGTCTCCTGAATCAATAGTTAAATTTAGGATTTCTTTATGAGTGGTTTTGGTGTGGTGCGTACATATGTTGAATATATAGAAGGATTCTAGGTTTTTGGGTTTGAGGGAAAAAAGTAAGAAATTTGGCGGGTAATATTAATTTGGGCCAGAATAAATAATAATATAATTTAATAAAAAAAGGGTAAAATTGAGATATGATTTATTGAAAGCTCTTATTTTTTCTCAAAGCTACCTGATGTAGCTTTCTAAAAGCTAGCTTTCAAAAGCTATAAGCTTCCTTTTTGAAAGCTATAAGCTTCTTTTATTTTTTTTCACCAAACAGCTCTAGTAGCTTATTGACCAAATCAATAAGCTAAAAGCTACTAGATAAGCTATAAGCTTGTCATACCAAACACACTCAGTAACTTATATAACATAATAAAATGACTAAATAAACAAAACTTTTGAAACGGAGAAAGATTTGAATAAAAGAATTATTTGCCAAAAAAAAAAAAAGTAAAAGTCATCAAAATCGCCAAATACAAAACCACGAAAGTAAAGAATAAAAATTGTAAACGATGTGGGTCTCGGATTCTAGTGAGCAGAACCAAATACCCATTTATAGTTGTTCGATACACCCTTCCTATAATATAAGCAAACTTAACTATTTTTGAGCTTGTTAAGAATGTTAGTTGATTTTATATTTGATTTTTCAAATTTATAAAAAAAAAGTTATTTTAAGAAATTAATAATGAAAATGAAACAAAAATTAAATGAGATAACATTTTTTAGATATATTTTAAGAAAATAGTATTGGGAATTAACCAGAAGTATACTTCCTTCGTTTTATATTTGTTGCCTTCTATATTGGGCTCACATAAAATTTAAAATTGATTATTGTAAGTTTTATATGTGTTTTGTCTAAAATATTCCTATTTATTCTTATTGAAAATTGTAATAATATTTAATTTTTATTAGGAAGTGTGTTCATTAATTAATGTATAATAGTTTAAGAATGAAAGAGAAGATAAAAGTAGAATTAATGAAGAGTACTCCCTCTGGTCCTATTTATAAGATCCTTTTGGAGTTTTTCACACCTACCAAGGAGAGTGGATAAATTTGTTAGTGACATTGGAAATGTGAAAATTTGATATTGTATACTTTTTCAAAACTACTCATATAATTATTATTGGAACTCTAAAACGTGTTGACTTTATAGGGATATTAGTGAAAATAAGTAATTAAATGCTATTGAAAATTGAAAATGTGTCTTATAAATAGAACCAAAATAAAAACTCCAAAATGATCTTATAAATAAGACCGGAGGGAGTAAAAGAAATTATTGAATAAAATATTAAAATTGGAAAAAAACAAATACGATTATGCATTGAAATTGTAAAAAGAGGAAAGTTACTGAATGAAAAAAAACTAAAAAATTAAAAGATATAAAATGAAAAAAAGTAAGTTTTTGGGCCCTGAGTGAGGAGAAAAAAAATAATAGGCCTTAATTTCTAAATGATTTATGAAAAATATTTTCGATAGATACCCCACATCAATACATTGTTATCCCACAAATATATTTTTTCCAAAAATATAATTTTTTCTTTTATTATGCATTTTACATTTTCCTCACTTCTTCTATCTTATCCATCTAAAAACACACACAGGTGTCTGTGTGTGTGCGTGGATGCATATATATTATTAAAAGATAAATAGATTTGCAAGAGATAAAGGTAAATATATTCGATGTTAAGTACCATGTCAAAAATTTTGGTATACAAATAACTATTTCGAATTTTCATACCTATATAATATGTATGCTCATTGGTGGATGTAATATTCAGCCCTTCTAAGTTCTAATCAAGGATCGATGCAGTGGCCCACCCATTTAGTGTCAACACAGCAGTTAATAGTAGACGCAATATTATTAGGAATATTTGTTCAGGAAATTAGAAGAAAGAATTATTATATTTTGGTTCCCTTTGTTCTATTCTGTTTTCCATTTTAAACAATACTGTATAAAGTACTCTCTCGTGATGTATTCTCTTCTCCTTATCTTCTTCTTCGGCACCAGATTCTTCAATCTTTTCTATAGTATATGATGCCGCAACGTATCGGTTGAGTTCCTGTACGATTGAGTGAATAGGTATGGTAATGGGTCTTCGTGGGTCCGGGTAATGGGTACCCGTTCAGAAATCACTGGATCCGGATCCACCGGTGTCCGTGCGGGTACCCGCTGCATGATGGGTAGTCGGGTTTTCGGGTATCCAGATTGGTTTTGCGGGTATTCATTAGCAATTTTTTTAAAGAAAAAATTATTTTTTTAAACTAATTTTTATGTCCTTTTTGATAAATCGAGGGATCCTTAATACATCAGTACACATTTTACTTAATATTAATCCCTACCACCATTAAACATTAGTAGACATCAAAGAAATTCTCTCGTTAAACACAAACATACTAAGATTTTATATATATATATATATATGCATATATGTAAATATGGACGGATCCAGATACCCATGAGTCTGAATATCTCAGACCGGACCCAGATCCGTACAAAGCGGGTACCCAAACATATCCATTCTTTGGATCCATGTCTCTTTTTTGGACCAAACTTAAACCCGTTACAAATATTACCCGCGGATCCGAGTCCAATTGTCATCCTACGAGTAAATGTGGATTCGTTTTAACGAGCAAGTGGACGTGTTTGATGTCCTTTTTACACTTTTATCCTTTAACCAATTACATTTATCAATCAGTCCAGAATTTTACTTATACCTCCTAATTACATGGAAAGTCTTGCTATTTGCCCACCAATTTGTTAACAATGTACTCTCTTCGTTTTAGAATTAAAAAAAAAAAAATCTAAAATCATGTATTTATGAAAAAAGATAGTTGACTGTATTTATTTTTTTAAAAATTTATCAAAATTAAAGGTATTTTAAGAAAATAATATTGAGAATAAAAAAAATTAAATGAAATGATATTTTTTTAGACATATTTTAAAAAAGTAGAATTGAGAATTGAACAAAATTTAAGAAGATTAATTACTTTTGATTATAGAAAAAATATGTTTTTTTTAATATTTCAAATCGAAAGAAGTATTTGTTATTACATAGAAGTTGGTTAAGAAAACTCTTAATTTATATTACTTCCCTATATTTTCTTCTTTACCAATATGATTTTTTAAATACATAAAAAAGCATTGGATATTAGATTAATGTCCTAATTTTGGTGTTCATCATATATTTTCCGATAAAATAGATGGTACATTGACATTTGACAATATAATTTTTTTTTGTATTATCAATGCGTCATTCATCATTCACACACACATATATATATATATATATATATATATATATATATATATAATTGTTAATTTTTATATTAATACAAATGAATGATGAGTAATAAATTAATAATATAAAAACCTTTACATTCTCAATTTTTTTTAAATAAACTTTACATCGTGAATGCACTTTTAAATATATTAACATGTTTTTAGAACTAGATGAAAAGAGTATATAACAAGGTGCGAGTAAATTGAAGGTACCTCAGCACTTACACGCATGGAGACGTGCTTATTATGGCTCTGCAGCCTCCTCTACTAGTCTTGTAACCTTTCATAATTTACCAAACCTACCTTCCAATTGTGCATATATAACTATATTAACCTATACATACACACTAACAAATAAACACACACATATATACTACAATGGGAATCAGCCACTGTAGTCACGCAAACCTTGGCAGTGATTGTATTATTAAAGGCGGGGCCGAAGCTGCGGAAGCACGTTGGGGAGAGTCTTTTAAGGTTTTAGTGGGAAACTATAAAGAAGAAGATGATGATCAAACAGAGGTTTGGTTTGTGAAATACAAAGATGGTAATGAAAGGATGAAGAGGCAGCAGCATGATTGTTGCTGTGGAATGAAGGCAAGGTCTCATTACAGCGGTGAAATCGAGAGCATAGATTTCAGGTTAGAAGACAACTATGATGGGAAGGAAACTAGGTGTAGTTTCGAGTTGAAAAAGACTAGCCATGGCCTACGAGGAGGGATGATAGGCCCCATGAAGATGAGTGGAGACGTAAAATTTTATACAAATATAAAAAATATTAAAAAAAATCACGTAGCAGAAACTGTTATTTTTTCATATGGTGGTCCAGGGAGACGTGGTCTTTTTGTTGTTGAAATGAAGAAAAGATTTAACCGTGATGAAGCTTACATGGTGACTTTGGCACACTACTACCTCACCAAAGATAGAGGCCTTTCTGTTACCGCTAAAATTGATCGCACAGGTAATGATAATGGTATTTATGCATGCATCTTAGTAAATCATTTTTTATTTTTTCTTTATCGTATATATATATATATATATATATATATATATATGACATATATCTTAAAAAAAATGACATATATCATGAAATAATAATACCAGTTTTAAAAATGATTAATTTATAGTAAGTGATAACTATCGTGGGATGTTTAGAAATATTGAAAAATGCTAAAAAAAATGTTTTTAAAGTACTGTATTGTTTAAAAGGACCAAAAAATAATTTTATTTTGGAAAATATTATATTTACAACATTAATAACTTGTAGACTTAAATTTTTTAAGAAAGTTTTCTCTTGATATATTTCTTAGTCAACGCTCTTAAGGCTCTGATTATCAAAACCCTTATATTACTGTTCTCGTTATGTACTTTGTCTAAAATGCTCCTATTTAATCATTAATGAAAATTGTAATATCATTTAATTTTTATTAGAAAATGTGTTCATTAATTGATGTATAGTGATTTAGAGATTAGAGAGGATAAACGTATAATTAACGAGGAGGAGTGAATGAAATGATTGAACGAAGAGTTAAAATTGAAAAAAAAAAGGTTATGTTTATACATTGAAATTGTAAAATGACAAAAAATATGAAATAAAATAAAGAGTATAAAAAACCAAAAAATATGAAACAGATGGAGTATAACTAGTATATGTCAGCTAGATATACTCCTTCCGTTTTTATTTAATTTTTTTTTTGAGAAGTTTTTTTGTTTCTTTTTATCTGTCCTTTTGATAATTTCAAGAGTATAATAAATGATATTTTTCATATTTACCCATATTTAATACAGTATGATATTGGTTTTTGTAAGTAGTAAAGAAAAAGTAATAATGATTACAAAGAGAGAAAGGATATAGTAGGAAAAAACATAATTAATGTATTGGAAATATAAGTAATGATTACATTTTTTAAATAATATGTTTTTTTAAATATGACCGATAAATAAGAACAAGTGGAGTATAATTTTTGGAAAAATAATCATTGCTTCTTATTTATTATTTCTTTCGTCTCTAAATATAAGCAATTAGAGTGCACTTTTATGTGGATCAAGAAAGTTAATTAATATTAACAGTGATATTAGAAATGATAATATTTGGTATAGTTTATAAAAAAAAAAGCTAATTGTTACGAATTTTTTTCGTGAAATTCTCGACGAATGTAACTCATTGGAGGATTTTTTTTCTCAAATTCCTTGCGGAATCAACGGTATCTATCAAAACACCCTTAATATCATGGAGCCCTTGAGACTAATCGGAAGCGAGCTGCGTGGTTAACTCTCCCAGCAGATGTTTTTAGTGGGAATCAAACCTGGAGCTACTAGCACCCTTATCTCATTCCCAAGATTTCAATTAGGCCTTACACGAACTGAACCAAGCCCCGTTGGTCATTCGAGGAATCTTTAATTGAACTGAATTCTCAACTTTTCATCGCATGATGATTTCCATCGTTCACACATTTTATTGGCCAACGAATTTCGTTACATAATTACTTCGTGTTACTCCCTCCAACCCTATTTATAAGACATTTTGAGGTTTTTATTTTGGTCCTATTTATAATATCCCATTTCAATTTTCAATAGCATTTAATTACTTCTTTCCACAAACACCTATATTAAGTCAACACTTTTAAGAGTTTCAATAATTATTATAAGGGTAGTTTTGAAAAGGCTTAATTATGGTTTTGGTCCCTATAAGTTGACCTCGTTTTGAATTTAGTCCTTAAATCTTTTTTTGACCTTGAACGGTCCTTAAATTTTTTTTAAATTTTGTTTTTAGTCCTTAAATCTTTTTTTGACCTTGAATGGTCCTTAAATCTTTTTAAATTTTGTTTTTAGTCCTTCTGTTTGTCTTCTTCCGTCATCTGCTGACATGGCAAACGGTGTGTCATGTCAGCCCTTACATTTACTGCCAACGATGCATCTGATGTGGACCTCCTACTCATGTGAGCAGGAACCGAGCAGGAACCAAGTATTAACCGATCATGAACCGAGCATGACTTACCAAACCGAGGGGAGATATCGACCGAGCACGGACCGAGCACGATGAACTGAGCACGAACCAAGCTATGTCGTTACCAATTGCATCGTACTCGGTCGATATCTCATGCACGGTTAATGCTCGGCTCATGCTCGGTTCATGCTCGGTGTCTGCTCAAATCAGTGGGAGGTTCACATCAGATGCATCGTTGGCAGTCAATATAAGGGCTGATATGGCACACCGTTTGCCATGTCAGCAGATGACGGAAAAAGACAAACAGAAGGACTAAAAACAAAATTTAAAAAGATTTAAGGACTAAATTCAAAACGAGGTCAATTTATAGGGACCAAAATCATAAATAAGCCTTTTGAAAAAGTATATCAAATTTTCACATTTCCAATGCCACTAACAAATTTAATTACTTTCCTTGCTAGGAGTGAAAAACCCCAAAATGATTTTATAAATAGGATCGGAGAAAGTATATAGCACTTCTCTTTATGTCATTGAAAATTAAGATAAGCGTTTATATTTAGAGACAAACAAAATTCATTATCTAGTGCTTATATTTAGAAACTGAGAGAGTATGAAAAGTAATCTATCGGATATCATGAAATTGATAAAATTTATTAACAAAAACTTTTTTAAAAAAATTGAAGTTATAATAAAAATCTATTTGCAAACTGCACTCTTTGAAATGGTAAATCATTTTTAGTGACAATGAGTTCATAAAAACCATTAGATATTTAATTACATAGTTACGAGAACACGTAGCCTAATTATGTTAGGTGTAATTTTCTCTTATTTTTATGAATTTTCAAAAATTAACTAAATTTGTGTGACGTAGGGAGTAACAATTTTTTTTACAAGAGTATTACTACTCTAAATCTTGAGCCTTGTTTAGTTTGAATAGGACTAAACTGTCACTTTAGTCTCTCACTTTGTAAGGAGCTTTCACTTTAACCCCTGATTTTTCATTAATTCCTCTTTTGTCACTCACTTTGAAAAAAGTTACTCACGTTAATCCCTGACAACATTCTCCGTTCATAGACCTTGACATCTAACACACGTGGTCATTAAAAATAACCTATACGACGTCAAGTTGTTGTGTTGCTACCACTGATTCATCATCTGTTGTATTTTCTGCAGCTGTCACAGTTTCAGCAATTGTCTTATCTGCAGCGGCCTTAGTTTCTGCATCTGCCTCTTCAGCGGCCTTACTGCTTTAGCCACTTCTTTCTCCAATTTTTATCTTTTGAATTCAGTATCATGCGTGAAATGTAAACGGCCACGTGTGTATATGTTATTTAACGGCTACGTGCGTAAGACGTCAACGTCTACGAACAGAGAAAGTTGTCAGGGACTAATGTGAGTAGCTTTTTTCAAAGTGAAGGACTAAAGAGGAATTATTGAAAAGTGAGGGACTAAAGTGAAAAATTTTACAAAGTGGGGGACTAAAGTGATAGTTTAGTCGTTTGAATAGTGTTACGAATTTATACCATAAGTATTTTTTATTTCATAGGGAATAATATATTTAGGAGATATAAAATTTTATATTTTTATTTTTTCAATAAAATATGTCTAGATTAAGGTACTTATCCTCAACCCTTAAGGTTAAGGGCAAGGTTAAGAAAACCCTTAATTTTATAATTAATTAATACAAAAATACTCCCTTTAGTCTTATTTATAAGATCCTTTTGGAAATTTTTTTTTCACCAAGAAAGGTAATTAAACTTGTTAGTGACATTAAAAAGGTGAAAATTTGATATACTTTTTCAAAATTACCCTTATAATTATTATTTGAATTCTAAAAAATGTAGAGTTAATAGGGGTAGTTGTGGAAAAAATAATTAAATGCTATTAAAAATTAAAACAAAATCTTTTAATTATGATTAAAATAAAAACTCAATAAAATCTTATAAAGATGAGAGGAGTATAAAACAAGATAATATATCTGTAATTGTTAATAAAAGTGATGATAAAAAATTAAGATTATTCTAGGAAAACCAAAAGACTTTTCTACCTATATATATAACGTATTTGACATATTTGAATACAATTTCATTTTTCAAAGGTGATATTGAACTAGAAGGTCCTATCAACCATCCTAGTGCTGATTTACGTAAAGTTCTTGACAAAACTTGTCGCACGGGGGAGTGGTCACCTGCTGCTTGTTTGCACTGCAGTGAAGCAAACATTACTGATTCCAGTTCATTCCCAAGAGATAAAAGATTTGTTGTCAATATCAAAGGTAATTTAACATTCATTAATTATTTTTTTATACTAATACATTCATTAATTATTGGTTTTATAGAAAGTGTTTCAAAACTCATCAAATATATTTGTAAAAAAGAAAAACTTAAATAATTTTTTTTCTTCCAAGAAGGCAAAATGAATTGACATGAATACAAGGGGTACTCAACCCATGTACAACAAAGGCCAACACCAGAAAAGCCTACAAACACAGATAAGAGACAATATAGAGAAAAAATACAACAGAGACCTACCCCAAAACAGGGGAAATTATTATTTGGTCCGAGATCATTGATTCCGGCTACATCCACAATTAATTAAATAAAAATAAAAATATTTAATAAAATCAACGGTACCACACAATAATTTCTTCCAAAACAGACTACACGCACCATCGAGAAATGCAAGAAAGAGGATCAGTACACCACATTGAAAAATCAACAACCACATTTTTCACTTTACCTCCTAACCACATCCAAGACCGCACATGGCCGGATTAAGTCCATCACTTGAATAAATGTGGCCTGCTTCCCATGAAACATAATCTCATTTCGCATTAGCCAAATTGACCAAACCACCACCATAACTAAAAATCTCCAACATTTCTTTGATTTAGGCTTATTATACAGGCCATCCACGTGGTTAAAGAAGTCCAAATAGGATTCAGGGAACACCATTTGAATGCCCACCCACCGAAAGAAGCCAAACCACACTTCGTTCTCTGGCAGGGCCGGTCCTGACATATTCAGGGCCCTAGGCGAAAAAAATAGGAGGTCCCTTCTTATCAATATTTTTGATTTTCAAGTAAGCTTTTTATAATATAATCAACGTTCAAAAGTCTAAATCATTAAATGTAATCAACTCAATTAAGTAAGTACAAATATAATAACTTTAATAACATGAAATTATCCAAAAAAATAAACAAAATAATAAAATGGGTATGAAGAGGTAGGTTATCCTACTTTAGCAACACATTTATCAAGTACCCCTCTTTGTGATTTTACAAATTAAATTTGTCAGTTACTTTTCTTTTTTTCCTTTTTTCACACACCGACAAATATTTTCTAGGCATCATCTTAAGAAAAGAACAATTCAACTGGAAAGTGATCAATAAAGCCTATTACTTAGAGGATTCAGGATTGAGAGATGGAGACACCAATTAAAATGACACACTACAAAATAATAGAAACCTGTCAAAAGCAAACAAAGGAGATAAACAACCGCACAATCACAATAAAAAAAATGAAACTATTCAAAATACAATACTACAATTAAATTATTTGATGGGCAAATTAAAATAAAACCATTCTTGTTTGATGTGCAGATTAAAATAAAACTAATATAAGTAGTTAATTTATATAAGTGAAACTAATTAATATAACTATATAAGTAATAACTAATAAAGTAATAAGTATGCAACAAAACATTGTGCAACAGCCAACAGTGCTTATCGTTTGCGTTACTGGTACTACTTTCTATTTTTTTTTATCATTAATGAGTATTATACTGAGTGTTGTTGATTACTTGGACTATTGAAAAAACACTAATACCATGAAAACAAGGACCGAGCTACCGAGGGAAAGACTAAGGAGTCACGGAGCCTCCTCTTCTTTTTATTATTATTTTCTTTTTTTTATAATGGTATAGATACTAAAAAAATTTTTGGGGGGCCCCTATTTTCCTGGGCCCTGGGCTTGGGCACCACTTGCCCACCACCAGGGCCGGCCCTGTTCTCTAGCAAACGGACAATGAAGAAAGAAAAAAAATTTAAACACCCCACCTATAACTTTCTGCACCCCACTTTAGATGCTTTTTACATAAATGCCCTTCTAAAAATAAAATTCCTTTTGCAATGGATTCCCTCACCCCACACCCCACATTTTGTCTTTCCATCAACGACACCCCCATCAGCCGCACCCCATTGCCTCCGCCACCAACACCACACGCCACCTTGGAACCCCATCGTCGACGCCGACGCCACCAAGCTCCACCACCATGGCCATCGCATCGCTCTTTTTCTTCCCCTCTCCTCCCTCGCGTTCTCCCTCCCTCGGTGTTCCAATCGCCACCCACCCATCGCCGCCATTACATGGAGCTTGCAAACCAGGGCTTCTGATTAGCCACGATCTCTGCCTCCTCCAGTCGTCGGCCTCCGTCACCGTCCTCCTGCTCGTCAGCCCCCGCCACCGTCGCCGGCACAAGCAGTAGCAGCCACCAGCACCACCAAAAATGGCACAGAGGAGTCGTGAATGAAGCCACGACCCACGGTCGTGAACGAAGCCACGACCCGGATTCGGGTTCTTCTTGTTCATCTTCCGCCACCACCATCGTCACCAATGACAACCCTTCCCACCGACATCGTCTCACCCCACCCTCATCAGGTTTCTTCTAGCTTCTTTTCTTGTTTTTCATTTTTGGATTTGGGTCGTGAGATGGGTGACGACCTGCGGTCGGAAACACAGTCACGACCATGACTCTGTGGTCGTGAAGACACTCACGATCCAGTGTTGGCTACACTATTTCTTGGATTGTTGAAAGGGTTACGACCCAAGGTTGTGAAGGGGCTCACGACTCGACTCAGGTCTTCGGGTTGTGAAGAGGGTCACGACCCAGGTTGTGAAGAGGATCACGACCCCATTGGTTGTGGGGTGAGGTGGTTGGGGACATGGAGTGGCTGTGGGGTGGGGTGGTTGGGGTCATGCGGTGGCTGTGGGATGGTTAGGGTGGCGGTGGGGTGGCTGTGCGATGGTTCCTATGGGCTGTGGGGTGAGGTGGGGTGAGGTGGGAAGGAAGGGAAAACAATATGTGTTTTTGTTTTAAAAGAGGGTATTTTTGGTATTTTTTAAAATAGTGGGGTGTATAAATTTGCATGTGGGGTGTTAAAATTGCCACCCATGAAGAAAAAGGTGGTTGATGGTTTCCTCACCCATGTTACAGCATGCGCAAATACTAGAGGCCAACAGATTGCGACTAATCAATCCATCCTTCGTTGGAAGCCTCCCGAGGATCAGCTTCCACATGAAACCACTCACTTTTGAAGGTGTATATTTGTTCCACAGCTTCTTGAGGTAATTAAGCATCCTTAAGGTGCGAGCCAGCAGCATCACCTTGGACACAGGCCGATATACTATCATACGCCGAACTCACAGAATAGATGCCACTAGCCTCATTCGCCCAAGCCCACCAATCCAACTCAACATCTTTCAAAACTACATTCGCCAACTCCTGGAGCATTAAACATACCTGGCTTCGATCACCTTAATCCAGAGAGCGTCTCTGTTTGCAAGAGCCTCCACTTCCATTTCCACAAGAGAGCTTTGTTGAAGCAATCAACGTCCTCAACAAAGAAACTGCCTCACGAAATGTAACTAATTGGTTATAGGCCAATAAAAAACTTACAAAACAATAAAGGTAAGAGTCGAAAAAATCAAATAAAAAAAAACATGGTTCATGTGGTTACAAGAAAATAGTTTCGTGCTAAAGAGCATTTCCCATTTTTATATTAAATATATATCACGAAAATTTTTCATGACATGCATAAATATTTTTCTTGACACTTTGCGTTTCGTATGCGTGTCACGAAAATTTTTTGTGATATATATTTAATATAAAAAAACAACAAAATAAGCAAAAGCCTAAAAGCAGGCAAGCCCAAAGTTGACAGCCAAAGCTTCAGTCAAACAAAAAATTACACCAATTCAAACATAAATACATTAAACCAACCTTAATAAGAAATCTAACGTACAGCAGCATTAGAAAATCTTCTATTGTATAAGCCAAGAATCTTGGTTTACACATCACTTCATAATCTCCTATTCTATAATTGAATTTGCATTGAAAATAAAATAAAAACTAAATATTATAATTATTTTGTATGTATGAATATTTTTGAAATAATTATATTGAGAATACAAAGTTAATTTACTTTTATTTATATATTTAAGATTGGAAGGAATGTATTTTCAAAGTTACTCCCTCCGATCTCAAATATAAGCAAAATTTAATCAACTATTTATTTCCAATACAATTATTCCTAAAATATCTCAAAAAAGTAGTTATATCATTTAATTTTTGTTTCATTCCTAATACATATTTCCTAAAGTAGTCTATTTTTTATGAACTCGAGAAAATTAAATATACTCAACTAATTTTAGGGAGTATTAATTTATGTATGTCCTCATATTCAAAAAATGTTGGATGTTGTGCAGATTCATTTAACAACTTTGGCAATGACAATCAAACCAACTTTGGTTCGGAGGTCAAGAATGGTGATAGCTCAAACAATCGTTGTTACAATAAGCGTCACAACTATGACAACCACGATGATAATTCTAAAAATAACAGAGGAACTTTATATGGCATTGCTGACCCTGTCGTAAGCTATGGTAGTACTGATGATGGCACACCGTACCGCAAAACTTTATTATTTGCCATTGCTGGTATTCCTAGGAAATAATTTGATATTCCACTAGAAAATAAAATAAATACAATACAATACAAATTTGTATGATCAAGGTATTCTTGGTGTAGACTTCAACTTCCAAAACTTCTAGACTTTCATGGTTTCCTTGTAAAAATTGTTGATGTTGTGATTATCACTTCCATATAGTTTATAGTCTGAGACACGTCGATAGACGCTGTCCTTAAAATCTATTCGCGCACCGTGATGATCCCCGTAATATCCGCATTTTTCCTCTACTTGAATAAATAAATAATCTCTAAGATTTAATATTATATTATTCTATCAACAAAGCCCAACACAGTTGGTAGATAGCTGAGTTCCTTAAGCATGATGTCAGGGGTTCGATCCCTGCCGTGGGCATGGAAAATGCTTTGTTGATAGAGGCAAAACCCACTTCGGTGATCTTTACACCTCGGAAGGGATTAGTCTTCGGCTGTCGACTGGGGGATACCCTTGGTGTACACAAAAAAAATTATTATATTATTCTTCGTGTATTTATTGGATTTATAATTTGTACATGAATACTTATAATCTATGATGATGATATAAATGAAGTAATAGTATTAATATTTTGTTTTGAAATCTCAAGTTACATAATGAAAAGCTTCGATTTTAATGATAAGTGTAATTTTATAATTGATACTATTACTTGAAAGCATGATTTTTATAATATGAATCTACGAAAATAATAAGTGCATGAATTTTTATTGAGATTTATACACCTTGAAAATTTTACGATTGGATACTTATTGATTTAAACAACAACGCTTATGAAAACTTTATAAATGCATATCTTTTCATATATGACCCATATGAAAGGACTTTTATTAGTTGAGAGTATTTATAATTTAATTTTGATGAGTTATATATGGTTTTGTAACCTTGAAATTCTATTCTATTTCACAAGGAAGTGTTTTATTGGTTTAAAATTAAAGAGTACTTTTATTTAGAATTTCAACAAGGAATTCAAATGGTAAGCCTTAGAAATAGATTTATAAATCGTTTCTTTATAAAAATATGTTTAATTTAATATTTGGAACATTTCTGTAAATTTTCATCGCATTCTGAGACTATTTTATTTTAAACTCTTAGACTGGTTTGATATATTACCAGTATAAACTATATTTAAGAAATCGTTATTTCAAGATCATGAATGCTATATTTTATCAACTTTAATATCGGGATCGAGAAAATATAATTATCTTTGAATTTCGAGATTTTTTTGGTTACCTAATAATAGGCATCCTTTACGAAAAGCTAATATTTTTAGTGTTATCTAACTTTATAAAAAAAAAATATTTGATGTTATAAAAATATATAGCTAAAACTGATGATTTATAAAGAGTCCTCTTTTTCAATTTTTAATATATTATTTGTACATTAAATATACCTACTAGAATGAAAACAGGACCCGAGGAAACAAAAAGTAAAATAAAGAAAAGAGCCCACAAGGGCTGCATGCTGTGCTGAGTGCGTTTTTTTTTAATCTATTATTTTATTATTATTTTTACTATGCATTGCGTTGTAACTTTGCATAGTAACCCTAATTTTTTTTTTATAAATAACCGTTTCAGTTTATAGTTTCAGTACACCATCTTCTATTCTTAAACTTTGATAGTTTTTTTTCCACTTGTCAACTCCTATATTATATTTTAGAGTCCATTTCCTGCAATTAGAAAGCTCCTAAGGAAATGAAGCTCTCACAATCAAAGTTTGGAAAATGAAGGATAAGTATATATGCCACATATCCTAATTTATTTACAATTTACAATTAAAATTTGAATAAAAAATTAATTTTGAAAAGATGCACCTGCTGAATACAAATCAAAGGGACATAGTTCTGGAACCAAAAGATGCACCAGTTAAATTAGAATCAAAAGGGCACATAATTTTGGTACGGAACCAAAAGATGCACATGTTAAATGCACCTGTTAAATTAAAATAAAAGGGACACATGATTTTGGTATGTATATTTAAATTCAAATCAAAAGATGCATTGTTGAATGCATCGTCGAACTTAATCATGTATGCATCATAAAACTTGCAAGTTACATTGCTACTCCGTACATAATCAGACTTAATATACAGCACATATGCATCATAAGATTTGTGCATCATCAGACTTGCAATTTTCATTACTTCTTTGTGCATCATCAGACATAATATATATCAAGTATGCATCATAACACTTGCAAGTTTCATTACTTCTTCGTCTCTTTCTCAGACTTGCAAGTTCCACTACTTCTCTGTCTCTTTTTCATTTTTAAACTTCAAAAGTCCTGTTAACACGATTATATTCCAACCACAAAGAATCACAGAATGGAGCTCTCTCAAAAAAAGTTGAGAGAATTGAGGATAATTAGATATACCACATATCTTTATTTATTTTCTTATCTCACAGAAAATGCTGCACCATGTTATGTTCTTATGAAATTCATAAATACAATATGAAAATGAAAGAATCTGATTGGATACTGCAGGTTGATAACGGTACTGTTGTAGGTATTAATGATAGAACGGTATTGTTGGAAGTACTAATGATGGAGAGGCAAATATTAAAAATCCCACGAGAATTGCTTATCAAACAATTGTAACCCATTTATTTTTTTTTTTATTTAAAAACAAGGCTTAAATACTTTTTATTCACCTAAAATTTAGAAACTCTTGGTTTTAGTTGTTAAATTTTTTTTCGTTCATTTTGGTCCTTAAATAGTTTAAATTTTTGTTTTACTTCCTAGTGATACGATTATTTATAAATACACACACATATCTATAAAACACATATCATAATAATTACTCATATGATTAATTATGATATTGATATATCATTCACATTGGCCAAAACCAAACTTTGGGACTGATAAGGACTAAAATTAACGAAAAAAAATAGAAACTAAAACTAAAATTCGTTATTTATCTACAATCAATTTGGTGCGAAAAAAACTTCAACAATAAATATGATGTTTCAAAAATGTGTTTTTTTTTTGTTTTTTATAATGAAAATGTGTCTTTTTATATAACGATAGTATGTCTAGATATATACACAATCATTATATAATAGAAAAATAAATTTGTGAGTTGCCAAAAAAATCTGTACGTTATTATCAAAATTTTAGTATACGATAACTATTTTAAATTTTTATACGTATATATGCTCATAGATGGATATGAATATTCAGCCCTTTGCATGTTTGTTTAAGCTGAAGATTATGCTTTTAGTTTTTTTTTAATAATCATAAGTAGTTAGTGTGTTTATTTGTAAAACGGATTATAATTTTATATTATATTTTTGAAAAAAATAATCAAAAATATACAAACTCTCTCATAGTAGCCGGAGATTATTTGTTGAAAATTTAATTTTTTAGACATGCAATTTTTTTATTCTACCTTCACCATTTGAACATATTAGCTTCTCACTTGTCACACCATATATACCATTTTTTATAATACTCAGTAAAAATAATCTTCTTTACACTATCCAAATAAAACAGATTAGCTTAAATTTATTTTTCAGCTAAAATACCCAAACAAAAACTTATTATAATTTTAATAAATTATAGAAAAAATAATCATAACCTCATTTTACCAGTTATACCAAGTATAACACTTCTATCAATAGTCGAAGCAATAGTATCATAAATAATTGTTGAGGATAATTAAATGTATATATATAAAATCTATTTTTCCCTTTATTTTATTACTCTCTTATCTCATAATGTTAGTAAAATTTTGAAAAATTAACAAAAATAATTGAATAAGTTTTACATTGTATTTTTTTTTTAAGAAAGCAAAACTTGTATTAAAAGAACATAAGGGGCACTCGCCGATATACAATAATGGACTACATCAAAGAGAATTAGTTACACCAAGAGATAAAAGATTAATAAACCACATTGAAAAATCAATGACAGAATTTTTAACCTTAACCCCTATCCATAACGGAGATCTAACTTGAATTAAGTCCATAACTTATATAAGTAGGCTACTTCCCTTGGAAGACCACTTCGTTACTCATTAGCCATAACGACCAAGCCAGGCCACCACCAGCCCCAATAGTCTCCAGCACTTCGTGGATCTGGGATGATGACACATGCTATCTAATTGGATGAAGAAATCAAGACAGGAGTGGGGTAACACCGAGTAAATACCCAGCCAATTAAAAAAAGTCAATCCACATGTTCTTTGCAATGGGACAGTTAAGACTTAAGAAAAAGATGATCAATGTTATCATCTACCGAGTTACAGCACACACACATGGTTGAGGCCCCATTTGCTAGCACATTTCTAACTTGCAGGCAATCCATTGTTGGCATGCAGTCTCTCCCTTGAACAAGCTTCCACATGAAACCATGCACACTTATTTTGGTAGAGATGAATCTGTTCAAGATAGATCTTACTAAGGTACAGTAACCTTCAAGAGCCCGAGAGCCAGGACCACCAACCTGAACCAAGGACGCGACTTGTGTATATGCAGAAAGAAGCAGTAGTTATTTACCTTGAACTTGAAGGGAATAGGCCGGGTCTCTGCACTTGAGAACCAGATTGACGCCGAAGAGCAACGTAACAAGCTAAGAAATCCACTCTTCTGAAATCAAAATTCTATCGATCCTGCTCATGGCCCTTCCCCCGGCTTGATGCCAAGTAAATTTCTTTCCAATGAGAGGAATTGAAGGTCAACTAAATTCAACTCAGTAATCCATTGATCAAACAGACAAGACTCAGTCCACCGCCGAGAGTTCCGTTCCTACTACCTCTTCTCTCCTCTAGGTACCTCACAAATTAAAGTTTAAGTCTCCCAAAGGCCATCTCCAGGCTCAGGCCATCTCCAAGCTGAGCCTTTAGATTCCTCAAATCCCCTCCCATAGAGATAGAGTCTTCTTCTCCGCTAAGTTTTACATTGTTTTTCAAATCAACAATTAACCAACATAAATAATATTTAATACTACATATTTTCATAATCACCTAATTAGAAACAAGAGCAACTGGCATGGAAGGAGTTTTGGATAGATTTGGGGGATTTAGAAGTATTTAAAAATAACAATGATAGAAGAGGGAAGATGAAGGAAAAAAAAGGATAGAATGGCCAAGGAGGGATTGCACGAACCAAATGAAGCAAGTCAAAAACAGAATGATGGCGAAGAAGAGGAGATGGGTCCTGGTTATATGGCAAGTTCAGTAGAAGAGTCTGAACACACTGCACAAAATGAGCAAGACAAAGATATGGTGCTATATAATGGTGGAAGGGACACAGAGAATAGGACTATTGAAAGTGAGGCAAGGGAGATGTGGCAAATTGGAAGAGAGTTGGGTGCAACAACCAAAGGAAACAATATAGAATTAATTCAGAGAATGATAGCAATGGAGGAGCGAGATAGGGAACAGAGAAAGAAGGGAGGGAGTCATAACAATCGTCAATGAAGGTGCTGACAATAAACATAAGAGGACTAGGAGGGAGATTGAAGAAGAAGACAATAAAAAACTTGGTTAAAAATAATCAGGTGGATTTTATTTGCATTCAGGAAACAAAGTTGGAAACAGTTGATAGAAAATGTTGTGAAATACTCTGGGGAGGAGAAAACTTTGAGTGGGCTTTCATCCCATCAGATGGCAGATCCGGAGGACTCATAAGTATATGGAGGAAGGAGACCTTTTCTATGCTTAACATACAAACAGGCAGGGACTTCATTCTGGTACAAGGGAAGGCAGTAAGTAATTTTGTTAATCTAAATATTTTAAACCTTTATTGTCCTTGTGATTTAGCAAGAAAGCGAATTTGCTGGGAAGAAATTAGGAGTGTTAGACAAATTTTAGGACAGGGATGTTGGTGTTTAGCTAGTGATTTCAATTGTGTAAGGAATCACTCTGAAAGAAGGGGAACAGTAGTAGCAGAAGAAAAGAGGGAATGGAATGAGTTTAATCAATTCATTGATGAAATGGAACTGGTAGACTTACCTTTAACAGGAAGGAAATTTACGTGGTATAAACCAAATGGGAATGCCAGAAGTAGGATTGATAGAATTTTGGTCAGCCAAGAGTGGATTCAGGTTTGGGGAAATGTTCTGCAGGTTGCATTAAAGAGAGATTATTCTGACCATTGTCCGCTTTTGCTGAAAAAGGATATTAGAGACTGGGGTCCAAAACCGTTCAGAACTTTAAATTGCTGGATGCTAGAACCAGGTTTCGAAAGTTTTGTTAAGCAAGAATGGGAAAGATTGAATTTTCAAGGATGGGGGGCATTCGTACTAAAAGAAAAACTGAAAAAATTGAAAGATAGTTTGAAGGAGTGGAATAAAAACTCTTTTGGCAAACTGGACCTTCAGATAGCAGAAGAGATTGACAAAGTAAATGGGTTGGATTTGATTTCTGATTATCGGGACCTGGAGGAGGATGAAAGGAATCAAAGAAGAAGGGCAAATGATGAGATGTGGAGAATGTCTAAATTAAAGGAAAGTATTCTGATGCAGAAGTCTAGATTAAAATGGATAAAAGAAGGAGATTCAAATTCAAGATTTTTTCATGCTACAATAAATAGGAATAGGAAGAGAAATGGGATGACAGGGCTAAAAATAAGGGGAAAATTCTTGGAAGACCCTATTGAAATAAAAAATTATGTAAAAGGGTTTTTCGAGCAACGATTCAAGGAGGAACAGTGGAATAGGCCGGTGCTTGATGGAATAAATTTTAATTTTATATCACAATCAGATAAGGAAATGTTGACGGCAGAGTTTTTGGAAGAAGAAATAAAAGAGGCTGTATGGAATTGTGATGGCGATAAAAGTCCAGGACCGGATGGGTTTAATTTTAATTTCATTAAGAAGTTCTGGATGATCATGAAGGGTGATATTTGTAAGATGGTTAAGGAGTTTCATGCTAATGGAAAATTCCCTAAAGGAAGTAATGCTTCTTTCATTGTGCTAATACCAAAGATTGATAATCCATCTGGTCTTGGGGATTTTAGACCCATATCCTTAATTGGATGCATGTATAAGATTATTGCAAAGCTGTTAGCCGGGAGAATGAAGAAGGTGATCACATCATTAATATCATAAGAACAATCAGCTTTCGTCGGGACAAGGTATATACTTGATGGAGTGGTCATAGCCAATGAGGTAATTGATGAGGCAAAAAACAAGAGACAACCCTGTGCTATTTTAAAGGTTGATTTTGAGAAAGCTTATGACTCAGTGAGTTGGAGCTTCCTTGACTATATGCTAAATAGGATGGGTTTCTGTTCAAAATGGAGAGGTTGGATCAGGAGTTGCTAACAATCGGCTTCGGTATCAGTTTTGGTAAATGGAAGTCCGGGAGGAGAATTTAGCTTGGAGAGAGGATTTAGGCAGGGAGATCCAATGGCTCCATTCCTGTTCTTAATTGTTGCAGAAGGATTAAGTGGACTTATGAGGAGTGCAGTGGAAAAAAATCTATTTAAAGGTTTCAAGGTAGGAAGAAACAGGTTGGAGATTTCCCATTTACAATATGCTGACGATACTCTAATAATAGGACAGGCTTCCGAAGGCAATATAAAGGTTGTTAAAAGCATTTTGAGATGGTTTGAATTGGTTTCCGGTTTAAAGGTGAATTATCATAAGAGCAGTATCATTGGAGTAAGGGTTGAGAATGAGGTTTTAATTCGTTTGGCGGATATCTTAAATTGTAAAGTGGGACACGTACCTTTCAAGTATCTTGGCATTCCTCTTGGTGCTAATCCTGGAAGATCTTCTACCTGGAATCCAGTTATCCAATCCTTGCAATCTAGGTTGACCTCCTGGAAACACAGAAATCTATCCTTTGGCGGGCGACTGACTCTCCTAAAATCGGTACTCTCTTCCTTACCTTTGTATTTTTTATCCTTTTTTAAAGCACCTAAATCTATTATTAAAAATATTACTAGTATCCAGAGAAACTTTCTGTGGGGGGGGGGGAGATTTATCAAAAAGAAAAGTGAGTTGGGTAAAGTGGGAAATTGTGTGCAAAACAAAAGAGAGTGGAGGGTTACTAGTGAGAAATATAGAATTTTTTAACTTAGCACTACTAGGAAAATGGAGATAGAGGTTGTTGATGAATAGAGAGTCATTTTGGTGTAGGGTGGTTAGATCAAAATATGGGGAAGAGGTATGCGGTGTAGGATGTGTACAATGGGAGGAGACCTTTAGGAGGGGGTCTAGGTGGTGGAGAAATTTGGGCAAGTTAGGCCCAAGAGTGGGGGGGGGGGGCGAAAATTGGATAAAGGAAGGAATGGAGAGGGTGTTAGGAGATGGGAGTGAGATTAGATTTTGGGAGGAGAAATGGAGGGAGGGAGAGGAGTTAAAAACAATGTACCCAAGACTGTACCTATTATCATTAAAGAAGGATGAAACTATTAGAGAGATGGGGGAATGGAGGGAGGGATCTTGGGAGTGGAAACTAGAGTGGAGAAGGGGGTTGTTCCAATGGGAAAATGAAAGTGCATCTGATTTATGCAGGTACATAGAGAATTTGCACCCAAAACAGGAGGAAAAAGACACATGGAGGTGGAGATTCGACTCAGGAGGATATTCAGTTCAGAGTGCATATCAGGCTATACAACAGGAGCAGGTCCAAGGAGGTGACGAATTTTACAGGAAATTTTGGGCAAATTTGGTGCCATCAAAGGTACAAGGTTTCGCTTGGAAGGCAATATGGAATGGAATCCCGACTAAGACAAATCTACAAAGAAGAAGGATCATTGCAGAGGAGGAAGATACAAAGTGTGTTTTTTGCGATGAAGAGGAAGAGTCAGTAAGTCATCTACTTTTTAGTTGCAGATTATCATATCAAATTTGGCAAAAATGCTATGGATGGTTTAATTTGGAGAGCACTTTAATAAATGAAGGAAAACTGCATTTTTTAAATCACTTGGGCATGATCCATTTGAAAAAGAAAAGCAAGAAAATATGGGTATCTTTCTGGTTTGTGATCTTGTGGGGAATATGGTTAGCAAGAAATAAGTGTCTGTTTGAACATGAATTAATTGATTCTGAGTGGATAGCACATGGCATAAAATTGTTGTTCTGGAGAATTATCAAAACAAAGGAAGACATGAGTCGTTATTCGTTTGAGGATTGGCTACGTAATCCTAAGATGTGCATTTAAACAGGACCAAATATGCTCGCAGGCACTAGACGGGTTTTTTCTTTTGAAAACGAATTGAGCAGCTTGTATCCTTTTATGCGTTGGGTCTGATGTTGTAGGTTTTTTAGTTTTGCTTTTACTGTGGTTATCAAATACCTGTGTCACAAAATAACTATACAGGTGCTCGTGATACTTTTGTAAGCTTTGTATCAGAGTATGTCTTATACTCTGGTCTTTTCTTTTGAGTTATATTAAGTTGCTTTTTTGCTGATAAAAAAAAAAAAAGATATATTAGTACGCAATTTTGAATTTGTTATTCACTATTTTAATTTCAATTTCATATAAATTTTTAATGGTTTTTTTATTAATTAACTTTTTTAGATGGAGGAAGTATTATGTTTTTCATTTAAAACAATATATAAAGGAGCCAAGAAGGCCATGCATTTCTATCTCTTTGATTTATTCTCTTCTTATCTTCAGTCTTTTCTATATATATAATAATAATAACAACTACTGTAATACACTTTAACCAATTACATTTACACTTTTGTCCTTTAACCAATTTCATTTATCAATCAATCCAGACTTTTACCCCTACGTATATGATGCATCTAATAAATCAAAGGACTTATATTTTTATTTTTTTAAGACATCCTAACCACTTTGAGATGTTTATCCTTAACCCTAAAGACTGAAATTAAAAAAACTCTTTTTTTTGGATAATATCCTATATCTCATAATTACATTGCAACTCTTGATATTTGTGCAACAATTTTTAACATTGAAGTTTCATATATAATATGTTTTAAAGTTATACATGGGTTTTAAAAAATATTAAATAATGTAAGAATTTTGTTTATTTCGACTATAATGTCTGTCCAAAATTTGGAGTTCATCAAATTTTTTCCATTATGTGGCATCATCGATATTTTATATATATACATGGGTTTTATATAGAGACACACGAGACAACAGTGAAAGACTTCCAAATTCATATAGTGATGAATTTGTTTAAACAATTGTGTTATTTTTAGATGGCTTATAAGCTAATATTATCTAACAATTAGCTAATAGTGTTTCGCTCTTATTTAATTTTATAAATTTGGGCCTAGCCTATAATGTAATTTAGGCCAAATAGATCGAGCTGGGTCTATCAAACCAGTTGCAAACGCTAATAATGGTAGTATATTTTTTTTTAAGAATTTTTTTTAACTTCAACTTTTGGAGATGGAGTAAGCATCTTAAAGTGGTTAAGATTTTATTAAAAAAATAAAAGCATAATTTCTTTTATTTATTAAATATATCATTTTTCATAAATTCTAACCACTTTTGGGATATTTATTCAGGAAATCTATTTTTTAAATGCTAAAGGGGTAAATTAATATTTGTCTCACTAAGAATCAATTTATTCCCACTTTGTTTCCATTTGATTGATGTTGTGCCAAAACGACACTTTATTTCTGCCTTCTATATTAAGGTGGGAGTATATTGAAGGTAACTAAGCAAAACCCATATTCACTTATAACCTTATGGCTCTGCTAGTCTTATAACCTTTCATATATTATAATTTACCAAACCTTCCTTCTTTATTACGTGTTGGTTCATATAGCCATGCATAAAACACACATACACAACATATAATATAATAACATAAATCAATGGGTGCCACGTACAGTAAGACTCGAACTAACCTTTTCAATGATTGCACTTCTTTTGAAACCGAGGGGAATTCAGTTGCCGTAGTACGCTGGGGAAAGTCTTTGGAGGTTTGGTTGCTCGATTTCGAAGAAGAAAAAGGCAGGAGAGGTGTGGTTTACCAAATAGGTGATCAAAAGAAAGAGCCTACTAGTTATACTGTTATCATGCTGCAACTCCCGCAAGACAAGAACAATGGTTCTAAGACGATGATGGGTTTCATGATTGGCGACAGATTAAAACAAGATATTGGGTTATATGTATCAGTCAATTCCACCACCGCACGTGATGGTCTGCGTGGAAAGATAGAAAAAATGGGACCTCATAACGCGAAAAAGTCCTATACAAGAAGGACTAAAGAATATCAGATGATAGAGACTACTATTGTTACACATAGTCCTTCATCCTACTGCAGTAGTTTTTTTGTTCTTGAGATGAAGAAAAAACTTAACAGTGATGATGCTTACATGGTGGTGACTTTGGCACACTATTTTGTCACCGAATTCGCTGGTTTTTCTCTTATGGCCAAATTTCATCAAAAAGAAGGTAATACAAATCACCTTTTTTTTTTTTAATTTTCCTTTTTTGCAATATCATCCTACCTAGGTAGTGCTGGCAAAATAAAATAAAAGATGAGACTGTGAAATAAAAGATGTTTTTCTGCACCAAGGTGAGACACTGAAGGTAGATGCCTTTCTTTTGGATAAAGAGAGAGTGAAATAAAAGAAAGGAAAAAGTTATGTTTATTTCTTTTCTTTCCTCAAAAACATTTTTGTGTCCCTAGTACAAATAATAATAATTTTTTCCATGGTGTACTGTCACAACAATATATTTATGCATCACATTCTAACCTTGCTTTTTTAAATAAGAAAAACATTGGAGGTTTGATACCCAAATATAAAACTTTTTTTTTTTTTTTTAATGATTCACAGAAACTATTGATTTTGAAGAGGATGGTCCTATCAAGCATCCTCGTGATGATCTGAGTAAGGTTATTAAGCATACTTGGAATACCGGTGTGTGGTCACCTTCTGCTTGTTCGCACTGTAATGGAGCAAAGCAAACCAATAATGCCAAAACTATGATTTCCCGTTCATCCTTGAAGACTACTACATCTCATAACGATAACAAGAATGTTACTTCAATAATCTCTCAGCAACTATATTATCATCAAGGTAAAAAAGTATTTGTTAAATATTGATTTCATACAGCCTTAATTAAGTTTATGTTCACCTAAATAGGTACCACAAGCTAAGATTTGAAGGCTAAACTGATCATTTGGTCTCTTACCTTATTTTTTAATTTCAATTTGATCTCTTACCTTTATTTGGTATCAATTTGATCCCTTATATACGTTTTAAATTGTTAACATCGTTAGTCCCGACCGGTAGTCTTCTTTGTTAATTCGAAATCGTTTTCCTTCTAATCAATCTGGTGAATAGCTAAGCTCCAACTCACGTTTTTGTCTCTTCAATTTGTGTCCTAACAGAGGAAACATTTCCCTTCAAAAAGCTATGAATGAGTTTTTGAAACAATCTCTCTCTCCCTTGAGAAGAATTAGAAAAGAAGGTGAAACGTAAGGTCAAAAACGACAGCATTTTGGGGCACAAATTATGTGGACACGGAGAGGCACACGTTTTCACAATCATGTGTATAATTAATGGCCACATAAGATCAAAATTGACAGTGTTAACATCAACTGACGGTTGGGACTAACGGTGTTAATGATTTGAAACGTAAGACCAAATTAATACCAAATGAAGGTAAGGGACCAAACTGAACTAAAAAAATAAGATAAGGAACCAAATTAGCCGTTTAAGCTTTTTTTTTTCCTTATGGTATCAATATTATTCACAATTCCAAAATACTTGTTTGAGGTCTTTATATTCAAATGCATTTATTATTTGTTGAGATGACTAACAAAATTAAGATATTAATGTGTATACATTTATTATGTAAAGTTTTTTACATCATCAATTTATTATTTATCATTCATGTATTTATGATCATTAAATTTTAGATAAAAATAATACAAATAAATGATGAATGATAAAGTGATGGTGTAATTTTGCACTATTAATTAATACAACATATATTTTCTCAAAAAGTACTTTCATAAATCTACCATTTTAAACATATTTACCTACTATGCCACATTCATATTTTTCTAATGATATTTTAATATAAATAATTCATTAATCATAGTTCAATACAAAAAGATTCTAAGAATAATGTTAAAAATTTCATTAAATGTAACATATCACTAAGAATTTTTAAGAGGATTTTTTTTTTTTTTAGAATTCATTCAATGTGACAAATATATTAGGAAGATTCTCATCCTTATATTATTTGTTAGGATGATACTCCGTATATTGTTATTTTAGAATTTAACTTTGTCTAATATGTTGGTAAAAAAATTAAAAAGTTAAAGAAAACAACAATTAATGCAATTCATTAATTACAAATAAAAACTATACATATTTTTATCATTACTTTCTTTTATTATTAATGAATCACATATTTTTTTTCTAAAAATTTAGTATGTTGTGTCTTTTCTTAATTTAGTTGGTGGCTGCAGGGACACTTATCAGGATTTTCCCCTCCCCATGTCATGGGTTCTAGTCTCAGACCTCTCATGTAAACCAAAAAAAAAATTATAGATATAATATATTATTTTTAAAATATTTGACTTTTTTTTGATAATTTTGATTTATTATTTATAATTCAATTAGAGACAAAATTTTTTGTATTTTTTACCAAAATAATGGGATGAGAAGAATATTAATTATTAGTATAATTTTACAAGGGTGGCCGCGCCGTTTAAATCTTCAAATTGAAAAGTGAACTAGCTGATGAATTTTTATTTTGGACTTTTTTACATGATGTGTTTCTTTGTCCAAAATAATAACTATAGAAATATTTTTGAGAAAATATCAAATATTAACATTTCTAGAGTCATTAATAATACTAATCAGCTTTATTAAATGACATACTATAATAAAAAAAAAAACTTACATTTAGGTTTGATGAGTATTATTTAATAGACGAGTTCAAAATTTAATTTTTTTTTTTTTAGATAAGAAAAGTTCAAAATTTAAAATTTAATTTTGGCTTCCCTTGATATTTTCGGCAAGCTTAGCTACTGTAGGACTCAGACTCCTGCCTTAGCTCCCCAATTAATTTTCTTTTCATAGTATAGTTTAAAATATAAAATTTGACTTAGAGAAGCTTTTTAAAATTTGTTTTATAACGTAACTATGAATATTTTTGTCATTTTACAATAAAAACATGAGATTTAAATTTCAAAACTCTTTTTTAAAACTCCCCCTCAAGATCCTCAATCTTGTTGCGGGTTTCTTTAGCCAAGGTTTGAACTTCTTTTTTTTTTTTTTTTTTGTAAGAGCCAAGGTTTGAACTTCAAATCTGAACTACATACCTCCGAAACCCTGGGACTATCTTGGTTAATTTTCTTGGTTTGTGCTTAATTTTCTAGACGTGAATCTTTAGTAGACCCAACCTAGTTTTGATATCATAATAAAATTGAGAAATTGGTAGATTAAGTCCTAAACAGCAGAGGATCTAGTTGGTCTGTTGGTGTTAGGCTCATATATAACACATGACTAACATAGAGAGCAACCATGTAGCTACTACGCTGTTCACCGGCAAATTAACAACGTGAATGATAAATTTTTTACTAATTAATTATGGTAGTGTAGGCCCAGTATATTACTACAACGGCAATGGCAACTACACTTACTCTGGTTCGAAGGTCAATAATGGTGCAAATTCTGGCGATAGTGACAGTGGTCGTACCTACAACAACCATGGTGGCAACACTTTAAATAACAGTGGTAATTTCAAGGGCAATGGCAATGGTGGCTCTATCGATAGTGACTCAACTGACTCAACGTGGAACTCTCGTCGCTAGTTGTCTTTCTTGAAATCTATACTGGCAAAATATTTTATATATATATGCAGCAGTAGCACTAGTAACAATGAAAATGTAATAATGTTGGGTTCGAGCACCTTGTTGCTCTAAATCTCTAATATACTTTCGTTGATAAAAAAAAATGAAACTGATGAGTAAAATTATACTCAAATTAATGTTGATCTTGCAGGTTTGATGAATCTAATTAAAGTTCGGTGTTGAAACTGGTCTACTTATTTAATAGGTAGAAAACTTTATCTTGCATATGGGTGCATGAGTGACAAATTCTGTTTCAATTCTTCAATATCTAAAATGTATTGCCTCTTGGCCACATTATAAGAAAAATGGCGCATACATGAATAAAAAAAATTATTTAACTTCCTACTTTCAACACAATTATATATTCTAGGAATAATATTTTTAGAAAATAATGATTTCATTTAATAAACTAAAATATACTAAAATGATCTTATATATAAGGATGAAGGAAGAATTATATTTACCTTAATTAACATTCTAACATCCTCCGCGCGCAAACACAAATTATAAAAAACATATATTTCTGAGCATAAATAATCCTAAATGTCTCACAAGTAAGTTCTTATGTGATAAACAAACTCATACAGCAAAAAGTAAAATGGTATTCACGTTAACAATATGCCATGATGCTGGGGAATAATACATGATGTCTGTAAGACGACGCTGGGAATAAAATGAAGATGTCTAAATCAAAGTACGTGATACCTCTCATAAGTTATGTTTATTTAAATTTTTTAGTTTAATTTGTTTCATAAGTTATGTTTTTTTAAAAACTCAATACTTATTTATAATTATTTTTTCAAATATATCCTTATTTATTTATTGCATTCTCTTTTTCACAATCAATTTCTCTATCTCTTTTCAATATAATGTTCATACATTTATTATTACTCTTTTCTATTATTAATTGTGGGTAATTTAGTTAAATAATATCAAATTTTTACATCATTACTCAATTCTTAATCTATCATCTTCTCTTCGACTCAACGAATTTCTTAATTTCTGTAAAGAAGAAAAAACTAACAATATAATAGCAACCACCAAAAAAATGTTACTCATTCTGTCTTAAAATTGACAATTGTGATACAATAAAGGAAAAACTAGGTGATCTTTTGTGAGATAAAAAAGGGAACCCAAATATCTCATCGCGACATGAGCAATGCATAGGTGACATATAAATTGATCTTATAAACTTGAACTCTAGAAAAGAGAAATTGAGCATAGATGCAATTTTGGATGGTTTTATCAAATTATAAATAAATCTTTTGAAATTTTATTAACTATTCATATTCATAACATATGATTCAATTTCTTGGCTATTCATATTTATTCTAATTATCTAATTATAATTGTGATATTTCTGACTACATGATTCTAAGCGAAAATATATATTAACTTTCTCTTAATAAATTTTCAAATTCAATATACTGATGTTAAATTATTAATTTATGAAATACATAAAATTTCAATATTTTAATATATTATTAAAAGTTAGTGTGTTGAATTAAGTTAACTACTTTTGAGGTTAAGATAAACATAACCAAATTTAATATCCGTGCATCGCACGGACACTTTTACTGGTATTCATAATGCTAATGGATTAGCCTCTACCCTATAAGGGCTAAGGCATCGGATTCTGGTTTCTCGTTGCCCCACGTCCTTGAGCATTTGCTTGGCTTACGGCAATTACAGCTAAAAAGTGACATGATACTTTGACTCTCACATAAATTATTGCTTGATCAATATATAATTAATGGTTTCAATCTCACCCAACTCACTACTTTGAAATATTCCAATAAAATGTTATAAAAGAATATTCCAAAACAAAGGTTTGTATAAAATTAGGACTTTTGATCTTGAACCATATGATAGTTTCTTGTGACGTGGCTTTTTCTAGATGTTGGGTCTTCATTGTTTGGATCTGGTTGTTTAGTGTTTGTGCGTGGAGCATCGATCCTCTTGCTTTTTGTTTGAGTTTATCCTCTATTTTGGTATTATGTTCCAAGATTCTCTCACCAATTTATTTATTTACTTATTTATTTTCATTTTTTATTCATAAATTTATGTCAACTGATAATTTTTTCACATATTATAATCATCATTAAATCTCTTTTGTAATATAAAATCACAAAAATATTTCGTAACTAAACTTGTTGGTAAACCAACGTGGGTTGGTCAAGTGGTAGCTCACTTGGTCCCTTAACCAATAAATCTCGAGTTCGAGCCTTGGGTATGGAGCAATCCTCGCTGGGAGACCCATACCGCTTAGTGCGAGCTCAGTTGGGTCGGACCAGATGAGTCGAATTCTTGGTAAACCAGATCCGGGTACCGGTTGGTGTACACTAAACTTGTTGGTAAAATAAATACCTGGCCAAGGAGTCCAAATACCCTCCGACGGCAGCCCATGCTATTTTCATTCTCTAAGTTGGTTGGATTATTTTTTTCATTTTCTTAACCTCATCCTTGAGGATAAAAGTCTAAAAATAAATGTATTTCATTAAAAAAATAAATACAAAGTCATTTTATTCTACCAATACAACACTATACATCCATTTTTAGGCTCTTATTTTCGGCCCTAAGAACTGAGCGAGGTTAAGAAAACCTTTTTTTGAAGCTGAAAAATAATTTATGACGCTATGATGTAGAAGTCCAAAAATGACCTAGTAAAATATTGGAGCTGATTTTTTATTTTTTTCTTTCAAATATTGGAGCTGAATTTTGACTATCACATTTTGGTAATTTGTTTCATTGATTACTCCATGGGTGGTAAATAATTTCATGAAAGCCCCATGTTGATAAATTGTTTAGGTAAAAAATAATGGTCTCGTTAATAAGTGTTCAAAGGGTAGGACAATTGTTAAGTTTTCTAAAATTATAAAAAAAAAAAAAACATCACAAGTTTTAATATTCTCTTCTCTCGAAAATTTAAGATTGTAATAACTGTAATTTTTATGTCTATCTCTAAATAAATTTATTCTTATTTATTTAACCCGTTTAAAAATTAAAAAGTGTAATAATTTTTATTTTTTATGTTTATTCCAAGAAAAATTTGTTTCTTTTTATCCCATTCGTTAAAAATTTCAATTATGCAAATTAAGATATAGTTATTCTCGTATACATTAAAAAGCAAAACAGGAATTAATCACGTTAACACTATGCAATGAAAAAGCAAAATTATCTCAACCTCAAAATACATAAAGTTTTCCTGGTAGGAAGAATCTATAAAGGGGTTTATGGCCCCACTAATCAAAATATCTTCCAAGATTATATTCGTCCCCACACCCACTTAACAAAAAAAAAATAATATTCGATAAAAAAAAAGGTTGTAAATCTTTAATTTGAACTTTAAGTTAAACTATATTGTGCTATTTCAATTTAAAAAATTATTTTTCCGAAGAAAAAAAAAAGAGTGGGAGTAAAATATAAACGAGGATTGAAGCTACATATGACAAAACCATGCATACTTCAAATATGCCCGATAATAAGTACTGTACTCCTATATGTAATACTAATATACTCCCTCCATTCCATCATAATATTTTTTTTTTAATTTCATTTATTTTGTAGTTTTTGCTTTTCAAGACATAATAAATAATTATTTTTTTTTCTAATTTTAATCTTCATTCAATCATTTCTATCATTCTTCATTAATTATATTTTTCTCATCTCTAAACTATTATATATTAATTCATGGAGATATACTATTTTCTATTATTTGGCCTATATGAAAAAAAGATATGATAGTTATATATTACTTAGTAAATTAAGTAAATAAATAGTTTATTAAGTATTTCTAATTCTTGAGTAATGTTCTTATTTTATGAGATTATGACACTTGTGTTATTCTTATTATTTTGAAGATTTACTATTTCATTATATAAGCATTGTAGTTGTAATAATTATTGAACAAAAAATGAAAAATGAAAGAAGTTTTTTAATTATCAATTTGTTTTTCTTTATTCTTTTTATCTTTAAATTCATCTTCTTCTTCCAATCAAAAAAAAAAAAATCATCTTCTTCTTTATGATGCATCTAGCATCCTATCTTAACATCTCTATTAAGCACAAAATTAAAGGAGATCTGAATGCGTAAGCTCCCTCCATGATGCAATAAAAACAACCCCACACACGGACTACCCACATGCATGCCTAAGAGCATTGAAATTAAATAGCAATCTGTTAAACCAGGCTCAGCAATGCGGACTCACCAGCGCCAGAGTGCACCAGCGCACGCGCACCAGCACCAGTGCAGCAAGCGTGCAACACCAAGTCTCAGCCTAGAAGCTTACAGCTGGCACAAGCTGGCATTTGGTTATTTACAGTTAGTTAGTTAGTAGTTGTAATTAGGAAGTAGCTCTAACTATAGGAGGAAGTTAATTAGTTAGAAGTTAGTTAGGTGTTGAACTAACTATAAATACCAATTGTATCATTCTAATTCATTTGAGTAATAATAATTCAGAAATTTCCATTATTCTTCTCTCTACTTTCTCTGCATTCTCTTTCTAGATTCTTCTTCTCTTTAGCTTGAGTAATCAACTTCTCATATTAGATTCAACCATTGTTGAATCAATTCATCGAGTATCTTCATTTCTTAGATGGTATCAAAGCTCTTTATTGAGCTCTGCTGCGCAATTCAGAAAAATGTCTGCAGATTCATCTTATAGTGATCATTATCAAGTTACAGATGCAACTCAGAATCCGAGTTCGGTGTTTTACTTGCATCCTTCCGAGAATCCTGGAGCTATACTTGTTTCTCCACCTTTGAATGGTGACAATTATCATCAGTGGACAAGAGCCATGAGAATGAGTTTGATTTCGAAAAATAAGATCGGTTTCGTTGATGGAACGATCGAAGCTCCAATGAAAGAAGATCCGTTATTTTCAGCTTGGCAAAGATCGAACAACATGGTGAATTCGTGGATTGTGAGATCAGTAACACCGCAAATAGCTCAAAGCATCTTATGGATCGATAAAGCAAGTGATGTTTGGAGAGAACTTCAGAATCGATTTTCACGAGGAGATGCATTTCGAATTGCAGATATTCAAGAGCACATTGCTTCAATGAAACAAGGTGACCTTACTGTTACAGCTTATTTCACTCAATTGAAAATTCTATGGGATGAGTTAGATAATTTCAGACCTGCACCTCATTGCATTTGTAATGCTTTAATTGATGTTGAAAGATATCAAAAGGAGGATCGAGTAATTAGGTTTCTGAAAGGATTAAATGATTCATTTAGCAATGTGAGATCTCAATTGATGCTTATGGATCCACTTCCCATTCTCAGTAAAGCATTTTCGTTAGTAGCTCAACAAGAGAGACAACTATATGGAAATAACTCAGATTCGAAAGTGTTTGCTGCTTACAATAGAAACAATAGTAATAATAGATACAGTAACAATAGATCTCAGAATTCTGGAACAGATGGTACTGGTAAGGGAATTATTGGAAAAGGTAATAATTCACAGAGTTCTGGATCCAGTTATCATAGCAAAGAGTGCACCTACTGTGGAAGAATTGGCCATACAGTTGATATATGTTACAGGAAACATGGATTTCCTACCAATTGGAAGTCCACAAAGCCCAATCAGGGTTATGCGAACCTAACTGAAGCCTCTAATGAATCTGAAGAAATTGTGCAAGATTCTGTCTCAGTTGAAGAGAAAAATAGTGATGAGGATCAGTATTTTGGTTTCACTAAACTGCAATATCAAGGATTGGTGACCATGATGCAACAAGCCATGAAGCTACTAAAAACATGCGGATTACCTGCGGATTTTTCTTGCGACTTTTATTCGCA
Source organism: Crotalaria pallida (assembly GCA_037953625.1). Taxonomy (NCBI): domain Eukaryota; kingdom Viridiplantae; phylum Streptophyta; class Magnoliopsida; order Fabales; family Fabaceae; genus Crotalaria; species Crotalaria pallida. The sequence continues at coordinate 87,903,012 of CM075656.1, forward strand.
AGTTTTTCCCACGGATTTTCATGCAGATTACTAATTTAATGAAATTTTTCTTGCGAATATATTTTCCTTAGAAATATTTGCAGATATTTTTGACGCCATCTGGCGGAATAATGTTTAAAGTGAATTTTCTTGCGAATTTTGTATGGTCAAATTCGTAGGTAATATCCGTGAGAAATTTCGCAAGAAAGAGACTAACAAACTTCTCCCAACAACGAGTCAAGACGAATTCGCAGGAAAAGTTGCAGATGTTTTTCTTGGGTATTTACGTGCGGAAGTTTCATGCGGAATTTCCTTCAAAGTTTTATTACATGCGAACGTTCCTACAAATCAATTTGTTGGGGATTTTGCTGCAACTAAGGTTTTTGCGGATTTATCTACGTATTCTAATTCTTGCGGATTTTCTTGCAAATCTATATTTCATGCGGATTCACCTGCCAAAATTTGCATACAACTTTTCCTGCGGATTTAATTGCTACGGATTTTCTTGTGAATTCATATACCTGGTGATTTTCTTGCATATTTTTCTACAGATTTTCATGGGGATTTCACATTACTTATTATTTTATTATTATTTGAATTTTTAAATATTGTATATACTCATAAAAAATGTGAACTATTTGATATTATATATATATATAATTTTTTTAAGATTAATTATAAATTTATTACCATATAATTTATTAAAATCTAATCCTCTTACTTAACGTTATGAATTTATTTCTAGAGCTAGACATGAAACATGCATTTCAAGATTAAGTTGATCAAAGTAAATAATCTTGATAAAAAAAATAGGTAACAAGTAAAAATAAGATATGAGAGCTATTAGAATTTTACTCATACCAACTAATAAAAATATTATTATATTAGTTACTTAAATAGATTACTTGGATAATCAAGCTAAGATTTATTGAGTCGTGTGATAAATAGTTTAGTAAAACATATATAACATATAGTTTGTTAAGTTGTGTTGGGTAAATAAGTAGGTTATTAGTAGGCAAATCATATATATATGACATAGAATCAATAAGATTTATAGTAGGTTTAGCTAGGGTTTAGGGTTTAGGGTTTAGGGTTTATAGACTTAAGTAAATAGTTGTGATTGAATTATATCTAATATAGGCTTGGGAGTTTGAACCTACTTATAAGATTCATCTAAACAAAACTACTATTTTATTGTACTTCCATTTTGAAGCAAAATATATATATATATATATATATATATATATATATAGAGTAAGAACCTTATAACAATTAAAGAGTATTGTATGTTGAAATATATTAAAGAGTATTTATTGATATTTTTTATATAGAATTTTAAACTTATTAGTGTTTTTTTTTAAACAAAAGTTTAGGTGAGTTGAGTTTCGGGGATACACCAAGGCCATGATAAGCCTTCAGGGTCAAAGAGTGCTTAAAGATGTACTTACAAATTATCCACCAATATTATTTTATTGTACTTACAATTAGTATTGGGAATTAGACACATGCCCGCATAATTATGTAATTGATTTTTTGAATTTTTTTTATATTAATCAATTTCGTTTACCTATTTTTGACTCATTTTGAAACTAAAACAATTTTTTTTTAGTTTTAAAGAAATCTATAGTGACTGATATAGTTTTAACTATTGGTTTACTTATTTGACCTAAAAACTCTCTCTTTACTTTTAATCGTGCAAACAACCACTCTCCCTGTCAACTCACGTTCAAACACTCACTCCATCCCTCTTCTCCTTCCAAACACTCAGTCCATCTCTCTTCTCCGTCACTCAGCTCACGCTCGTTCTTCATCACTCGCTGTTTTCGTTCTCCCCGTCACTAACGCTGACTGCGATCGTTCTCCGTCACAACCACGATCGTTCGCTCGTTGCTCATTGTGAACCCTCGCTTGTTGCTCGCTACTCGCTGTGGACCATCAATTGCTTCTCACCTCCACCGCTCTGTGAAACCAAGGTACCATTGTTCTTCATTTATTCATTGGAACAATTTATTTTTCGTTTTTTTTCCTCTTATGTTTGCTTTTTTTTGTTTATCTGTGTAATATATTGATGTATTGTTCTGCATTTGTTCTTGTAATTTATTTTTTGGTTTGCCAAATGACTATTAATGTGCAAAAGAGTGGATTAGAATTCCTAATTCTATTTCTGCATTTGTTCTTCTTAGGGTTTATCTAATTAGAATTCCTAATTCTTGTTGTTTTTTTTTTGGTAAAAATAGAAAAAGAAAAAGAACAACCATAAAAATAAAAAATGTGGGTATGAACCAGACCCTCAAATCATGTTAGCGATCAGAAAGAGCAAACATGTTGACCCAAAGAGATCAATTTCCGTGTACACAACCATGCCTCCTTCATTTCAATATCCAGGGCATCGGCTTATTGTGCACGACTTTATTATTATTATAATAACAATAATAAAGCTTAAGCATATTAAAATTCATGAAAAAAAAGGGAGAGAAAGAAACTAGGTTTTTATTCTACATGCGGAAAATGAAAAGAGACGAAAGGTGAAGAACCAAATTGCAGCTGCGGGTTCTGATTTAAGGCTTGTTGTTTCTATTTGTATTTATGTTTTTTTAAGGCTTCTATTTCTAATTCTATTTCTTACTTCCATCATGCTTCTATTTCTATTTTTATTTTCGGTTTCTCACCTCATTCATTCAAAAACGAAAATACAAGGTTGAAGGCACCAACCATCCCTCACCGGCAGCTGTTGTCCCTCGCCAATCGCTGTGGTTCAATTCATCGTTGTCTCACTCTCAGGTACAAGTTGCTTGTTCCTCTATCATTGTCTTGCTCTATTTTAATTTGTATACGTTTTGGGTGTTGTTGCTCTGTTTTTAGTGTTTTGCATTTTCCTCTATGCGGCTGTGCCCATTAGCTCTATACTTTCTCTTTGATAACTTTGAGTTTCAGTGGCAGAGTTTTCCATTTGTGGAAGCTCTTAATGTTTTCAATTTTAAATAGGAAGAAGTCTAATTCTCAAGTCAGGTTTTTTTTAAAGGAATTCTAAATATAGGTTGAATTTATGAGAAACTAAACTACGTATATGTATTTGTTATACACATGTTTCGGTTCTTTATCCCAACACTTGAGGAAAATGTTTCCCCACCTTTAACTACCTTAATTTTTTTTGATAAAATTAACCTTCACAATTGCTAGTATCAATTCAGATATCCAGCACAATTCAGACACAATTAGAGTAATAGCCTAGTGTCCATATTTTACATTTTGCTATTCTAATTGTAACTAGTAGAGTGCAGCACTGCTCCTTGAGGTTCTGCCCCAATTTTGCTGACTCAGCAAAAAGTTAGTAAGGTAGTTAAGAAAAGGTTACTGGACAGAGATAGTATTAAAAGCTAAGCTCACTTTGTATCACTTCAGGTTTTTCAATATAGATTCACAATTTCAGTTCCAACTTTGTGTTCTCTCTATATTTTGCAATAGGGTAGTTTGATGGTTCAGATCTTACTCAATGATAATACAAAAAAGGGGAAGAACTGTGCAGATGAGTTAAATTTGTAACTGAAAATAACTGAATCATCCAAATATCTTGGCACCTGTTAACAAACAGTTTTTTCAACATAAGCAATGTTACATTACCTTTACCAACAATTGGCGAAGCAGTCATGCCACATATATTGGGAAGCTTCATTGAACCAGACCGGTTCAACACAGGACAGGTCTAAACATTATATTTTGTAACAAAAGACTAAAAAAGAGACTGGTTCCATGTCGAACCTTAAGGTCTATACTTATTAGTTATTAGTTCTATACTTTCTCTTCTAGCCTACTTATTTCTCTCTTCGGTAATAGTTTCATTTCTATAGTTTTATATTAGTTTATTAATTTGATTTTAGCCTACTTGTTTCTATACTTCTTTCTGTTTCGCTGCTATATTGTATTGATTATTAGTTTATTAGTTTATAGTTGTACATTAGTTTATTAGTTCTATACTTATTAGTTATTACTCCTACCTTAAGGTCTATACTGTTCTGTAATACCTGGCCTGTTGGGCCACCTCCAATAACTACACCTACACCTCATTCAACTACACCTGAGCCTACACAACCTCAACCTATCCCTACACAAGTCCCTCACACTCAAGAATCTCCGGTGATCAATCAAACACACGCTTCTTCTTCTAGTCATGCTACTGGAGGCAATAATGAAAACAAAATTGTGATAGTCCCTGAAGGGGATGGGTGAGTTTTCTCACTATTCCAATTTATGATATGATTGTATATTTTTTTTAAATGTTTTTCATTTTTCATTATGTTATAAATAGGTTTGATAAACACAAGTTGGTTATTTCAAACATTGCTTCGTGTATACGCAAAAAATTCGATGAGGCTAAACCATCATGGAAGAAGATGTCTACTGACCAACGGGATACATGGTTTGATATGTTTCAAGTAATAAATCTACAACTTCAATTATAAATGATTCATGATAATTTATTTTTTATTATATTTATAAAATACAAGTCTAATGTCTTGGTTTTATTTTTTCATTATTTTCAAAATGTATGCAGAAGGACTTTACTTGGCTGCCTCAATACAATGACATGGTGCGGCGTAACTTTGAGAAAAGAGGTTCAGCAAAATTGACTCAATTATTGCAAGAAGCTCGAAAGAACTTAGACCGAAGACCGAGTTGGATTGGAGATTCAGTATGGGCACGGTTGAAGCAACATTGGCAATCCTCTGAATTCAAGAAAAAATCTGAAACAAATAAGAGAAATCGTGACTCAATGGCTGGTGCATCACTTCACACTGGTGGATCAATACCTCATCGTGAGCATTGGAAGAGAATGGTATTAATAATAATGTTATTTCAATAATTTTTTAAAAAAATCAGCAACATTGATATTATTTATTAATTACAGAAGGCAGAACTTGGGTCAGATCCGCCGCTTGTAGATTTTTACTTTTGTACCCATCAAAAGAAAGACAAAACTTGGGTGGGTCATCATACACAGGACGCTTATGTAAGTATCATACTACACCAACTTATGTTTAATCAAGGATTAGCGAAGTTGTGTTTAGGTGTGCAGAGGTTGGTTTCGTCTTTTGTCATTTGCTGGTTGTTTTTCATTTTGTAGAATTATTTGTGGTCTTGTTCTAGTTTCTCTTATTCTGCTATGTTATTAGCTATGTGCTCAATTTGTGCACACTTTAAATATGAAAATTGAAGAACATCTATGGTTAGAATGAAAAAGAGGATTATAAACAAGTTGTCCATGGTTAAGTGACTACTATATATGCTGATTTTTGTATGTTTTTAATGTGACTGCTACAAGTTGTTATATCTGCTGATTTTGGTTATATCTGCTGCTGCTACAAGTTGTTATATCTACATATGGTTAAGTGACTGCTACAAGTTGTTATATCTGCTGATTTTGGTTTGCTTATAATGTCTCGGAGTTTTTATAGTTATTTCAAGTATATTATTAGTAATTAGATTGATAGATTATAAACATGTACATGAATAACTAATTGTTATATATGTTGATTTTGGTTTGCTTATAATGTCATGGTGTTGTTATAGTTACTTCAAGTATCTTAGTAATTAAAACATTATTATAATGTCAATTCATAAACATGATAACTTTTATAATTATAATTTTCCTTAAAGGTTATGTTCATGTGGTTTACTCTTATTCAAACATGTGGTGCAGGAAAAATTTCAACATAAAAAGTTAGAGTTTTCTTCTCAAAACTTGTCACCATTGGGGGAGGATAATGGAGATGGTAGCAACCAACAAACAAATGTTATGCCCTCTGATATTGATATATGGGTAGATGCAAATGGTGGGAAGAAGGGAAGAATCTTTGGACTTGGCTCTGTAGGGAGGATTCTAGTTCAATCTTCAAAAAGGTCAATGCAATTTTCCACTCCTCCCGAAGATGTTGATGTCATTAGGAGTCAAGTTCATGCCTTAAATGAGTCATTGCAAAAATAGCATCAAGAGAAACTAGAGATGAAAAATGAGCTTAACGAAACCAAACATCAATTACAACAATTGATGCAACACTTGGGATTTGCTGCCTCTTCTTCTTCTTCTCGACAAATTAAAGCTACGAAAATGACGATGAAGAAAATGAAGAATATGATTATGAAGATGAAGATGATGATGAAGATGAGGATGGAGATGGAGATGGAGATGAAGATGGAGATAATGTTTTAGGGGATGAGTAAGAGAAGTAATATATATATCTTTTAGGTGACATATGATGTTTTATGGCAACTTTATTACTTATAATATTTTGATACTTTAGTATTTTTTTTTAGAATTTGTTAGACTTGAAAGAGTTTGTTCACTTTTGAATCATTGTGGCTAATTTTGTGAATATTTAGCTATAATAGAATTTTTATGGAGCAAAAATGGTACGTAATATAGGTGATTATTTTTGCGAATTTAATTTATTAGGGATTTTCATGCGGAATAAATTTTTTTGCGAATAGTAATTATTGCCATTTTTTTTGCAAATAATATATTCTTGTGTATTTTCCTTCAAATATATGAAATTTACTATATTGGGATTTTCTTGTGGATTAGATTTTTTGTCTTGCAGTATTTCCTACAAATTAATTTCTTGCTGATTTACCTATAAATAATTCTCCTACGGAGTTTCCTACGAAATAATTTCTTGCGGATTTTCCTGTAAATAATTTTCCTACGGAGTTTCCTACGAAATAATTTTTTGCGGATTTTCCTGTAAATAATTTTCCTACGGAGTTTCCTACGAATTAATTTCTTGCCGATTATTCAGCAAATTGAATCGTGGATAATTTTGCTGCAGATTTTCCCACGAATTAATTTCATGCGGATTTTCTTGCGGATTTGAGTGCTGCGAAATTTCATACGAATAACTTCCTAAAAAAATGGCACGAATTTTCCACGTAAAATTGATAAATTTATCACAAATATACTGCGGATTTTCAATAGAAATGCGTAACAAAATGCGCAAGTAGTTTCATGCGGCTTATAATCCGTAGTAAATAATTACCCATGAATTGAAGGTATTACGTGGGGATTATTAGTCGCACAAAATTCCGCAGGAAATCAATTTCCTGCGAATAATTGGTCTATATCCGCAGGAAATTCGCATATTTTTAGTAGTGAAGCAACAATCTCAGGTACAGGGAGGTGCTGCAATCAATCAATTGAGCACTGTAGGACAGCCCTTAGCCATGAGCAATCTTAAGAATGAATCAGGTAAAGCAAGTAACACTCACAGTGAATGGATTTTAGATAGTGGAGCAACAGATCATATTTGTTGCTCCCTTATTCATTTTAATTCATATCACAAAATTAGACCCATACACATTAAGTTGCCCAATGGTTCAAAGGTTATAGCAGAATTTTCAGGTTCTATCTCTTTGTCTCCAAATTTTCTGATACATGATGTTCTCTACATTCCTAGTTTTTCTTTAAACCTTATCTCAGTTACAAAATTAGCTTCCTCTATGTCTTGTGTTCTGACTTTCAATGCATCTCACTGCCTCATACAGGAGATCAATTCATTGAGGATGATTGGTACAACTAGAGTCATTGCAGGACTCTACATTCTCAAACTTGAACCTGTTGTTACTCACTTTTCTTTGCATTTGGCTAAGTCTAATTCCAGTTTCATTGATAATGTTTCCACAGAAAATATATGGCACTATAGATTAGCACATCCCTCTAATGATTGTATGCAGAATATAAAGAGTCATTTTCCCTCTATTGTTTTCAATAAAACATTAGTTTGTGATGTTTGTCATTTGTCTAAGCAAAAGAAATTACCATTACCATTTCCATTGAGTGTTACGTTACTAAATCTGTTGCTTGCTTTGATTTGATTCATGCTGATGTTTGGGGCCCTTTCTCTATTCCCTCTGTACATGGTCATAAATACTTCCTAACCATAGTAGATGATTTTTCAAGATATTGTTGGATCTATTTGATGAAAAGTAAAGCAGAAACTGCAGCATTAGTACAGGGATTTGTAGCATATGCAGCAACTCAATTTGGCAAATCAGTTAAAGTCATCAGGACAGACAATGGTACAGAATTCCTTATGCATGACTTTTATCAATCAAAAGGCATTGTCCATCAAACCTCTTGCATATACACTCCTCAACAGAATGGTTTGGTGGAAAGGAAGCACCAGCATATCCTAAATGTCACTAGAGCACTGCTAATCCAAAGTCAAGTTCCTAAGATTTATTGGAATTATGCTGTTGGACAAGCTGTGCACATCATCAATATGCTGCCATCTCCTCTATTAGACAATGCTACCCCTCATCTCAAATTGTACAATAAACCTCCTGACTACACCTCACTTAGAGTATTTGGTTCATTGTGCTATTCCAGTACCTTAGCTATACATAGAACCAAGCTTGATCCAAGGGTTGTTAAGTGTGTTTTTCTTGGCTACAAGTCAGGTTCAAAAGGTTTTATTGTTCTTAATCTGTCCACTAGAGAACTCACTATCAGTAGACATGTCCTATTTTATGAGCACATTTTCCCATATTCACCACATACATTCTCTTCTCATACAACCTCTCCACCATTACCTCAAATTTTACCCTTTTTGTATGATGATGTTTGTTTTCCCTCATCGTCACAGACCGAAAGCTCTGGCACTGATTCTTCAGGACCAGCCTTTCACTCTGATTCTTTGCCTTCCTCCTTACCTCAGACTGATAATCTTGGCACTGATTCATCAGGACCAACTTATCACTCTGCCCATTTACCTTCTCATTCTCCTCAGACTGATAATCTTGGCACTGATTTATCAGGACCAACTTATCACTCTGATCACCCTTCACCTATTAATCCTCAACTCATACATTCCACTAGACACCATAAACCCCCTACCTATTTGAAAGATTATAAATGTAATGTGCTCATTGACAGGACAGTTCCTAGTGTGCATTATCCTATTGAGGACTATCTCTCTTATGACAGACTCTCTCCACATCATAGGCATTATGCTTTGTCTTTGTCCACTGAAGTGGAGCCTTCATCTTATACAGAAGCTGCCAAGTCTCCTGTTTGAGTTCAAGCCATGCAAGCTGAGTTAGCAGCACTGGATATGAACCATACTTGGATCCTAACAGAGTTACGTAATGGCAAGTTTCCTATTGGTTGCAAATGGGTCTTTAAAATAAAGAGGAAAGCTGATGGCAGTGTGGAGAGACACAAAGCCCGTTTAGTTGAAAAAGGCTATACACAAAAGGAAGGTATAGATTACCTAGACACATTCTCACCTGTGGCAAAAATGTCTACCATCAGGGTCCTACTTGCTTTGGCTTCCATGAACAATTGGTTTTTGCAACAACTAGACGTTAACAATGCTTTTCTGCATGGTGATTTAGATGAGGAGGTTTATATGGTGCTGCCTCCTGGTCTGAAATGCAAAGGTTCTAACCAAGTTTGTAAGTTACAAAGATCATTGTATGGACTCAAGCAAGCAAGTCGCCAATGGTTTGCTAGGTTATCTTCCTTCCTAATTAAAGCAGGATATGTTCAATCCTTACATGATCATTCTCTGTTCATCAAATCCACTGCATCTAGTTTCACTGCACTATTGGTTTATGTGGATGACATTATTTTGACTGGTACTGATCTTCAGGAAATCACAGCCATTAAACAATCTCTGGACAGTACTTTCAAAATAAAGGATCTTGGTGAATTGAAGTTTTTCTTGGGCTTTGAAATTGCTAGGTCCAGCAAAGGTATTGCTATGAATCAGAGGAAGTACACCCTAGAATTGATTTCTGATGCTGGCTTACTTGGTTCTAAACCTGTCAGTACACCTATTGATTGTAGTACTATTCTCAGTGTTGATTCTGGTCTTGTGCTTGACGATCCTTCTCCTTATAGGCGTCTCATTGGTCGATTGCTATACCTCACTAATACTAGGCCAGATATCACCTATGCAGTTCAGCATTTAGCTCAATTCATGCACAAACCCACTGATTTACACTATAATGCTGCTCTTCGAATTCTCAGGTTTCTCAAGGGTTGCCCTTCTCTTGGCTTATACTTTCCTGTTGATTCCAAGGCACATATTAAGGGTTATTGTGACAGTGATTGGGCTACTTGCCCTGATACTCGAAAATCTGTTAGTGGCTATTGTATGTATCTTGGTAGCTCATTGGTTTCATGGAAATCCAAGAAGCAGAAAACTGTTTCACGCAGCTCATGTGAAGCAGAATATCGGGTCATCCATGGCTTATGCTACACATGAAATCCAATGGCTTACCTATTTGCTACAAGATTTTCAAGTCTCTTTTCAATCTCCTGCTGCTTTGTACTGTGATAATCAGGCAGCCTTGTACATTGCTGCTAATCCTGTTTATCATGAACGCACGAAGCACATAGAGATTGATTGCCATATTGTGCGTGAGAAATCTACTTCAGGGTTAATCAAATTACTTTCTATCACTAGTAGAAAATATGGAATTTACATCGCCTAATTAACATCAGTTTTAGAAAAAAGATGTAAAAACTAAACAAGGTGGCAAACTTGTAAATAAGTTTAAGATAAAAAACTTTCTGCATCAGGTTTGTTTTATAACTGATGCAAAAAATAATAATTTATTGAACATTTCGCATCTGTTATTTGATAAGTGATGCGAAATGTCATATTTTCCTACTTTTCGCATCAGGTTTTAGACAAATGATGCGGAATGTTTAGTGCGGTGGCAAACTTGTAAATATAATAAATTCAAGTTATAAACATTCCGCATCATGTTTTGTATAACATATGCAAAATGTCCAATGTGTATGCTACTTTCCGCATCATGTTTTGTATAACAGATGCGAAATGTCCATGTTTATGCCACTTTCCGCATCATCTGGTAAATAAATGATGCGAAATGTCCTTGTTTATCCTACTTTTCGCATCATGTTAAAAATAAATGACGTGGATTATCTTACAAAATGACTAAAACCTAGTTTATTATTTCATGAGTAGTACCGTGCCAAAAATTTATTCCTGCGCCAAATCACATTTCGAGTTCTTCTTCTCACAGCAAAGCCGCCGACACGAGTTCGAGTCTTCTCTTCGTCTCTTCGTCACAGCAAAGCGGCGACATGAGTCTTCTCTTCGTCTTCGTCTTCGTCTCTTCATCACAGCAGAGCGGCGGCACGAGTCTTCACACACAGCAAAGCCGCCACCGTCTCCTACGGCAAAGCCGCCGCCGCCTCTGACAGCGACGCAGCCGTCGCCTCCGTCTCTCCTCCATTTTTCTAGGTTTTTTTCTCTCTCTCTCTCTCCGTTTTATTTGTTTACTAATTAATTTTTCTAGGTTTTTTGTTTACTTTTTAATTTTTCTTGTTTACTAATTAATTCCAGTTGTCCCTTTCATTTGATGGGCATGTCGCATGCTTCACTAAAATGAGTATTGTATAAGAAACTTCCCATCCTTGCAAGAAAATATAGCCTTAAAAAGTAGCAACACAGTCAAGTAAAGTCTTCAAATATACTTTACAAGCACGAAAAGCAAAAGACCAAATGGAGTTTACCTTTCTGAAGGAATTTATCCAGGAAATTGGCATTGGTCCTATTTAACATAGTTCAATGTTATTAATAACCTTAGCTTCTAAAGTTAAAGACATGTTTAAAGTGAAAGGAGAATGCTCACTAAACAATGACAAATATTTTCTACCCAAAAAGACACATGAAATACAACTCCAGCATAACTGTTGGAAGAAGAAACTACATATAGGAAGGATTCGTTTACAACACCATAAGTCATTTTTTCTTCACTCACTCTCAATTTTTTTTATCTTATTTCCATCAAACTTAAGGTCAAAGATGCGAGGAAAGAAGCATTTACCAATTCAATTCAAGTAATTTATGATTCCAATAAAATTTAATTAAAAAAATTTGGTGAAATGGCTTGTGAGCAAGAGCAGGGAAGACAATGAGTTTTTGACCACCATGACTCAAGTCTGCATAGTATCAGGAAGCTACCCTTTGAAAGCTTTATTCCACTAGATGAAGCCGACTATAATTGACCAGCACCATTGGGCAACATTTCTAACTGATATCAAAAGAAATATGTTAATGTTATATATTTGGATTTTAAAAACCCCAAACTTGTATTATGCAGCATCTGTATGATATCAAAGTCATGGCTCCTCCATTTGTTTCGGTTTAGTTTCAAATCATATCTGTTTTTGTTTTCTGAAGCATGAGGGTTTGTATTGACTATTGTGTTATAAGGCCAACATTAGCTATGTTCTCACACATCAATTCTGGGTTTTTAACTTGGGCTTCATTTTATTTATTTTCATGCAGATCATAATGTAGAGCTGAATTTTTGTTTCTCTGGAGAGACCACCATTTGACAGGCTGGTGTTTAGGTGCTTATTGGAGTAATTCTGTTTCTGTTAAAGGTTTTATATTGTTTTATTCCTCTGCTGGTTTTGTTTTTGTTTTTTGCTATTTTCTGATGTTGCTTATGCCATTCTGGTGTTGCTCTGCTGCATTATTCCTTACTTTTTTTCTTCTGTGTTCTGGCTTGCTTTTTTTTTTCTTTTTCTTTTTTTTCCTTTTTTTTTTTTGTAATAATGAGGACTGCGGTGCTGTACAAAGTTGTGAAAGATGTGTTTTCATGTACCATGTAATAGGAATTGCAATATGAGGGGATAGTTTTTCTGCAATTTTGTGTTAACTCTAGATGTAATGAAAAATAGTTTCTGTTGTAATTTTTCACTTGATGTACATCATGTACTTCTAGCATCTGTAACAACTTACAATGGAATACACTTTGATTATACTTTGATTATTTCAGTTCTGAATCTGAATTGAGTTACACATGGTTTGGTCAGGTGTTGGTTTGCCCATCTCCTTTTTTATTGCTGGAATAGCAGAGTTGGCTAGTCGCTGCCCTTTTGCTGGGAGTGCATATCATTATTCATACATATGTCTCGGGGAAAGGGTACTCTTTCTTCTTTCCATGCGTTCAATCATTTTTCTATTCGCCCTTCTAACTGTTTATTTGCACATTGCTTATTCAATATTAAAGTGCTTGTGCCGAGCCAATAACTTGGTGAATCATATTCTGTGATTCCTTTACTTCTCATTATCATAATATGATGATACTGATAAACATATTTATAAAGATATATTTATAATTTATAAATCTATTAAGGGGGCTGGAGTGGGGGGTTGTATTCATTTGCGTAGCAGCTTGAGGTCTATGTGAATTCAATTTAATATGTCATGTTATATAATTATATAAAAAAAATTGGCATCATTTTAAATTGGGAATTGATGCTTGTTATAATTTGTGCTGCAGTGTTGCTTGGTTGATTGGCTGGTCCTTGTTATTGGAGTATACAATTGGTAGCGCTGTTGTTGCTCGTGGTGTATCCCCCAATTTGGTATAGTGCCATTCTCTTCTACAGAGTTTTTGCTTCTAGGATTAGTGGCTCATTGATATAGCTTTGGCCTATCCAGGAAATAAATGGATTGATATAGCCTTAAATATTTAGTTAGCATGTGCTTGTGAAATTTTATTCATTATTTTCAATCCCACTCATGTTTTCTGGAAGTGGAAAATTACTTTACCCTTATATCGTGAATGATGGCCCTTTTTCTGGCATTTGAAGTTATACCTATGGTTCTTTACCAAGCATATGTAATCAATTAGAGGAAGAAGAAAAATCACAATGGTGTAGAAAATATTTTAATAAGGCCACACACACCTAAAAGCCTCTATAGAAACTAATGGCTGACGCATCAGCCAATAAGACCAGAACAATAAAATATGGCATGACATCAAAAATTCTAAAACTAACAGTACTGCTATGACTAAAAGTGAAAAATAATGCAAAAGTGAATCTAATCTGTACTTTTATTAGCTCCATTGTACAACAATTTCTTCAGTTATAAAACTCTAAAAGAATACTATTTTTCTTCTTTTTTATTGGGCAAGTTGATTGAGAAGAAAACAAATGATAGTGCAGCAGACAAAGGAGAGTTCATTAGGACACAAGATAACGTGGTGCCAACATTGGCCCATAATAGTTTTTTGTCCCTATGTGTACTTTGTCTATTAGAGACCACTATCATCCAACTATTAAAGTAAGATAAGGTGTGGGCATGATGATTTGGTAGATAGTATCTAGCTAATTACATACACTTTCCTTTGTTCCTATTTTTAAAAAACAGTCATATTAAGTTTACTAGTTTAATTTCTACTAGGAAATTGGAACTTAATATTTACGGTACATTGTGTGTTCACTAGTAGTATATTTGAGTCTAGAACCTGATTGACATTGTGTGTGCATTTGCAGTGCAAAGGTATGAATCGTACTTGGATAAATGCTTTGCGCACAACCAATGAGTACATGAATGGAGTGTGCGATTTTCTAGAATTCGCCGAAAGAAATGTTCCCGAGAATAACGGAACTTTTTTTTGTCCATGTGTAAGATGTTTAAATGTTTCCCGATTAACAACTAGGGAAATAAAAGAACATCTTATATGTAACGGGTTTGACAAAGGCTATACAACATGGACATAGCATGGCGAATTCATAGACATGCCAACTGTGCCCCAAAGGGAGGTTGTTGATGCTGACATGGAGAACGATGGACTGGAGGACATGATCCGTGAAGTTGGACAAGAATCTTTTCAGCAAGCACATTTGTATGATAGATTGTGTAGTGATGCGGAGAAGCCTTTGTATCCGGGGTGCACCAAGTTCAAACGATTGGACGCGGTGTCCGAATTGTTCAATTTGAAGGCGAAAAATGGATGGAGTGATAAAAGTTTCACCGAATTGTTAGTGTTGCTGAAGCGTATGCTTCCAAAAGGTAATACCCTACCGAAAAGTAACTATGCTGCAAAGAAGATATTGTGTCAGTTGGGTATGGAGTATAAGAAGATACACGCCTGCCGTAATGACTGCATACTGTACACGAAAGAGTTTGCTGAGCTGGATGAGTGCCCCGTATGTGGTAAATCACGCTACAAAAAGGAGGGGGATTCGATTTCTGAAGTGGGCAAAAAGAGGTCTCCTGTGAAGGCGGTATGGTATCTCCCAATAATTCCAAGATTCAAGCACTTGTTTGCTAATTCTGCTGAAGCAAAGAACATTAGATGGCATGCAGATGAGAGGACATGTGATGGAAAGCTACGCCACCCGGCTGATGGTTTGCAATGGAAGAGATTTGATTCCTTATTTCCAGATTTCAGCAATGACCCAAGAAACCTTAGACTTGCACTTGCTACAGATGGAATGAATCCTTACGGTAGCTTAAGTAGTAAGCATAGTTCATGGCCTGTTCTCTTGATCATTTACAACCTATCTCCTTGGTTGTGCATGAAGCGCAAATACATTATGTTGTCTATGTTAATTTCGGGTCCAAAACAACCAGGAAATGACATAGATGTTTACCTGGGTCCATTGATTGATGACTTGATGATTCTTTGGGATGAAGGAGTGGATGTGTTTGATGGGTATCGCCGTGAGAATTTCAACTTGCGTGCCATGTTATTTTGTACCATCAATGATTTCCCGGCTTACGGGAATGTGTCCGGGTATAGTGTTAAAGGGCATAAAGCATGCCCTATATGTGAAGAGGGTACATCCCACCTTCAATTGAAACATGGAAGGAAGACAGTTTACCTTGGGCATCGCAGATTTCTCAGACGCAATCATCCGTATCGAAGATTAAAAAAAAGCTTTTAATGGATTGCAGGAGAATGGAATTGCTCCGGAACCCTTAACTGGAGAGCAAGTTTATGAAAAGGTGAAGGACATCTTTTGTGTGTTTGGAAAGGGCGTAAAGCAGGCAAGTTTGAATAAAATATGGAAGAAGATGTCTATCTTATGGACTCTCCCATATTGGCGTTTTCTTGATGTAAGGCACTGTATTGATTTTATGCACCTGGAGAAATAATACTTGAATTAGTTGAGTCCCAAGGACTACTTGCCAAACAATGAATTATACTTGGAGGAGGTGCTGAGAATGAATATTATTACATTGCATAGTGTCACTGATTGTCTGATATTTATTACATTATTGCATTATATATAAACTGACTGTTTGATATTTATTCTTGGCTTATAAAGATGAGGGGTGTAGTGTCACTGATCTGAAATTGTGAAGGTTGAGGTTGAAGGGAGAGATTTGTATTCATGTATGCCTAAGTGGAGCTTGGGGGTGATTAGTTAAATGGGCTGGGAGTGACTATTCTGTCTGGTGACTAAATGGCAGGGCTACTGAATTGATGCAATATGGTGTTTGTATGTTTTTGTGCAATTCATTTTATGTGTGTGATAACATCATATATACTTTCTAGTTTTTATATCTTCACAGTTTCTTACTCTACTTGTCAAATTGAGTTAATTTTGCCAATTGTTTTATGTGCACCCTCTTTGCACCAAGTAATATAGAGGATGTTTCAGTTCAAAGACCAAATGATCAACATTTAACAGTCACTGAAGGGGACAGTGTTTTGAGAGATGATAATACTAAAACATCTTGTGCTGTAGGTTCTACTTCAAATTAGGCATATAGAAGGAATTGCATCAACTCTTAGATTTGTTATGTCCTAAATGTGAAATTTTAGTCTTATGTTGAACTTTGTTGTTAATTTATCTAAATGTGAAGATTTTGCATGTCCTATTCAACTCATCATAACAATTTCCTTTTGTAATCCAATGACTGTTCCTCATTTTCTTCGTAGATATTGCTTGTTTTTCTGTATGTGCTCTTTTTGTTATTGTTTTTATTTATGGGCTTTTTTACTTTATTTTTGTTCATTGTCTCCATGGACCTAAAACATACATATCTATGGTGTTTTATGCCCTTAAGATTCTGCTGTTCGTGTTTATTTTATTTTCTTTGAACTACGGTTTACTGATAGATGAAAATAAGTTGTAATTATTCCATTACATTACCCGCATGTGCTTTTTGTTTACCTGATTGAGATTTAAGAATGGTTTGCTGATAGATGTTTTTTATGGTATCAGGTAGAAGTAGAATTACCCATTGGGGAGGCAAATTGAGTATTTATGTTGACATATCTTTTTTAATAATGCAGGAGCAGGGCAGTCTTTTATGCTTGTTATGGATGAGGTAAAATGCAAAAAGAAGATGACAAAGCTACATCAATCTCAACTTTTGATGAGAATGATTTGGGTAGAATTAGTTTTAGTAGAATTTGTACTTAGTGGATATAAGAGATTTGGGTAGCATTGACTTAGCATAGTTTTGGTTAAGAGATTTGGGTAGCATTGAATTAACATAGTTTTGGTAGAATTTGTACTTGTATTGAAATTATTGGTAGTTGTATTGAAATTATTGGTAGTTGTATTGAAATTATTAGATATATATATATTGCTTTTTGGATTCAATTGTTTTAAAATTTTATTTTTGGTAGTCAAAGCAAAGAATGCAGGTCACTAGATATATATAAAAATTGCAAAAAAAAAACCACATTTCGCATCTGTTATTTGCACTTTCTGCATCAGTTATTTGCAAATAAAAGATGCGGAAAGTGCACTTTTCGCATCAGTTATTTACATATAATAGATGCGAAAAGTGCACTTTTCGCATCAGTTATTTGCAAATAAAAGATATGAAAAATGAACTTTTCGCATCTGTTATTTCAAATAACTGATGCGGAAAGTACACTTTTCGCATCTTTTATTTGCAAATAACTGATGCGAAAAGTTTTGTTAAAAAAAATAATAGATGTGAAAAGTATACTTTCCGCATCAGTTAAAAAAATAATAGATGCGAAAAGTGTACTTTCCGCATCAGTTATTATACTTTCTACATCTGTTATAAAATAAGTGATGCGGAAAGTATACTTTTCGCATCAGTTATATGTACTTTTCGCATCAGTTATATAAGTGATGCAGAAAGTTCTGACATTTCGCATCTGTTTTAAAAAGTGATGCGAAAAGTCATAACTATCTACATCTCTCACAAGGACATCATTTCTAAAACAGATGCGAAATGTCTTAAAAAACAGATGTGAAATGTTCGATTTGCAGTAGTGTATCTCTACTACCTTGCAGCTGGCTGACATCTTTACCAAGGCTTTGAGTCCTAAACTTTTCATTGGTTATGGTTTCAAGCTGGGCTTGCTTGATATCTGCTCACCAGCTTGCGGGGGGTGTTAAACCAGGCTCAGCAATTTAGCAACACCAGTGAAGCGGACTCACCAGCGCCAGAGTGCACCAGCGCACGCGCACCAGCACCAGTGCAGCAAGCGTGCAACACCAAGTCTCAGCCTAGAAGCTTACAGCTGGCACAAGCTGGCATTTGGTTATTTAACTAACTGTAGTTAGTTAGTTAGTAATTGTAATTAGGAAGTAGCTCTAACTATAGTAGGAAGTTAGTTAGGTGTTGAACTAACTATAAATACCAATTGTATCATTCTAATTCATTTGAGTAATAATAATTCAGAAATTTCCATTATTCTTCTCTCTACTTTCTCTGCATTCTCTTTCTAAATTCTTCTTCTCTTTAGCTTGAGTAATCAACTTCTCATCTTAGATTCAACCATTGTTGAATCAATTCATCGAGTATCTTCATTTCTTAGACAATCCAATGCAAAGTGCTCATCTGGTGCATAGTTTTTTCTTGAAAGTAATTTTTGGGACTTATTTAATTTGAAAAACTTTTGATTTAATTTATTATAATGAAGAGTTGCTTGAGTTATATAAAGTAGAAATGAATGATAAGACTTCCATAATAGTACAACTTTAAGAAGGTTGCTTAGCTTGGAGATACTATTCCGTCATACATAAAAAGAAGCCAAGGATCATACACTTATATATATTTCATTCACATGGATGAAGCAACATTATTAATTTTTTTTGGCTTATTTAACATTTTATTCCCTGAACTTAGGTGCTCTTTTGAAATTGGTCCTTAAACTTTTTTTTCGTTGCTTTAGGTCCCTGAACTTTGTTTAATTTTTGGAAATGGTCATTTCGTCACTTAAGTGATGATATAGTCGACGATATGTCACTTAACTCTCACAGTGTCGACGAGTGACGTGTTATGTAGAGCCATGAGACACAACATTATTTTTTTATTGAAAAATAAATTTATTTTAAAATTTATTAAAAGATTCGATTTTCTTTAAAAAAATACAATTTTTAATAAATGTGAATTTTTTTAATTTAAAAAATTCATGTATCATCATATAGGACGTTACCTATCGATTTGGTAAAGGTGACGTGGCATATTCTCAATCATATCACTACTTAAGTGACGAAAGGACCATTTCCAAAAATTAAACAAAGTTCAGGGACCTAAAACATAAAAAAAAAAGTTTAAGGACCAATTCCAAAAAAACACCTAAGTTCAGGGATTAAAATGTTAATTAAGCCAATTTTTTTTATAAGATGAAGCAACATTATTAATTACATATCGCTCTTAAGAGGATCGGAAAAATTGAACACAGCAGAACCAATTTCCAAGTTCTTTTCTCCACCAAAACCGAATGGATACTTCTTCTGTTTATTAGGATAAAAGACCCCAAAATGCTTCTCCAGCTCATTGCCCTTTTGGTTCTCATCAAACATGGCAAACAAGTAAGTCTCTATAAGCCCAGGCCTCATTGGAGTACCTTTTTTCACGTGGCGAATCAAATTGTCTAGGTACACACGTGCATTGTCATATGTAGTTCCAAACCCACCATCCGATGGCCATCCACTTTCAGACACAACCACCTTAACATATCCAATGTTGGTGCTATCAATTGCAGCATGCAATGAATCCAACAAGGCATCAAAGAGGTTTTGGTATCCCCTTGAACCATCCCAAACCACAACATTAGGAGAAGTGAATAATGCATAAGGAAGAGATATATCACGTGGGTTACCGGAGTAACTAAAATAAGGGTACACATTTGCAAATAAAGGTGCATTTGCATATACCAAGTACCCTATGATTGGATCCAAGTATGACCTCACATCATTTCTAAAAGAACCCTTAGATGGGGGGTAGGATGTCCCTATTAGGGTCATGTCAATGGCTGTCGAAACTTTTATTTGGTCATGTAGACCCTTAGCTCTTATAGCTTGGTATATATTTTGGATAGCTGGGAGAACAAATTGGGCTAGGCCCGATGTACCCCCAACTGGGCTCACTTCATTACCAACTGCAATGTATTTGATGTTGACACTAGGAAAAAAATTCAACACATTATTGTGTACCCACTGAATGGCATTATTAGCATTGGTAGCAATTCTTTGAAGGTCAGAATTTGGCACACCTAACATGAGCTCTAGACCGGAGTTCCTAAGTGCTTCTAGAGCTGCTTGGTTTGGATCATAAAGCCTCATGCTCTTGATGTTGTTTGATTTATAGAGATCTATAACTTCGCGGTGTGATGGTAGATTGTTGCCCATCATGCCATAACAAACACCTATTTGAGCTCCTGCTTGCAAAAACACATTTGCATCATTATGGAAAATGTTTGATGTAGATCGAAATAGGGATATGAAATATATATATATATATATATATATATATATATATATATATATATATATAGCCTATTTTGGTTTTTTGATGTTTTATTTTTTATTTTTATTTTTTTAAATGGGAATATTTTAGTCAAGAAGCAGCCGCTGCAACCATGTAGAGTTTTTTGATGTATTGTTAGAATAAGTGAATACAAATATTTTTTATAGACAAAGCCTTGACTGAGAATGGAAAATGAGAATTGTGCACTGTCACGATTTAAACACAGGTATTCATACCATGTGTGGCGCTCTTGGAGATAAGTAAATACAAATATATTAAAAACAAGTGATATGTATAGATAAAGTTGTATGATCAATGTCAAATATCATGCTTAATCAATTTTGATGTGCAAATGACATAATTCTATCATTATGTTTTGCTAATATGTGAATGGACTAGATATGATTTGAATGAAAAATGGAAGTTATATGGCACTTTGGTACCGGGCCGGCACTAGGAATATATAGGTCCAAGGGGCAACTGCCTAGGACTCGGATTTAAAGGGATCTCAAAAAATAAAAATTATTACCTATTTTTTAACTTAAAATTTTTAAAAGTCAACAATAATTGGATAAGAAAATACAATACATTTTACAATATTATAATTTGTATGTATTTTTATACTGTTTCAAATTTTGATGTATATATTTTACATAATTTTTTTAATATATTAAGGATTCTCATATTTATTTTTATATTATCCAGAAAAAGGATTCTTATATTTATTTCACTCTTACGATTTTCATTAATCTAATTTTTAATCAAATTTTAGTGTAGTGTAACAATTTCACATACTTAACTTTTTATTATACATCAGGGGCCTTATATTCTTTTTCCGCCTATGACCTAGAAAATGTTAGGATCGGCTCTGTTTTGGTATCGAAAAAATTATTATTAAGTACTTGAAAAGTAACCAATATATTAATCATTAAATTATCAATAATGAAAAACAAAAGATTGATGCAATATAAATACTATGCTATTTGCACACCAATATCAACGTAAACCGTATAACGGATGCTTGATTGTTGTTGCATTGAGGGAGACGAAAGTATATTTTTAAGGAATTAATATTTATTTTACTTATTGATTTAAAATAATGTGATGAAAATGATGTGCAAGTATTGTTTTTGGGTTCAACGGTAGGAGCTTAATTATATTATGTCAAGTTTGTTCATAAAAGAACAAGAATGTCAAACAAAGAGAAACAGTAGAAACAATAAGCACTCACCAGCAATGCGAAGATTTACTGTGAATAATGCCAATAAGAGAAGTAGAGAAGCCATTAAGGCACTCTTGCTTGTTGTGAAGAAGGAAGCCATAGGTCCAAAGTATGATAGTAAACTTGTCTAGCATGCGGGCTCTTTATAGCTAGAAACGCATAAGCATCATCAGGCAGTTCGTTACTATTGCTATTCGGCCATTTGCATTATTTGAATATTATATATAAACTTAAAAACGTGACATAAAGTCCATGTTTACCAACTTGATTCAGTGAATGGCTGCCTATGGCTATTACTTTTCTCTTATCGCATGCCTTGTCCTTTTCTTTTTTTTAAAAAAAGAAATAAATAAAAATAAAAAATTGGTTAGTTTAGTCCTAGGGTAGATAGATATGATGTCTATGTCATATAATCCACTCAAAAAGTTTTTCATCCTTCTTAATTATACTATTAAACCAAGGGTTGTTTGTTTTGTGCTAAGATGGGTTCATCTTCCTACTACTAATAAGGGCAATAATAATGTAACGGGTATGGCTCCGGCACATGGAAAAGCCAAGCATGTACTGATGCATGGATGGCTGTTAGCCTTTGATTAATGGTGACGTGGCACAAATGGTTATGATTGTGGATAACAACTTCCTATTCCAGTTTCAAAAAAATTGCACAAATGCCATAATGAAACGATGTAGTTTCAGTTGGTTTTTTTTTTTTTTTTAAATGGTTTATTTATGTCAGGTGTCCCTGTAATTTGCACCTATTTATTTGTCAGATGCCCTTTAACTTTATTTTTCAACAAATATATCTCTACAGTTTGCTCCGGTGAGCCATATACCCCTGTATGCTATTTCCAGCCACCGGTGTTGACGTGGACCGCCGAAGTTAGCAAGTGGTAAAAATAGGAGCTCTTCTAGTTTGAGTCTTTTTTGTCTAATACCCCTATATATAACTTCAAAAAATTCATATCTTTTAAACCGTAAGTCCAAAAATTACAAATTTTATGTCAAAACGATCGTATTGAAATATAGAATTTTAATATGTAATTATTTTATTTTTATGGATAGTTTTGTAAAAAATATTTTTTGGGCAATTTTCTATACGAATTTTGAATTTATGAATTATTAAAAATAATTTATGAATTGGATTGCACTAGTTTTTATTGTAGTTTGAGGAACATAAAAATCATGAGTTTTGACTATGTCAGTCTCCGATGATTTTAAATTTAGTTTTTTTTTATAGCTTTTTTTTATAGTTTTTTACAATTTATTTTTAAAAGCCAAAACTCGTGATTTTTATGATCCTCAAACTATAATAAAAACTAGTGCAATCCAATTCATAAATTATTTTTAATAATTCATATATTCAAAATTCGTATAGAAAATTGCCCAAAAAACATTTTTTTACAAAACTATCCATAAAAATAAAATAATTACATTTTAAAATTCTATATTTCAATACGATCATTTTGACACAAAATTTGTAATTTTTGGACTTACAGTTTAAAAGATATAAATTTTTGAAGTTATATATATATATATAGGGGTATCTGACAAAAAAGACTCAAACTACAAGGGCTCCTATTTTTACCACTTGCTGACTCCGGCGGTCCACGTCAACACCGGTGGCCGGAAATGGCATGCAGGGGTATTTGGCTCACCGGAGCAAACTATAGGGGTATATTTGTTAAAAAATAAAGTTAAAGGGCGTCTGACAAAATAGGTACAAACTACAAGGGCACATGACATAAATAAGCCATTTAAAAAAAAAAAAACCAACTGAAACTACATCGTTTCATTATGGGCATTTGTGCAAATTTTTTTGAAGCTGGAATAGGAAGTGGTTATCCACAATCATAACCATTTGTGTCACGTCACCATTAATCAAAGGCTAACAGCCATCCATGCATAACTGCATGCTTGGCTTTTCCATGTGCCGGAACCATACCCGTAGTTTGGATAAATATTTCCAAATTAGACCAATCTACGGGGAGGAATTCAATGTTGCAATAGGAAGATTTCCCAAAATTGAGAAGAGTCAATATAATAATTTTTTTTTAGGAAACAAGCTATAAAAACTTTAATAAAATAGTTAGTCTACATATTTTTTTTAAAAGATTTAGTTATCGATCGTTACCACACAAATTATGATTAAAAAAAAGTGGTAATCCAATTTAATTTCCAAAACAAGATTAAAAGGATATAATCGGGTATAATTTTTTGTGCTAATCAAAACGCATTCTTCACTTATAAATAAAGAATTAATCATTTTCGTGATACATGATTATTCTTTTCAATAAGTTAAGTATCATTTACAACAATCGAACCTTAACATTTGGCCATCAAACCTTAACATTTGGCCTTGTACTATTCAACGGGAGGTTTATAGCACTATACCAACTCATTATTGTTAGCTTAATAGGATATAGTCGAGTCTTCTTCATCTTCTGTGTTGATCAAAGTTGAAAAGGACTATTGCCAAACCTAGTGGGGTATAGTCACGAGGAAGGAGTTCAAGTCTTTGAGGATTTAGATGTTAGGTCTATGTTCTTTTCTAGCGGGTAAGGAAGAGAACATCTATCATGTTTCAAATTTTATGTACTTTCTATTTTAAAGTATGGGGATTGGTAAAAAATATAAAAAATAAAAATATTTTAGTTAAATTTTATTTTTGTACTAATTAACATACTTTAGCATATGAAGTTGCACAAAATGCATAACAACAAATTTTGTATCACTTTATATGTCAAAATATAAGAATTTGTTTAAAAAAATTAATTAAATTTATTTATTTTTTATCAATCTCCTCATTTTGTCCCATGAAATAATACTAAATATGTGACAACATTATGTTAACTCCTTAATTAGTCCGATTTAGTTCCTATTATGGTATATGTGATCTTCATATTTATCATTTTAAAATGCGATTCAAAATGTTATATATATATATATATATATATATATATATATATATATTTACTAGCTATTTGTTTTTAATTTTTTTTAATAATGCTACTTAAATAATTTAACTTAGCAAATTCTGCTATTTATGAGGGAGGAATTATTAGGTAATCCGGGATTATTGGTCCTGGATAAATCACCATCATCTATTATTTATTTTTTAATATATTTTAATTAAAATAAATAAATTGTGAATGGTTGAGATGAATTCTGGATTACACATGGTCCAAGACTAACGAATAATTTTACATCAAGACCTTAGCTTGTAGTGTTTGTTTTCTTTAATTGGGAATGCATTTTTCTATTAAAAAATATCTTAACACATGCATGCTAATCATTAAAATCATTAACAACTGTGAGAGAAATTATTAGGTGGTCCGAAACTTCATGATTCAGGACAATCACCACCATTTATTATTCATTTAAAAAAAATTAATGTGATAAGTAGTCGAGATGAGTCCGAACCACCATGATCCAGGACCAACTAATAATTTGTCGAGACGTGGTCTTGAACCTAATGTGATTCTGACATATTCATTTGTTATAATCAAGTGGATGTATCATGCTAAACTTCAACTATATGCATGTATAGAGAATGGCAGCCACATTATTATTACTATTATAATACGGAGTATTATAATATATAAATGCAAATGGCCTTTACAAATGATGCCCCCAGGCCCCAGTACTAGTAGTGCCAGTGCTATCTACAAGCGAAAGCAAATGTGAGCGTAGCAGCCACATAATTATAAATGCAGCTTCTCCAAATAATTATGCCACTAGCAATAAGCATTGCTACTTGCTGCTAGCCTACAAAGTAGCAATGGGCAAGGTTAGTTGATTTTACCTGCGACGAAAAAAAGATATATAGAAGCCGCGAACCTTATCACTGGGTTTTGCGATCAATGTCCCTTGGTTATCATGGTTAACTTGACAGTCGAGAGTAATGCCTTGAATTAAAATGAATATGAAGAAAAGGACCAGGAAACACAAGTACAATATTTTTTTCTGATGCGGGACAAAAATGTCAATTTTTCAATCCTATATCCACCACTTAACGAATTATCTACAAATTTAAGATTTTGAATGTTATTAATGATCATCTAATATAAAGTAACCAACGGGTTCAATAGATAAATATTGACTTACTTGTTGTTTGACATGTTTGATGAGAATAAGAGGTATCCGGAGCCATAGAAATTAAACATTTTGGGCTCTTTTCTCCCAATAAACAGAAGAAATATCCACTTTGGTTTGGGGGAGAAAGGACTAATGAAGTTGTTGTTGCTGGTGATTTCAATTCAGCAATTCCCCTTAAGAGTGACATTTCAGATTGGAAATAGTAGAGTGTTGTTCAATGAATCTCATCAACTCTACATCTATGTTTATGTTATCTAGATACAGACATTTTTAATACACATTGAATGTTCAGATCGAATCAATTTTGTTTTTGTGATAACAAAGGATTTTGATCCTAAAGAGATGTTTATATATTTTCACATGAAATGGATGCATAATGAATTTGATGAAGGAATCAATGGCATTAGTTAAATAACAAAACCAAAAGGCATAGAAAAACATCTAACAGGTAGTTAATTAAATAACAAAACCATAATGAATTTGAATTAATCAACGAAATCAAAGGCACCACTTCGATCCACAACCACTGCCTCTACCTTTGTCTTTGCTGCCACTCAGCCACCGTACTGGTGAGTATCTTTCGATCTCTTATAGTGCTACCATTTTGTGAGAAGTTAAGCATAACCATGTTGCAGTTTTAACTTTATTTTTAAATAAAATGGATTAATATGGTTTATATATAGACATGATTTATGATAAAGAATTATAACATTCCATTATTTTATCCATGTAGCAGATTTCAGACTTCACTTAACGAGAATAATAAGGCTTGGTTATTGGTTGCTGGATTAATATGGTTTGTGTTAATTAGCAATTAGATGAGTAGCTCAACAGGTATGAAGTTGGGCTATGGCTCTGATACCATGTTAAGGTTTCATCTCAAAACCAATTGGCAATGAGAGGAGTAGCCCAACAGGTATTTAAACCATGTCATATATTATGAGGCAAGCGATGTGGGACTTCCAACACGCCCCCTCCAACGAAGCCTGTCGGACCAGGCAAAGGGTATATATTGACCCATAACATAGGGCAACTTTTGGCCCATAACAATCGGAAAGAAGTTGGGCTCTGACTCTGATACCATGTTAAGGTTCCATCTTAAAACCAAATGACAATGAGAAGAGTAGCCCAACAGGTATTTAAACCATGTCATATATTATGAGGCAGGCGACGTGGGACTTCCAACCGTTTGGTCTCTCGACAAAATCTAACTCGTGTTATTTAAGTTCTCTAACTACAATCTATATCACCATATCCATGATTCTTGAACAATCAAAAAGTTCCGAACAGCTACCTTAACAACAACATCATTATTTTACATTTTATTTTATTTTATTTTCATGTGGAGCTCAATAGAAATATGTTAGTACATTGTATATGGGTGAGTATCCCTTCTGCTCTTTATATATAAAAGTTTTGCCTTTTTAAAAACTAGTAATTTTGCCCGTGCGATGCACGGGTCGTTTCATTTTGGTTTTTGTTGATTTCAGGGTTGAAAAAGTTTAGTGAGAAAATTTAAATTAGGACATTTAATTTGTTTAATTAGTATTGAATGAAAAATCCAAGTGAGAAAAGAATGATTAAATTAACTTGAATATGTAATATATATTGTTAAATTAGTAATTAAATTAAGTAGAGCAACTGTTAATTTTTTTTAGTTACTCAAAAATAGAGAAAAAAACCAAATTTTTGTTTGTGTTAAATTATATGTAATATAAATGGTTATATTTCTTTGGTCTTTAAATGGTTATATTTCTGATTGCAATTATAGTGTTTATCATGCATTTTAAAGTTTTATTTTTATTTTTTATTTTGTGGTTAGGCTTGTAAATATGGTTGTTATGTTTGTAGGACAAATAAATCTAATAAAACATGTAAAACATTTTGGGACATATAATTTAGGTGATCATGATTACATAATATAGGCATTAAAATAAAATGGAGTTATAGATAATCTTTGGAACCATTGATATTACATCATCCTTTTCATAAAGTTCAACAAAAATAGGATTAATGATCAGAAATGACTAAGCATTCTTCATATCCAAGAATGGATAGTAAAAACATCTTCCAAAATAATGCTCCAATGATATAACTTGAAACATGTTTTTAAAAAATAAGAAGATAATGTTAATGTTAATTCAAATTGAAATTATAATTTCTTTTGTAAGGAATGTACAATAATTAAGCAAGTAAAATCATATATATATATATAGTATTTGTAATGTAAACTAACCAATAATATGATTGTCAAGGGAGCATTATTAACAAACAGGCCTACGTCTTGAGCTAAAGAAAAATGTATGTAAAGGAAGAACTCAGAAAAGGAACTAAAGATATATAAAAATTTGGTTGTAGAATATCATCTACAACCTGAAACAACAACCCAATGCACCTAGCATATTTCCTCAATCTTTCAATCTCTTCATCAGTTCCACCACCCATTATAGCTCCCAACACAACAGCAGCTTCAAGCAGCACTGAAGTCTTATGAATATGAATGATCTCCAGTCTTAAGAAACCGAAAACTTGCACCAACTTCTTTGCATTAATTGTGTGCCAAGGTTAAAGGAAAAGAAACCAACCTATATAATCTAATATTTGGATTCGGACCTGCAACCACCTTCCCTTGAATTTTTGCATCAAAATAGTTTGCCAAGTAAAGATTCCCAAATTGCATTTGCAAGGACACGATCATTTTAACTGATATTCGACCACTATCTCTGTAAGGTTAACCTTTAATATACCTAGCAATTGGTTGATCAAAAGATAATTCATGAGTAATGTTTACTGGTTTATTCTAGAAATCTTTACAACACAATTAGTAACATATTATATCCGCTGAAGGCTGTTAGTGGGTTAGATCCAAGAGATTAAGAAAATCAAGATTTAAGCAAACAAAACAAAAGCATTCCTAATTTTCGCACTTTTGGAGTTTATTGAGATTGAGCATATTGAGATTAAGCATACTGACATATTGTAGTATGTTGCCACTGATGTATCTGCTAATAGTTTATGCTTCTACACCAGGATGCAGCTTCCCTTTCAGTTGCAATCTTGAAGAAGTTTCGGGGCGGGACAGGTTTTCTTGGGCTGCGATAATCATCCTTCATTTAGGTTAGATGCTATCTCTTGTCAAATGGCCTTCTGATTCATTTACTATTCTTACAATATTTCTATCTAAACTGTCAATAACAATCTGTAACATTGTTCTGAACTTTTTTATTCGGTTGAGAATAATCTTATTGCTTATTTGTTTACCGGCAAGAAATGATGAATCTAGTTTTTCAAATAGTCTGAACATGGAAAATAAATGATCAAGGGATGAATGTGTCTCATTGAATAAGTGACTAAGGAATATAATCATGCTATGACATAAGCTTTTCAAACATCAGTATATCTTGTTAAAACATAATTTTAATAAAATAACAGTGTATCAGCATATTTCTCTCAAATATCAACCAATTTCTATGAGTCTCTTGAGTCATAGTCAATTGCAATATGAAATCAACACCAAAAAACCACTTTAGAAGTGGTTCTCATAACTTGTAGTATCAGAAGCAATGCCATCCCAACACACAAAAAACATGGAAATAGGAAAACCTAAACAAAGCAAACAAATCACAAGACCAATTTTGCAACATATTTATATGCAAATTTAGGAATCGGGAATCACTGAAGAGACGGATAGAGATGATTAGATATAAGAGTGGAAAGGGAAAACAATCATGAATAATACCCTGACATACCATGAAAATGTACTGACCTGAATATTCGGAACCCCTGGTGCTTTGGCTGTCCATTTTTCCACCAATGGTAGTAACAATTGTATGGTTTCATTTTCATTTCTCATGTTCAGAATCCCCACCCATGTTTCTGAATTTTTTTTCTTTTCTTTCTGTCATTTCAAACTGTAAATTAAATAACACTTTAGGTGTTGTCCATATGCTAATAGAGACAAATAAAGTGTTGTCATGGTAGTCTTAAGAAATGTAAAAATCAAATCTAGAAAACACTTTAAACAAAGAAAACTGAAATTTTGATCATTTTGAAGCTCAAAACTAAATACATCAAAGTCAAAGTGGAGAAACTTGCACATAAATAAGGCAAATGTGCATCCATATGCTTAAAATAGAGTTATGGATGGGAGAGTTTTGAAACTAATTGTTATAAGAGAAACTAATTGTGCATCCCCAATGCAATGAGATTTCTTAAACGCCCAGCTAAATGGGAGAGTTTTGAAACTAATTGTTCATCCTCAATGCAATGAGATTTTTTTTTTTTACTTATTGTTATCAGGGAAAGAATGCAAGACAATGACCTCTTTCCAAAAAGAAAATAGTGAAATACATTTACTTCTTTCCAAAAACTTTGAACAACATATACTAACCTTGCATTGATATCTCTTGCCTTCTGATATGCGATTACAATGTCACAAACTCCAACCTGCATTTCTTCTCTACTTGATAACAATAAGTTAAAAAAATAAACAAACATCAGTATCATCTCTTTGCAGCATATACCTTTGGAACTTCAACATCTTGCTTTGCATAAAATGTATGACACCCTTCAATCATCTCAAGCATGACATATAAGAAAATTACCACTAAATACAACCACTAAGGATAACGGTATTATTAGGAAACTACAAAAATTACACCACACCAATAACCACCATAAAAAACTTAATACTAAAATGCTTCAAGGGAGTTACCGTATAAGTAATTGAAGGATGTGCATGATATTTAGCAATTTTGCTGCATACAATTATGCAATGGATTCATCCAAAAGAACACACCACACACAAAGAACAAAAAAAACCACATAGGATACTCACATGCTTTTTTTATAAGAATTGATAAGTTTTTCATACTTAGCATCCCTTTTTTGCAACATTGGCTTCATATGGAGCCTTCTCCTTTCTCCTTTGCGACCTTGACATTCCTTTTTCATAAGATTTCGTAAAAGGTACAATCCCGTTAGACCAAAGTAAGCAGATACAGAAATAAAAAGAAAACCAAAATCTCACCTTCCTCATAAATTTGAACTTGCATGCCCTTTGACTTTTGAAAAGTTGTTCTTGTGACCTGAAAACATAGAAAATAAAGAGAGGAATTAGCAAAAAAAAAATGAAACAGAGAGAGTGAGAGACGAAGAGGGAGTATTAAGTTTCAAGATCTGAGGTAAGTTTAAGTTCAAAACACAACACTAAGGTCAGTTTAACCGCAATCACATAGAACACAACTAAAAATCAAATATTTACTTACTAATAACTAACAAAATTTCCTCATTATCCCTAACTTCAAAATAACATCCCAAAGTAAGTAACATTAACTTCACGTAGCAACATTACAAAAAAAAAATTAAAAACTTAAAAAGTAAGACATGAAAGTAGCTCACCAGTACATAAATCGAAGAGGAAAGAAGCTGAAGAATAAAAGCTTCGAGAAGAAGGTGAGGGAAAGTAGAACTTTGGAATAAGAGTAAATTGTTCCTAGAATAACAATGAGGATATGGTTGTTTTTTTTTTCCAAAGCTTCAATTTGCATAAGAGTAAATTAAGAGTAAAATATGCCCTGTATAGAGATTCACAGGAACACAAAACAAACTATATGTTGACATCCACTCCTAAGTCCATCAAAAGCACTATTTTAACAGCAACAGCAGGAAATAGCAGTAGCATGTTATATGAGCAGAAGCAGCAAATAACTTTAGCATCTAGGTGAGATGCTCTATCTTTAACAATGAACTTTGATGTATTAATATTATTATTAGTAGATAAAATAGATGTATGAGCAGTCTCAAATGTTAATATTAATAGATAAAATTTAGAAAATAAAAAACGATGCAATGTTTCAAGTTTCAATTATGCCTATAATATCAATCACAATGAAACCTAGTGTTTCAAGTTTCAATTATGTTTAACATGTTATATAATCACTTTCATCAAACTGACCTCAACTTGTGATGATAGTTGCTGCAAAGTGATATAGGATGTCAAGCTAACTATGTAGGCTGAACTAATAATTAAAACTACAAAAAACCAAATGATTAGCACCGGTCTTCAAAGGGTACTCAATGTAAACAATCTAATTATAGGCCAAAGAAGCAAATAAGTCACAATCTAATTAAAGGCAAATAGTGAACCATGCTTTTCTAGCCTTCTTCAATTTTTGATAAGAAAAATAGTAACCAAAATCAAACTTCAATTATTGTTCTATACACACTATCTTATGGCAACTTATCAGAATGCAAACCAAGTATGTAAAAATTTATATATCATATACGTAAACATAAATTCAGTTTAGAAGAGATAGGAAACATTATTATTAGTAAGCATAACATATAGGATATGACTCTTTTGGGACTTTTCACAAACACTTGGTATACAAATCAAATAACATTATAAGAGAACGAAATATAAAAAAGCAAACCTAACACATATTTTATGTACCCAGAAGCTAAATTCTCTGGTTTCATTTCCTCATCTCTTCCGCGAGCAAGAGAAGAGGATGGGATACAAAAAGCAAACTTTCTCTTCACTCATAAGAAAATCATATCATCACCATCTACATAAATTAAAAAATAATAATTTCGTCTGAAATCATGAATGAAAGAATGCGAAAGAGGGGTATAATTGAAAAAAGAAGAAGTTGGAGGGCAAGTGTGAAACTGAAATCACAAATAGAGAATGCAACTTTACCTTATGTAGATAACAATTTGAGAGATTAGAATTTGGGAAAGTGTAAGAAGTGGAGAGCCTTCAGCAAAATTTTGACTCTATTACATGTGAGAAAAGTAAGAGAAGCTTCATCAGAGTGTAAAACAGTGAAAGAGAGAAGCCTTACTGAAACTTAAAAGGCTTATCAAAGAAGCTTGAAAAAAATAAGGCTTTTCGTAGAAGCTTGAGAGCGAGAAAGAGAGGCAAAGAGTGTAAAATGAAGGAATAGAGAGCGAGGGAAAGAGAGATAGAGAGAAAGCAAGGTTAGAAGGAAAAAAAAGAGGAAAGGAGGAGGGACACAGAAGAAGAGGACCGAGAATGAAAATGAGGAAGAAGAGACAGGGAGTAGGCTTCCCTAGCAAGCTTTGGTAAACGAAGAGGCTTTCCTAGTCCCTTTTCTTTTTCTTTTTTTTTTGGTGGGTAGCTTTCCCTAGTCCATTTAATCACCAGAGATAAGAAAATCTATCGTGGACGGCTGAGATGAAAGATGCAGTAATCTCTGTTTTAGGAGGGAAAATACATCATCAAATGAGGGAAAACAATAATAATAATTGTAATTATCTTAACCTCTAATTGGATCAATAATTATTCAGTTTTTTTTTTTTTTTTTGAAAAGGCATTTATTTAGGATTCTAATGTTTGGGTGCGCGCGAGAAAGAACAACTAACGGTGGCTGAAGCAGCAAGGTAGCGAGTAGCGACAGTGACCAGCAAGCTGCACTGGCAGCCAATAAAACCAGGAACTAACGATAAGAAGCTATGATGTTAACGAAGAAAAACAACCATGTAGTAGAAATCCAATTTAGATTTTTTTCAATTTAAGATTAGGAGTGAATATATTGAATTTTTTTAAAAGTTTGACCATAGTTTTGTTTTTTCCAATGACTGTATTTGTGAAAATTTATGAAATAGTTGAGGGACTAAAAGAAATTTTTGGTTAGTGATTTACTAAGTTCAGGTCTGGCGGTCCATAATATTAATCTTATGTGAAATTCGTGGATGCTTTTTCCATCATGATATTTTTATTGGAAATCGAATACAAAGTTACCAACACATATATTCCATCCCTAATTTCTAAGATTTCATAAGTAGGTTTTACATCAACCTAGTCAACCCATGTAGCTAGGGATCACAAATGGTTTATCGAAACAGGACTTTTATTCGTGACGAGCATTTTTCGCGAAATCTTCACGAAAGTGAAACTCTGATGGCAGTTGTTAATTCAAGTGGATAAATTGCAATTAAATGCATGATGGTTACACTGATATTTTGCGCTTTGTAAGTTGTTTTACGAATTTTAATAACCAGTATTACTGTTCTCAAAATTTAATAATACCGAGGATTTTATCAAATTTTAAATTTGCTTAGCAAGATTTTTTCATATAATCAAAATAGTCTTATCGAGTGAGTACAAGAAAAAAAAGAAAATTACAAGAGATTTTGAGATATCAATAATACTCCACGTATAATATTCAACTGTGGTCTTGGTCTCCTGGATTAATGTATTAAGATTTTGACATATATTCATTTGTTATCGTCAACTAGATGGATCATTCTCAACTTCTTCAAGTCTTCAAAATGCAAATGGCTTTTCCAAATGATACCATACATACATACGACGAAGCAAATGTAAGTAGTGTAGCAGCCACATTATTATAAATGCAACTGGTTTCACCAAATGATGCATGCGACATGCAATGCTGTGCGACCCTACATACAACGTAATGGCATGATGCGTGGGACTGACTGTACATGTGGCGAAGAAAAAATAGATAGAAACCGCGAACCTAGCTGATCACTGGTTTCTCCACCAATTTCCCTTTGTTATCATGGTTGACTTGGAAGTATATGCAGCAGAGCCTTGACAGCGAGTGGAATAGATGAAAGAGTTTTGGTTTTGGCTACACGCCTACACTGAATATTTGGTCCATTACTTTAATTATTTACTGTCAACTTATTCCCTCAGCTTTTTTTTATTATATTGTTTTCTCAAGATTATTTTCTTTTACATCGTTAATTCCAAATTTATTATTCATTGTACGTACAATAATATGATATATATACATGTGATTTCTATTTTCAAAGTGAATCAATATAATAAGAACATATAAGATAAACAATCAGCGTAAACGAAATTTTTTTTTTTTTTACAACAAACAAAACAATAGATTAAAAAAAGATAAAAAGGAACACAAGGGTACTCCCATCCCCCAATTCGATTACATTTGATTCAAACACTCTTAAAGGATTTAACAATCAATTTCCGAATGTATAAATCACAGTCTCATTGTGTGCCTTGAATAAAGTCCAAAAATGAACATTTATTTGCTCCAGGACTTCCTGTAATCCAACATCTTTATTTTCAAACACTAATTTGTTCCTTGATTTCCATATGTTCCATAATATAACGAACCATAGATTAATTCACCAAGTTTTTGCCTTCTTTTTCAAATTTAACATCCTAGTATGTTGTAAGAAATTTGTTTTCCCTTCCTTATACAATATCAGGTTGAGCTTAAATTGTGCATAACATCGTTGCCAAATTGCATACACTTTTGGACAGAGAAACAACATATGCTCTGTGTCTTCCTCTCATTCCACATCTTGGACAGATAAAGTTTCCGTCTTGGATTATTTTCCTTTTCTTCATATCTTGATGCAACTCTGTTTTCCAAAGATCTCCACGCGAAGCATGCTAGGGTTGAAGGTACTGAATTTTTCCAAAACATTGAGGAGAAGTTTTCATCCACATTATTAATTTCCTTCTGCAACAGTGCATAGGCGCTTTTCACAGTGTATTGACCATGTTTTTATGCTTCCACCTCCAATCGTCTTTAACACCTTGCTTTGGCTTTTTTGTTTCTAGTAACCTGCATAAATCTTCAAATTCTTGCATTCCCAATCATACAGATTTCTTCTCCAATTTAATTTCCAACCCCATTCCCCCTCAACCCACTCCCATATCTGATATTACAACATTTTTATATAATGACACTTGAAATAGTCTAGGGAATAAAAGTTTGAGATTTTCCTCCCCTAAGCAGACATCCTCCCAAAACAACACATCTCTACCCTCCCCTAGTTCCAATTTTAACCCTCCCGCAAACCACATTCCTCTCTCATTCTCCCTCTCCACTCTTCCTAACCCTCTCCACCACCCTGACCCCTTGGAAAACATAACCACATCTCCTTCTACACATCCCTGCAAATTTTTTCTCCATATTTAGACCTTAACACCCTCACCCAGAGATACTCTTTTTCTTTAATTAATCTCCATTTCCATTTTCCAACCAGAGCAAAACTAAAAAATTCCATATCTCTTATTCCCAAACCTCCCTACAATTTTGGTTTGCAAACTGTATTCCACCTAATCCAGCACACCTTTTTACTCTCACCCTCCCCACCCCACAAGAAATGTCTTTGTAATTTCATAATATCAGCAACAACACATTTAGGGGCAAAAAACATAGTAAAATAATACAAGGGAAGAGAGCATAATACCGATTTGAGCAAGGTAACACGTCCGCCAAATGAGAGCTGTTTCCTCTTTCAGGATGAGAGTTTGAGGCGCAGGGATTCAATAACAGGTCTCCATGAGGAAGCTTTAAAAGGACTTATTCCCAACGGAAGCCCCAAATATTTCAGAGGAAAGTCACCCGTTTTACAATTCATGTACTCCGCCATCACTTCCACTTCCTCGCTGTTAGCATTTATACCCACCAAACTGCTCTTATGATAATTCACCTTCAACCCCGACGCCATTTCAAAGCATCTTAAAACACTCTTGAAAGTTACAGTATTCTCCATAGAGAATTCTCCGATAAGTAATGTATCGTCAACATACTGCAAATGAGAAATCTGCAACTCTTGTCTCCCCACCTTAGAGCCTTTAAATAACCTTTTTTCAACCGCACTTCTCATAAGCCCACTCAATCCTTCTGCTACAATCAGAAACAGAAATGGAGCTAAAGGATCTCCCTGTCGGATCCTTTCTGCATATTAAACTCCTTGGAAGGGCTCCCGTTTATCAGTACTGAAACCGCCCTGATTTGAGACAACATTTAATCCAGTCCCTCCACTTCCTGTTAAAACCCAACCTTTCCAACATATACTGCAAGAAACCCCAATTCACTGAATCATGCGCTTTCTCAAAATCCACTTTGAGGATTTGACATGACTTTTTTGTTCTTCTTGCCTCTTCTATAATTTCTGATGCAATCACCACGCTATCGAGAATAGATCTTCCACCCACAAAAGCATACTGCTCATCTGCAAGAAACCCTAAACGAAAATAAATATGAGAAACCAATAATACAAAAAAAATATGAGAGATCAATTTGATGATGAAAAAAATTATAGGACCAAATGAACACAGTTTAAGCAAGGAGTTTTTTTTTTAAACATAAAGCACATGTACAAGTATTAAACCAAACAATTTTCCATCAAATTAACTTTTTACACTATTCTTAACATTTGTTATAACGCACACATTTAAAAAAAAACTTTATAAAAAGGGAACAAAGAAGTACAAACACAACATGAAATACAAATATGACACATAAAATATAATTATAAAATATTAGAGTAATTAAAATTAGGTTTTTTTTAGGATTGAGAATATATAAAAGATTTTTTGGTTTTTCAAGATATTCACTCGCGCAATTAGGTGACTAATCTTTCGCCATTGTCGAATCTTTTCGGGGGCTAATCTCCCAACGAGGCCTCTTACATTCGCAAGAGCCTGGATCGAACCCCCAATCACTTGCTTGAGTAACAACAGATTTTTTACCATTTGTACTAGCCTCCACTGGTCGAATATATATATATATATATATTGATCAGCTAGTGGTAGAATATATAAAAGACTAAAAATAACATTTTTCATTGATATAATAATAATTAAGAGTTAATGGACTCAAGTTCTTAACAACTTGTTACTATTTGTTTTTGCATTCGAAGACTAATCTTTTCCGAGACGTAAAGATCATCAAAGTGAGTTTTGTCTCTAATAAAACATTTTTCATACCCGACCACAACAAAGATCGAATCTCTGACATCATTCTTTAAAAATTCAATTATTTATAAACTATGCTGAGCCTTGATCTCTTATTTTTAATCCTTAAATTAAATCCTTAAAATTATTAGGTGTGTCTATGAGAGATATGTATCCGTAATGAACACAGCAATGAGTGTCCTCTACCGTGGAAATGAGAGTCGCCGGTGCCCGGTTACAAAAATATCCAATTGCATTATATTGTTGCTAGCTGCACCGTAATCCTAGTTGATGAGTTACTATCATTGATATTTAACTACTTTCCATTCAAGTTGAATGCATATGTCCATGGAAATTAAGGAGGGATCGTCACCCTTTTTTTCAGCGAAAAAATCAAACTCTATAATTCATGGTACGCATTGCGTTTCTGCAAGTGCATGTATTTACATAGATCTGACTATTCTAAGTTTCTAACTATACCGCTAATTAAAGACCGTAATTTATAGTATAATATTTTTCTGACAATTTTATTTTTATTTTATTTATGAAATTTTATATCAATTTTTAATGGTAATTAATTATTTATTTTGACAAATATAGTGTCCTTTCCAAAAAAACCCATGAAATATTCATATTTATGATATTACTAACAAGTGTCAACTCAGATTCAAACTCTAATAATAACACTTTCTTTCATTTTCCCATAAAAAAAATATTTGCCTATAAATAATAAACTTATACTATATAAAAAAAACTAATTATTATTTTTTTATCTATTAAACATATCATTTTCTCATATAAAAACATACATTTTAATATTTACTTATTCGTATACATATGATGTATAGTTTTTTTTTTTTTTGTAAATATGATATATAGTTTTTAAAAAACTCAAAATGTAATTATTTCTCATGCACACCTACTTCACGCACAAATGAACCCAATAATAGATCAGAGAAAAGTATACAAGACAAAAAATATAAAAAGACTCACACGAAATTGAACCGATGAGAGAAAAAAAATATAATATATATGAACCGATGATGAGAGAAAAAGCAAAGGTGAACCGTGAGAAACACCCTGATGTACGGCGGCTGAACAATAAGATAAGCATTAATTTTATTTTAATTCAAATGAGAGAAAAATATAAGCATAACTTACGTTATTAGATTGGTATACGCAGACTATTTGGACACTATACACTTAGTTTTTCATTAATCATTAATAATTCAATTTTCTTGTAAGGTATATATGACCACGTGCAACTGAGCTGTGTACATCTATATAAGGGGAACGCAAGGGCTACACCTTATGCAGTCTATAGTATTGTGATTATTTACAATTTAATTTGCTCATCATGCCTTCTTTCTCTGCAAGAACTCATAAGTTCTCATTGGCTGCTCAACTGCTTGTGTTGGGCATACTGACATTAAACCTTCGCATGGCAGGTCAGTGACATGCATGTACAGATAGATTAATCAGTTAAATTTATCAATATGCTTTAATTATAATTTATATAAGTAATGTTACTTCACTTACTTGTATATTGTTCGTACATCTAACCTTGAATCTACTTTTTCAGAAAAGCTAAGAAAATAGAGATAGAGACATAAAATCTTCATCCTTATTTATTTTCGTCTTTTTCTTTTTCAGAAAATGTATGTATTAAAGTTAGGTGTACAAATCAAATATTTCTCTAATTTTGTTATTGCTACCATGCTAATGGAGATCTGAAAAATGTGTTAGTTGGACTCATAACAAAACTAAAGCAAGGGTGCTTCTAATGTGCATTAATTGAAAATTAGAGTATTATAGAGCTCTTAAATTTAACTTTCAAAAAACAAAATTTTAGAAGATTTTATTCTTTATCAAGAAATATTTGGCAAACATTTAAAATTTGAAAATTTTATTCCCTAATCAATACTTTTAGAATGATGAAAATAAGCTTTTTTAATTTTTTTTCAATAAGAACTTTTTTAACTTATTAAATCACAATAATATCATTTGCACAATTACGATATAATCAACCAAATTATTTTTATCTTTTATTTACTTTTCATCTTTTATCTTTGTATGCATCAATCCATTTTGAGGGGAAAAAAATAAGATAAATATAAGTATCATCGGTGGTTATAAAGATACTATTTTTCATCAAATAAACACTAAAGTTGACTATTTACCCAAGCAAGTCAACGATTAATTCAAAAATTGATCACATTAATTTAAATGTATTTTTGGCTAGCAGGTGCTCAAATAGGTGTATGTTATGGCATGATGGGTAACAATCTACCACCAGCAAACGAAGTGATAGGTCTTTACAAATCAAACAACATCCAGAGAATGAGACTCTATGATCCCAATCAAGCTGCTTTAGAAGCACTTAGATACTCTGGCATTGAACTCATGCTAGGTGTGCCTAACTCCGATCTTCAAAGCCTAGCCACCAACAATGATAATGCACGTCAATGGGTGCAAAGAAACGTGTTGAACTTTTGGCCTAGTGTGAAAATCAAGTATATTGCAGTTGGCAATGAAGTGAGTCCATTTAATGGTGGAACCTCATGGCTAGCTCAATATGTTCTGCCTGCGGTCCAAAACATATACCAAGCTATAAGAGCACAAGGTCTTCATGACCAAATCAAAGTTTCAACTGCTATTGACATGACCCTACTAGGAAACTCATACCCTCCATCACAAGGTTCCTTTAGGGGAGATGTAAGGTCATACATAGATCCAATCATAGGGTACTTGTTATATGCAAGTGCACCTTTGTTAGTGAATGTGTACCCTTACTTTAGCTATGCTGGTAACCCACGTGACATATCTCTTGCTTATGCTCTTTTTTATTCCGATAGATTTGTGGTAAGAGATGGCCAATATTCTTATCAAAACCTTTTTGATGCTATGTTGGATTCGGTGCATGCGGCTATTGATAACACTAAGATTGGTTATGTGGAGGTTGTTGTGTCAGAGAGTGGTTGGCCTTCTGATGGAGGATTTGGAGCTTCGTATGATGCTGCAAGGATTTACTTAGATAATTTGATTTTTCATGTTAAAGGAGGCACTCCAAGAAGACCATGGAAGGCTACGGAGGTTTATTTGTTTGCAATGTTTGATGAGAATCAGAAGAATCCAGAGCTAGAGAAACATTTTGGGCTCTTCTCTCCCAACAAACAGAAGAAGTACCCATTTGGGTTTGGTGGAGAAAGGATCAATGAAATTGTTGATGCTAATGATCTTAATGCAACAGTAGTTCCTCTTAAGAGTGATATTTAAGGTTGGGGTTGAAAAAGTCCTCAAGGTCTTTGTGATATATACTATGAACAAAATAAGAGAGAAAATCTCATGTTAATTAGTTTTTATATATCCGTGATTTTTATAAAAAAAAAGGATTTTCTTAACCTCAGCCCTTAGGGCTGAGGATAAGCACCTT
The DNA here is from genome assembly GCA_037953625.1 of Crotalaria pallida. Classification (NCBI taxonomy): domain Eukaryota; kingdom Viridiplantae; phylum Streptophyta; class Magnoliopsida; order Fabales; family Fabaceae; genus Crotalaria; species Crotalaria pallida. The sequence continues at coordinate 87,943,979 of CM075656.1, forward strand.
AATCTAGACTTGTTTTCTTGAAAAAATAAAAATATAAAGTTTTATCTCTCCTAAATACACTATTTTCTATAAAACTTAACTATTTTTGGACTCTTATCCTCAGCCCTAAGGGCTGAGGTTAAGCAAACCCTAAAAAAAATGCTAAATGATAATGATTTTATATGGGGTCAAAATCGTCTTTTAATTTGTTGTGAGAGAAATATAATAATATGGGAGTCTTGTTCAAGTGAATACTATACAAATCCTGCATGTGAATATATTCTTATTAGATCAATGTAAATTGTTTTAAAGAGAATGTTTTGAAATTGTTTCAAAATATTCACAAATTTTACATATGAATTTAATCTTACATATGCATAAAAATTGACAATTTTGAAAATGTTTTACTTCGATCCTTTTAAAGCCTAGTTTGAATATTCATAATAATGTCATCCTTAATATGAAAATAATGACCGATATTCTCAATGAGAATGTGAACTAATCCTAGTGAGTGAATGATCCTAAAACCATTTTATAGAAATTAAAGCACAAAACTAAGTCAATTTTATGTTTTGGGAACGGGACTTTATTTCCCGGTCTCTCTTAGGGAACGATCACATGATTGTGCCTTTGCCAAGGCCGATCCATTGGGTCTAGGCCAATTGAGGCTCGAAACGGTCACGTGCCGCGGAGCAAATGTTACTTCCTTCCTTGCCACTTCAATCAATTCAATCACATGATAGGCCATTTCCGTCGCCTGATTTAGTAATTTACCGAAATTGCAAACAAAGTGCATTTCAGAATTTAATGTGAATTGTTATGTTAAAAGAAGTTATTTTACACTTTTTTTATTTCTTATTAAATCCCATTCAAACATTATCGATAAGGTCCAACATAATCGATAGATGGTTGAGTTTCTTAAGCATGACGTCAGAGATTCGATCTTTATTGTGGGGTACGGTTGAAAAAGATTTTGTTGTTAGAGACAAAATCCATTTCGATGATCTTTACGTCTCGGAGAAAATTAGTTTTTCGACTATCCATTGAATGATACTCTTGATGCACAAAAAAAATGAACTGTATATTTCGATTAAGGAAAATTTGTATTCATGAAAATTTGTTATCTACTTATTTGCATTGTATAAGATCAAATAAACATTCTCAAGAAAAAAAATTGAAATCAAAATAAATTATATAATATAAAAAGAGGATACCTGCAATTCAAAAAATGCTGAGGTGTCGCTTCCATAGCTTTTTCGCAAATTTTTGTTTTTTAAATGAATTAAAAATATTAAAAAAAAATATTTTTTTTATTTACATTGGGAGGTCTGGGACTAGAACCCATGACCTGGGGGAGGGGAACCCATGACCTGGGGGAGGGGAAATACTAAGTGTCCCTGCAGCCACCAACTGGGCTGTCTTACGCGGACAAATATAAGAAAAACAAGATTTTAGGAATCCATTAACAACTTTTTGATAATATTCAAATGATTCTAATATTAAAAAAATTGATTTAAATCTAAAATGTTCAAAAAAAAATTGTGGATCATAACACAACTTAAAGATTTCATAATATTCTTTGCAAAATAAACATAAAATTAATCGGGATCAAATTAAATAACAACTATCGAAATTTTGAATATACTTTCAAGAAAAATTGATTATGCTTTGCAAAATTTAAAACCTATTTGCAATTCAAATTACGAAATTTTAAATTCCAAAATTTAAATTTAATTTTTAAACATACTACAATTTTGAGCATATCACAACTTGAAGATTTCAGAAATATTATTTGGAAAAAAATCATGATTCAAATCACAACTTCTCAACTTTGAAATATAAAGTTGATTCTATTGTGAAAAAATTAAAATGCAATTGTACAACGTCAATTAAAAAAATTTACAATCAATTATATGTATATTATAAAAAAAGGAAACCTTCAATTCAAAATATGCTAATGTAGTACTACGACATAATTTCATAATTTTTTATTTAAAAAAATCACCAAATATTTTTTCAAATATGTGTTTTTGTTAAAAATCAAAATTTCAAATTTGATAAAAATCTGAATTTAATTTGTTATTTTCAAACTTAGTTTATCTATTCGAAATCACAGTGTTTAAAATAACAATTATACTTCCTATAACTAAGGGATTTCACAACTAACAGAAGTCATTTACTAGGTGTTTAATAATTTCTTAGTTTATCGATTCCTTCTTATTAGATTCAAAATTGTAATATTTCTTAGCAATTCACCCTTATTAGATAACTTACTGATATAGATATGGATTAGTTCATTTTTTTAACCGAATCTAAAACAATTTTTTGTGATAAATAAGAAATCCATTAAATATCCTTGTTTTATATTACTCCTAATATTTATTTAAAATTTTAAATTTGAGGAAAATACGAAATTAGTTTGTAATTTTCAAAATTAGTTTATTAATTCAATGCTTCCTGTAATTAACGGGTTTGTTTTCACAACATAAGTCATTTACTTAATTCAAAATTGATAGGATATTTTGAATTAAAAAAAAAACATCAATTTGATTCTGTTTTGGATATATATGATAGATGTGATATTTTGAATTTTAAAAAAAATATAAAATTTCAAATCAATTATTATAAATAATCGAAACAACTTACAATTTAATCATATTAGTAATTAAGTTTGTAATCCAAAAAAAAATTAAAAAAAAATGGTAAGGTCAGTCCATCATGATCAAATACTTTAGAGATCGACCTTCAACTTAGAATGGTCAAATGTGCTTGATGAAGAGGTTATATATATTATTATTTTTTTCACATTTTCTTTTTTATTATTATTAATGTTTCAAATGGTAAGAATGGATAGTACTATAATATTTTCTTTGTGTGCTCTCCATTATTTTGTGTGTCAAATTGGTCGTACATGACTACTTATAATCAAGGCACTAACGTCCATAAAGTCACAACGATATTTTGTTTTGTAAATATTGATCTCGATTTTAGAATTTGAGGGATCATGAAGATATTTATGTTATTTTCTTAAATTTTTTATGTTATTCTTTTCACAATTTTGATAGTTTATTTGTCTGCATATTTTTTAATGTCTCGATGTTATTTTTTTTCTAAATTTGATAGTTTTATAGTCAATTGTGTAAATAGAATGGCTACACAATTTTTATCGAGGTAGAATGTGAGAAGTGTTTTATCTTATTTCAATCATATTCTAATTTTTTTTATTTACATTTTTGTTTTTATTGCATTGATTCCTTTTTAATATTTTATTTTGCATTAAATAATTTTTTTAATAATTAGAGAGTTGATCCAGTAGTGAAATGTCATGGTGGATCAAGTACATTGTATGGGATGAAAAAGAAAAGGAAAGCACATCAAGTAGTTCTTCGGATGATGAAGAAGTCGTTGCACTTAGCTTAATGGTTCAAGTAGATGAAGAAGAAAGATCAAATGATGAGTCAAGTGAACAAAGCGAGGAAAGCGATGTAAGTGAAACTAAATCCGAAATTTTTTTCTAAGTATGAAATGTTATAAAATGCTTATGAAGAAATGCATGAACAATTTAGGAAACTAGCTTTGAAAAACTTAGAAAGGAAAAAACTCATTTTGAAACATCAACAAGAGATTTTAGAACTTCAAAAACAAGTTGATGAGCTTAATCTTCAAAATGAAACTCTTGATCTCATATATGCTAGTTCTTCTTGTGATTGTGCTAGTAGATTGAATGTTGTGGTTGATTGTGAGAATTGCAAGTTGCTTAAGGATGAAAATGATATTTTGAAAAATAAGCTTGCAAGTTTCACAAGTGATGATATCAAATTGCGCATATTGTTAAATTTTCAAAGAGATAGTGCAAACAAGTTTGGTTTGGGTTATACTAATGCTAAGAGTAAGCCTTATATAAATGTTGTTGATTTTTCAAATGCACCAACATGTTTCTATTGTGGCACTCATAGACATACTTCAAATGTATGTTATATTAAAGTGCATGGTATACCTAAAGGAACTTTTGTTTGGGCTAAGAAGGGTGGAAATCCCTTAACTAACAAAATTGGACCCAAGACCATTTGGGTACCAAAAAGCAAAAGATGATTGTTTTGTAGGTACAAATGAAGAGTAAAAGACCTACAAAAATTATTCATTATTTTCATCTTCAAGTATCAAGGAAAATTTCAGCATGCTTATCATTTCTACAAAATTTACAAGTGGATTGGCACACGTGGTAACAAATGCTTACAATTGGTAATTCATTATGTGATTATTGTGCTATTGTGATTTAAATGTTTTTATAAATGGTATCATACTCTTTCAAGTGGTATTATGATTTCAAATTTCAAGTTATATTTTATATACATACCATGAGGAGAAAGGGTTATTAATTTCTCACGTTTTGACTTAAAATTTTATTGTTATATTACTTTTTGATAATGTCAAAAGGGGGAGAAATGATTATTTTGTTCTGTCTATGTAGGGGAAGAGCAAAGTTGTTGAAGATAGGGGGGAATCTAGCTTAACTCAATTGGATTTCAAATATCAAATGTGCATTTATTGAGGGTGACGGAGCTAGAGTCTCAACAAGTGATCAAATAGTTCAACAATCAACAACGTCAAAACATGTTTGTCATCATCAAAAAGGGGGGATTGTAAATATGAGGAGTATGCATGATTCAAGTGGGTTTTGATGAAGACAATGTTTTGAAGAAGCTCAACCGTGAAGAAGATCAACAAATGACAAAGAACAAAAGCAACAATGATGAAGAGAGAGAAACTCGTAGATTCAATGTGTATATTGTTTTTATAGTTTTGTTTGAGTCTTAGAGTTTGGGTAGTTTAGAGAATTGGATAGTGAATCTCAGTCAAGTGCATGATTATATAAATCTTGAGTAATTCACTTAACCAAAATCAATAGGTGGCTTAAAGGTATTTTAGAAAAGGTTTAAATTTGAGAAAACAAGTTTTTAGAAATGATTTTACAACCATTAATCGATTAGGATGGTCCTTAATCGATTAGCTAATTTGAGCTCTCAGACACTAATCGATTAGCTTGATGAATTAATCTATTAGCCTGTGTAAAAAAGTGCTTAATCGATTAGCTTGAAGCCTTAAAGCCTTAATCGATTAACACGTGTCTGATTGCTTTTTAAATCAGTTTTTCACATTGCAAAATCAGTTTTTATGTTTTCCAAACCTTATGAGTATTCTATATAAACCTTTTCCTAATCATTGTGAGTAAGTTACTTCATTTTTCACATCATTTTATAAAAGATCAAGCCACAATTTTCTCTCAAAATTCTCTCTCACTTTTACAAAGATCAAAGTTCTTATTTTCATATTTTTTGATCAAGAAGCTCTTGAATCTCAAGTTCTAATAGTTCATAGTTCTTGAAGGAGATTCATAGGTTTTATTGTTTTTTAATTTCTTAGAGTTGTAATCATTGCAAGAAGGCAAACTTTCAATACAACAAAGAAGAAGTCTTGGTGTTGTTGTTCATCAAGCAAATTGAAGAAGAAGAAGAAGTCTTGGTGTGTTATCAAGCAAGTGGTGAGGTATCCACTTTTGAAAAGAGAAGAAGGTTATATTAGAGATTCAATAGGATTGCAAGACAAGAGTGGAGTTATCTCTTGGAGCCTATCAAGTGGGGTATCTTGAGAGGCTTTTATTTGTAATTTGAGAACTCTAATTCCTTAGTGAAAAAAATCTCTCTTGTGAAAGAGGGGATTGGATGTAGCTCTTAGTGGAGGAGAGTGAACCAGTATAAAATCTTTGTGCAGTATCTCTTTTCCTTAATCTCTTTAATTTCTGCATTTTCATATTGTTCTTGATTGAAAACCTAGAAAAGTTTGATTTTCATATAATTGAATGAATTAGGTTTTATTATATCAAATTTATTTGGGGAAAACCTTTTTCATAATTTAGGTAATCATTAACAATCTTTGTGTTAATCAATTACGCACTATCTTTGATATTCTATGATATTCGATTGATTTTCGTTTTCGGTTGAAAAGCGATTTTTCTTTGTTCTGCAGTGATTAATCGAGAATGATTATTCGATTGATTTTTCTAGATTCGATCGGAAAACCGGTGAACTGGTAGAGGTGCGGTCCGGAATAAGCCAGAAACCGCTATGCAAAAAAACCGAGATTGAACCGGCTTAATCGGAATTAAACCGCCAAAACCAGTCAAAACCGATGGAAAACCGGTTTGGCCTGGTTTGAATTTGAAAGCCCAAATTCAGCAAAAAATTGGTTTTTTTTTAAAAAAATAAAAATAAAAAATAACGAAATCCTATATGCTAGTAATTCAAACGACACCAATATGAGTCTCACTAGTTGATTACACGTTTGCTCTCATCTCAATGAGAATGATTACTAAAACTTTGGATTTTAGAACTGAGAAAAATCAAAAACCAAAAAGGCAAAAAGGCAAAAAAGTGAAGTGAAAGAAGAAAGAACACCGACCGACGCACAACAAAGCTTCATCAATAATCAATAGAGAAAAAACAAAAAGACAAAAAAAAAGGTAAAAGTACTAAATCATATGATTATATACTCATGCGTGCTTTAAGACCGATTAGACCACGGTTCAATCACGGTCCAACCATTGAATCTTGAATCAGTATCTTAACCGGTTTTCAAAACATTGGTCGCAAGTTTAGCAAATTGTATTATCATGTGAACTGAATAAAGATTATTACTTTACATGTCTAGTAGAAAAAAATCAACATCAACAGCAAAATCTATTTTTTCTTAAGACAAGTCTGTGACTTCCCAGTAGTCAACATTATAATAAATTTTCCGGTGAAAAGGCAAAGTGGTTTCCCTCCAAAACTAAAGTGAAAATTTGCAATTGAGAGCCAAATTACAATTGATTGCAAAATTGATTGCAATTGAACTTAGTGGCTTGCACGTGCTGCTCACGTGCCCTGTTGAGGTGTACACCGAAAGTTTGCCTCCAACTTTCATTTCTCCCTCTGTTTCATTGCATTAATTTCTTCTCTCTCTTTTTTCTTTCTAAGCTCTTCCCTCTTCAAAACTTGCGATCACTAAGTAATTGGGAGCTGAGGGTTTCTTTGAATGTTGGATTATTGCATTAATCTCTTCTCTCTCTTTCCATCTAAGCTCTTCTCTCTTCTCTTCTCGGTTTGCGATGAGCAGGGATTTGGGAGCTTAGGGTTTCTTTGTTTCTTGGATTATATTTCGAATCTTACCAGCTTCAATCGAAGCTCCATCTTGCGCTAAACATCATCTTGAACACAAATGTGTTAGCTTCACGGTTCCGGTTTTTTGGTTTTGTTGTTATGAACTGCTAATGTTGTTGATACATGGAGAGAAGCCAACACTGTTGGCTCTTATCAACACTGTTGGGTGGACGATTAGAACACTGAAGGTGGTTGTCAGCTCTATAAAGGTGTGAGGTTTATATTTGGTTGCTGCAATCCTTAAAAGAGGTTTATATTTATGGTTTTTCGTAATATATTTATGTGTCATTTTTTTTGCTAACTAGTTATGTGAGGTTGCTGCGATCCTTAAAACAATGGAGTCGAGGAATGTTGAAGGAAAGAAAGGTGGAAGGCAAAAGAGAGTGAGAAGTTTGATTGAGGTGGATGTTGTTGAAGAACAAGAATATCATACCGGATGTAGGTGTACATTATTTAAGTGATTGTCCATAATTTTTTTTTATTTCTGAATTTGGTATAACTTTTTAATTTTGTTGGTAGGTATACTTGAGGAGGGGAATCTGAATGTCAGACAGGGTGAAATTTTGTTTTGCTGATGACAGAGAGGAATCTTAGGAAGAATGCAATAGCTCTGTCTTTGTTTTGATGATGTTGTTATAATAACAAATTTTTGTTTAGAAAATTATACCCATAAAGTGTTTGTAAAAAGTCCTAAGAGACAATTTTTGTTTATACTGTTAATGGATTCAATCACCACAGGATATCACATTTTTAGTGTTTGATGCTTGTGGGTTGAGTATTTTTTATTTGGGTGTGCTTAGTTTCTCTTAAGTTTGAGATACTTGTGGGGTTGATTTTTTTTATTTGAGAGTGTCTTATGTTAAATATAAGCTACCTATTCTATTGTGTGTTTGGTAAATTTGACTCCATAATATCAATGATGAAAAGTGAATTAAAAAGTGGTTAGATGAGCTTCTGCACTTATTGGCCTTTGTCAATGCATGACACAAAGTGTTTCCCTGTAATCACAATGTTGTTCATATGAACCCCTTGATAGAGTATAGGTTATTAATTTGTTATTAATTAGACTTCATGGCAATTTCTAGACAGTTTTGCATGTCTTTATTAATAACTCATTGTCTATCTATTGTTTTGGAAGATAAGTTAATGGTGCAATTGATGATATTTACTAACAAAGTTAGTCTATACTTGAAATTGTGGTTTTATACAATGATAAATTGTGGTTTTTGAGTTTTTGTCATGTAAATGATATGTAAATCATGTGTGTTTTCAAATTTCAATGAATCACTATGATACTGACCTTGGCACCCTGCAGCTCCAAGAATTAGCATATCAGTTAATTGATATGTGGAATCTAATGGATAGCAATCCTAATAAAGGAAAAGGAAACTATTTGACCATGTTACCTGCAATATGTCAGCTTCAGTTGATAAACTCATTGTTTCTAAATCCTATATCAGGATCTTTAATATGTACTAAAACCTGACGTTTAGCTCTTTATGGGATCCATAAATGTTTATAACTGATTAATTTTTTCTTTATTAGGAAGGATGAAGCGGAAGTGGAGAGCCTAGATAAGCTAAAAGGTAGCAGAATGAAGGAAATTGCTTTCAAGAAGCAAGGAGAACTTGAAGAGATATAGGTTATGCTTCTGACTACTCTTGCCCTTGGTCCAAGCACTTCAAAGGTGAGTGAGCTTCCTAGCATGATTTGAATTATTTTCAAGGTAGCATGAATTTGATGCTCATGCGTTTGCTGTGAATTGTTGTATTTGGTTTGCTACTTTTGATGTTTCAAATTCATATTTGTTGTTTTCATGCTGTAGCAGGAATGTGTAACAGGAATGTGTGTAGCAATTAGAAGTTTCTCAAACCCTTTTGAAGCATACGGATTAGCACATATTTTGGGTTCGGATATATTTTTCTTCCTAGCAAAGTTTAATTCTTCCTAAGTATAATTTTTTCATGTATATTTTTTTAATAACTGATTTAAATATGTGAAAGTGAAAATTCTGTTTGATTGGTTTGCAGCTATGTCACGTGTGTGTTTATTTATATCCATTTTGAAACAAGTGAGACTACTAATCTATAAGTTTTGATGCTTTACATACATGATACATGTATTCTTTGTGTATTATTAGGTAGGAATGTGGAAGATGGCGGTCCTGCTGCATCAGTTGTGCCTTAAAACAGAAATAAAAGTCAATGTCGAAAAGGAACTGGTCTACGAAGCAGAGGAAGAGGACATGAAGGCCCTTTTGGAAACATAGGTGCTATTCTTCTTTGTTAGTTTGTTTTAAATGGTATTAAGGTTAATCATTTATGATGATAGTTGAAAACTTGAAGTAATGGCCTCTGTTACAGTAAATTGCTAGCTTGAGTTCTTAAATTACAGTTAAATGTTTGAATTCCAATCTTGATGAGTGGTCGGTACAAAACAAATCAAATTTTTTGGCAGAAAAGGAAGCTTGGTTGTGATGTAGTATATTGAGTTGTTTTTTTTAAGTTTCACTTACTTTCTTAAAGTATTACACAATTTAAAGCTGTGTGGTTTGTGTGATGAGGACTGATGCTCATGGTGAAGCCTTGACATAAGTTTCTTTGTCCAAGTTAGTGTGATGTGAAATTGTGTTTAGTTTGAAATAAGGTTGAGTTTGACCATGCATAAAATTGAGTGCAGGGTTGAAAAATTCTCAAGATGGAAGTCAAAGTTAAATAAATGTTAAGAGTTATTATGCTAATTCAGGCTTCCATGTTGCAGCATGGGAATGAAGTTTTCTTTAGGATCAAGAGAAACACTCAATTGAAAAAGCTTATGAATGCTTACTGTGACCGATAGTTAGTGGATTTCAACTCCATTGCTTTTCTATTTAATGGCCATCGCCTCCGAGCAGAGCAAACTCCTGATGAGGTTTGTACATTTGCTTTTCGTGCTCATGATTTGATATGAATACTATTTGGATTCTAATAATTGTTATAACTCTTTTCTTACTTAAATGTTATTGTTGCAGCCGGAGATGGAGGATGAAGATGAAATCGATGCCATGCTTCATCAGACAGGAGGTGCTGTTGCTTGAAGGTGGTGGTCATCATTTCTCTAGCACCATGAGTAGAATTAGTGTTTTAATTAGGATGTGATGCCTAAGATGCATCTTCTCTAAGCTACTATTATATTATACAACCATTCTGACTGGCCTTGCTATGTTATACTCTTCCTTTGTCCATATGAGTGAGTGCATGTTGCTTTCTAATTGTGAGAGCTGATAACTTATTTTTCTCTATCTCAGCATGTAATCTATGATATGTATGATATATGGCTTATTGTATATTTAAGTCGCGTTCATAAGAATGTGATCTTTGTGGATCATGTCTTGGATACTAAACTTCTGTGGTTAAGACATGAATTGATAAATTTTTGAACCTAGATGAATATGTGAATGACTGAAATGGGCATGCCAATATTTTTTTAAACGTGTTAATTCATTGAACTACTAAATTGAATATTTTATTTCAAAAAGTATATCTTGAATACCTTGAAAATCTTTAGCATGTTATACACAAAGGGTATACCTTGAAAATCTTTAAAATGTTATATACAAAGGATATACCTTAATGTTAACCTTACTTTTCACTTTTCAGTTTTCTAATCTGTGTGCATTGAACAATTTCTAAATCACATATGATAAAAAGTTTTATAATGTTTGTGTACATTGAATAATTTCTAAATTTTTATATGATAAAAAACTTATGCAATAAATAATTACCGCCCTGTGCGGAAGCACGGGTCAACCAACTAGTTCCCACTAATGAGCAAGTAGGAGTTAACAAACTTTGTAGTAGCATTTAATTAAAAGAGTACAGATACCTTTGAAACTATTTGCTTTTTGCAAATAGTCACCATAAACTATTTTTCTTACACAATTGCTTCTTAAATTTCAACATTTCGTAAAATTAATACTTTCATTAATTTAAAATTGAGATTTAACTGTAAAAATACCTAAACAGCCAACTTGTTGTAATCTCAACCATAAGATATTTATAATTTATTTTATAATTTTAATAATATTCATTTATCCTTATTCTAAAATATCTTCTCTATAATAAAAAAGAAACAACGTTCTCTTATTAATTTGTGTCGCATCAGTTTTTACACACCGTTACAGTTTCTCAATTTTTAAAAAGAAAGTTAAATAAATACTATTAAAATTAAAAATAAATTATAAAGATTCACTGGTTGAAATTATAACAAATTAAATAGTAAGATTTTTTCCCGTTAAAATTTAACTTTGAGTTAACAAAAGTGTTAATTTTACCACATGTTAAAGTTTAAGGAGTAATTGTGTAAAAAAAAATTAGTTTGTGGTGGCTATTTGCAAAAGGCAAATAGTTTAAGGGGTGTTTATACTCTTTTCCCAATATAAAACGATAAATAGTAATTTAAGATTTTTTTGAAAATCTATATAATAATTATTCTAGAAAAAATTATATCAATACATTCATTATAATATCTCATAATAGTGTTATTTAGTACCAAAATTATAAATTGAAAATTAGAATGAAACAACTGAAATATATAGTAGTATTTTATATGACAAAATGCAACAATTTTATTTTTAATAACTCTTTAAAATAATAAGTATCTTGTGAATCCGCTTAAAAAAAGTATCTTGCGAATTACAAATGTATTTTTAAATTTGAAATAAAATAAAAAATGTAATTAAAATGTTAACTACAATTCGTAAAATTGAAATAAAGCCATTTAATTATAATATTTATTTAAAAATTAAAATAATAAACAAATTTTAATTGAATTACAAAAAAAAAATCATTAAAGTTAAAGAATTAAATGAATTAAAAAGATAACCAACAAATTTTTTGATAAAAGATAAAATATACTTTTTTTTCTATTATCTCGGTAACAATTTGAAAAATCAACGAAAATAAGAATTAACGTTGTATTGCTGTTCTTTCTCAAAGGAATATATTTCTTATTTATATCACAGTTCTCTTTAATTAATAATAGATTAAATATTTATTTTTTAGTAATTGATTTTGTCTTTTCTTAATTACTTTTATTTTAATTTAGGAAAAAAGTTTTGAAAATTTTTGAACCTAAATAATAGGATGGAGGGAGTATCAATTTAAGAAAAAATAGAAAAATCCCAAAAATTGTTAAATAAGTAAATTTAGAACTCAATTATCTTTATATAAAAAGACATGTTTTTGAGTCATCACGTTTTTCATTCAAATTTTTCTCGCACCAAAGCGATTATAGGTAAATAATTATTACCAAAATATTACAATTTTAAATTAAATAGATTATTCAAGTTTTTCAAATCATTATCCCAACCAAGGTTTTATCTGCATGCGAAATAATTATCTTCAACAAAAATATTACAATTTGAAATTAAATAAATTATTCAAATTTTCAAATTCACTATACTAATAAGATTGATTTTATGGCCGATGTGAATGTTTTTTTTTACTTTCAAAGTGTAGTTTATTATGCAAATTATCAAAAGTAATGATATTTCACATTCGTCAACACTCCTTTCCAATTTCTCAACTTATATTCCAACAGGTAATACCTTACACTATTCCTCCTTATCTATTTTTATTTTTATTTTAATATGAATATAATTTTTAGTTACTCCTTCTTAATTCAGATTAATTATAATATCATAATAAAAAATAATAATGATATACTATATCAATTAATTAGGGAATAATACACTAATTTATATATAATGAAACAAAAATAATGTTTAATATAAAAAAAGGAAGTATCATTATTTTCCAATGCATTCTTTTTTTTTAGTGTACACCAACCGTTACCCGGATTTGGTTTATCCAAAATCCGACTCATCCGGTTCGACCCAACTGAGCTCGCACTAAGCGGTAAGCGTCTCCCACCGGGGGTTGCTCCATACCCAAGGCTCGAACTCGAGACCAGTTGGTTAAAGGACCAAGTGAGCTACCACTTGACCAACCTCACGTTGGTATTCCAATGCATTCTTTATGTTTATGAAACAGGGTATTCTGATTTATGATTAAATATGTTCTAATATAATAATCAAATAAAAAAAACAAAATGTTTAATTTTGATTAATCATAATAAAATTGATAATCATATAAAAATGCTAAATTATCTATCAAATAAGCAAGAAATATCTCTTATAAACAATGTTAGAGATAATACAAAATTTATAAAATCATTTAGAATAATTCTTTAGTGTAGGGTTTGATCTGAACCACCACTATATTTTATATAACTCTTTTTGGCTATTGCTTGATAATAATCTTAATCTTTAAAAATATTGAATGAAAAAAATTAAAATATTAACAAACTGTGCATCGTATAGATGAAAAGCAAGTTAATTATATTATTACATTACTAATTAAAAAATATATAATCTAAGTATTAAATGATTAAAATTTTTCTAAATGTGATTCAATCTTTATCATGTGCGCATAAAAAATACTTTATCGATAAAGATAAAATTTAATTCAATGACTAAAATTATTCAAAAGGTGAAAGATGTCACACACAAAAAGGACATAATCAATTTAATATAATTCAGAATAACAAGAAGAAAAAAGGGCGTTTGTTATTGATTTGATCTTGATCCCAATTGTGCATCTAACTCACCAACCCCTTATTTAGAGAATCATCATTGTTGGACCACCGCGTACCTTTTATAAGGCAAAACTGGCGTAAAAGTAAAATGTTAAAGATAATGACTATTTTAAATTTTAAAATTTGTGTTGGGATAATGATTTTACTTTTTTAATATTATTTTAAGATATTTTTGTTGAAGATAATGATTTTTTTTTTCCGGGATAATGATTTCAGATACGGATAATGATTAAATAAATTTGAATAATTTATTTAATTTCAAATTGTATTTTTTGTTTGAGATAATGATTATCTACACATTTTGGTGCGAGCAATGGGATAATGATTTTACTCTTTTAATATTTTTTAAAAATATTTTTGTTGATTAAATAAATTTAAATAATTTATTTAATTTCAAATTTTAATTTTTTGTTTGAGACAATGATTATCTACCTGCAAACGTTTTAGTGCGAATAAACCTTCACGCAACTAACGTGGTGCATCGAAAGGAAATTTTTTATATAATAGATAGATAGTAGAATAATAGATTACTGATTAAAAAAAGGTATAATCTAATTATTAAATGATTAAAAATTTTCTAAATGGGATTCAATCTTTATTATATGCACATAAAAAAAATATTTTATCGATAAAGATAAACTAGCTGTGTTAGTTTAAAAAAAAATAAAATAAAATTATATGAGAGATATTAGTACAGTGAAGGTGCCGCAAAGGTTTAAAACGCATCGTTTTGCTCAATCCGAATTCTCTTCCTCACTCCGTTTTTCTCTTCTTCTTTCCCTGTGCCATTCTCCATTCTTATTATTATTATTATTTTTCTGTGCTTCCATTCTACTCTCAGCACAGAGCTCCCTCCGCGAATCTAAATTCCAATTCGCATTGTGGCGCGTGTTTCCCACTCGACTCTCTCAAACCCTTTCTAATAACTCTGCACAATTTCAACTTCCCCATAGCACCACCACTCTCTCTTTCAAATTTCATAATCCACAGGTACACCAAGTAGCCACCACGCTCTTTTAACCTTGTGCACACTCAATTCCGTTAATGACTCTTTTTAATGAGGAATATTCGCTTTTAAATTTTGAAAATTGGAAATTTTTGAAGTTTGATTTTTTTTTTGTTGTAGAGGAATTGGTGTTTTTTTGTGTGTGTGTGCACGTGTTGAATTTGTTTGATTTGTTTTGTGTTGGCATTGTAACAGCTTGTTGTGTTTGGTTTATGTGGTTGTGAAGCTTTTGGAATATTGAATTTAGGGTTTATTTATTTATTTTTTAATGGTGCAGAGGAATGTGTTTTGGAGTGGTGGACACTGCTTCTCTGCTTGAATCCGTCACTCGTTCGTAAAGGTTTGATTTTTACTTTTGATTGATTTTGAATGGAATGCGATGGAATTTACGAGAGAATCGTTCCTTTGTCGTGTTTTTAAAACCTGAATGTGGATTGACAGTTTATTTTTGGTCTTATTATTACATTTTGCGCGTAACGGTGTATACCTCGTTGATGATTTTGGAATGTGAATATAGGGTTTGCATTTTTGTTTTTTTCGCTTCTGTTTGCTGATCCTTTCCTGTTCATATCTTTTGATGTTTTGTGCTTAGGTTTTGATGTTTCGGGAGAGTGATCATCCTTTTAGAAGTGTTGTAGATTAGATGGGATATCATGGAGTTGGATGATGTTAATGCTGTGTTTAACTTGAATATGTGAAGAACTAATAGCTAGCATTAGGGCATATTTTAGTGTAACAATTGAGGTGCTTCTGTTGTTATATGGCTGAAGTGTTGCCACTTGTTAGACATATTATATAGGCAAGCTAGAAGTGGGACGATGGAGTGGAAAACGTCAGATTATTAAATTGGAAGTCTAGTTTGAAGGTTCACCTTGCTGAAACTAAATAGTGAATTCGGATATCTAGTTCATACTGTCATTGAGTTACTTATGGCTTTAATAGATGCCAGGGAATTACCTTTCCATGATCTTGTAGACCTGTTGAACCTTATACCAGGGGTGCCAAAAGGAAAAAGAAACCAAAAAAGTTCGCTTAATTTATTGCTGGATTAGATACTTATTCTGAAGGACTTTTTGGTGATTTTAGGTGACGATTTGTAATTAGTTGTAGCTGTCTAGCTGAGAAAGCAAACTAATAAAAAAGATTTAAAGAGGGGACAAAATGACCCTCGTCTTTTTGATGCTTGCTTGTTTCATTAACATGCCAATGCCATCACCAAAACTCCAAACTCAACGTGAAGAGGTTTTTACACTAGAACTTTAGCAGTTTCTTTTTTTTAAAGTGTCATTGTCATTTCTCTTGGTGGATACCAATGGCATTATTATTATTATTATATTATTATATGTATGTATGTATATTTTTTTTTTGGAGGGGGCGTATTTTGTTTGTTGGTTTTAAAATTGTCGTTAATCAGGTCTCTTCTTCAGTTGCCTAATTCTCAACTGAAATTTATGCAGGCGCATTCTTGTGGGGTGAGGGTAAGATTGTGAAGATATGGTAGTTAAGAATTATCATTTTGTTTTTAGGGGTACGATGGAGTTAAGGGAGATAGGCAGGTCTAAGATGGTTCTAATTTTGTTTTGTCAGTATCCTTATTGATGAATCAAAATCAGAATCTTGGTCATTGGACATTTGTTGCTCTTCTACCTATAATGATTTCCTTTATAATTGTCTTTCAATTTTCAACTTTTAGTATTACAATTTTTTTTATTAGAGGGGGAGTTTGAAATTGGTACTTCATTTGTTCCTTTGATGCTTAACAGGAATATGGCTTTGCAAAAGTATGTTCCTTCTGGTGATGCACCTACTGTGAAAATGAAGCGTCTGAGTTTTTCCAGTAAGGTGTCTGAGAAAGCCAAGCTTGAGGTGGCAATTCAGAATCATGCCACAGATGTGGATGTTGACCATAGGGAAATTTATTTTCTCATTATGCGCTTTCTTTCTGCTGGGCCTTGTCATAAGACTTGCGTACAGTTCTGGAATGAACTTCTTGAACATCAACTTTTACCTAGAAGGTATCATGCATGGTATTCAAGGAGTGGAGCACATAGTGGAGCTGAAGATGATGATGGTCTATCATTGCCTTTAAGTTACAATAAGTTGGTGGAGAGGTATTTATAATATATATATATATATATATATATATATATATATATATCATATGGCTTAGCCTTTTGCTTATAAAAAAAAATAAAATATATGGTTTAGCCTTTTACTGTCGATGAATATTTTTCTTTTCATTCTGTTAAACTCTGTAATGTACAGCAGCACAGCAGCGCAAGCGCTGGTTCATTTTTTCATTCATGTTTATAATCTTATTGTTAATGTTAATGTATTAACACCTTGTCATTCTGGTTGGCGGCGTATGTGCTGTTGTTTTATGCTGTAACTAGGGAACCAATTACGATTCTGCAATTTGTATGCAACTGTTCTCGTTTATGATATTTTCATAGATCATTGATGTTAGAATTAATTCCTATGTAGGTATCCCCACATTGAAAAGGATCACTTGGTAAAACTATTGAAGCAATTGTTACTAAATACAGTGTCCCCATCACCGGGCATGAGCAGTGGAAATGCTCCAAATGCAGCTGATGTACCTACTCTTCTGGGAACGGGTTCATTTTCTCTTGTGTGCGGTATGTGTCATTTATTTGTGGTTTGATTATTATCAACTTTGAGCACTTTAGAGTTTAGATTGGTGTGAAAATTCCCACACTGAATTGTCAAATTACTGATTAGGGAATAAAGTTTGCCCTTATTAACTTTGCCGTCAATTGAATTAGCTTTGCCTTTCTTTATCTGTATTTATTAGATTTTTTTCTCTATTATAGGTGACAAGGATAAAATGAATGAAGAAGTCAAAAGGCCACCTCCTCACATGCGTTGGCCTCATCTGAAAGCAAATCAGGTTCATGGGCTTAATTTGAGAGAAATTGGGGGTGGTTTCCCTAGACACCATCGTGCACCATCTATACGTGCTGCATGCTATGCCATCGCGAAACCTTCTACCATGGTACAGAAGATGCAAAACATCAAGAGGATAAGAGGACACCGTAATGCTGTGTATTGTGGTAGGTTATTCTGTATAGTACTAAATATTCTAGGTTATATGCAGAGCTTTCTTTTAAGTTGGTAGTGCCAGTACAATTGTGAAAATGAGAATTGACCTTATTTATGTTTTTCTTCCTTTAATGGTTGTAGTCGACACTTGACACGTGATTGAGGAGAGGCATTTTTTTTAATGTTGGTAACAATTAGTCTTGGTGCAGCGGTAAGGTTGCTGCCTTGTAACCTGGAGGTCATTGGATCAAATCCTCGAAACAGCCTCTCCTCTTGCAGGGATAAGGCTGCATACGTTTACCCTCCCCATACCCCACTAGGTGGAAGCCTTGTTCACTGGGCCGCCCTTTAACAGTTTTTGTAAATGATGATTGATGGAGGAGTTTGAGTCCCATATCACTTGAGTTTGAGACATGGGGCAGAGATTTAAAGTAAAGGAACTTGCCTCTTTAGATCTGGCTTTTTATAGTGCGTTCTCATCTACATCAGTATTTATCAAAGTCCTGTTTGTCTACCCAATGTAGTTAAATAAACTTTATGAGGGGAGAATTTAAGCCGTAAACTAAAGAATTCTCTTGAAAGTAATAGAGGATTTAAATTCTTTGCTGAGTGCCACAACACATTGGCCTCCACTTGTTTTTACCAAAAAGCGTTAAAGTGAACCATAATCTGCTTTGAATTAACAGAACTTAGGAATAATTTTTTTCTTATTTTTAGTGAACTCATTTTCTGTGCCTTCCCAAGATAGATTAAATTTAAACTGCCCTAGGTCTTATACTCTTACTGTGGGTATTCTTTCCTCTGCTGCTTTCTTGAATCCTTCTATTCTTTTAGAGGCTGGCTGCCTCTGTCATGCAACTGAGTTTAACTTTACATGTGTACTGCAGCTATATTTGATCGGTCAGGGAGATATGTAATTACTGGTTCAGATGATCGACTTGTAAAAATTTGGTCAATGGAAACAGCATATCTTTTGGCTAGTTGTCGTGGACATGATGTGAGTCTGTTTTGAACTGTGAATATGTCTTCTCCATTTTATATGGATTTCCATTGCTTTAATATATGTTGACAATTAGATTGAATTACATGCTATATTTGATAGGGTGACATCACCGACTTGGCTGTGAGTTCAAACAATGCTTTAGTTGCATCTGCATCCAATGACTGTGTTATTCGAGTTGTAAGCTTCCATGTCACTTAATCAAGTTCCTGTTTTCGTTTTTTTTTACTCTCTCCCTTCTCTCGTTTTTTTTTGTTGGTGCACTTAATGTTTGATTACCTGATTTTCATAGTGGCGCTTGCCTGATGGCTTACCAATATCAGTTTTGCGGGGACATACTGGAGCTGTTACAGCCATAGCGTTTAGTCCCAGACCTGGTGCTGTATTCCAGCTTTTATCGTAAGTCTTATGTTCTACGAAGAAAGAAAAGGGGATTATAATGTATTTTTATGCCTGGGCCCTGCAACATGGATGCATGTCATGTCATCAACTGCAATAGTTTCATTCCTTTTACAAAAATTGCTCACTAAACTTGAAGGCATCGTACTAATTGCGAGGTGTTTTACGTTGACAGTTGGTAATGAGAACCATCACACAAATGTATATAGTGTGTTAAGTATGACATGCAACAACTCCTTCTTCGACCATAAGATGGACAAATATTTGATCTATATATCATAAGATGGACAAATATTTGTTATTTTTGTTCTATAAAAAATAATTTGATTAATACATCGTTATTTCCTTTTACTTTAGGCCTGCAACATAATTGTTTATGAAATATTGGGGAAGGGGGATACTTTTTATGTAGAGAGTCACCTGTACCTTCTGTTAGTTTATCTCTGAGTGTTGGGTTGGTGCATCAAATAATTAAAGTGGCCCTTTAATAGTTTAATTTCTTCTTGTTCTTGATACCTTTAAGTGAGAGACTATGTTATGTGATTGTGACACTACCTTTTCATCTTCAAGCTTCAGGTTTTTGTATGCATTTAACCTTCTGGCACTATTTCAATGTATGATCTTTACCCTTAGACATTCCAGGTTTTCTGTTATAAATAAACTTTGTGATGTTTTGTATACTTTGCAGTTCCTCTGATGATGGAACCTGTAGGATATGGGATGCTAGGTATACACAGTCAACTCCAAGAATATATGTTCCAAAGCCTTCAGATTCTGCAAATGGTTAGTTGATTGTTTGTGAACTGTGATTGAGTGACTCCTTCCTGATGAAAGGAATTGACTTGGAATACCTTTTGTCCTTAGGGAAGAGCAATGGCCCATCTACAAGCACTTTGCCACAAAGCCATCAGATTTTTTGCTGTGCATTTAATGCTAATGGAACTGTCTTTGTCACTGGTAGCTCTGACAATCTTGCTAGGGTATGTATGTTGTGCTTACTTATAGTTGACCGACGTGCAATAATATATTCTGTATTCTTTATTATTGAAGGTAAATGTTGGTTGTATTGGTTTTATGAAAAATATTGTTGGTTGTATTGGCTTTTTAGAAAATAATAAGCTCTTTCACATTTTAGTTCTTTCCCCTTACTTTTGACTTCTGGTTTGTGTTTGTGAAATGTGACGGTCTGAGGAAGAAGTAACCTCTAAAGGCAGAAGGTAAATCCTCTTTTCTAGGTAGGGGAGTCTCAAATCAGAGTCCATGTCCATTCATCACCACTATCTTTTGATTAGTGCTAGTTGATTCCTAGTATTAGAGTAAACTAGTGAATGAGAAAGTGTGAACTCTCAGAATCATCTAGAGATTTAGTTAGGTATCCATCCAGCTATTATACTTGATAGCTGGCCTGGCAATGTGATGAGTAGCTCTGTAGCTGAGTACTCCTTCTATAGAAGGCCATGTAACTGTTTCTGTTTAGTGATGAGAATCACAATTATTCTTTCAACACTTCTCTGTTATTAGTTCTCTTTCTCTCTCCCTCTCTCTCTCTCTCTCTATATATATATATATATATCCGTCTTTTGTCTGGTCAAGTTATATCGATTACTTCTCACCTCCTATCAGTTGGTGATGATTTTCTATGCTCTCACTAGTTTGGAGTTTTCTGACCACCTTGACATGGTCACTGGCCATTTTTGTTTTGCTTTTAAATGTTAACAATGCCTCCACAATTGGCTACTTGATACCTTACGGCCCCAATACTTACTAAGAAAATAGTTTTTGAGATGTTTTTTCCTTTTCAGTTATTAAGATTTAAGACTATCCAGCTGTAATCAGACATTGTTAACTATGTCTTTGCCTCGGCTTGTTAAATAAATTTTTCAAGAGCTTATAATTAAACGTTGAGAGGGATTTTGGTTGAAAAGCTTTATTGATTGTAAAATAATCAAAGCCAGATATACACTGACTGAATTTGTTAAATGGATTTTCTGTTTGAAACTTTCTTAAGCTAACTTAAAGATTTTGCAGGTCTGGATAGCTTGTAAACTAAGTGCGAATGACACTGACCAACCAAATCATGAGATTGATGTGCTATCTGGGCATGAAAACGATGTTAATTATGTGCAATTTAGGTTAGTATGTTCCAGTATGTTGTAAATTTTTACAGATATGATTTTTGTATGCTGATGGCTATCACTCCATATTTTGCAGTGGATGTGGTGTGCCGTCTAGATTTTCCATGGCAGAAACTTGGAAGGAGGAAAATATTCCCAAATTTAAGAATTCCTGGTATGTGTGTTTCTTTGAGAATTAGAAGTAGCATCTTGATTGATCTAACCCTTGGCCTCCTCCTTCTCCCCTTCTCTTGTCACAACTAAAAATGTCATATGTCCAGTTCTCAGTGCTTCCACTATCTAATTTATCTCAGTGGCTATATTTTATTCCAGGTTGAATCATGACAATATAGTTACCTGCTCTCGTGATGGGAGTGCTATTATATGGATTCCCAAATCTCGTAGGTCACATGTAAGTCTTAGTCGAATATAATTCCATAGATGCTTTTTTCCCCCTCAAAGATAACGAGAATGGTTTGCCTACTTTAATTGTTCAAGTTGCATGAGATTACTTTGGTTATTGCTCAATGAGCGATAATATTTATATTTTAATTTGTTAAATTTTTTTCATTTAGGGAAGAAGTGGTCGCTGGACACGGGCATATCATCTGAGAGTTCCACCTCCACCTATGCCTCCTCAACCCCAGAGAGGTGGTCCTCGTCAGAGAATTTTACCAACCCCACGTGGTGTAAATATGATTGCTTGGAGCCTAGACAACCGCTTTGTCCTTGCAGCTATTATGGGTAAGTTGGCGTTGGAAGATAGAATATTGGGAGAGAAAACAGAGAACTAAAATATGATTTCTATTATTGAAAACTGAATGAGTTGTACAACGAAGCTTGGTATTAATACCAGCTGCTTCATAACTACCTAACTGCCTCTGCTGTACACAATTTGCCATCCAAGCATTAATGTTTACTATAACAGCTGATTTTGTTTCTCACCTCCTATCTTGCTCCCTCTTTATCTTCATGTATAAGTTACTGTGTGTGATATGATTTTGTTATTAGTGAGTATTTAACTAAAGTTGTGGAAAATTAATCTTACTTATATTGGCACTTTTGCCCCTCATTCAATTTACGAAGGTGGACAGTCAATTACAAGATATCACAACTGCCACAACTTGTTTTTGTCTTACCCCAGAAATCACTGTTTTGGTTGATTTATGACAAGTGATACGTGTCTTGGAATCCACAATCTTTAAATGAGATTTGGCAGGTCTGATGAGGATAAATATGAATGCTTTACACCACCTGATTTAGAAGAATATTTTTTCCCTTGTCTATTTAGAGAATATTTTTTCCCTTGATCTGAAAATGTAATCATTCAAGTAAAAAAATATTCAAAAGTACCATTCTCTTTTATAAAAAACATCATTAGACCTTTCACTCTGATTGATGAGAGTTGTCTAAAGACTTCTGGAAAAGGCTGGGTTGGATGGCATTGGCTAACAATAGATGTTCCCGAATCCTGTGGTATATTCGAGGAGAAATTTTTCTAGAGTCAGTCTACACAAAGTTGTGTAATACTAAGTCCAACTAAGACTGATATAATTATTTTTAAATATAAAACAGCTATTTTGCACAGAAATTCGTGCATATTTTTTATATTTATTTAGTGAGATAATGATGCATCTGTTTCTAATCGACTGAGTTTACGAAACATGTGTAGCGAACTCTGTAGAATATTACTCGAGAGCTTCTGTTATATTGAAAAATGCATGTAGTGTCTTAGTATCTTAGAGAACTATCAGTGTTAGTCATATTTCTCTTCTGCACTTGTCAAATATTTGTCGCAGGAAATCAGAAGTTTTGACAGGTTAAACTGTCAAATTAGGATTGCTTTTGCCATGCCTCTATGTGCCCCATGTGATGTCAATATCTGAGCAATGAAACTGTTTATCATTATTTATATGTTCATGCATTGCTTTGTTATCATGCCAGTCTTGTGCCAGTGTGATGATCATGAAGCAGCAACTTTATTGTCCTTGTTTTGGGTTGGTAATAGACTGTTATTTATCTGACTGAAGGATATTCTGGCAGATTGCAGAATTTGTGTTTGGAATGCTTCTGATGGCAGCTTAGTACATTCATTAACTGGACACACTGAATCTGTAAGTGTTTACTCTTTTGGTTTTGGTTTATCTCTCTTCTTTGATATAATTTTTACTGTCTTTTGCCAATATAATGTGAGGTAATGATTCTACGACTTTTTATGACAAGATTTAATTCACAAACATATCTGTTGCTTGGGTGTCCCTCAGTTTTAGTTTGAAAAATAGCTTTAGGACATGCAATTTTATTTGATTAATGTTTTAAGTAGTTGGCCTTTTCATTACATGATTCACAATGTGGTCAAGGGGATCAGCTTAGGCTGGATTGGGTTGGATACTGGTTCATTGTCATCACTTACCCCAGCATGCTTATTTGCTTTTCAGTTGTTTTGTTGACTGCTTTTCTCTCTGATGATATACTAAGTTTGTTCTCTTGGTTTGAAGTCAGGTGTTGAAGAAAAAAAGGCATTACAATTCCGAATGCTTATGTTTTCAAGAATCCAACTGGTGTAATTTAACTTGCTTTGTTTCTTTGCTCCTTTTTAGACTTATGTTCTGGATGTTCATCCTTTTAATCCCCGGATAGCTATGAGTGCTGGATATGATGGAAGAACCATTGTGTGGGATGTGAGTTACCAATTACATTAACTTGCAGATTAGTTTGCATTCCTTTTCTTTAGAACCACTTACTCATATTTCATGATTTCAGATATGGGAAGGCATGCCTATCCGGATATACGAAACATCTCGTTTCAAGTTGGTTGATGGGAAGTTTTCTCCGTAAGTACACAATGAGTATGCTTGCTTAGAACTTAATTTGCACCAAATTTTCTAGGCTTATTTGGTTGTTTGTTTATTTTCCAAAAGTTATTCTCATAGCATCATAATCATTTATAATTGTTATCTTTCA
Organism: Crotalaria pallida; assembly: GCA_037953625.1. NCBI lineage: Eukaryota > Viridiplantae > Streptophyta > Magnoliopsida > Fabales > Fabaceae > Crotalaria > Crotalaria pallida. The sequence goes on from CM075656.1 coordinate 87,968,339, forward strand.
GCTAGTAGTAATTTAAATTGTAGACTTTATATATTAGGAATGTCTTAATTTTGTTCCCTTTTCCCCTGAATTCAAGGTTTTTTTTTTTTTTTTATAGCCCTCTCAAAAACAAATTGGAAACAGCGAAGGGCTCATTCTGATTTTTATAGTATAATAATAGAATTCTATGTCTCATTGTATCACTACAATGGTGCAATGCACCATAGAATCTTAAATGTAAATCCAAACTCGGTATAACCCCAAAGCTAAGCATGCGAAAATTGAATTCTATATAGTTGTGCAGTTACATTTAAAACTATAAGAAGCAAATCACGTTATGACTTGCTTGATTTCAAGTGCCATTGCCTATTCTATGTGGTTCCAACTGTTGTTTTCTAGTAAAATTAATTAACCCCGACCTGTTAGGAAATCATCATTTGTTGGAGACAAGACATTTTAAGTTCTTACGGTTTTTATTATGAAATATATATAAAAACACGGGGGAATTGCTATGTGGATATTTTTTTATCCATTGTGTTTCATAGATTTATTTGTACAGCACCTAATTAAGTTTGTGTTTTGTTGAATTGTATTTTTATGTCTTAGGGATGGGACATCAATTATACTTTCTGATGATGTTGGTCAGTTATACATATTGAGCACGGGTCAAGGTGAGTCCCAGAAAGATGCCAAATATGATCAGGTACGTATATTACTATGATGGTATCCTATTATTATTGTTGTTATTATTATTATTAGGGTTATACTTATATTAACCTCAGCCCTTGGGGCTGAGAATAAGGAGTTAAGTGTACATTGGGAGCTAAGTCCACTAGTTGTCAAAGTAATAAATTCTTTGTTTCAAAATGTTAATTTACTGTTTTGAACTTCTTATCTTCATCCCTAATGGCTGAGTTAACATTTTCCGTATTGTGAATATTATTATTATATTCTCCCTCGCTTAGTTTTGGCACTAACGTTGTCTGCCAAAATATGACAGTTCTTTCTAGGTGATTATCGACCTCTCATTCAAGATACCCACGGTAATGTACTTGACCAGGTTAGTTGATCGCTTGCTTTCTTTCTTTTCAATTATGAAGTCCTTCAAACATCTTTTTTTTTTTTTTTTTGGTTGGAAAACTACTAGATTTGTCCTCTAAATTATTTTCTGTTTATGAGGTTTTTTTGCTTGTTTCAAATTGGTCCCTTAAGTTATTTTATGTGGTCAAATCGGTGGCATAAGTTGTTTTTCGTTAGTCTGGTAGTTTAAAACCCATTTTTTGATGGTACAATAGTTCTTTTCATTCTGACTGAATGACACCACCTCAACAACTGTATAGTGGATATCGGGATGGCCACTATACCGAATATTAAGGATACAATATAAATAATTTATACTGCACAAACAAATGCTTAAAATAAATTTGTCATCAGTATTACTGGTCATAGTCTGTACACTATCAATCTATGGCATGCAAGTTAATGCGAAGTCAAGGAGCTTAAGGAAAAACAAAGAGTACAGTATCGGCTCTTTAGGAGTATGCGGCTTTTTTAGTTTTTTATATTCATATTCATATACTTATCTTTTTACCTCAATTGAAAGATTATGCACAGAAATGCTCTTCTCCTTGCTTGTCTTAAGAAAATTCTCAATGCTGTTATTTATTTTAAATAGAAAATGGGCTTACAAATCAGCCTGGTCAGACTTTTTAATGCATTTAAAGAATTGTAATGCAAAAAGAAAAGTGTACTTTTGTACATAATCTCTCACTCGGAAACGGAATATATATGTCACAAAGCCTAATGTTGAAAATTTCACACCCTCATATTTACTGATGCATTTTGTGGTAGACCATCTTCCACCCCTGATGTCATAAAATTTGTTAATATAAACATAAGGTATTATGCCTTGCGAACCTTCTTGTTTAAACTGGCTTTCTTTAAAGTTTTGGGTCTGTTTTGAAATCATATTTTGTCTGCAACAACTTTACATCTGCATTCCTAATTTTAAGTAATTTTAATTTTTGATTCAGGAAACTCAGATTATTCCATATCGACGGAATATGCAAGATTTGATTTGTGATTCAGGTTGATTTGTCTTCTTGGGTCTATCCTTTATATGTATCAATTTCTTTGTTGTATTTTTTGTGTTTTTTCCTCATCTCATTTATATACTTACACATTGTTGGTTAAATGCGGTAAAACTTCCAGCACTGATTCCATACCCAGAACCTTATCAGAGTGAATTTCAGCGAAGACGATTAGGAGCTTTAGGCCTTGAGTGGCGCCCATCAACGCTGAAGCTTGCTGTTGGTCCTGACTTCAGCTTGGACCCAGATTATCATATGCTTCCATTGGCAGACTTAGATATGCTTATAGAACCACTTCCAGAGTTAATAAATGCTATGGATTGGGAGCCAGAAATCGAAGTGTTTAGTGATGATGCGGATTCAGAATATAATGTCACTGAAGATTGCTCTTCTCGGGGTGAGCAAGAATGTTCAAGCTCCAACGCCTCTGATGATCCAGGGTGCAGCACAGATAACAGTGATGAGGAGGATAGTCACATGGACTTCATTCGTAGATCAAAAAGGAAAAAGCAGAAGACTGAAGTAAGTATACATAAATAACATATATAGAGTGAATACTTTTTATTGTCTCTATAATTAGTTTAACTTATTCCTTTTTTTCTTTTCTGCAGACTGAGATCATGACTTCTTCTGGGAGACGTGTGAAAAGGAGAAATTTTGACGAGTGTGATGAGAATACTTTAAGCAGTAGCCGAAGTAGGAAGGGGAAAGTTGGCCAAAAAACATCAAGGAGGAGATCTAGATCAAAATCTTCCAGACCTCAAAGAGCCGCTGCACGCAATGCTCTACATTTATTTTCTAAAATTACTGGTACACCAACAGATGGAGAAGAAGATAGTTTGGTTGGTGATTTTTCAGATAGTGACTCAACATTGCCAGAGTCTAATATTGACAGTGATGAATCTGCTAGAGCTTTACAGGATGACCAACCGAATCATTCAAAAGGAAAAGAAATATTATATGAATCAGAGGACATGGAATCTCACAAGTTAACTGAGACTCCAATGAATGCAATGAACAGGAGAAAATTGGTTCTTAAGTTTCCAATTCGTGGTTCATCTAAACCCTTGCATCTGGTTGACAACCAGGTTGAGTTGGTTGGCTCATCATCAAAAACTGCTCAGGAAGCTAGTGATTTTAACAGGAACAGATTAAGTTCTAAGGATCCAGGATATTGTTCTGGCAGTGGAAGTTACCAATCAATTGAAGGAACACATCAAGTAGAACTAGGCCACGTAGAAAACCATATAGACTTCCTAGGGAGGATTAGATGGGGAGGGGTTAGGGCTCGTTCGTCTAAACCTAGAATGGGAGAAGCTATGCCATCTGATGCAGATCTCAACTCTGTAAAATGTCCTGATCATCTCAATGAAAAACAAAATGTTAGTACTGGGCATGAGAAAGATGACAAAGACTTTGGTGCATCAATCCCTCATTCAGAAATCCAAAATGATGAGGATAAGGTAGATAGTTTGACAGAAATCAATGAGAATTGTGCTGGTACAACCAGAAAGCCTTTTAATCCTTCTGAGAATGGAAAAGAGCTCACAGCTTCAAGCAATTGCATGGATAAAGATGAATCACTAGATTTTGCTCACATGACTCCTCAGGATACAATGCCTGCTTCCATCAGCCATGGTGGGTCGGACCCACTTACTGAACCAAATATTGGTTTTCCTTCTGTTTCAACAAAGCTAAGGTCTAAAAGGGGTTCAAGGGATCCTGAAAGCCCATCCAAGCTTGAAATGAAATCATTAGTGCTAAAGAATAGTGCAGGTAGCAGTAATGCTACTAGTAATTTGAACCACAAACAGTGCACGGTTGTGGTCGAGGATGGCAGCAACACTAAAGTAATATCTAATCAGGGAGAAAATGGATCTGAACAAGTAGATACTCAAGTTAAACAAAATAGTTCTTCACATGATCCACTTCGGCCACGTTCACGTAGCGATGAATTGTTTAAAGTTGTCTATAGAAGATCAAGATCACACAAGGCTGTGACTAATTTAAGTGATGGTAGTGGTCTGGGAGAATCCACCTCAAATGGGAGTAACAGTAATTGCAACGCAGCAGTGGACCTAAGTAATGGTACAGATGAGGCCGCTCACACTAATGGATCCTTGGAGATGGAACCAACCACTTGCGACCCAAATAATGAGTCGAATAATCTCAAAGTGCAGCAAGAACATGGATATTCTAAGGATAGAAGTCCACGGAATGTTTCTAAAAATAGAGGACAACTCACAGAAGAAGAAGAAGAAGAAGGAGGGGGTTCTAGTTCTAAATTAACTGTTGGTTTGAGGTCCACTAGGAGCCGAAGGTCTAGTTATAATATTTGTGAGACTAGTCCTGTGAATAAAAAGAAATCACTACATTCAGCTAATAAAGGGTCATGGTTGCTGTTATCAACCCAAGAGGAAGGATGCAGATATATTCCGCAACTGGGAGATGAAGTGGTATATTTGAGACAGGTTAGTCACAAGAGATACAGTTTCTGCATCTGATAAATTACTAAGTTTTGCATATGTGCAGTTCTTCTTATCCTTCTTCCCCTTTCTGTTATTCTTCTTTGTCTAAATAAAATTCTTTAATTTTTTTTTTCGAAACCTATTCTTCACTCATGTGGGAATCTTTAGAGGAAAGAGTCAGTTTTTCATAGAACATGGGTGTTATTGATCCATGTAACCAACCCCCTTAGTTCTTTGATTGTTGATTTTATAAAAAATTGTTTACCTATGAATATGTATGTTTCAGGGTCATCAAGAGTATATGGATCATAGCCGTAAAAGAGAATCAGGGCCTTGGACATCACTTAAGGGACATGTAAGACCTGTAGAATATTGTATAGTCGAAAGACTTGAGTATTCTCATGTTCCAGGTTCTGGTGATAGCTGCTGCAAAATGACCCTCCAGTTTGTAGATCCTGATTCAAGTGTTGCTGGCAAATCTTTTAAATTGACTCTGCCCGATTTGACTAGTTTCCCAGATTTCCTTGTTGAAAAAACTAGGTTTGATGCTGCTATGCAAAGAAACTGGACGCGCAGAGATAAATGCAAGGTTTGGTGGAAAAATGAGAATGATTCCTCTGGTAGTTGGTGGGACGGTCGAATTCTGAATGTAAAAGAGAAGTCTTCGGAATTTCCAGATAGTCCATGGGAGAGATATGCTATTCAGTACAAGAGTGACCTTGCTGAAACACAGTTACATAGTCCTTGGGAGCTTTTTGATGCTGATACTCGGTGGGAACAGCCCCATATTGATGATAATAGGAGAAACAAGCTGCTTGCTGCACTCACCAAATTACAGCACTCAGGCAACACATCTCAGGTATCGGTCTAAATATTTCATTGCATACTGTTTTGACTTTTAGAGCAACGGTAAGGTTGTTGCCTTATGACCTGGAGGTCACGAGTTTTGTAAAAGTGAACCTCTTGCATTTGGCTGCCCTTTTTAGAGTTTTGACTTTTTTGCATCTATGTATTCAGTATTCACTTATTTGTTACTATTATCCAGGATCGTTATGGGGTTCATGAATTGAAGAAAATTTCGAGCAAGACTAAATTTACAAACAGGTATTCCATATAGCAGTCTTTTTAAAGTGGAACCATGTAGTGTATCAACATATACTTGAAAGATTTTTGGTAAATTTGCAGGTTTCCTGTTCCTCTGTCTATTGAATTGATAGAGGCAAGGTTGGAGAACAATTACTACCGTAGTTTTGAGGCGCTGAAGCTTGATGTGTCAGTTCTACTGTCTAATGCAACCTCTTATTTCGAAAAGGATGCAAAGCTGCTAGCAAAAATCAAACACCTATCAGAATGGTTCACGCGAACATTATCATCTTTATAGCTATTAGCTTTCTAGGGACATAGACCAGCATCCAGCTGGTTATTTTCCCTCTTATAATTTTTGTAGATAGATTTTTTTATTGTTCCTTTGGATCCGTTTTTTCTTGTTTACTGATTTATTTTCTGGTGGTAGAGAGGTAGGAATATCAGGTTAAAGTAGCATTTTGCTGTGGAAAATTTCCGCGGCTACATTCAATGCTGTACAGAGATACCTTATTGAGCAAGTGCAAATTTCTCATACAGGAATTCTGGTCCTAGGCTTTTAATTGAGCTAATAACTGCCGCTACTTTTCAAATTTAATTTCTAAAAGATGTTTTTGAATGACATGCCTATAAGGGGATGCAGTCCTTTGACCAATCTCTTTTGAGTTAACATTATGGGATTATGCGATATAGTAATCTACAAATATTTGGTTTTGATTAATTATCCGAAACTGAACCTTGTTCCATCTTAAATGTAATGTGCTTTTGTTTCAACTAGCCTCTTTATAATGACAATAAGTGTGTGTATGGATGTACATTAGCAAAACATGATTTTGCATGAACTGGATTTTACAAAAGTGATTTTTATTTTTATTTTATTTTATTTTTGATTTTTTGGTCCGTACTCTTTGATTTTTATTAAAATTGAATTTTAACTATGGTTATTTGTGTTCAGATGTTTTTTTTTTCTTCTAAAAGCAAGTTTGTAGTAAAACTCAAATGTAAAAGTTGTAAACCATTGCAAAAGCAACCAAGAGTTGCTTCAATTCAAACATAATTTTAACATCAGCAGTTTGAGAAATTTATTCAAACAAGTTAATGAATAGGATAACATATTATGTTAGTGCATTTTTTTATTGGAGGAATTACAAGATGATCGGAGATAATAATTCTGGGTGCATCACCACTAATCATAATGACTGATATGGGTGTAACTAATAATTTACCATGGGATTAATAAAGATATGTCCATCCTCACTTCTTTTTATGCAAATCCTCACCCTTTTATTTTATCAGTTATCTTTAACAATAAAAATTGGTTAAAAAAGCGTTGATATTGAAACAAACGCAAATAGTGACACTGAATTTTCAATCGTTTAACATTTCCCATTTTCCTTCCCAGGAATATAGAATATACTTGGGTGATATCACATTATCACACCGAGATGATGACGACAATAAGAAAGGCGAACATGAAGAGGGAAAAAAACCTTGATATGCTGGAATACTACAGTCAGCTACTGTGATTTGATAAATTTTTTTACTATATTATTTGAGATTTAAAATTCATCATGACCAACTATACTTTCCAAATTATTTATAGTATCATTGAACTGCGCATAACGATAAGAATTTTTCAAATATGTGAAGCATTGTTTTTATAGATCATCCAGTGAAACAATTTTCCAGGGTAAGAAGCCTTTTACTTATTTTTTTACAAGACAATGTGCAAGAAAGAAGCCTTTACTGGGTGAAGCAACAAACAAGTTGGTATTTTGTTTCAAAAGTTCCCACTCCCTTTTTGTTTTTCCAACAAGGAAAATCAAGCTCGTCCATATAATTTATCAGCGCATGCCTGCAAGGATTTGTTCATTATCTGCTTAATCATTTGACCAGAAACTGCAACTAAACAACTAGCATAAATACTTTAGCATATGATTGTCAGTACATCAACCAAGTAAGATATGACTAAAAATTTTCTCTCCTATCCAAGAATCTACGACAAAATATGCGGAACTCCTCAAATATTGGACCTTGGTTTGATCAGGCATGAATCTCAGTCTCTCCATCGGTGTCCACAGTTCGGGTTGCAGCAAACAAAGAAAAGTGTCATTCCTTCTTCCCCTCTGGCTGTTGCCTGCATACAGTTAAAAAAAATGCAGAGGACCTATAAGTATACACTTTCTGAACATGCAGTTTGAGGTATAGCCATAAAATAAAAAATACAAAAAAATAAGGGAAGTGAAGAAATGAGCATTAGATCTTCAAGCCTATTTCAAATGTAAAAATATTTCAGATTCAAAAGGCTATATTGAAACTTCTTTCACCTACACAACTTAGCTGCGTTACTTTCTGTAGACCGATAGGGATTTTTCAGAGTTTAATGGTTGAAATGTTGCAAATTTAGCATTTGAACAGGAAAGAAAAAAATAATACTAATTTATTCATAATAAAAAATACTTCCTCTGCAGCAAACCCCCTTTTGTTTCTTATTTTGGGAAAGACTGCAAAGACAAGAAATGATCACAGTACTGCATTTGCTGGTCTCGGAAACATTTTTCACTAAAAAAAAAAAGGAAAACTGGATCGCATGACAACTTGAACTTGACAAGCCAAGCAGAATATGAGTGAAACTTGCTTGAGCTTAACTTTCATTTTAAAGTTGAGCTGCCTACACTCCAACTAATGAATGCCATCGGACCAAGACAAGACAAGATAAAGAAAAGCTCTCACCCTATGAATGATCGATCTACACAACAACTCACATGTCTCTGCAGTATGGCAATTGTCATGACACTTTATACCTCTACACAGTTCGTGTTTGGAGATAACTTAAACAGCGCAAAGCATAATATTTGTACACTTTTACATTTTATCAAAATGTCGAGACTCGAGACATTAACATATGCTATGATTATCTATCATTCACCACTTAACCCCGAGCGTGGACATGCTTCCCTTAAAAGCGAAAATACATTTTGTATGTTCTTCAGCAATTCACTTCTTCAAAATTAAGGTGGAGAAAGTTGAAAAATTAGCTCTAATGTTACATAGACAAGATCTGTGCTATATGATTATATCCACAAAATAAATTCAAGACTGTCATCACATCCTTTTGAGTTTTGACTCAACCTACCCATCTTTCCCTGCACACACTGAAGTGGGGTGTCCATTAAATGTGTAATTAACATTATACTTATTTATGAGCAAGAAATTGTAAGACATGCCCTAACTTGATACCAAAAAAAAAAATAAATAAAAAATAATAATAATAAAAAAAATAAAAGAAAATTTTTAGCTCAAGTAAATAAGGGGCTTGTTTATACCTGGAAGAAGACAGCTTCTCCGTGATTGCATTGAGTGCAGCGGACAGCCTTGGTGCGGGGAAGAGTTGGATCAGCAGCTACGTCCTGCAACACTTGAGTTCGCTCTCCAACAGAGTGATGTATCTCATTTCTATAGACACAGTTGTTATCAGCAATCTCCTGAACAACACCACACAGCAGTCAATAATTAACTAGTCAAACAAACATATCCTTCACTCTCAACCTAGAAAGCACGGATACAATTCAAATATGTTGATATGCAAAAGATTCATAAAGTAATGATAAAACTACTATATTCGCCCTCTAAGTTATTTTTTGCTGCCTTATTGGTCCTATATGTTGCTATTTCATAAAACTAATAGTAGATGGATTTTGCAGATTTTTTATTCTGAACTCAAAACATTAAAATTGTGAATTTCAATTGAAAATTGAGAGAGTTGTGGGAAAGTCTACCATTTAGATTAATTTAAAATGAAATAACTTAAGAAAACCAATCTGGCAATTCTGCCTAAAAAATATGTAGACAAAAAAGTGTCTAAAAGCAATGAAGTATCTTATTGTATCGGATATCGGTATGGCAACCATTTTGAAGTATTATTGGTAATACATAACCCAACTAAGCTCATGACATTAGAAGTTTACAACTACAAGAGGTTTTACAGTGACAGTGACACTAAACAAAAACCAAAGGCAACAACTTTCTATAGCAATGCAATGAATCAAACATACCTTCCTTCAAAATTCAATACCCAAAAAACAAAGGCAGTTGCTTTCTATGATTCTATCAATAATTTTCATTTGGGGTGTGAAAAAATAGTAGCTTTATATGATCAAATCAAATAAATAATTGGGTACAGAATATAGAAAAGCCGAAAAGAGAAAGAGAAAGAGAAAACCTGGTGATCGCAGTTGCGGCAAGCGTAGAGGAGGATTTTCTGGTCCCTATCTTCCTTAGGGTAAAGGATGTTGTTGCTGAAAGTGAAAACCCCCAAAAAGATTATATCAATAAACAAAACCCGTTGCAATTATAATAAAACAAGAAAATTTAAATGAATGAATTAATGAAGCAACTAACCATTCGCGGCAAAATTTCATGGTACTCATGGTTGCGGAATAAGGTCTTCAAGTTTGGATGCTGCTTCTGCTTCTGCTTCTTATTCTTCTCTCTGTACTCTTTTTTTCGCGGTCTCTTCACTTCTTTTCTCTCTATTCCTATCAAAGGACCTTCGTTCTTTCTAGATATATCACGAATTCACGTCTCGCCTTTAACTATTTTAATGTTAAATTATTATTATTTTTTTCCTAAAGTAGTACTCTCTCTATTTCATACGTGTGTTTTAAGGTTGTTCTGTCGTAGGATCACAGTACTTAGACAATTCGGTCTAAGAGTCCAGCAATCTCACTCTTGATGTTAGACGTGAAATGGGCATCTTGAATACCAAGATACACACTCTCTTGTCGTTTTCAGATTTGGGGGTGGTGTGTGTGCTTGTGTGAGTTGAGTTAGTTCATACCTGATACCTTACCAGGTAATATAGGCTGATACCTGCTGATACCGAATTGATGGCTGCCTTCATGTGTCAGGTAAGATTCTCCCCAACGGTTCTGACATGATGGCTGGTATTAAAGCGAATGGAATCCTATGTTGGTGAAGATAGTGGGATTCCTTCAGGTCCCTTAATGCACGTGTCCGAATTCGTACCGTTATAACGGTATAGAAATCAACAGCTTGAAGTCATATCTAAATCCATCCTTCAGGATTCGCTCTAGGTATCGTATCTGGTATCCTGTTTGGATAGTGCCTCCCAACTCAATCCGGATTCAGCTTTAATGGGCTACTCCTAGTCTCAATTCGGAATCCGGTTCCTTTGGTCAATTCGGCCTCAATCCGGCGGTGGCCTCTGGGCCTAGTGGACCTCGTCAATCCGGCCTGAATCCGACCTCAATCCGGCCTCAATCCGGTATCTGAATCCGGCCTGGTTGGGCCTCTCAATGTCCTAATCCGGTATCTGAATCCGGCATACCGGTTCCGTTTACATGGTCCATAACAAAGGTTATGCACGAGTTTTAAGAAATTGTTAAATGATGTAAAGATTTGTTGTATTTTAACTATAATGCTCTTGTACAATCATTATTAAAGTGAAAGAAAAGTATTAGAAGTGAAAAAGAGAGTGTAATAAATATGGTTGTATTTGAAAAAATAGCATTAATTATGTATTGAGTTTATAAAAAATATGACTTATAAAAATAGTACAAATTCTAAAACAACATTACATATGAAACGAAGGTAGTAGTAAGTTTTTTCCATTAAATATGACATTATGTAATTAGTCCTTCAAATTTTTTTTGACATATTTTAATATTTTTTTGAGCTATTTTAAAAGAGTTTAATAAGCGCATACTGACAATGTAAAGTTAATAACTATAAATCCTTGGATAATGATGGACGATGTGGTGGTAGTGTAAAAAACTTTTACACTTTTAGTGTATAAACTATTTTCTCATTTTAAAAATTTCAAAGTTAGGTTAATTTTAAATTTTATCATTATTCATTTTATTTGTTCGTTATTTGATGATGTGGCTGAAAGTAAATCACGTTAGTATTTGTACGTGGTAGTTAACCTTGTCACTTGTTAATATAAGTCAATCACGTGTGTCTATATATATATATATATATACTACTTTTTTAATTTATTTTTTTAATGTTTAATTTAAGCGTTTTTTTAACTTCAACCTTTAAGGACAAGAATAACTATTCCAAAGTCGTTATTATTTCTTTAAAAAATAAAAGTATAAGTGTGTTTTGATTTATTTGATAAAAAGAGTGAAATCCCAACCTGTTATGGACCAGAAGTAGAACTATACTTCGATAAACCGGTTTATCAGTAAGGTCTAGCCCAGAGAGGATTTTTGACCTCATGAAACTGGTTAACTAGCATTAGAAGCCCTTTAAGGGCCCTAGTCTTCAGTAAATCGGCTTACCGGCATAAAAGCCTTCTTAAGGGCCCATGACGCCTACAAACCGGATTACCGGTATGTGTGGCCCTTTAGTGGCCCAAATCCTCTATTCCTCCAAACTGGTAAAGAAGAAGACTTCTCAGTGACTAACATAGGATTCCTTACCTCCTTAAACCGGTATGGCGGTTTCTCAGAAGACTAGGCCATTAAGCCTGAATTCCTTGGATTCCACTATCATGATGAGCAGCAACTCACCAATAATGACCCCTTTACTCCTGTCATTATCACTTGCCGTTAGCAGTAATTCGGCCACTCCATTGATGAGGAGGGAAACCCAACGGTAAGGATATCAGCTTATATAAGTAAGCAGAGGGTAACCAGGTATGCATCCTTCAATCCCACACAAACACACACACCACCCCCAAATCTACTAAGAACGACAATAGAGCTGGTATCCTGGAAATCAGGGTGTCTATCTGCAGTCTGAAAGTAACAGTAGAGCACTGGTATACTTGACCGATTAGTTCAAGTACAGACGTTCTACAACAGAACATTGGCGACCACAGTGGGAGCGGCAAACTAATTCCCACCACTTTTGTGAAAGAGATGGATAACCGGTCACAGGGAGAACGTGCTGAACCCAACCACCACAGTGCGCTGGAATTAAGAAAAAACCCGAGCGGAGAACAAACACCTTCTCGTCAGAAGGACCTCAGGAAACGATTAAGCGAAGGAAGAAGACGGGCAGAGCAAGAGCGTTCGAGACAAGAGGAACCTTCTCATCATGAACAGGAGAAATCGCGACAGAGGCCCCCCACCAGAGGAGGAAGCCCTTCGCATTCCCGACATGAGAGTAAGGGGTCATCTGGCGGGTGCTCGCAGAGGAAAGCAAGCGTAGAGACAGAGCTGGCTCGTTTGAGCAAGCGGTTAGATGAGCAGGACAAGTTGCTGAAAGAGTTGAGGAAAGGAACATCCCAATCAGGCGTTGGCAAAGGAAATGAGGTGGAGCTGGTTGAAGAATCTGAAGAAAAATACCACCCGTTTTCTGAAAGCATAATGACTTTCCCCATGCTTGAAAATCTCAAAGCTCCAGCCAATGTAGATCCATATTTTGGGAACTCAGATCCACAGGAACATATTGACAGTTTTCTGGTGGTAATGTCCTGTCAGGGGGCTAAAGATGCGTATAAGTGTCGCATTTTTCCCTTGACCCTGAAGAAAGCGGCATTACGATGGTATTCAAAGCTGGAACCCAACTCTATCAAATGTTGGAAGGATTTGGCAGCCAAGTTTCTGGGTCATTTCACCACCAGTAAGGCACAACCGAAATATGAACATCACCTGTCTCAGATTAAGCAAGGAAAAGACGAATCACTAAGGGACTTCCTCACTCGATTCAATTCAGAATATTTGTCTACCAGTGACATTGAAACCTCTGTGGCACTTCACTTGCTGATGAGGGCTTTGAAATCTAGTGAATTTGCTGATCATTTGGTAATGCACAAGATTAGAACCATGGATGAAGTCATGAAAAGGGCAGAGAAGTACATCAATCTTGAGGAATACCAGAGGGCCCAGGATAATTACGTCCCTGGAGGATTTGGTAAGGAGAAGGAGGCTGGGAGAGGAGATTCAGGATAAAAAATCCTTGGAATGCAGCTAGACTTCGAATCTACTACAATTGAAAACCCCCTTCTGAGTGGATTGACAAGAGAAAGCAGTTTTTAGGATATTTCAATTCCAATAAGGCCTTTTGAGCCACTGTTGTCTTTAGTCAGTGTGAATGCTTTCTCGGTTATAAAGATTTGATGCTATAATAAACAAGAATTTCAGTTGGCATTTGTTGAGTTCTTTTTATCGCCATTAAACCGAACTAACGGTTTAGAAGTGCAATATAAAACATAGTTTACATAAACCGATTAAACGGTTTAACGTCGTTTAACTCCACAAAACCGGTTTAACGGTTTAGTAGTGTAGTTCGGACATTTAATACAATGACAAGCCGGTTTAACGGTTTGGACTTGTGAGGAAACATCAGTCTAAACTCACAAAATCAACGCTCAAAAGTCCAACTTCGAGGGGATTTTCCAATCCTATGGAAATTAATAAGACCAACTTAAAGTACACCACCTATTTGGCTAGCCACCTTGTAGGGAGTGAAATGGGTAAGAGGATGTCCTAAAAATCAATAAGAGACACCACCCATGTACTGATGGTAAGACTACTGTTAGACTTCTTTCGGAGTCTAATAAGGTTAAAAGGAATTTCCTTCGCTGGCTAGAAGAGAAATTACCAAATGTCTACCAAGTATGGGCACAAATTGAATACCAGACTTGAGCCCGTTTAAATAAAGGCAATACTTTTTCATTCATAAAGAAGAGAAGAAAGTTCATTTCTGAGAAATAATGCTTGCATAAATCCAGAAAATTTGAATGACATGTACGTGGAGAAACCGGTATACCGGAAATACTACAAATTATCCAAATAAGGACACGTTTACCGGTTTAGCGGCAAGGTTCTTCAAGAACCCAAGTCCTTTCCCGTTTACCGGTATACCAGCTTAATGAGGCTTCAAAGAAAGTCGAAACCAATGTAAACCGGTTTACCGGTTTTTCCCTTTAATGCACGAGTATTGCAAAGCCTTATTTGAGGCCAAGTAAATCGGTGTCAGATATTGAGACCCTCCAAAAACAATAGTAAATCTGCTTACCAAAAAATCAGGAGAGCGTAAAGATACCGCGTTAAACCGGTTAACCGGTTAACCGGAGTATCGGAGCATCTGTCTTAAATCCTTCAGTAATGTGAAAAGAAAAGAGGTTCATCAGGACCCAGCCTTTTTTGACGAACTTAAACCGACAAGGAGGTATATTTAGAGGAATTACCGGTGTGATGATATGAGGCTCGAATGCTTCATAAAACCGGTTAAGCTTCTAATTGAGCTACTTCTCATGAAAACAACAAAACCAAGGTTCATAATTATAAACCATGGTCTGGGGGGCAATTGTTATGGACCAGAAGTAGAACTATACTTCGATAAACCGGTTTATCAGTAAGGTCTAGCCCAGAGAGGATTTTTGACCTCATGAAACTGGTTAACTAGCATTAGAAGCCCTTTAAGTGCCCTAGTCTTCAGTAAATCGGCTTACCGGCATAAAAGCCTTCTTAAGGGCCCATGACACCTACAAACCGGATTACCGGTATGTGTGGCCCTTTAGTGACCCAAATCCTCTATTCCTCCAAACTGGTAAAGAAGAAGACTTCTCAGTGACTAACATAGGATTCCTTACCTCCTTAAACCGGTATGGCGGTTTCTCAGAAGACTAGGCCATTAAGCCTGAATTCCTTGGATTCCACTATCATGATGAGCAGCAACTCACCAATAATGACCCCTTTACTCCTGCCATTATCACTTGCCGTTAGCAGTAATTCGGCCACTCCATTGATGAGGAGGGAAACCCAACGGTAAGGATATCAGCTTATATAAGCAAGCAGGGGGTAACCAGGTATGCATCCTTCAATCCCACACAAACACACACACCACCCCAAAATCTACTAAGAACGACAATAGAGCTGGTATCCTGGAAATCAGGGTGCCTATCTGCAGTCTGAAAGTAACAGTAGAACACTGGTATACTTGACCGATTAGTTCAAGTACAGACGTTCTACAACAGAACACAACCCAAATGTATTTCTGGATTTGGCTTTGGTCTTTTTATTCATGTGTATCCAGATCATTCACGTCATTAAATTGATATCACGCAATACTTGCATATGTGTATGCTGATGTGACGTGCCGTTAGCCACATCAGAATTTAACGTATTTTTTCCAATGGTAGGGACTAAAACCAAATTTTCAAAACAATTAAAAATAAATTAAAGTTAAAAAAAACTACCAAAAATCAAAATCAAAACACTCTCAACCTTCGTAAAACTAAAAACATAAATAAACCTACCTTATAAATAAGTCATCTCATCATCAATAAGAAAAGCATGTAATAATCATGTATGACCTTCATTTCTCCACAATTTTAAGACACCCCGGGCTACGTGTTTGTTTTTCTTTTTTTAATTAAAATTCTGGTTTTTGCTTATTTTTCAAAAACCAGGACCTATGCCCGTGCCATACACGGGTTGGTATTTGTTTGAGTTTTGTTAATTTAGAGAGGTGTTATTTGCACCCTGCTCATTACTCCATACACTCAACTTTTATAATTTTTTACACCAAGTTTCTAATATTACCCTAATCATTACTATTCACATCCATATATCTATTATTTACACCCATTACTAATATTTACACCCCTAATCCTAAAAACCTATATATATCAATACTCACACCCTATATATCACTACTTGCACCCAACTTCTTCTCCTTCTCAGATTACTGCATTTTTGGACAAGTTCGTGTCAATTTCTGTGATTCAAGTCTTTTATTATCATCAATGGACAGAACTGTTGGTACCACCGATGGTGCCGTATTGGATGGCACCACATCAAAGTTAACGAATCTAACTGTGCATAACAAGGATAAGTAAGGAACCGGAAACAATTTAGCTTTACTCATCTAGAGACAAAAAAAACTACAGTATTCACAAATCAATAGAGATGCTCCATTGGTATAACTCTTTCTCTGGTACACTCGAATCAATAGTCACCAATCCAGACTCCTCATCATATCCGAATCCAACCTCTTCTGAATCAACTGTTACCAACTTAATGAATTCAACCTCTTCTCGCACTCTGATTAAATTCACAATAATGTTTTTAATGATTAAAAAGGTATGCAAGGTTTTGAGTGAGCAAAGTGGTGAACATGATTTTTATGGAGAAGAGGATCTGAGAAGAAGAAGAAGAAGAAGTTGGGTGCAAGTAGTGATATATAGGGTGTGAGTATTGATATATATAGGTTTTTAGGATTAGGGGTGTAAATATTAGTGATGGGTGTAAATAATAGATGTATGGGTGTGAGTAGTAATGATTAGGGTAATATTGGAAACTTGGTGTAAAAAATTATAAAAATTGGGTGTATGGAGTAATGAATAGGGTGCAAATAACACCTCCCTTAATTTAAGAGTGCAAAAAATTAAGTGTATATTGAAAATTTGAGTGTGGTAGCAAAATTATTAATGATATTATCAAAATTGTGTTAATTAATTTCTATATTTGGAAATGAGTCTAATCATTCCCAAATACTTAAAATTCTTGATCTTTATTAATTATGAGTTATGACTTTAATGTCTTAAGTTTTCTTACTCCCTCTGATCCTTATTATAGGGCATACTTAACCGAATTACACATATCAAGGAAAGTGGTTAGTTTTATGAATTCTATGAGAATATATTGTAACATTACAATTTTACCCCCTTAACTTTTCTTGGAAACTTCGCACTCATTAATGAACAACAAAAAATACATAGATAGTCAAAGCATTTAATAAGGGCAAAAAAGAGAAAAATCAATAAATGATGCATAGAAAATATAAAGTGACTTATAATTAGGACCAAGGAAACTTTCTAGAATGTGACCTATATATAGGACCGGAGGGAGTATGTTGTAAATATTTTCTTAATCATTAGACCTATTTCCAAATATTTCATTAACAGCGAGCTCAATTGACAAGTCTTAGAGGCATTTTCATACATTGTTTCTTTAGAAACATATGTTTAATTTAATATTTGGAACATTCCTGTAGATTTTAATAGCATTTTGAGATTGCTTTATTTTTAGCTTCCGCACTGATTTTAATATATTACCGGTATAAGTTATATTTAATGGCTTATTATTTCAACATTCTGGATATTATATTTTATCAAGTTTGACATCAGGATTGAGAAAATGTATTTATATTTGAATTTTGATATTTTTTTCTTACACAATAGCTGTCTGTAAGGACCGTTAACTTTATTATTATTTCAAGATTCTGAATATTATATTTAATCAAGTTTGACATCAGGATTGAAAAAATGTATTTACATTTGAATTTTGATACTTTTTCTTACACAATAACTATCTGTAGGATCTGTAACTTTATTATTTTTCAATCAGTTTTGAGTAATTAAAAATACAATATTGATGTACTTAAGTGTATTTTATTTTTAGGATCATCAAACTTTTAGTTATAATGCAAAATATTTACACACATTAATTCACAAATGAATAATAATAATATTATATGAGAAAAAAAGAAGGGCTGAAGTTTTGGCGGGTTGGGTGGGAAAGGAGAGAATGAAGATTATGTTATTTTATATATAGTGATAAACATGTTATTTTATATACAGTGATAACCATAATTTAATATGTTTGTTTGTCAATGCATGTTACAATTTTATATTATTCCCTCTGTTTCATATGTAATGTTGTTTTAACATTTGTACTATGTTTCATAAGTCTTGTTATTTTATAAACTCAATACATAATTAATGCTATTTTTTCAAACACACCTCTATTACTACATATGAAAGGGAGGGAGTATATTTTTGGAAAATAATTAAAATATAACATTTTCCTCGTAGAACTTGTAAATTATTTTTGGCAAGATTATTTTTTTAAATCATGTAGTTTTCTTATTTTATCCTTATCACTTTAACACATTAGCTACCTCTTATCACCATATATCACCATACATTTTTTTTTTTAATTTACTCGGTAAAAATAATTTTCTTTACACTGTCTAAACAAAACATACTAACTTACTAACTTAAATTCATTTTCAGCTACAAAACTCAAACATAAACAAATTATCACTACTAAATTTTTTTTTTATATATATAATCACAAATAAAAATAATCATAATCTAATTTTATTAGTTATACCAAACACGTAGTCTGTGTCTACTTCTTTCAGCATGGTATTGTTAACTTGCAATTGAGGAACACCACACTTAAACTTGATCTTACTGTTACCCTCTTGCATTATTGTTTTTTTTTTTTTTTTTCAATTCAAACGGATGCTATTTACTACATACGACTATTAAGTTTATGCAATGTACTTTTGATGAGTAATCCTGCTTTTGCATCATTACTCATCTATACGAGAAACTAGTTGATTGATTGCTAATTATATAAGGCTTAATTATATCTGGAGTCTTTGTAGTTTGGATCTCTTTTGTGAGATATCTTTATGCTTTTTTTTTCAATGAATATATCCATGTAATTTACTCCGGTTAGGTATTTGCCCTCAACTCCTTTTCCGGCGAGTTTTTGGATGAGCTGGACCGCCGGAGCTCCACCTAGAGCTGACACGTGGTAGTCTTTTAATTTTTTTTAAATTAAAAAAAAAATAATGCTTAATTATGTCTGGGGTCCCTGTAGTTTGGACCTTTTTTGTGAGATACCCCTATGTTTTTTTTTTTTCAATGAATATACCCCTATAGTTTACTCCGGTTAGGTATTTTCCCCAGCTCCTTTTCCGATGAGCTTTTGGATGAGTTGGACCGCCGGAGCTCCACCTGGAACCACGTGTTATACATGTGACACTATGTTGCACCAATACGGGTACGGTACCGGATACGGGTACAGTACCGAGTACGAGGTACGACATTTTCTAAAAAACTAGGATTCGGGTACGACAATATAATTCTAATTTTATAAATAAATATATATAAGCAAGGTGAAAATAAACGATTTTGACATTGAAATAGCATATGAGTATCGTAAAATTATAGGTTGATGCTCAAAATAAGTCAAGATATAAGTCCGAAAGATTGATTATAACATTAAAAAATATATTATAAGCCAAAAATTACATTATTGGTAAGATCCACACCTAAAATATACCTTAACATACTAGTTACAAGTATCCAGGAGTACGGTACGTGTACTGGTACCCAAGGTGTACCGGGTACGGGTATGTCACCAGTTTAGGAGTACCCATGTTTCAAAGCGTGGCAGTCACTTAAATTTTTTTGTTTAAATTGAAAAAAAAATAATAAAACAATAGAATAAACTAATAAACTACAAACAAAAAAAACAATCAAAATCAATTTGCTGATATTGCAAAGATTGAATTCTATGATTTAGATAAAATGATGTGTCAAAGGATTAATGTCTGTGCTTGATTAATCAATTTTCTGGAAATGAAAACACTATATGTCCCTTGACATAGGTATATGCTTTTGTATGTATCTTCATTTTTCAAAGTCTCATCTTCTACTTCACCTGTTTCTATTCTATTTGATGTTTCTTTTTTTATTATTTTTATAAAAAAAAATGTCAATTGTTCTTGTGTTGCTCATTTTCGCATGCCACCTTGATCCTAAATGGTGACCTCGAAGAAGCTGCAGATCTGGAGCTGGAGGACTTCATGACTGAAAAGAAGAAGAAGAAGAACCGAACGACTGCTGGAGGAAGAAGATGACAGCTACACCGTGGGATATGAAGTGAGAACGCCAGAGGGAGATGCTGGTTGTGAGTGAGAGAAAAAGAACGAGGAAGATGGATGTATCGAATGGAAGGAAATGGGAAGGATTATAATAACCCACGTTTTTTTTTTAGTTTATTAGTTTATTCTATTGTTTTATTATTTTTTTAATTTAAAAAAAATATTTAAGTGACTGCCACGTGTATAACACTTGGCTCCAGGTGGAGCTCCGGCAGTCCAACTCACCCAAAAACTCGCGGAAAAGGAGCTGGGGGCAAATACTTAACCAGAGTAAACTATAGGGGTATATTCATTGAAAAAAAAAGCATAGGGGTATTTCACAAAAGAGGTCCAAACTACAGGGACCCCAGACATAACTAAGCCTTATTTTTTTTTTAATTTAAAAAAAATTTAAGAGACTGTCATGTGTCAGCTCCAGGTGGAGCTCCGGCGGTCCAGCTCACCCAAAAACTCGCCGGAAAAGGAGCTGGGGGAAAATACCTAACCGGAGTAAACTACATGAGTATATTCATTGGAAAAAAAAAATATAGGGGTATCTCACAAAAGAGGTATAAACTACGGAAGCCCAGACATAAATAAGTCATTATATAATGTAAATATATTCTTGGAGTTAAAAGAAAGCCAGGCATATATATTTAAGGCCACCCGGTAATAGAAAAGAGAGTGACTGCAAATTAAAGATGGAACAAACAAAATCTATCCAAGAGTTATGAGGTAATTGGAATATCAATGTTCTTGTGGACTGAAATTAGAATATAGAATAGAGTTTTGCAATCACTGCCTTCATCATGTTGATAAAGTCTGACTACGTCCAAATATTTGGTAAGCGTTATTCTATTCATATCGTGGACAATATTGTAGATTCTCACGTCACACGTCGTCTTATCCCAGAATTAAGATTTTCTTTATTTGCTTGTCCATTTCCTTATCCCAAAATATATGTTATTTCATGTTTCATTCCATTTTGATTAATAATAAATTATGAATTCATTAAATTTTATAATAATATCATATTTTATTAATCAATTAGAAAAAATAAAATATGAAGTGACACAGGTTATGAACAGCAAATATTATTCATAATGTAAAAATATGAGTAATACTTGAACTATTATGTGAGTTATTGTATACTATTATATACTCCTTTCATGCCAACAAATTTTTACAAAATTTGTAAAAGATACTTTTTTAAATCAAAGTTGAAATAATTAATAAAAATTAATATTGTATAATATATATATATATATATTCTATAATTAATAATTATATGTTATTATCAAAATGATCATACATACTAAATTTCAGATCATTTGGAGATTCATAGATATGTATGTAATCTAATAATCCATATTTACTTATAAATAACGTATTATCCGTTAAAATAAAATAGTCTGATGAAATATCAAATAATTTTTAGAGATTAATAGGTATGCACTGACAGTGTAAAGTTTTTTACACCATCAGTTCATCATCCACCATTCGTTTGTATTACTTTAATCTAAAAGTCAACGACCATACACGGATGAAAGGTGGATGATACACTGATGGTTTAAAAACCCTTTACACTGTCGGTGCATTTTCCATTTTCTCTAAATTTTATATTCTATGAAATTTTGTAGACTTGATCTACTTGATAATAACATACAATTCAACTGTTAGATTGACAAATTTCATAATATATAAAAAGTTAATTATGTAAATGTATAAGTGACCAAGTTTTACACCTGGTGTCAACGGATTCTAACTCATATTTTAAATACAAATAGGGGTTGTTTTTGTTGACATACGGTTAATTGTGAGTATGTTATACACGGTTTCTTTATCACTGTGGAGGGGGCTATGTACTGTGTTTTTCTCTTTTGAGAAAAGCACTGATTATTCTTGTACTCTTTTATGGTTTGCTGGAGTCTGCCTTATATTTTTTGCAAGAGAATAAAGTTGCTCCCGATAACAGTAGAGAAGTTATCTTCTCAATTCCACTAAAATTAAGACACGTGTTCTAATTTTAATTTGTTTTTATTTTATTTTTAATCTTCGTATCTTCTAACCTCCCTGTTCCTGCTCTCTTCCTCTTCTCCAAACATCTTCATCCCAAACCACAATATACAAGAATAAATTTCAATCCGGAAAAAAAAAGAAAGATGAAATTACAATACTTTAGCCATTACCGTACTCATACTCCCCCAAAAGCCAAAGTTCTCAAACTCAACAATTGAAAGAAATCAAAAGAAAATTCAGCTTCAACGTCACAGAACCCAACCACCACAACGACTGGTCCTTGTTAAAGCACAAACTGCACGTCTCGCGTCACAGCCCATTACTGTTGAGCTTCGGCATATCCATGTCCATCACTTCCATCTTTGTGCTCGAGCTCGTGCCTTGTGGCCACCACCAGAAGCGAACTAGCTAGCAAGCGGATCGCCACCAGCGTTGCCATCACTACTCTGAGCAGAGTTGAGGTAAGTTGCCGTGACTTCACTAATTACGCCACAGACCTTCGTGCTCGTTGTTGGACAACCACCATCCCGTGTTTGTTTCACAGTAGAGTGACAGAAAACTGAAACTAAGGATTCATTCGACAATATGGTTGTGGCATAGGATACTAAGTATAAATTTTCTAAGGCAATGCACTTTGGTCAGTTTTTCTCTTGTACCTTCTCTAATCCATGAAGGAAGAAGGTAATCTTAATTGTTTCCTTCACTATTGGAATACCTTTCTCCTGGTTATGTTGGTTTTGTTTAATCTATACATTTGGGAAATATAAGGTGTTTTGACTCTTCTCCGTATGCATTAATTATGCTTATTTGTTCAAACAGTTCATTGGAACACGTGGCTTAATTTTAGTGGAATTGAGAAGATAACTTCTATGCTGTTATCAGGAGCAACTTTATTCTCTTTTGCAATCTAGCAATAAAATTTTGTCTTATTAAAAAAATCAATGAATCATATATTATATTATCATTTGATGACTTGGAAAGAGTATAATATTATTTTATCCTATAATAAAAAAAAATGTGAAAGAAAAGTTGCCACATTAGAGTGTGTGTATATATATATATAATATCATCAATTAGCTAAGTAAGAAAAGTAAGAATATTTCAAAGACAGATTCCTATTATATATTACAATAATGTTACATGTACATCCAGAATTGACATCTGGATACATCCAGAATTAACATCTGGATACATCCAGAATTAACATCTGGATGTACATCTGTTTGTCTTATGTGCATAAATAAATTATTGATTAACTAATTACAATTCATGTAATTATTTTTCTGAACCTTAGCTTTTTATTTATTATCATAACTTTGATTTTGAACAATAAATTTTGTTCATTTATACTATTTTTGTAAGACAAAGGGAGTAATTTTTTAATTTTCTTTATTTTCTTTTTAAAGGCACTTGCATGCATTAAGGATCCGAGAGAGGTGTAAATGCATTTTAATAAAAAGTTTTATTTTTTGTTGTCAATAGTACAAAAAATATTCATTCTACCATGGGTGTAAGTGATCCAGTTCCAGACCGCGAGATCGCTCGAATCGGACCGGATCAGACCGAAAAATGCAATTCGGTCTGGTCTCACGGTCTGGTCCGATCTCAAAATTTTTAGACCATTACTGTATGGTTCGGTCCATGGTCTCATGATTTTTCAGACCATAAAGACCGGATCGGACCGATTACTTAAAAAATTAAAAAAAAAAGCCCAAATGCTCTAAACTTCCTCTTTCCATGTGTTTTTTCCACTGTTTCCCCTTCCCAAGTTCCAATTCCTCCGATCTCGGCTTAACTTCCACTTTCCATGCTCTTAACTTCCTCTTTCCACTGTTTCCCCTTTCCACTTTTGCGTCGCAGTCCACTCTCTCCCTCCTCGGATCCGCTTCCTCCGTTCTCTCCCTCCTCGGATCCGATTCTTTCTCTCTCTCCCTCCTCTATGCTCGCCGTCGTTCTTCTTCTTCTTCTTCTTCTTCTTCGTGCTCGCCGACGCTAGTGAAGCCGCCTCCATCGACATCACGGTTTGCTCCGATTCGATTCCGCCACTCGTTTCTCTCTCCTCCTCCGATCGTTCACTCTCTCCCTCCTCCATGCGCCGCCGCTGGTTCCTCGCCACCGCCGCCGGTTCCTTGCCGCCACCACTCTCTGCTGTCAGTTGAATCTGATTTTGATTAATTGATTTTGCCCTTTGTGTTTGCTGCCTTGATTTATTTCCAGCATTTTAAATTTTATTTTAATGATCTAAATAGACCGGACCAGACCAGACCAAATTGGTCTGGACCGTTGCGGTCCGGTCCGATCTTTAAACATAAAACACATCGAGCCGGACCGGACCATGTTAATTTGATTGGTCCGGTCTCCAATGTCCGTCAAAGACCAGACCGGACTGTTACACCCATACATTCTACACCCACGGTGCTCTTAATAATTTTCTTTCCTTAAAAAAATAATGCAAGAATTATAGCCCATTCTTATTCCTCATTTTTTAATTGGCAAAGAATAAATATTTGTTCAATCTCAAAGGAATGATACATTTAAATTATCATAAGAAGTATAAAATTCAATTGTCTCCTTATTGTTACCCTTTTTTTTTAAGGAAAAACAATAATGCATTAGAAAATAATAAAATTCAAATGTGTTATTTTTCTCACGAGCACAGTATATATAATTCATAGCTATTCCTATTTTTTTTTTGAATGGGAAAGATTTTATTTATTAAGAAGCGGCATTAGCCATAGAGAGTACATCACGTAACATAATATCATACGCTCCAGGAGGAAATTCCTCAATCCAGATATGCTCTCCTATGTTCAACGCTAACTTAGCTAAATGATCCGCTAATCTATTCCCAGCTCTACCAATATGTGATAGAGAAAAAAATTGGAAATTATTTGCCAACAATAAACAGTCTAGAACTAGACCATGGTAATAAGAGGAACCAAAATTAGGATTGTTCCAATCATTATAGAGGACCAGAGAGTCTGTATCAAATTCCACCTTGTAGAAGCATAGATCTGCTGCAATAGACATTGCCCATCTCAAACAGAGGACTTTAACATCCTTGACTTCTACTGATATAGCAAGAGACTTGCAAGTTGCTGCCAATATGCTTCCTTCTCCATCCCGAAAAGCCACACCCATACCAACATAGCCCTCTTCCTTCAAAGATGCATCAATATTTTCTTTAATTCTATCTCCCGTAGGTCCTTTCCAGCACACCACGGAATTTGTCTTCTTGTTTGCTCCTTGAGGATCAGGAAGAGAAATAGATTTTGCTTTGATTAGAGTTTGTTCCAAGGACCATTTCTTTCCTTCAAATTGCCATTGATTTCTACGGACCCAAATGGCCCATAATAGATTAAAGGCTTGAGAGATATACCCCCTTCGTGTCTGCTAGGGCTTCCTCGAGCGGCGTAAGGGTTTTCAACCTCGTGATTCATCGAGGCTTCTCCACCAGTCTTTCTGGTCTTTCCTTGTTTTTTCAACCATAGTTTCACTATGGATCAACAAGAAGAAGAGGAACTCACCATTGATATCCCTGAAGAGGATATCCTACCAAATAGTAACACTAATGAGGAGGATGCATGGCTAGTGGGTAGGCTGGCCACTCATAATTCCTTCAACATCAAGGCTTTCAAAACGACGATGGTCCAGGTCTGGAAGGTAAAGGGCGGAGTCCAAGTTCGTGATATGGGACGTAATCTATTCACGTTCTGATTCTTCTCATTGAAGGATAGGGATACCGTGATGAAAAACGGGCCATGGAATTTTGATCGCCAACTTTTAGTGCTACGCGAACTGAGTATTGAGGAAAACCCTACTACGGTGGTACTAAACAAATCTCAGTTCTGGGTGAGAGTCTATGATCTACCAATGCTGATGCGAACAGAAATAGTGGCCAAGTCTATTGGCAATAGTGTGGGTGACTATGTGGAGTGGGACCCATCCGAGGAACAAAGACTTGGGAAATCCATAAGAATCAGGGTGTGGGTTGATGTAACAGTCCCTCTGAAAAAAGGTCTCAAAATAAGAAGGAAGGACAAGGATCCTATTGCTGTGAGATTTGCGTACGAACGATTAGCCAACTTTTGTTACTACTGTGGCATGGTTGACCACCTGGCCAAAGATTGTGATGATAAAGATGATGAATTCAATGAAGATGACATAGAGAATTTACCTTTTGGCCTCAAACTCCGGGCTTCACCAAAAAGGTCAACTGTAATAGTGGGTCAAAAGAGAGAAGTCTTGGGGGCTAAACGACAAATATTCCCAGTTCCTGATGCGAATCTGCCAAACAAAGATGGAAAAAACGACTCTGCCCAATCAGAGACCCATGCTACTAATTCTATTGAAGAGGAGGCACGCAATAAAAAGGTAGAGATGGCAGACGTGGTGAATTCCCTCTCAAAGTGCCAACTCTCTCAAAACCGTGAGGAAACAGATGAAGTCAATAGCACTACGGTAGCAGGTAATACATATAAAACTGAAAATCCTCAGAATGGCAACCCTCTTTTAGAAGAGGCCAAAATACAACAGATGGGTGAGCAAACCAGTTCTAAGGATCTGCCAATTAATCCTTCACATACCCAGCCTGCTACTACATCACAAATCAGCAATGGAAAGGTGAGTTTGGCATCTGGAAATGAGCAGCATAGACAGAAGAAATGGAAGAGGAGCACCAAGACTCCTTCAAAACCAGTTGAGGGGATTGAGACTCAGCTCAATCAGAAAAGGAAGTTATCTGGATGTGGAGCGATAGATGATACTGATACGGAGATGGTTGACAGGGTTAATATGAAATGTGCTCGCTATGATTTGGCGGAGGCTGATACTCAGCCCCGCTAGTCCCAATGAGTTGCATCAGCTGGAACTGTCGTGGGCTTGGGAACCCACGAACAGTTAGAGCTTTGAAGAAGCTCATTAATTTTGAAGGTCCCGATCTTGTCTTCCTCATGGAAACAAGAAGAAAAGTCTCAGAAATTCAGAATATGAGATACATGGGTAGATTGAATAATATGTTTGCTGTGGATTGTGAAGGCAATGGCAGAGATCGTTCTGGTGGTTTAGCCCTCTTCTGGAAGGACACTGTGGAGGTATCCATTATTTCATCC
Source organism: Crotalaria pallida (assembly GCA_037953625.1). Taxonomy (NCBI): domain Eukaryota; kingdom Viridiplantae; phylum Streptophyta; class Magnoliopsida; order Fabales; family Fabaceae; genus Crotalaria; species Crotalaria pallida. The sequence continues at coordinate 87,995,732 of CM075656.1, forward strand.
TCTCTTAATCATATTTTATTTTCCACACCTTCAGCCCTTCCAAATATAATGATGAGTACTGCTTGCATCTATGGTTTTCCCGAGTCTTCATGCAAATATAAGACCTGGGATCTGCTGCGTTCTCTAAAACCACATGATGACACCACCCCGTGGATTGTTTATGGAGATTTTAATGAAGTCCTTTGTCCTGATGACAAAATGGGAGGTAATTCTATCGACTTCAATCACTCTCTCAGTTTTCAAAATGCTCTTGATGATTGTGATCTTAGTGACTTAGGTTTCTCTGGATGAAGCTTTACTTGGACAAACAAGAGAAAGGAACCAGACTGTATTCAGGAACGGTTGGACAGAGCCGTAGCCAACTCTGCTTGGAGAAACCTTTACTCAAATGTCACAGTAACACATCTTGACAGATTCGCATCAGATCACAACCCAATAAAAATCAGTTTTTCAAGAAGTGGGCCCAACAAGCGGAAAAGGAGAAGGATGTACAGATTTGAAGAAGCTTGGTTGTTTGATGAGGAATGTGATGATATTGTTAACACTCATTAGTGGGGTGGAGGCAATTCAGTAATGGACAAAATTCGCTGTGTTGGCAGTGAATTGATGAATTGGGGCAAACAGAAATTCCATCAGATGCCGCAGAAGATTAATGAGCTAAAAGAAAAACTGAATCGGCTGCAGACTCTACACAGCGATGAACAGGTTATTGCAGACATTCAGGCGACTGAAACTGAACTAGATGACTTTCTTAGAAAAGAGGAAGTAATGTGGTGTCAGAAATCCAGAGCTAATTGGCTGTCATATGGAGACCGGAACACAAGCTTCTTTCACAAGAAGGCATCTCAAAGGAGGCAGAGAAATAGCATTGCTTCTCTAAAGGATGATAATGGGCAGACCTTTTATGATGAAGAAGAAATTGGAAGCATTCTCACTCAATATTTCCAGAACCTGTTTCATTCTTCTAATCCAATAAATATAGAAGCATATACCCACCTGGTGGCAAATAGGGTCTCACATGATAATGCAGAGTTCTTATCAAAACCTTTCTCTGGAGATGAAGTCAAGTTAGCCCTCTTCCAAATGCATCCGACAAAGGCTCCTGGCGAAGATGGAACTCCGGCTCTGTTTTTTCAACACTACTGGGAGTTGATGGGTAAGGATATTATTGATGATACTTTAGAGATTCTCAATGAGGGTAAAGATCTTGGTAGCATCAATCATACTCTTATTGTTCTTATCCCTAAAGTTAAAAATCCATCCCATGCTAGTGAGTTCAGGCCAAATAGTTTGTGCAATGTTTTATTCAAATTGGTTACTAAATGTATTGCTAACAGACTCAAATTTATCCTCCCTGAATTAATTTCAGAGGAACAAAGTGCTTTTGTCCCAAATAGGCATATCACGGACAATGCTCTCATAGCTTTCGAATGTTTCCACTATATGAAGAAGAGGGCTCAAGGGAGGAAAGGTTCAATGGCTTTGAAGCTTGATATGTCAAAAGCTTATGACAGGGTGGAATGGGCTTTTTTACAAAGTACTCTTACTCAGATGGGTTTTCCAACATCCTGGATTAATCTAGTGATGCGGTGTGTGTCAACGGTGTCTTTTTAAGTGGTGCTTAACGGGCAACCATGCACAAAATTTGCTCCACAAAGAGGTCTTCGTCAAGGCGACCCCCTGTCACCTTATCTTTTCATCCTGTGTGCAGAGACTCTCTCAGCGATGATTCATTCTCATAAAATGAATAACCTTATTCATGGTGTGAAGATTATCCCCACAGCCCCAAATATATCTCACTTGTTGTTTGCTGATGACAACATCCTTTTTGCCAGAGCCATACTCTTGAAGAAGCTAGCTACATCTCTCAAATTTTGAAAGACTATGAACAGGTTTCAGGTCAAAGAATAAATTTACAAAAATCTGAGCTTTCATGCAGCCGAAATGTGCCTCCTACCAAAATTGATGAGCTTGAGTCATCGCTTGGAATTAAGGCAGTTGAAAGCCATGCTAAATATTTGGGAATTCCGACTATTGTTGGAAGATCAAAAACCCAGGTATTTGAATTTGTTCGGGACCGAGTCTGGAAAAAGTTGAAGGGATGGAAAGAGAAGTCTTTGTCTAGATCTGGAAGGGAAACTTTAGTGAAGGCGGTTGCTCAATCAATACCTACATACATTATGTCCTGCTTTGTTATTCCCAATCAGATTTGTGAACAGATTGAAATGATGATCAGCAAATTCTATTGGGGAGGGAGTATTGAAAAAAGGTGTACTCACTGGCTCAGATGGGACAGACTTGCAAAACCAAAGGCTGCTGGTGGAATTGGCTTCAGAAATTTCAAGAGCTTTAATTTAGCTCTTTTAGCTAAACAATGGTGGAAGCTTATCAAAGATGATGAATCCCTTCTCTGCAGAGTTATGAAGGCCCGCTATTACCCCCGTATGAAACCACTGCAGGCAACAAAAGGTTTTGTTCCAAGCTATACCTGGTCAAGTATACATGGCGCCAAATGGGTGGTAGAAGAAGGATCTTTTTGGAGAATAGGAGCTGGTAAAAATGTGTCAATTTGGTCAGATCGATGGGTTCCAACGGCTGCGAATTACCAAAACTTCAGTGGACAAAACCATGGAGAATCTATTTCTTTTGTAGCTGATCTCGTAGACCAAGACACAAAAACCTGGAATACAGGGTTGATTCAAACAGTTTTCTCCAGCTTTGAAGCCCAGAAAATTCTTAATATTCCAATCAGTAGAAGATTTGAGGAGGATGTTCTTCTATGGGGTGGAACAGAGCATGGTGAATACTCAGTTAAAACGGGCTACCATTTTATAAGAAGAAAGATGGAGTAGCATAATGCCTCAACCCACTCGAATAATGATAAGCTTTGGAAAAAACTTTGGAGCACAATCTCAATCCCAAGATGTCTTGATGTGGTATGGAGGGCGTGCAAAAATATCCTCCCAGTGAAAGCGAATCTCAGGAAAAGAGGCGTTGATGTTGAGCCTCTCTGTTTTTTCTGTGGTAAAGAGGAGGAGACAATAGCTCATGCTCTTTTTCTGTGTGATGATGTTCAGAGGATATGGTTTGCATCTTTGGGGTTCCGTTTCAACACATCTGCTGGACTGTCGGTGGCTAGTTGGTGGGAAGATTTTGTCTCAAATGCTCCGGCCCAAGCTATCTCTCATGAGAGTTACTTTTCAGCACCCACCCATTTCTCTTGAACCCCATTTTCTTCCGCCTTTCATGAGGCGGGAAACAAAAAAATTACACTTCCGCCTCTCAAGAGGCGAAAGAAAATGGGGTTCAAGAGAAATGGGTGGGGGCTGAAAAGTAACTCTCATCTCTCATAGCTATTCCTATTTTTTAATCAGCGACGAAGAATAAATATTTGTCTAAGCTTAGATGAGCGTTGAATTTATAGAATCACAAAAGAAAATTATCACAAGTGTAAAATCAAATTGTCTTCTTTTTCTCACTAAAATAAGTCATTGTTTTTTTTTTGGGTAAATAAATAACTCATTGTTATTTTTTTTTAATAAAAAATAATGCTCTAAGATTTTAACACCTGATCTGTGATCTCCCTTCCACTACACCCAAGTACAAAGAATCACACTGCTGCATATAACTCATTATTATTCTTATTCTTTAATCAATGGAGAAGAATAAATATTAGTCTAATCATAAAGGAATGTTGAAATTTTTTATATCCTAAAAGAATCATAAAAAATGGAGTATAAGATTCAAACGTCTTATTTTTATCAGAGTACGATCCATTGTCATTCCTAATCTTTAATCGATCAAGAAAAATAAATATTTTTCTAATTTTAAAGGAATGTCCAATTTATATTATAAACAAAATCATAAAAAGTACTCCCTCCATCTCATCATAATATTAATAAAATTTAGAAAAAAAATGAACAAAAAATAAGGAATAATGTTATTAATGTATTCTTTACCAAACTAATCAATTATCAAATTAATAATTTAATGCATATTTTCTTAATTGACCATTTGCAAAAAATAACATACAATTTTTATTTTTTATCCACTCCTATAAATTTAATTTAGACAAAATCATCTATTTTTTTACTAACATTATGAGACAAAGTGAGTATAAGATTCAAATGTCTCATTTATATCACAAGTATAACTCATTGTCATTCATATTCTTTAATTAATCGATGAAAAAGATTAAAAAGTAACTATAAAGAGAATGACATGTGTCATAAAGTGTTATTTTGTTTACTCATTAAAAAGTAACACGTGTCATTTTCTTATATATAATATATGCTTACTTGTAGATTGATTTGTAAAGCCTATCTATCATTAATCATTTGTCTAATCTTAAAAGAAATGCCGAATCTGTATTATCATGAAAGAATCATATAAAGTATTAAATTGATGTTGGCTCCTTCTTGTTTTTGATGTATATATTTCAATTAAAATTTAAGGAAAAAAAATCTGTTAATTGATTTATTCTGTTCAATAAATCTTTGGTCACTTCCATATCTATCAGGATGCTCTATATACATATGCCTTGCTTTCTTTTAACGCTGGAATCTCCCACGAAGTGATCAACTAGCTAGTTTCACCTATAAATGAGTAATGTTGCATGCATTGCAAAAGCCAGTGAGCACAAGCAATGTGTTTGTATTAACACAATTACACAATTATATAATAATCTTTTTCCCAAAAAAAAAATGCAAGAGGGTAAGAGTGTTATCAGATTTAGGAATGGAGGTCCTCCAATAATAATGGAAGTCAACAAAACCATAGAGAAAGCCACTGACGGCAAGAATAGTGCATTCTCAACTGAAAGGAGCATTTCATACAAAATTGGTAATAGATTTCTTTCTTTAACCATATTTGAGGGGGGTTGTGCTGGTCGTGTTAATTGTGTATTTCTTACCCTTTATGAAGAAAATGGTAGGGGTTCAAATGTCAATTTACAGGTTAATTTTATAAGAGATGAAACATATGGTGTTTTGTATAAATTATGCAGTGTAGTTACGGGTTCATATAATTCTAGTAAGGAGAATTATTCAGTGCCATATTTACCTGACACGGAATGGGTATATTATAATTGTAATGAAACCGGTTCAGGAGGTTGTTTCACTCTAGAAAAGAAGAAGGACCCCATGGGAATACGCGTGGAGAAGGTGAAGGCTGCACATGACTTTTTTATTGATGGTGAATTGAGTTACAATGTGTCCGTAAAAATAAGAAATGAAAGAGGTGTTGGTTTCATTGTTGAGGTGGAGGACCCTATGAAGCGTACGGTTGATCAAACTAAAAGACTCACCACCAAAATTACAAGAAAGATGGATGATCAAATGAAGGCTACTGTGTTTTCCAATTTCAAACATTCCATGAAACTAACGAGTGATGGTTACGACACCGGGGACGATGACAATGAGGACCAAACATCGGATAAAATTCAAACACAAGATCGCGGTGACGACAGAAAATCGTTAAAAATGGAAGTTAAAGGTAGAGTACCTAACTGGAATGTAAATACAGACATATTTAAAAAATAAGGAAAAATAGGGACAGACCCTATAGGAGATCGATCGGTTCACGTACACATCCGGGTTACGAGACTCATCTTCATATACATATTATGATTTTAGTTTTTTAATTGATTTACTTTTATTTAAAGTTTAATGTCATAATAATAATAATAATAATAATAATAATAATAATAATAATAATAATTGAAATATGCACAATTCCAAACATAAACATGTAATATCTCTTGTAATTTTTATTATACAGTTAATTAATAATATAATGTGATTGTCTTATCTAATAAAATGTTTGTGTTAGTAAAAGATTAAAATTATGGTGATGTGTATGTTAAATTATAATATAGCATGTACTAATTACTAGTGAAATATTCATTGTCTCTTTGAAAAGCAAACTAGTGTCTTTGATGTTTTAATTTCAATTTTAGTTTATATATTTAGAGCCAACCAACTACTCTATTTGGTTAAAGATTACAATCAAGTCACCGCTATCCGAACTATATATTTGCTAAGGAAAACAATTACGGTTAGATACATTCTTATAATTTTTTAACAATATTACCACTGATACCACATGCACTTTGCAGGATAGCAGGTAAATGGGTATGGTTGCTTTGTTTGTATTTTTTCTGCATGTGGTAATAGAATTCTTTCTTCTACCAAAAAAAAACTTTGCAGGATAGCAAATATGCTCACGTTATTTGTACATCTCACGTTTTATATATAATTTTTCTTACAATAAGACAAATTATCATCATCTCATACTTACTTATTATCTTTTAGTTTTATACGCATCTCAAAAACTCATAAAAATATCAAAAGACAACTACAAGTTGTTACCACTTGGCCGTAAAAATTATATTTTTTTATTCAATTCATTATCCCTTTAATATTAACGTTGATAGTGAAAATGGATGTAGCAATTTCTCATTTAGTTGTGCATGTGGCTGTGGCCGGAGAGCTTATTAGGGTTAAGGTAGATTTATGACTATACGATTATTTATCATGATCAATCGGATTATATTAATGAAAAATAAAGTTGTATATATTATAAAAAAAGAAAAAAAATTAAGGTTGTATTCGACGGTAAATAGGTGGCCTTTGTATTGATAATGGGCTTAATCAAAGCAAGATCATGGATTGGAGTTTGGTGGGTAAAATGCTAAATTATTTTGGTTTGGATTTTGCTCAATGGTCTATTAATCCTCCGAGTTGTATTGGTGGTACGAAACTATACATTGAATTTCTTTTTGGTTTCGGAGTTAATCCTTTGAGTTGTATTAGTGGTATGAATTCACTACTATCTTTTAGTTTTGGTTTTAGTCCATCAATTGCATATGGTTAATTCCCCTTGTATTATATATAACTTGAAAGGGTTTTACTTTGATATCCTTTCTAGATAAAAGGTTTTCATATCCTTTTTAGATGATTTTATAAGAAAGTGTCACATATTTTTTTATGTTATATCAGCAAAACATATATATAAATTATAAATTTTGCAACTGGGTATCTAGGTTATTTACTAAAAATAGTATTTTTACCTACCCCTAAACACGAAGAAGGGGATAACGAAAAAAGTAATAAAAATAAAAAAATTAATGAATGGCATTTTAGATAAATTACATTGGGGTTAAAATTATTATTTTTATATAAATAAAAATAATAATTTATAATTTATATATATACCTAACTGACGTGACATAAAAAGATGTTTTCTTATTGGACTACCTAAAAAGATATGGCAACCCTCTTTTTTGAGAGGATAACAAAAAAAAAAATCCTATTCGGATGAGGAGGCTTATATCGTTATGACTTCAAGCTAATTAGATCAGAGAGCATCTTCTTATCCGAATCCAAATTTAGAACTTGTCCAAAGTGATCACAAATGATGTTTATCATGTCAAGCAGTCAAGGTGAGACCTGAATCAAATAAAAAAGAATCAAATATTTCACTTTGAATTGGTCACGGTGACAATGAACAAATTCCTATGAGCAAAGTGCAAAGTCTTGGTGCTTCAATTCAAAAAAAAAAAAATAAAAAATCATAGCAAACCTTTGATAATGAGGATAAGTGGAGACTGGAGAGCGAAGAAGCAACTGAATTGATGATAAGAACCTAAGAATTTGGGTGTATGATTAAGTGTTGGTTTCATTGTTTTTTTTCTTTTGACCGATTAGAATGTAGTGAGACATGGAGTATCGTTAACACATTATGAGACAATATCTATGCTCTCCTTATTTGTACATCTTACATACCAGAACTCCTCTTACAAGTTAAACCATCTTTTATGTTATCTAAAATTGTTGTACTGATATTAGCAAGAAGTATATGTTTTACTTTGCTATACTTTTTTTTAAAATCAAATTTTTCTTAACTAAAAGGTGAATGATTTGGATTTGGTCCAATTCTACAAATTGCTTCTTCAAATGATTTTCTGCTGTCGTCGCCATTAGGCTTAATAAGCTTGGTATCGGTGGCATTGGAATCATTAATAAGGGCAAGAATACAAGCCTCCATCTTTTCCTTAATTGTGGAAATTTTGTAGTTCGTGTAATCCACTGCATGCTTCATAGGGCCCTCCACATCAAACACTCAAACCAGAGCTTTGTTTATCTGTTATATATTTTGATTGACACATTGTAACTCAATTCACCATCAATATCAAATGAGGGTGCGTGTGGCCTTCACCCTCTCGACAACTCCCTCCTTGTCCTTCTTCTTTTCTAGTGTGAACCTACCTCCTAAACCACTCTCTCGACAATAATAAAGTATTGTCATTATACAGGTGTAGGAATTTTTTCAAAAAGCAAGTGATGGGGTCTAATTATACATGTGTAGGATTTTTTTTTTAAAGATCGATCATTAGTGTTGTGAAGTGTTGTTGTTAGAAGTCAAAAAATATCAAGTGATATTCAAAATTTTGATGATGACAAACCAAGTCAAACAAAGTTAATCAAGCTCACAAGTCAAGCTATCAAGGTTCAAGCAAATGAAGGTTCAAGTTGTGTCTTTCCCTTTCCCCTAGGAAACAATGTAAGGTAATGGATATAGTTAGTTGAGTACAGAGGTCACAATTTAGAATTCTTGGAGAAGAATGTTTTAAACCAAAAAAAGATTTTCAAAAAGGAGAAGAAAAAGAGTTTTTCACAAAAATGTTTATGTATGTTTTCTAGTTTTAAGTGAAAAATGTTTGTGAAAATCTCTGGTTACAAACTCTGCTTATGAAAATCTTTTTTGTAAAAATTAGCAGAAATAATCGATTACCTTCCAAGGATAATTGATTACCATGCCTCAGACTTATAACCTGAGAGATTGTAATGGATTACCTAATCTATGCTAATCGATTACTTCAGAGGATTGTTGATCTGAGAAGTTGTAATCGATTACTTATTCTTAGATAATCGATTACTTCATGTCTATAGCTTTTTATCTTTTCTTGAGAGATTGTAATCGATTACCCTTCTGTCTGAAGGTGTGTAATCGATTACTCTGGATATATAATCGATTACTTTCTTAAAAAGCTAAATTCTCTGTTTTACTTGAAAGGTTGTAATTGATTACCTTGTAGAAGTAATCGATTACTTTTAAGTCGTTTTGAAATCCATGCATGTCAGAATCAATCTGAATTGTTTCCAGATTTGTTTTTACTTAATTGATTCTGTTTTATTTTCAAAATTCGAATTCTGATTTATTTTTTGAAAATATTCCTTTTTACTTTTTCGTTTGAAAATCAATCTTAATATATTTTCGGATTTGATTTTGATTTGATTCTTATTTTGAATTTGAATTATTTCCATAATCGTTTTTGATTTGATTCTGATTTTATTTTTCAAATTCAAATTTCAAATATTTTCAAATCAAATCTTTTTAAAAGGAATTTTACTCTTTCACAATTTAACTCTTCTGATCATATTCTGAAAATCACGTTTGAGAGAGAAAAAGGTTTTTAGGTTCTTCTTCTTCTCCATCATCAGACTTCTCCTCCTCTAAACTTCATCTTCTTCTATTTTCTTTGAAGGAAAAGTTTTGGCCTATATACTTATATTGTTATATCCATTGCCATAGAGCTTTATTGTTGTATCCGTATTGTTGAGAACACACTTATTATCACTCGTACCAAACCTTCCATATCGTTTGTAACTGTTGTCCCTTAGCTCTTAGGGAGTGGCTCCCTAGTTCGGATGTGTGGCACGTTCGTGGTTGTATAGGGTGAGAAACCATTTTTGTATCTGGGGTAGTGGTCCTAGACGAACGGTGTGGCACCTAGTAGATAGACTACCTTAGTGTGAGGGTGTGACATCCTCGGGTTGTAATTGGTACTCGTGTCCTTTTTGGTTAATTGAGAAACTCTCAAGCGGGACACTTGGGGACTGGACGTAGGCCTTTCGCTGGGAAGGCTGAACTAGTATAAAAATCACTAGTGCAATCTCTCTATCCCTTATCTCTTTTATTTACCGTTCTTATAGTTGCTTATGTTTATTGTTGTTATAATTATTTGTCTTGCAACATAACAACTACTTTCATAATAATCTATTTTAATTTAAATGTTTTAAATTAATAAGCGCGGTAACGGTTTTCTTTGTTATTGATTTATTTGGTTTCGCGCGTATTAGTTATTATTATTATTATTATTATTATTATCACTTATGCACAATCGCTTTTCAATCAACGTTATATTGTTTTCCGCTGAAAAGTTTATTTAAATTTGTTGAAAACGATTTAAAACAAATATTTATAAATTATTTTGTAAAACCCCAATTCACCCCCCTTGGGTGACGGTTGCCAATTCTAACAGTTATCCCACATATATATCGGTAAACCAGTTTGTTGATGTACGACGATGGTAAACCGGTAAATCGGTTTGTTGATGTACCACCAACCAAGTCGGGATAGTGTGCGTCGTGTGTAAAAGGAGAATTGAGAGTTGGTTTCATACATTGGCCACTACCTGTATTTATAGGGTGAAGAATATGGGACATTAAACTCCTATGTTGCCCACAAAACTACTATATTCGTCCTCTAAGTTATTTTTGATTTTCATGTTGTTCCTATAAGTTATTTTTTGCTTACTTATTGGTCTTGTAAGTTGCTATTTCATATAACTAATAGTAGATGGATTTTACAGATTTTTTATTCTGAACTCAATGACATTAACATTGTGAATTTCGATTGAAAATTGAGAGAGTTGAGGAAAAGTCTACCACTTAGATTAAAATGAAACAAAACAAGCTACAATAAAAAATTTAAAATAAAATAACTAAAGAAAACCAATTTGGGAATTCTGCCTTAAAAAATAGAAAAATATATAGACAAAAAAGTGTCTAAAAGCAATGAAGTATCTTATCCCTATCGGATATCGGTATGACAACCATTTTGAAGTATTATTGGTAATACATAACCCAACTAAGCTCATGACATTACAATCTACAACTACTAAAGGTTTTACAGTCACACTGACACTAAACAAAAACCAAAGGCAATAACTTTCTATAGCAATGCAATGAATCAAACTTACATTGCTTCAAAATTCAATACCAAAAAACAAAGTTAGTTGCTTTCTATGATTCTATAAATAATTTTCAATTGGAGTGTGAAAAAATAGTAGCTTTATATGATCAAATCAAATAAACAATTGGGTACAGAATATAGAAAAGCCGAAAAGAAAAATAGAAAGAGAAAACCTGGTGATCGCAGTTGCGGCAAGCGTAGAGGAGGATTTTCTGGTCCCTATCTTCTTTGGGGTAAAGAATGTTATTGTCGAAAGTGAAAACCCCCAAAAAGATTATATCAATAAACAAAACCCAGTGCAATTATAATAAAACAAGAAAATTTAAATGAATGAATGAATGAAGCAACTAACCATTTGCCGCAAAATTTCATGTTACTCATGGTTGCGGAATAAGGTCTTCAAGTTTGGATGTTGCTGCTGCTTCTTTTTCTACTCTCTGTACTCTTTTTTTCGCGGTCTCTTCACTTCTTTTCTCTCTATTCCTATCAAGGACCTTTGTTCTTTCTAGATATATCACGAATTCACATCTCGCCCTTAACTATTTTAATGTTAAATTAATATTTTTTTTTCTAAAGTAGTAGTAAGTTTTTTCCCATTCAATATGACTAATTATGCAATTAGTCCTTCAATTTTTTTTGACATAGTTTAATATTTTTTTGAGCTATTTTAATAATTTTAAAGTTAGGTCAATTTGAAGTTTAACATTATTCATTATATTTGTTAGTTATTTGATGATCTGAAAGTAAATGACATTAGTATTTGTACATAGCAGTTAACCTTGTCACTTGTTAATATAAGTCAATCAGTTGTGTATATATATACATACATACATATATATATATATATATGTATATATATATATTACTTTTCTAATTTATTTTTCATATTTTTTTAATGTTTAATTTAAAGGGTTTTTTTAACCCCAACCCTTAATAATAAGAATAAGTAGTCCAAAGTCGTTATTATTTTTAAAAAATTAAAGTATAAGTGTGTTTTGATTTATTTGATCAAAAGAGTCAAAACCCAACCCAAATGTGTTTGTGGATTAGGTTTTGGTCCTTTTACTCATGTGTATCCAGATCATCCACGTTATTTACTTGCATAAGTGTATGCTGATGTGACGTGTCGTTTGCCAAATCAGAATTTACCGGATTTTTTCATGGTATGGACTAAAACCAAATTTTCAAAACAATTAAAGATGAGTTAAAGTTTAAAAAAAAATTTCAAAAATCAAAATTAGAACACTATCGACCTTCATAAACTAAAAACATAAATAAACCTACCTTATTATAAGTCATCTCATCATCAATAAGAAAAGCATGTAATAACTAATAATCATGTATGACCTTCATTTCTCCACAATTTTAAAACACCCCTGGGTTACGTGTTTTATTTATTTATTTTATTAAAATTATGGGTTTAACTTATTTTTAAAAAAATAATCATAATTTAATATATTTGTTTGTCATTGCATGTTATAATTCTATATTATATTTTTAGAAAATAATTAAAATCTAACATTTTCCTCATAGCTAGAAGCCGTAAATTATTTTTGACAAGATTTTTTTTTTTTTGCTTTCGCAGGTGGTGTTTGGGCTTTCGCACTTTGGCGGCCCAACTAAATCCACCCCGACCCTACGGAACTCCACTTTGTGGGCAGGGGTCTCCCAACACGTGTCTCTCCGTTCCCATGGGTGTCGAACACGGGACCTCATGGTTAAGGGACCTAGTGAGTTGCCACTAGACCAACAGCACGTTGGTTGACAAGATATTTTTTTAGATTCATGTAAATTTCTTATTTTATCCTTATCACTTCAACACATTAACTATTCCCTTATCACCATACATTTTTTTTTTTTGCAATTTACTCAATAAAAATAATTTTTTTTACACTATATAAATAAAACAGATTAACTTAAATTCATTTTCAGCTACAAAACTCAAACATAAATAAATTATAATCACAAATAAAGATAACCATAATCTAATTTGATCAGTTATACCAAACTGGCAGTGAGGCTTCTTTCAGCATGGTATTGTTAACTTGGAATTGAGGAACACCAGACTTAAACTTGATCTTACCATTAACCTCTTGCATTGGATTTTTTTTTCCTTTTTTTTTTTCAATTCAAACGGTTACGATTTACTACATACGACAATTAAGTTTATGCAATGTACTTTTGATGAGTAATCCTTGCTTTTGCATCATTACTCATCTATATGAGAAACTAGTTGATTGATTGCTATATAATGTAAATAGATTCTTAGAGTTAAAAGAAAGCCAGGCATATATATTTAAGGCCGCGCCACCCGGTACAAGAAAAGAGAGTGACTACAAATTAAAGATGGAACAAACAGAATTTATCCAAGAGTTAGAATATTGAATAGAGTGTATGTTTGATTCTGCGGTATCCTAAAATCAATTCTGAAATGTTAACGCTACTAATAATTGCTTTTGTAGTATCTGAATTTTATAATTGTTGAGGACAGGAGGTTATGGGAAGGTTTAAGAATAGTATATTTGGTTTTGGTCATTTCCTTTAAATAAAGAGATGTAACTGTTGTAACTACTGTAATGTTGTCTTGGGGTTTCAAGTATTTCTTATACTTGTTTCCTTTGGATCTGTTCTCAATAAATTTTTTCATATCTAAAAAAAATAATTACTGATGCTTTAACATGATTTTGGGACCAACATTTATTCCATGATAAAAAACCAAACATGCTGAGAGTTTTGCAATCACTGCCTTCATCATGTTGATAAAGTCTGACCACGTCCAAACATTTGGTAAACGTTATTCTATTCATATAGTTGACAAGATTGAAGATTCTCACGTCACACGTCGTCTTATCCCAGAATTAAGATTTTCTTTATTTTCTTGTCCATTTCCTTATCCCAAAATATATGTTATTTCATGTGTTCATTCCATTTTGATTAATAATAAATTATGAATTCATTAAATTTTATAATAATATCATATTTTATTAATCAATTAGAAAAATAAAATATGAAGTGACACACATTATGAACGGCAAATATTATTCATAATGTAAAAATATGAGTAATACTTGAACTATTATGTGAGTTATTGTATACTCCTTTCATGCCAACAAATTTTTACAAAATTTGTAAAAGATACTTTTTTAAATCAAAGTTGAAATAATTAATAAAAATTAATATTGTATATTATATATATATAAATATATTCTATAATTAACGATTATATGTTATTATCATAATTATCATACATACTAAATTTTAGATCATTCGTAGATTCATAAATATGTAATCTAATAATGCATATTTACTTATATTTTAAATAACGTATTATCCGTTAAAATAGAATAGTCAAATAAAATATCAAATAATTTTTATATTCTATGAAATTTTGTAGACTTGATCTTGATAATAACATACAATTCAACTGTTAGATTGACAAATTTTATAATATATAAAAAGTTATGTGAATGTGTAAGTGACCAAGTTTTACACCTGATGTCAACGGATCCTAACTCATATTTTAAATACAAATAGGGGTTATTTTTGTTGACATACTGTTAATTGTGAGTATGTTATACACGGTTTCTTTATCACTGTGGAGGGGCCATGTCCTGTTTTTTTTCTCTTGTGAGAAAAACACTAATTATTCTTGTACTCTTTTATGGTTTGCTGGACGAGTATGCCTTATATTTTTTGCAATCTAGCAATAAAATTTTGTCTTATTAAAAAAAATCGATGAATGATATATATATATATATATATATATATATTATATTATCATTTGATGACTTGGAAAGAGTATAATATTATTTTATCCTATAATAAAAAAAATGTGAAAGAAAAGATGCCACATTGGAGTATATATATTAATATTAATTAGCTTAGTAAGAAAAGTAAGAATATTTCAAAGACAGATTCCTATTATATATTACAATAATGTTACGTGTACATCCAGAATTGATATGATGTACATTTACTTGTCTTATATGCAGAAATAAATTATTGATTAACTAATTAGAATTCATGTAATTATTTTTATGAACCTTTTTATTTATTATCATAACTTTGATTTTGAACAATAAATTTTGTTCGTTTATACTATTTTTGTAAGACAAAGGGAGTAGTTTTTTTAATTTTCATTATTTTTTTTAAAAGGCACGTGCATTAAGAATCCGAGAGAGTTGTAAATGCATTTTAATAAAAAGGTTTCATTTGTTGTTGTCAATAGTACAAAAAATATTCATTCTCTTAATAATTTTCTTTCCTTAAAAAAATAATGCAAGAAATATAGCCCATTCTTATTCCTCATTTTTTAATTGGCAAAGAATAAATATTTGTTCAATCTCAAAGGAATGATACATTTAAATTATCATAAGAAGTATAAAATTCAAATGTCTCCTTATTGTTACCCTTTTTTTAAGGAAAAAAAAATAATGAATTAGAAAATAATAAAATTCAAATGTCTTATTTTTCTCACGAGCACAGTATATATAACTCATAGCTATACCTATTTTTTAATCAGCGACAAAGAATAAATATTTGTTTAAGCTTAGATGAACGTTGAATTTATAGTAGAATCACGTACAAAATAAAATTATCATAAGTATAAAATCAAACTGTCTTCTTTTTCTGACTAAAATAATTCATTTTTATTCGGTAAATAAATAACTCATTGTTATTTTTTTTTAAGAAAAAATTAATGCTCTAAGATTTTAACACCTTATCTCCCTTCCACTACCCCCAAGTACAAAGCATCACACTGCTGGATATAACTCAGTATTATTCTTATTCTTTAATCAATGGAGAAGAATAAATATAGTCGTCTAATCATAAAGAAATGTTGAAATTTTTTATATCCTAAAAGAATCATAAAAAATGGAGTATAAGATTCAAATGTCTATTTTTATCACAGAGTACAATCCGGCCATTGCCATTCCTAATCTTTAATCGTTCAAGAAAAATAAATATTTTTCTAATTTTAAAGGAATGTCGAATTTATATCATAAACAAAATCTATCATCATAAAAAGTACTCTCTCCATCTCATCATAATATTAATAAAATTTTGAAAAAATGAACAAAAAATAAGGAATAATGTTATTAATGTATTCTTTACCAAACTAATCAATTATCAAATTAATAATTTAATGCATATTTTCTTAATTGACCAATTGCAAAATATAATATACAATTTTTATTTTTTATTCACAACTATAAATTTAATCTAGACAAAATCATATATTTTTTTTACTAACATTATAGGACAAAGAGAGTATAAGATTCAAATGTCTCATTTAAAGACAAGTATAACTCATTGTGATTCCTATTCTTTAATCGATGAAAAAGATTAAAGAGTAACTATAAAGAGAATGACATGTGTCATAAAGTGATATTTTGTTTACTTATTGAAAAGTAACACATGTCACTTTTTTATAATATATACTTACTTATAGATTAATTCGTAAAGCCTATCTATCATTAATCATTTGTCTAATCTTGAAAGGAATGCCGAATCTGTATTATCATGAAAGAATCATATAAAGTATTAAATTGTTGTTGGCTCCTTCTTGTTTTTGATGTATATAATTCAATTAAAATTTAAAGGAAAAAAATCTGTTAATTGATTTATTCTGTTCAATAAATCTTTGGTCACTTCCATATTTATCAGGATGCTCTATATACATATGTCTTGCTTTCTTTTAACGCTTGGGATCTCCCACGAAGTGATCAACTAGCTAGTTTCACCTATAAATGAGTAATGTTGCATGCATTGCCAAAGCCAGGGTTACTTGTGAGCACAAGCATGGTATTTGTATAAACACAATTACACTACTATTATATAATAATCTTTTTCCAAAAACAAAAAAAACAATGCAAGAGGGTAAGAGTGTTATCAGATTTAGGTATGGAGGTCCTCCAATGGAAGTCAACAAAACAATAGAGAAAGTCGCTGACGGTAAGAATAGTGCATTCTCAACAGAAAGGTGCATTACATACAAAATTGGTAATAGATTTCTTTCTTTAACCATATTTGAGGGGGGTTGTGCTGGTCGTGTTAATTGTGTATTTCTTACCCTTTATGAAGAAAATGGTAGGGTTTCAAATGTCAATTTACAGGTTAATTTTATAAGAGATGAAACCTATGGTGTTTTGTATAAGTTATGTAGTGTAGTTACAGGTTCATATAATTCTAGTAAGGAGAATTATTCCGTGCCATATTTACCTGACACAGAATGGGTATATTATAATTGTAATGAAACCGGTTCAGGAGGTTGTTTCACTCTAGAAAAGAAGAAGGACCCCATGGGAATACGCGTGGAGAAGGTGAAGGCTGCACATGACTTTTTTATTGATGGTGAATTGAGTTATAATGTGTTCATAAAAATAAGAAATGAAAGAGGTGTTGGTTTCATTGTTGAGGTGGAGGACCCTATGAAGCGTACGGTTGATCAAACTAAAAGACTCACCACCAAAATTACAAGAAAGATGGATGATCAAATGAAGGCTACTGTGTTTTCCAATTTCAAACATTCCATGAAACTAACGAGTGATGGCTACGATGACATCGGGGACGATGACAATGGCGGCCAAACATCGAATAAAATACAAACACAAGATCGCGGTGGCAACCTAACATCGTATAAAGAGGAAATTAGAAGTACTCCTTACTCGCCACCAAATATTGTATATAAATATCACAATCCATATAAATATAAGGAAAAATAGGGACAGACCCTATAGGAGATCGATCGGTTCACGTACACATCCGGGTTACCAGACCCATCTTCATATACATATTATGATTTTAGTGTTTTTTTTTATTGATTTGCTTTTATTTAAAGTTTAATGTAATAATAATAATAATAATAATAATAATAATATTATGACAATTTCAAACATAAAGATGTAATATCTCTTGTAATTTTTATTATACAATTAATAATATAATGTGGTTGTCTTATCTAAAATATTTGTCTTAGTAAAAGATTAAAATTACGGTGATGTGTATGTTAAATTATAATATAGCATGTACTAAATTACTAGTGAAGTATTTATTGTCTCTTTAAAGAGGAAACTAGTCTATTTGATGTTTTCAATTTTTTTCTTAAGTGGTGTAAAACCCTTGCAAGCTGATCAACCACCGTTAAATATTTTTTATAGAGAAAAATATGTAATTTATTCCATATCAGAAAATAGTACAAGTAGATTCAACAGTACAATAACAAAGCACATATTTTTCATACAATAAAGATTGCTAAAAAAAGACTAGGTACTCAACCATAACAGCAAATTCCCTGTGGATCATGATCATCATCAATATCCGGCTTCGAAGTCTAACAAGAGATTCAAGAACCTTTGTTTCCAAGATAACTATCTCTATAAAGTTAGTTTACAAAATAGCAATAAGAACAATCAATGTCTTTATGGTAGTCACACTACAAGAGACACGATATAATGAGGGACTAAAGTGAATTAAAATTTTTAAGTTAGGGACTAAAATGAAACACGATATAATGAGGGACTAAAGTGAATTAAAAATTTTAAGTTAGGGACTAAAATGAAATTCGATATTATAAACTAACGGCCCCGTTAGTCTATAAACGGAAAACATTACCAGGGACTAACGTGAGTAACTTTTTTTAAAGTGAGGGACTAAAAGGGAATTATTGAAAAGTCAGGGACTAAAATGAAAGCTTATTACAAAGTGAGGGACTAAAGTGACAGTTTAGTCAAAGAAAATTTATTGACCAACATGGTTGGGACGAATAGTATGGGACGGGTAGTAAGCGGCTCAGTCTTAGTTAAACAAGGTTTTGGGTTCGATTCCTTGTGAATTCACAAAATTCAACTTGAGAGACTTACCTGCTATAGCCAGATACACGACCCAGATCGGATACGGATGTACCTATGTAGTTATATGGGGAACCGGATGGAAAAAAAAATTATTGAGACACAAAAAAAAAAATTACCAAGTATCATAGGACATTCAAGCCCCACCTTCTATGAAGGGTTTGCAAAAGCACAAAAATATATTACTATTTATTTGAAAATAATAAGTAAATGTGTTCTTAACAAGTGCCTTAAGATATATTTGTTAAGAAATATAAAATAGGTAAATAAGTATTAAAAAACTAAATTAATAGTTTTCAATATGTTAAACTTATTAATTCCAATGCAAAATAATCATTTTTATTTGCTTAAACAATGTTCTAAAAATATTGGTTTTTCAATAAATAATCATAATCATCAATGCATTTATGTTCTCTCAATTTTCTTTGGTTGTTCTAAAAAAGTACTCCCTATGTTTTGTATTATTCGTCCTTTTTTTGGAGATAATTTGTGTTTTTTTTATTTGTCTTCTTGAGGATTTCAAGATTGCATTAAATGCTATTTTTCATGTTTGTCCCTATTTAATATGTCTTGATCTATGAATATAAATTAATGATTATATAGAGAGAACGAAAGAGTATAGTAGGGAAAAATATAATAAAGATATTTGAAATCTAAGTAATAATTAAATTTCTTAAAGGATGAGTTTTGTTTGAAACAGAGTAAATAAATAGAAAGAAGTACTTGTTAGTACATTTTAAAGAAACACTAAATGGTGCAAATTGAAAGTACCACATGCCAAATGTTTGAACTGCAGTAATTATTAGTTAGTCATGAATCATTATATTATCCATTATTTACATCAATTATAAATTTTTAAAATATTAAAATAAAATTAAAAAATAAAAGAAATAAAGTTAATGGAAAATGTGTCAGATTATTATTGACATGGATCATGGATGGTATGGTGATTCAGAACAAACTAATAATTTCTCCCGAACTAGACGACGAGTACTCCCTCTCCCTCCGTTTTATTTTATCTTTATTTATAAAATTTTATACTAATTTTCAATGACAATTAATTATTTCTTTTTTAAGCGTTCCTATTCACTTAATATTTTTAAAATTCTACTATTAACAGGGATAATTTTAAAAATGCATATCAAATGTTCACATTTCCAATACCATTAATTAACTAAATTAATCAATATAAAATTTTACCGAAATGATCATATATAAGGTTGGAATTTGGAAATAGTAATTATTATCACCATTTAAGCTGAGCTTTATTTATTTAATTATTTAAAGTCAGGAAAAGTAACCTGGAATTTATTTGCATTGTTTTGATGAAAACACTCACAATATAATTACATACTACATAGTACATACATTACATATATCAGAAAATATCCGTAAGATGGAACATCGTCTATCTTAAGATAAGAACACATACAGACGTTACACTCATAGTAGTTTATGTGTGGTTGATCACTATGATTCGCACTCATTTTCATTATTAAAGAAAATATTAAGTTTTTTTTTTTTAAATAGCAAAACTTATATATAAGGAGCACCAGGGATACCCACCCATATACAAAAGAAGAACATAACCAAAATTAAGAGCAAAAGGAAAATATTAAGTTAATATATATTCACTTCAAAAAATTATTTTTTCCACTAATAAAAAATGAATGACAATTGGAATATCACACATTGTAGAATAGAAGATGTGTTATCCATGAACCAAGATTCGTAGCGTTAAAAGAAGAAAGCAAGGCATATATGTTTAGGGCCAGCCAACTTCTAGATAAGATAGAACCGGAGGATTTTTAGAATAGAATAGATCTATGAAGGGTTTCGAAGTTCGAATTTCATATGCAGATCAGATGCGCTGTTGTTCAGTTATACAAGCATTTTTTATTTTTTTATTTATAAGAATAGTAGAACCAATCGAAGAATGTGCTAGTGCACCATTACTCATTTGTAGGTTAAATAAGGACATGGATTCTTAGCGTTAGAAAAAAGCTACTTGATCACCACCACGAACAGAGATTCTTAGCGTTAGAAGAAAGCAAAGCATATATATAAAGTTACAATAAGTTAAACATTCTTTATCTTGCACTTATTTATCATCTTTTATTGAGTTTTTCTTTTTAACCCCTTTGTTACTCTTTGGCCCCCATGGGTCTTTGCAATGACAGAATTGTCCTTATTGTTACCGATTGATACAAGGCGAGATTTTTTTTCGCCTTTAAGTTGGCGGTGAAAAATATATTATATTTACCAATTACCTCAAGGCGGAGTTATTCCGCCTCGTCAAAGTCGGAAGATGTTAACATAAAAATTGAATTCCCGCATCTACATGGCGGAAGATATAGAATTCAATTCAGGCAATATAATAAGCGAAAGGTAACATGTAGAATTTTGATAGCTAAAGATGATAATATTGAAGCATCTTACCGTCATCGCAAAGACCCATGGAGGCCAAAGAGTAACCAAAGCGGTTCAAAAAGAAAGACTCCTTTTATTTCTTTGTGTATCTCAAAAACCCATAAAGATATCAAAAGACAAGGACAAGTTCTTAACACTTGGTTGTAAAAATTATACTTTTTCTGTCCCTATATATAGGACTCTTTAGGGAGTATTCACGTCTATTAAAAAAGTTGATTAATTTAGTTAAATGTATTGAAAATATGAACTTTTAATATGTATTTTCAAAATTACATCTATTAATATTATTGAGAATCTAAAAAGTGTTAAATAAATATGGATGTTTATGGAAAAAGTAATTAATGATCACTAAAAATTAATATAAGATCTTATAAATAGAAACAAAATAAAAGTGTCAAAATGTCAGAAATAGTTTTTCTTTATTCAATTCATCATCAACATAATATAAAATAGGAGAAGTAGAAGGGCAAAAAAGATTTTTCTCCTAAAACATCCATTTTCCCTCCTAATCTCTCCTAAATCCATCATTAAGTATGTGTTTTGTGTCTTTTAATCTTAGTCATTCATCATATTTTATTAGATTAAATCATAATCGTTCATCATGTTTTCTTAGAGACACACTTCTCTTCATCTTCTTTCTTTCTTTTTTTTTTTTGGTTGCCTTCCTTTCTCTTCCTTTCAATTTCTTTGTCTCTTCTCATTTCTTTCCATCTCTTTAGTACATATTTTCAAACACTTTTATGTACAAAAAATTTTGGAAAATAAACTTCTGATTTTGATGTTCGTTAGGCTCTCCAAATATACATCATTAAAAAAATATACAAATGAGTACTAGAATAAAAAAAATTAATTTATCTTTAATTTATTTTTTATTTTTTCTTTATCTTTAATTTATTCCTTGCCATTTTGAGAGTTGTCATAAAGTTTCAAAAAAATTATTTAATTATATATTTTTTGGTGAAATTAAATATTAAAGATTTTACTTGATCTAATTAAATAACTTATGGTTTCTAACTAAACTAAAATTTATGCATTTTTGTGAAAGTTAAGGATTTGATAAAACAAGTGCTCAAAACAAAAATAGAATATGAAAATTGATGAGTAGAGTATTAGTGATATAACTATTTTGATCATATATATAATTATTTTTTATATAACACAATTACACATAGATAATTATTTGTTATATTTAATCATATATATTTATTCGTTCTATAACACAATTACACATATATTTTTTTTTGTGAGCACAAATACACATATTTTTTCACATAGATATATAGTCTAATGAATAAGAGATGTCAAAAGTCTTTACGAAAAAAACAGAAACACCAATGGTAGATTAGAAAAAAGATTAAGAAAATGAAGATATGAGTGAGGACACTGACACACCCGTATGACTATTCACGCTCTTCATTTTTTAATTAATAATATTGTTAGTTTTATTTTTCTAATATATCTTTATTAAAAATTTTAAAGTAAAAATTAAATAGATTTATCTTTTACTCAATAATTAATTTTTTAATCAAGAATTTCATAACTCCAAAACTATAATTTTATGGATATACTTTTTTTTTATGATCTTTGAATTTTCATGTATTTAGCACTAACTTGATATTTCAATTTTTATATTTATGTCAAAGTTCATGTCAACTCGAAATCATAGAAAGAAATTTAAGACCCGAAGCTCCCAGCACTACCACCAGAAATACCCGCAACTCCATTTCCATCGCGCAGATATTCCTCCATCAATCACACCACCTTCAGCTTCACCACCACCCCATCCACCGGCACTCCTCCGACGCCACCGCATCATCCGCCGGGTTTGCCGAGAACCCCATCCTCGCCGTCATCTAGCTCATCATCCTCATCCAGAATTAACATGTCATCACGTTGGCCATCAAATGTTAGATCATAGAAGGTTCTTCTTGCTTCTCAACCCGATGTTGCTAACCACAGTCTTAGCTTTTTCCAAACTAGAGTAAACCAGATCTGTTTTGACCGGAGGTGTTCCTCACTTTTAAGCAATCATACAACTCAATTTTCATGTATATACATCAGTGGGTTTCTGTTTTGTATTCTTGTAATTTTTCTCTTGATGTTATATTGAATGGCAGATTTAATTGTGTACAGAGTTTTATTATCAATTTTTTATATCAGTTTTATTTTATCGTGTTAATTAGTACTCCTTCCGTTTCACTTTAAGTGTCTTTTTGGACTTTTGCACATAGATTAAAAAAGTGTTGATTATGATGATTATTGTAAGTTTTATGTGTATTTTGGCAAAAATACTCCTATTTAATATTTATTTTGTCAATGCATCATTACTAGTATTATAAATTTCAAAACTAAAACAACATTAAATGTAAGGGTAAATAAGGAAAAACAGTATTAAATGTTGCCTAGATTTGGTAGAAAGACACTTATTTTGAAACAAAATTTTTATATTAAAAAGACACTTAAAGTGAAACGGAGGGAGTACATTCCATTCCACTTGGTTAATCATTCAACTATAGAGAAGCAGTACAAATATGGTTGCTCAAGAGCATGTGTTCATGCTTCGCACTGAAAATTATAATTTTTTTTTTCTGGGACTAATAAATAAGGAAATCTGATTCTACATATTTGAATCATCAATATGAAACTAAATATTTATTAAATGCTTGGCTTTATTCAGTGATGTCCCGTGTTGTTGTTCTGGGTTCAAGAATAGCAAAAAAAAAGAGGGAGAAAGTAAAGAGAAGTCCCATGTTGTTGTTCTGGGTTAGTTGTGGTTCTGGGTTCAAGAGGAGCAAAGATATACAGGGAGAAAGGTTTCGGTGTTACAGCTTCAAGGAGCATTTGCGTATGGTTTCGGTTCCCAGATCCCTTATCCGCGGCGGATGATACGGTGGCAGGGGTGTGATCTTAGATGATGGCGTCAGAGGAGTGCCGATGGATGAGGGTGGTGGTGAAGCTAACGGCGATGTGGTTGATGGAGGGGTATTTGCCAGTGGTGGAAATGGAGTTGTCAGTGTTTCCGGTGGTGGTGCTGGAGGTGTCGCCGGAGTTGTCTTCGGTGGTGGTGATGGAATAGCCGTACTATTATGATTTAAAAAACAAAACAAATACTTTAACATATGTTTTTACGATATCATCCTTTTCAAATTTTTTTTCTTACTTTTTTTTTTTGCTTTAAAACCGTATATCAAGGTTTCTAGTTAACTCAAATATTTCGTACAGTTCAAATTACAAAAGAGAATGCAAACGTGCACTTGCTAACTTTGATACATTGAAGTGGTTGCCTGTTGCCGGGCTATTAATCCTTTGAGTTGTTTTGGCGGGCATGAACTCGCTATTTTTTCAGTTTTGGTTTTAGTCCATCAATTACATGCTACGGTTAGTTACCCTTGTGTTCGATATATACAAATTTGAATTTGTCTCATATATACAACTTCTTCCGCATTTCTTAATTACTTTCTTCGTTAATAACTTAATATTTTATATTAATTCTGATGCGAAAGCTTAGCTTCAAGCTCATCAGAAAGCATCTGTTTATCCGAATCCAATTTTAGAACATGTCCAAAGTGATCACAAACCATGTTTATCATGTTAAAGTGTTACAAGAATCATATAAAAAAGAATCAAATATTTCCCTTTGAATTGGTTACGGTGGCAATGAACAGATTCCTTTGAGCAAAGTGCAAATTCTTGGTGTTTCAAAAAAAATCTTAGCAAATTAAACCTTTAATAACGAGGATAACGAAGAGGCAACTGATTTGATGAAAACTCAACCTGATGAGAATTTAAGGTGTATGCATGATTAAGATGATGATCAAGGCCGTTGTGCACTACAAAAAAACGGGCAAGTTGCGGCAGTTAAATTATGTCATTTGCGGCGGTTATAACCGTCGCAAAATATATTTGCGGCGGTTCAAAAACTCACGCAGAGCCGGCCGTCGGGAGTCATATTTTGCGGCGACTCTGACAACTGCTGCAGAATTTCGACGCTAAAATTTGCGGGGGTTTATAACTGCCGCAAATAACAAGGTTATTTCTCACATTAAATTCGTGGCTGTTGTAAACCGCCGCAAATATCGAGGTTGGTTTTTACTCTGAACTTGCAGCTGTTCTATAACCGTCGCAAATAGCAACGCTATTTTTCAGATTAAATTCGTGGCTGTTATAAACCGCCGCTAATATCAAGGTTGGTTTTACTCTGAATTTGCAGATGTTCTGTAACCCCGCAAATATTTTTTTTTTTAAAAAAATAAAATAGGAAAAAATATTGTCTTTTTTTGTTTTAGATTTATGCTTCTAATTAGAGTTTTAGAAACTTATAATATATCAAGAAATTTGAAAAGAGAAATAACATTAGCAAAACAATTTATAAAACTTCTAAACTCAAAGATAAAACTATCAATACATATTAAACTTCTTGTTCCATCTTCACATCTAACAAAATACATGTATGATTTCAAGCATACATAGCGTTTGAAGGAGCTTGATAGATAGAGAGTGTTATAGGACATTTCCATTGAAAAGTAACTGGTTTTTTGATTATGCTCAAACAACACCAAAATTTCTACTATTTAAGCTCTGTGATCATTGTCCTCATTTTAATTCAATTTCTCATAGACAAAAGCAGCGCAGCCAAAGCTCTGAGATATTCTGCAGAAAGGGTAACATTACAATTAAAAGAACAGTGATAGATAGCAAAATAAGCTGAGATAAAGCCGTAGAAAACATAAAAGCAGTCATAAGCAGGCATCTTAAAACTACAAGATCAAGCTTCTAGATAACATAATCGATATTTTCCATATTTACTATACTATTCTTGGTTCCAAGTTCCAACTAGCAGACACTAAAAAGAGTCTGATTTTCAAAATCCAAATCATGTTCAGTTACTTTACAAGTAACATGCTTGAAAGATATAACAAAGCTACATCCGATAATGATTGACAATCAAATAGTCAACACAGTTATACCAATAATCTTAGGCGTCAGGTTTCTGATCCCTCAAAAGTGCAACAGAGTCAACACAAGTGAAAAGAAATGAAAATGCAGTTTACCTAAATCATCACCTTAGCCACGATACATGTGCAACTTAAGGATTCTCAGTAGCAACATGTGCTTGAAATCACTGACACACATTCAATTCAACTAGCCCAAGAAAATAAACAATTAACAGCAAGTGATGATCACTTTAACTAAATGCAAATAAACAAGACCAACTTAGATTATGAAGGAAGGACAACACAAATAAGCAAGTTTCTTAAAAACACAGAAAGAGAGAGATAGACCAACTCATGTAAATCTCAAAGGTAACCTTTCAAATCAAGTTTTGAATTGTGCGTATGATGATGACGTTCCACAATCAAGATGTATCGCCTGAAATCAAAAGACAAATCACAAATTAGATAGAAATCAAATCAACAAAAAAATCACTGAAATTAACATCATAACCACAACAACTAAATACCGGATTTCTCTTCACCATTTGCATAAGAAAAGTAAGTTGGGCCTTCATGTCATCATAGTCAACAATTTTAGCCTTTAATTCATCATAGTCAGCAAGTTGTGTTGTTAACTGATTCACTTGTGATTCAAGTTTTGCTATCTTTTCGTTTGATGAAGAAGGCCCTTCATGGAAACAATTGGGTCCAGAGATTTGAGTTTTTGTAACACCCATTCCCATACCTTGAATATATCCGGGATGCTCTTTCCCAAAAACTCTGACATAGGCCTCACGTTCAGAACCAGTTTCTTGAACTTCCTTCTCTAAATGTTCTTACATGAGCATGAGCTATTTTAGCTAAATTGCAAGCTTGTTTGCTCAATAATAGCAAAATAAAGACTAAAATATCCTTATATATTATAATTAACATAAAAATAATTTCTTATACTTACATATTTTTGTTTGGCCTTGTCATTCACAAAGGATCCATCACTTTTTTGGTGAGCAATGGGATACATATCAAATCTAGATAGAGATTGATGAGTGTCTTTTTCCTAAGAAGTTGAACCATATAAAAGTAGTGTTATTGTATCACCAACTCATTTCCTCAAATTACCAAACATCAAAATAAAGTATCAAACTTAAAGAAAACAAACCATACCAAAAACCTCGTCAGAGCTTACTAAAAAACAGTGTTTCGGAAAAAGAAAAAGGAGCCTAAAAATAAAAAATATAGATATGAAAAAATACTTATGACTTGCTATTAAGATGTTTCATGTATGATACAGCAGTTTAGCATTCAAGGATTCCTGTTTCATTAAGGCTACTAGTGTTACAGAATAATGCTGCACAATTTTGTTACAGAATACAGAGTTTACAATTTACAACTAACTATTCCCATGTAAACTAAATTAAACTTCATACATGACAAGACATCATCAACGTAAAGAACATAAAACAACTAACTGATCTTTCCAATTCTATAACAGCAACTTCAACTTGTTTTTATCATCCCTCACAGTTACTGAGGAGGAGGGCAGAACACCGTTGAAATAAACAACAACTTGAATTAAGCAAGCAGTGACCTGATAGTAAAATAGTAATCATGCAATGCTCATCTAGTTCTTCCCCATTTCAGTACATCTTAACTTTGAGAAAGGAGAACTTCTACCATAACCAAAATATACTGGATGAATAAATATATTACTGTCTGTGCATCTATAAATTCTAATGTGAAGGGAAACAAAGAAGAGAAAGGAGATTCATCTACATAGATATACAAAAGAGAGAGAAACATCTAAATCATTTCAGTGGAACCAACAAAGAAAGTATCACAGAAATTATTTTCCAAAAAAAAAATACAAACCACAAAAGAAAAGGGAGCAAAAAGATAATAATCAGACCACAATGATGATCCCAGAGAACTGAGACCTTAAGCAATAAAAACAAGGTTATCAATACCTGTAATCGTGTCTTTATAGTATCCAACGGGGTTGTTATGCAGGATGCAGTTGCACCAGCAATAATCCCCCCACCAGCCTGAACTAACACAATCTTCGACACACTAGGAGTGCCTTCCTCATGTCCAACACCGTTTTGCAAGAATCTGCCAAAGTGGCCAGGAGATTATTGTCTTTAATATTAGATAGTTTACATAACAATGCAGAAACAAAATATTACCATGCACATATGTAGAGTAAGTCATTACCCTATTATCAATAAATTCTACCATTCTAAAATAACTACAAAAGGCTGCAAAATTGGTTTATGCTTTTGACTTTTGATAGGTTCTCTTAGTCAAGAATAAATTCTAACTTTCCTCACTTAAACAATCAATACTGACATGCTTCTCAAACAACACAATTCAGTTCTTTGAGACTAAACTCATTACATTGATCTCACCCAGCTAACATAAAACATAAAGGATATTTATCATATTTTTAGCAATTTTGCCATGTGCTTGTAATACAGCAAATATACATGGCATAGGCTCTCTCAACACATGCATGCTACTCATGGCATAGTAATCTAATGCTTCTGGTTCAACTTTAAAAGGAAGTAAGGTATCAGAAATGCATGCCAATTGTTGTTAAATTAAATTAAATTATTATTATTATTATAGCTGTAGTAATATGATTAGTGCATGTGTGGATAAGTAGGATTAAGTTTAATAAGTGGTAATTGAAACTGTGAACAGTTCATGCTGGTGGCAAAGAGTAACTACATCAGAAAGCTG
The DNA here is from genome assembly GCA_037953625.1 of Crotalaria pallida. Taxonomy (NCBI): domain Eukaryota; kingdom Viridiplantae; phylum Streptophyta; class Magnoliopsida; order Fabales; family Fabaceae; genus Crotalaria; species Crotalaria pallida. The sequence goes on from CM075656.1 coordinate 88,024,722, forward strand.
ATACTGGAATCAAAGGAGAGCATAAGTGTTTTTGTCCAATAACTAATAAAGTTTGAAAGAGCAAGCTGAATTCATCATACACCACATCATGCCAAATCATAATAGGAGTCAAGACTAGGAATAACGTTACTAAAGAAATTAGAAAAAACATATCAACATGAGAATCTATCCATACAACATACAGAGATGGAGGCCAACAAAGTCATGTGTCTTCTATTAAGCATAACTAAGCATTTATCAAAAGATTTAGCCAATATGTGTAAAGAGAATAGAACCCTAAATCAAAAGAACCTCAAATCGAATAGAACCCTAAATCAAAAGAGAATGAGAATGGAATCAAACAAAACTTCAAATAAGAAGAATGAAGAGTGAAATCATACTCACCGTGAGAGGGAAAGAACAACGAGAAAGCTGAGAGGGAAAGAAAGGGATGGAGCTTGGGCGAGAGAAAGGGATCGATGGAGAGAGAAGGGCGACTGCGGAGGGCTGCGGCAGAGACGGTGGCCTGGATGTGGCACGGCTGCGATGGCTGGGACGGCGAAGGAGAAGGAGAACAAAGGAGAAGAGCGACGGGTGAAAGGGTAAAGTGGAGCTCGAGAGTGAGAAGGGAGAGTGAGAGTGAGAGTGAGAGTGAGAAGCGTGAGAAGGGAGTGAGAGTGTACGTGTGGAGTGTACGTGTGAGAGTGCAACTTACGGGGGTTATAGAACCGCCGCAAATTTGGAGTTTAAAATTAAGCACTGACGGGAACCGCCGCAAATATTTTGCCACAAACAGTTGCATTTCTTGTGGTGGTGGATCACCTAGATGCCTACAGCGCAGTTGGACAAATTTCAAAGGTGTATGATTAAGTTTTTTCACTAACATTTTGGACAAAGAGAGTGTTTCTCTTATTAAAAAAAAAAAAGTTTATTTATGTATTTAGTCCGGAAAGTTGGGAGTGTTTTAATTTTGGTCTCTGGAAGTTTTTTTGACATTGAATCATCCTTAATTGTTTTGAAAATTTGGTTTTAGTCCTTGTTGTTATGAAAAATCCGTTAATTACTAGCGTGGCTAACGGAACATCACATGTAGGATGACGTGGATGATTCGGATCCACATGAGCAAAAGGGTCATAGCCCAATCCACAAACACATTTTGGTTGGACCTTGGCCCTTTTGCTCCTGTGAGTCAAGATTATTCACGTCATCCTATCGATGGCATGCAATGTTTGCACTGCACACATGTATGCTGATGTAGCGTTTCGTTAACTACATCAGCAATTAACGAATTTTTTCTAACGACACTAAAACCAAATTTTCCAAATAATTAAGGATGAATCAAGGTCAAAAAACTTCCAGAGACCAAAATCAAAACACTCCCAACTTTCAGGGACCGTAAATAAATATAAATTTTTTTCTCTTTCTCTTATTATTCACAACACACTAAAAGTGGGGACACTATACCGTGTCCCAATATTTTATGTTGTAAAACAATACTTTTAATTAATTAAAAATGGAAAGTAAATGAAAAATAAATACTATAATTTGATTTATGGTAAAAGAGTTTCAACACTATTATTAAAAAAAAAAAGAGAGAGATTCAACACTAAATATATGCAAATAATATTATATTACACTTAGTATAATAATAAGAAGATTCACTATTGACAATCAAGAAATCACATTTTCTTACTTCTATGCAAGAGAAATGTCTTACGAGGGAAGACGATGAAAGAGATCGAGAAAAGGTCGGAATACATTATTACGAGAATATGAACCTTCAGACTCATTCGTGTGACGCAGTTTAGCCCATTGTTCCTCGTGATAGATATGGTTAATTATGATAGAACCGTTATAATTACCATAATTAGATCCAGCTGAATTTACAAGGGATCGAGAAGGCGGCACAAATGGCTGGCCATTGAGTAAGGGTGCACCAGGGACTTTACCTTTGTTTTGATTGGAAGGATGCTCAATTGCGAAATCAACACTATAATTAGGCCTCCAACCTTTTCTCTTAACATCATTAAATAAGGACAGCAACTTACGTTTATCTTGTCTCATAGGTTTCTCTAATTGAACACTCAAATCTTCATAACCGTAGACTTTGTGAATCTTAGCCACAGCATAGAGACCAACATCTTGAGCAGAAACAAATAAGTAGTGCTTGACAACGATCATGTAAGGCCATTCTTCATCATCATCGCTTCTCTTTGCAAACAAAATAACAATAAGACCCTTTCTTTCATCGGTGTCACGCCCATATAAGTAAGATGAGGACTTAATAACACCACCTTGTGCTTCAGGGTTATTGTCTTTACAATTGGGAAGTTGCGACAAGGATCTTGGTCCATTGATGGTGAGCTTTGACACAAGGCAATCTTGTTCAACTTTTAGGCCCATATGAAAATCAACGTCCTCGTTTGATGGAGCAGGTTCATGGTCATGGAGTGAGATTGATAACTCCTCATCGTGCTCGTTGCGGTTGGTTATGGTTAAACAAACTTCGCACCTTGTTCTTCCTATTGAATATTCTGCGGTCCAAGTGTCCTCAACTTGACGGCCTCTCGAGATTTTGGTTTTGCGTAACACAATGTTACCAGCTGAGTCCCCCAAAGGAATTCTCTCAAAGTAGTTACTAACATCACTATGATTGTTTCCCATGGTGGGATATTATAATATGAGACACAACTAACTAATGGTGGGAATGTGTGGAATACATAAATGCATGGGAGATGATGAGTGTGCTTTGTGAAGGTAACACAATTGGCCTTCTTTATACAGTATAAATCTTTTAACGAATAACGGAATAAGCACATATGCAGACTTTGTGTTACTTCATATCTCAAAACTCAAATTATATGGATCGGATAAAAAATCATAAATTAGTTGTTCACGTGTTCATGTATCAAGTCTTAATGATAAGGATTAATTTTATCAAACTTATTTCTCACACAAATTTTAATAAAATGTAAAATACTCCCTCCGGTCCATATTATAAGCATCCTTTCTCTCACAAAAAGGTCGGATGTTTATAATATGGATCGGAGGGAGTAACTTTTAATTAAATTGTTTTGATATTTTTATAATATTTAATGAAATTTGATTGGCTAAAGATAAGAAGATAAAACATTTGGGAACAAAGAATCCTCATCCAAATCTTAATACTTGAAAGTTAAAAGTCTCAGGTTTGATCTTAGGTATCACCATTTTGATGAATTTAATTTCCCTTCTTTTATTCCAATAAAGAAAAACAAAACAGAAAATACATTGCTTATAAAAAAAATCAAATAAACTTTTTTTTATTTGACATATAAAATGGTATAAAGTTTGAGAAAGCAAATGTTGATTCTCAAAAAATGTTTTCTTCGGTAATTTCCTTATTTTGTTTTCTTTCACATAGATCCTAATTGGTTGGTGAAATTTTTTTATGATCAATTTAAAATAGTATTTGAAAATTTTATTTATTGAACAATTTAATCACAAATAAAATTAAGTCATCAAATAATCCTTAAAGCTTTTTTTTTTAAAAAAAAAAACCCTTAAATTCTTTCCTTGGACAATTTAAACCATATAAATCAAAATTTCTAAAGACTAATTTGCATTGTCAATAAAAAAAAGTATGGTTCATTTATTGATTTTATATTTTTTTTAGATCTAAATTGTCCTATGAACAAAATTTTCAAATACTCCCATCGGTTTCATTTATAAGCAAAAAAAGACAATAAACTAATATAAGTAAAATTTAATTAACTTTCTATTTCTAATACTCCCTCCGGTCCTTATTATAGGGCATACTTAACCGAATTACACATACCAAGGAAAGTGGTTGGTTTTATGAATTCTATGAGAATATATTGTAACATTACAATTTTACCCCCTTAACTTTTCTTGGAAAATTCGCACTCATTAAGAACAACAAAAAACACATACATAGTCAAAACATTTAATAAGGTCAAAAAAGAGAAAAATTAATAAATGATGCATAGAAAATATAAAGTGACTTATAATTAGGACCAAGAAAACTTTCTAGAATGTGACCTATATATAGGACCGGAGGGAGTACAATTATTCTAAAATATCTTCATAATGTGGTTAAGTCATTTAATTTTTGTTTCATTCCCAATGTAAATTTACTAAAATAGTTTACTTTTTTTTATGAATTTGAAAAAAATTAAATACACTAACCTAACTTTTTTAATAAGTGTGAATTAATTTTTGCTTAAAAATAAGAATGCATGAAGTACCATTTTAAAAGTTTAGTTTTTTTATGAACAAAATTTTACCATGTAAAAATATTGAGAACTAGCATTCTCGCTTTTTAATCCCCAATCATTTTTTTATGGGATTTGATCGATATTTTTTCATGAGATTGATTCGAAATGTTTCGTGATATTCCCAAGGACTAAACCTCCTGCTCTCTCTTCTCAACATATTACTCCCTCCCTTCCATAATATAGGGCATCATTTTGATAAAATTGGTGTCCTTTTTATAAGTCGATTTAGAATATCTAGGTAGTATTAAATAATTTATTCCAAATACACCCCTCATCATTGCATAGGGGTGATAGGATAATAATTACAATAGAGAGAGAAATGAATAGAGTTGTAAACTTTTAAATAGGGGTAACCTTGGAATAACAACATATTTTTTGATAAATTTGAGAGTAATAATTACTTCTCTTAATATGCGTGAATTAGGTAAAAGTGACTTATATTTATTGACTGAGAAAAAAAAATAGTGACATAGAAGGTCACCAATCCCGTCACCTTCCGCATCTTTCTTCCTCGAACTTGATCCCATCCATCTGCTGCTTCATGGCTAATCTCCCTGTTATCCCTCTCTCTTGCCCTCTTTCTCTCTTCTCAATCACACTATTCTCTTCAAAATCTCTTCATTTGAAGAGAGAAAACTTTTTTTGGGTCTCATATATTTTTTTCTTTTCTCTCCATTTTTTCTCCTAAATCAAACAGAGGAAAATGAAATTTTCTCTCCAAAATCTCTCCTCCAATTTTCTTTCTATCAATTTTCTCTTGAAACAAACAAGGTGTAAAGTCTAAACAGGCAATATTATTATATACATTACATATACAGTATCAGATAATATCCCTAAGATGAAATATCTATCTTAAGAAAGGAATACTCCCTCCGCCTCGAAATATAAGCAACAAAAAACATATTTCTCTTAGTTTAAAATATAAGCAAAATTAACTAACTTTCTTAAATTTTATTTCATTCTCAACGTCACTTTCCAAAAACATCCCTAGAAAATTGTTATCTTATTTAATTTTTGTTTCATTCTCAATGCAATTTTCCTAAATTACCTCTATTCTTTTATAAATTTGAAAAAAATAAATACAATCAACTAATCTCCTTAATAAGCATAAAATTAGTTAGTTTTGTTTATAATTCGAACCCGAGGGAGTACAAACATTACACCCACAATAATGTACTCCCTCCGTTTCATATAATAAGCAAAATTAACCATATTTGCACTTATTAAGGAGGTTAGTTGATTGTATTTAATTTTCAAAAATTTAGAAAAGAATAAAGGTATTTTAGGAAAGTTGCATTGGGAATGAAATAAAAATTGAATAAGATAACAATTTTCTAGAAATGTTTTAGGGAAGTGGCATTGAGAATGAAATAAAATTTAAAAAAGTTAGTTAGTTTTATTTATATTTTAAAACAAGAGAATAATATTTTTTTTTCTTATATTTCAAAACGGAGGTAGTATACAACAAGAATGGCCGAAAGGATGAGATTCTAAGAAGGGATAGCATGTTGACATGTCGTCCAATTTACGCAACCAGTGGATGGGCCAAAAGTCATACACGTGGCAATTTTCCAGTAGGTTTTAGTGCAATACCGAGATTAAGAAAACCCAAATCTTTCATGACATTTAATTAATTTTTTTTCTCTCTCTTAGTTTCTTTCTGAGATTTAGTTCTTCCGTCTCTTATTATAGGACATATTTTGGTAGAATTGGTGTTCTTTTTATAAGTAGTTTTAAAATACATATAGGTAGCATTAAAGAATTTATTCCAAATACACCTCTCATAATTACATAAAGGTGATAGAGTAATAATTACAAAAGAGAGATAAACGAATGAAGTTGTAAAGTTTTAAATAAAGGTAACTTTGGAATGACAACATATTTTTTGATAAATTTGAGAATAATAATTATTTTTCTTAATTTATGTGAATTAGATAAAAATGACTTATATTAAAGGAAAAAAAAGAAAGTATGTCTCATCATAACCACATGCATTACAATGCTTATGGAATCCCACAAGTTATTTTAGTTCAATTTGTTTCTCAAATCCACACTCTTGTGCTCAGGCTCCGCATCATTAGCTTCCGAACAATTGATGGAAAGTATATTTAAATATATATATATATATATATATGTATATATATATATATATGTATGTATGTATGTATGTTTCACACTTGTCAGACCTAAAAATATATCTTTCCGTCTCACACTTTACGAAAAGAGTATATTTTTTCAAAAAAAATACTGTTTTGTCTCATGCTTGACGAAAAGGTATATTTTCCTCTTTCATCTCTCCCTTGATGGAATGGAAAAAAAAAACGTTAAGATTATTTTAGTCATTAAAATTGTAAAATGGGAACAAAACCTCAACAATAGGACTGAAAATCAAATCCCAAAATATTTATTTCATTTTTATCCTCCCACACACACTCATAAGGAAAAATAAAAAGGGTTTTAGTTTATTGACCCCTTTTTTGCCAAAACCCAAATTACCCTTTTTTCTGGGTTTATAACACACTTGTTGGGGCCTAAGCGAGAAGTCGAAAATGAAAAAAAAAATACTGCTCGCTGGGGGGTCAACGAGCTGTGTAAATTTACACACTCGCTACCCCCCAGCTAGTTAACGAAAAAAAGGATTTTTTCCTAGCTCTCTCAGGGGTCAGCTAGCTTGTAATTTTATGAAGCTCGCTGACCACCCAGCTAGCTAGCTGACCCCCGATAAAGCTAGCTAACTGGGGGGTCAGAGAGCTTTGTAAAGTTACAAGTTAACTGACCCCTGAGAGAGCTAGTGAAAAATCCTTTTTTTCGCTAGCTAGCTAGAGGGTCAGCGAGCTTGTAATTTAGCTTTGTAAAATTACAAGTTCGTCTTTTTGAGAGAGCTAATGAAATTTTTTTAAGGATATTTTTGACTTTTCGCATTAACATAGGGGTCAACTAATTAATTGAGGGGTCAGTAAACTAAATCCCAAATAAAAATTATAAACAAGATGGGCCTCACGGCCCATACACTCAGCTCACACACATACACAAGTGAGAAACCAATGTTTTTCTTGCCTCTAGACGATCAAAGGATAGAAATAGTAAGGAACAAATGCAAGGCAACAGGAGCAGCGATGGAAATTAAGATTACTGTTAAACAATCGGTACTGGTTTGAGAAGATATGTCAATGGGCGACAATGCGCATATGGTGAGGCGCTAGTATGCACTAGTTTTCCAAGAACGGACACGCGTCATCAATATCTTCCTAAAGCGGTCTCGAACAAGAGATTCAACCGTCTTAATTTTCAAGACAAAAATCTCATCAAAAGTAAGCACTTTTCGGCGACAAGGAATGTCAAATATGTGAAGAGAGATCTGCTCGGCAGAAGCCAAATCTAACGATAAGAACTAAGCCATCAAATTTGGAAACTGCAACAACACATAGGCCTCCCCAAACAAAAACACCCAAACAACCAAAAAATTAAAATTTATTTATAACACAAACTTGCACAAAGGCAAAAGAGACCTAAATAAACTGAGAAAAACTTGAAAAAACAAGACAAAACCCTCACACCGAAGGGGAGGGAGAACCAAAAGAACAAGAAAAGAGGAGAAGGGAGATGGGAGAGAAGACAAATAAAAATAGGAGAAAGGAGGGATCTTTGATATGATGACAATGTGAATTTTTTATAGATCATAGATGACATGATAATTCAAAACCAAGTAATATTTTTAATAATATAGTATACATGTTTATGTTCAATAATGTTGAAGATCATATTCCAATATGTATTAGTCATTGTTCACGTTCACTGCTTATGCGGCTCATGGTAATTTAACATTAGGAAGAATAGTTGCAAAAATTCTTTTAGAAAAAGATCATAACAATCCATCAAATTTGAACAGAATTCCCACATCGAAAAATGTAGGTTAAGATTGAAAAGGAGTTTATTTACCCCAATAATAATAAGAAAAAGGCATTTTTACTTGTGAGCTTATGCTGTTGGGCCATTTATATGCAGGCCTGACTTGTGGGCTTATCCACTGTGAAGAAACAAAGCTTGGAAGCATTGTATTCAGGCAATTTAGCTACACTGTTCCCCTGTTTTTTCTATTTCTATGCTCTGGTTTTGTGTGATGATTAAAAAAACTAGTAAGTAAGCCCGTGCGATGCACGGGGCCATTACGCGAAGCCCCTAATTTAAACGTGAAATTATTAAAGGTTTCATATCATGACTTAAATTTGATTAACAAATAATTTATTCAAATTTGTTATCATGACTTAAATTTTATATTTTAAAAATAAGTATTTTTTTATCTTTTTCAAATAATTAATTATTGTAGCAAATAATGACTATTATTGAAAAGAGGACAAATACAATGATCTATTATAAAGATAATAACAATACAGTTGAAAGTCACTCTCTTTGCCATAAACTCTCATTCTTGCTCCATTTATCCCCCAATATTTTCAATTCTTGTTTCTTGCAATAATTTAACAAACAGCAACATGACACCAATATTAAAAGCTTAATGCAAGTGTTGACAATGTGAAACAGCTTTAACAAATTGCATAAAATAAAAATATGAATATTTCATGGAAAAAGATAGTCATCATAGTGGCTTTTATGAAACAGATACTAACAACATCTACCTTCTAGAACTTGAAAGGCAAAATCTAATTGATCGTTTATTACAATCAAAATTTTCTGCAACATCACATACCAGCTTTCTACATCTCCTCTTGATTTTGGAAGTAATGCAAGGCAATGAGCAAGTTTCTGGATGCACAATACAAAGCATACAATAAAACACATCATAAAAGACCATATGTATAAATATTTTTCTTGATCAAACTTTGAGTTCAGATTCTTTCTGTTTGTGTTAGGAGAAAGATTATAGAGAAAATGATAATGGAAGAAATGAGAATTACTGATGTATAAATGCATCAATCATTTCCAAATCCTTATCCTTAAATACCTTCATTTGGATTCTTATAAATATCTTTCTTGTCCATCTTTTGGAAACAAAGGCACTCTCCAAGATCACAAATTAATTTGACCAACAATATACAGTTGGATTAGAACTAATTATTTGCTTCAAAGTCAGAGATGGTGATAAAGAACCATCATTAGTAAAAGTTAAAAAAGCAAAATTAGTACAAGTTAGAAAAACAAAAGGAAAAGGAAATACCTCAAATGAGTGTTACACACCCCAAAATTGGTCCTTAAAATACCTATTCCACTTCTACTTATGCAATTAAATGTTGAAGACACTACAAAAAGTTCAAGAAAAAGGAAATCACAATCACATAGTACCAAAATCATGTCTTAGAAACAATATCAACTCCACATCATCAAAGAGGCAAATCGTGTAGTAAATAAATACTTCGGAGAATTTAGGAGAGGCAGAGACATATTGAACATCTTATATAATGAGATTACATGCAGCTAATAAGATTATTTATTTTATTATTACTTGTAGCTCCCAAGTCTTTCAAAAACATAATTGGTTAACAGGTCTGAAACAAAATCAACAAAAAAAATCATTTCAGAAGCTCACCCTTTCAATTAAGTAATAGAAAATTCATGCTAATGGAGTATACTAGTACTTTTTTGGGTGCGTCTATGGTGCATGGAAAATTAAGCCTCCACCAAATGTTTAGAGATGCACAGGTATTCCAAAATTTGCTATAACCTGTCAAACCAGTATTTATTTGAAAAAATGCTCCCATTAATTAAAATTTGCTAAAACACACCAAAAAAAAAAGTTAGGACAATTTTACCCTTATTTTTAACCTCCACATCTCCCATCATGTAAGCTCCCATTCCACCAACACCATTGCTGCTCACTACCACCATCACTCCCATTACACCGCATCATCCATATATGTTCTTCTCTGAATTCAGTACCATAAATAAATTAAGAAAAACTGATGTTGAATCACAAAGGTATTGCCACCTCGTCTTGCTGAGAGCAGAAGCTAAGATGGAAATATGATGGTCTTCCAAGCTTTGTTTCTTCACAGTGGAGTTGAAGAGCATTTAGCTGCTTCTTCAATTTGTCTTTTCTTTTCTGCTTTCAAATTTAAATCTTCTTCATTTGGTGAAGCCATTCGAGTCTCCGCCGTCTTTAACGTTTCCTTGTTAAGCCCTTTGGTTTCCACATCTTGAATAATATTCTGTCATACGTAAGTTGATCATGTGGTTGATGATGAATTAAATACTTAAGAATTTTGAGAAGATGCTTTTATTGTGGAGGTCAATGATAAATTAGATTTTGAGAAGTTTGAAAAAGGATAGGTATACTCCCCTCAAAAAAAAAAAAAAAAGAAAGGATAGGTATACTAGTAATTATTTTTTGGTTCCGAAATATTATGTCATTCGTGGTTCAGGTTAATAAAAATTAGGAAATTTCTAACATGCAACCTAAAATTGGATGGTTGTTATGCAACCTTTTAGTAAACTAATAAGAAGATGACAGCTAAGACATGTGTGTCATGTCATTCCTTGAAGTAGTGATTTATAATTTTTACAATTTAGTCCAACATAAAAAGTAAATTAATTTAATTTAGTCATTTGTACCTATTAGCAAATTAATTTAACACCTGTTGTTATAATCACTTGTTGTTTTAATCTATGTTATAATTTGCTAATAGGTACAAATGACTAAATTAAATTATTTACTTTTTATGTTGGACTAAATTGTAAAAATTATAAATCACTACTTCAAGGAATGACATGACACACATGTCTTAAGTGTTAGTACTTTTTATTAGTTTACTAAAAGGTTGCATAGCAACCATCCAATTTTAGGTTGCATGTTAGTAACTCCCTAAAAATTAACACATACTCCTTCCGTTTCAAAAAGTTAGTAACTTTTTAAAAATTCAACAAAAATAAGGAAACATGTTTTTAATGCATTATCTCCAAATTAACCAATTACCAAAGCAAACATTTAATACATGTTTCCTTAATTAACCAATCATAGAATATATAATTCAATTTCAATTTTTTATTCATTATTTTAACTTTAATTTGGAACAAAAAATTTCTATGTTTTTTACTAACTTTATGGGATGGAGGGAATATTAAAATTAACTTTTTTATTTTTATTTCTCTTACTCTTCTATTTAATTTTACTATTTATCAAATTTATATTGATCTTGATCATAAATAACGTGGTGATTCAAAACTAGCTAAATAATAATTTCTCATAGTATACCTGTTTAATTTATGTTCAAGAATGTTAGAAGAGCACATTCCAATATATGCCAGTCATGTTCAATGCTTGTGCGGCTCATGGGAATTTAACGTTAGGAAGAACAGTTGCAAGAATTCTTCTGAAAAAATATCATAACAACCCATCAAATTAATTTGTTTTTGTTCATGAACAGTGCAATAGAAGTCCCACATAAAAAAAAAGTACATTTAGAGAAGTTTATATATTTACCGCAATGATGAAAAAGGAATGCATTTTTACTTGTGGACTTATGCTGGCGAGCCATTAATATGCGTCCCTGACTTTGTTTTTGTTAAGCATTATTCACTCGTCACTTGTTATTTACATGGCACCCTCTTATCATGTATGTGAATATGTGACAAGTTGATGTGGTCTTCTATAGATAAGAGATATTTTTATTACAGGAATTAAAATAAAAAAAAATTAACATTTAAGAATTTATACCGATAAAAAAAAAATAAGGACTAAAATAAAAAGAAAATATCAACTTTCATATTATTAAAATTTAAATAAGCCAAAATGTATTTATTATTACATGTTACATGGTGCGAACGTATTGCATAATGTCTGAATGAGACGATGAATAATTATCACCGTTTATCATGAGCTTTATTTATTTATTTAAAATCTTGAAAAGTAGCATTAACTCTATTTGCACTATTTCGGTGAAAACACTCACAATATTATTATTACATATAAAATAAGTAAGACTTAATTAACGTTTTAATCTCTGAATTTATATGCTCTTTTGGAATTAGTTTTTAAATTTTTTTTCCGATGCTTTGGATCTTTGAACTTTGTTTAATTTTTGGAAATGATCATTTTGTCGCTTAAGTGATGATATAGCCCACGACACGTCATGTCACTTTCACAATATCGACGAGTCACGTGTTAAGTAGAGCCACGAGACACTACATGATTTTTTTTATTTAAAGAATAATTTCTTTTAAAATTTATCAAAAGATTCAATTTTCTTTAAAAAAAAATATAATTTTTAATTATTTTTAATAAATTTGAATTTTTTTTAATTTTAAAAAAATGACGTGGCATCATCTGGCACGTTACCTATCGATGTGGCGAAGGTAACGTGACATATCCTCGATCATATCACCACTTAAGTGATGAAAGAACCATTTTCAAAATTTAAGCAAAGTTTAAGAACTCAAAGCATCGAAAAAAAGTTTAAGGATCAATTCTAAAAAAACACCTAAATTTAAGTACTAAAAACTTAGATAAGATAATGACAATAAGTAATATATATCCTTAAGAACATTTATCTTAGGAATACATTAATACAATAGTGCGTGCATGTGTGGGATTAGTGAAAGGCTATCTATGCAACGAGGGATGGATAGGATGGCTTCCGACTTGGGCTTCAGGCTAATAATATATTATTATAAAAAATAACTTTACAAGAGTTTCGACGGAAAGAATTGCTCTACGCTGCCGCGGTTGTCCTCTGCTCTTGCTGGGAAATTATTGATTTTATTAAATATATGTATTTTTAATTATAATCAATTTTATTATATTCATTTCCCTTTCCCGAGTTGCTGTACACTTCTAGTGTCTTAGTGATTCTGCCGGGGTCGTTACTAGTGTTAACGATATTGTTATTGGTGGCATTACTTGGAGCTGGAGGTAAACCCATGGAATCATTATAAAGATCAAGCTCACAAGCCTCCATTTGTTTCTTAATTGTGGAAATTTGGTAGTCTGTATAATCCATTGTATGCTTCACAGGGCCCTCCACATCAACACTCAAACCACCACACCTTTGTTTATCAGTTATTTTTATTGACAGGTTGTAACTCAATTCACGATCAATATCAAATGAGTGTGTGGCCTTCACCTTCTCCACAACTCCCTTCTCGTCCTTTTTCTTTGCTAGTGTGAAACTACCTCCTAAACCAATCTCACGACAAGAATAAACTATGACTTCTGTGTCTGGCATAGGTGGCACACCATAATAATTCTCCTTAGAAAAATAATATGAACCTTCAAATTTACTATTTATCTTACATAATAAAACACCATACAACTCATTTCTTATAAACCGCATGTTGAAGCTGGCATAAGAGTCCTTACCATTATTTTCAAAGAGATTGATATCTACAACGTTAACACGACCAGCACAGCCATGAGCCAACCTCAAAGATCTTCAAAGAAAGAACTCTCTGACCAAATTTGTATCTGATGAACCGTCGGTCAGTGAACCTACCCATCCACTCTTCTACTGTCCGGCCAGGATTTCAACAACGAGTTATTGACTTCCAACGGAGGAGCACCGGACTTGAACCTGATAACACTCTGGCCATATTTACCATCTTGCATTGTGTATATATATATATATATATATATATATATATATATATATATATATATATATATAACTAACTATTATGTTTGTTCAATGTGGTCTATCTCACAAGTAAACATAGCCTCGGCCTCATTACTCATTTATAGGTGAAACTAGCTAGTAGATGTTGATCACAATGATTCTATGAACAGAGATTCTTAGCTTTTTCTTTTTTCTTTTTTTTTTCTTTCTTTTTTTTTTTTTTAAAGTTTGATAAGTGAGATTCTTAGCATTAAAAGAAAGCACCAAGGCATATATGTCAAGGGCCAACTAACCACTAGTCTACTAGATAAGATAGTGACCGGAGGATCATTTAAATAACAGAATAATTCCATGAAGAGCTTTTCAAGGTGCGAATTTCATATGCCATTCTTGTGGAGATGTGCTGCTTTATAAGCATTTAAAAAAAAATTATTTATAAGAATAGTAGAACCAATAAGAGAATTTGCACCTCATTTATATATAGGTGAAAGTAGCTACTTCATCAAAAGTGCTAATAAATTTGTACTTGTTTGAATTTCTTATAAGAAATGATAATTATTCCATTAACTGTGTTATTTGTGAGATCACATTTGATATTTTTATATTGTGTGTCATTTCATGTCTTGCATTTTTTTTACCATACCAAACGGTATTCGGATCTGGTTTGTCTTGCATTATTTTATTGATCATAAAATGTTACTCTTTCTCGATCTGAAATGATAGTAAAAAACATATAAAAAAATTGTACTAAATTTAATTTAAAGTAGTAAATGAAAAAATTGAAATTGAAATGATTTGGAAGACAACGTATTAAAATTATATTCTCATATTTTAATTAAAAAAACATGAATTAAATATTTGTTTTGATAATTAGTTGATTTGAGACAAGTGCATTAAAAAATGTTCCCTTATTTCAACTTATGAAACGTGAATTAAATATTTTTTTAATAATTGATTGATTTGAGACACAATATATTAAAAACATGTTCTCTTATTTTGTTAACTTTTCACAATTTTACTAATATTTTGGGACGAAGGAAATAAGTTAATGTTTATTTAATTCATCAATTTTTTTCTTTTGATCAATTAGAATGTAGTGAGACGTGGAGTAAGACATTATGAGACAATATATATGCTCTCCTTATTTGTACATCGTCTTACATGCCACAACTCCTCTTACAAGTTAAACCATCTTTATGTTATCTAAAATTGTTCCACTGATATTAGCAAGAAGCCAAGAAAGCATATGTTTTACTTTGCTATTTTTTGAAATCAAATTTTTCTTAACTGAAAAATGATTGATTTGGATTTGGTCCAATTCTACAAATTGCTTCTTCAAATGATTTTCTGCTGTCGTCGCTATTAGTCTTAATAAGCTTGGTATCGGTGGCATTGGAATCATTAATAAGGGCAAGAATACAAGCCTCCATCTTTTCCTTAATTGTGGAAATTTTGTAGTTTGTGTAATCCACTGCATGCTTCATAGGGCCTTCTACATCAACACTCAAACCAGAGCTTTGTTTATCTGTTATTTTGATTGACACATTGTAACTCAATTCACCATCAATATCAAATGAGTGTGTGGCCTTCACCCTCTCCACAACTCCCTCCTTGTCCTTCTTCTTTTCTAGTGTGAACCTACCTCCTAAACCACTCTCACGACAAGCGTAAACTATTACTTTTGTGTCTGGCATAGGTGGCACACCATAATAACTGTCCTTGAAAGACTCATAGGAACCCTCAAATTTACTATATATGTTACATAATAAAACACCATACATGTCATTTTTTATAAACCGCATATTCAAGATGGCACTAGAACCCTTACCAATTAGTTCACAGAGTTTGAGATCTACAATGTTAACATGACCATCACGCCCAACTTCAGATATTTTTAGATAAAGAACTCTCTTACCAAATTTGTACGTAATGATCCTTTTGTTAGTGAACTCATCATCACATTCTGTGTTGCCTGTGGATTTCCGCAAGATGTTGTAGACTTCCAATGGAGGAGCACCGGACTTAAACCTGATAACACTCTTACCCTCTTGCATTCTATATATAGCGCAGCTAACTAACTATATATTATTATGTTTTTATATTCAATGAGCTCTCACAAGTAAATATAGCTTCTTACTCATTACTCATTTATAGGTGAAACTAGCTAGTTAATCACGCACTACGATTCTATGAACAGTGATTCTTAACTTTAAAAGAAAGCAAAGCATATATATTGAGTGCCAACTACAGAACTACTAGAAAAAATAATAGTGATCGGAGTGTTTATAGAACAGAGTAAATCTTTGAAGGGTATTTAATTTGGAGGTTCAAGTTTCATAATAAGCATGCATATTATCTATTTATTTATAAAAATAGTAGAACCAATCAGATCATTTGCACCGTACCATTACTCAGTTATAGATGAAACTAGTCACTTGATATATCACCGCGTACGGAGATTAGCGTTAAAACTTAAAAGAAAACAAGGCATCTTTCTATTGCAAATAAGAACTGACTTTCTTTTCACACCCCCATTTTTCTCCTCACCTCTCATTTTTTTCGCCTCATATGAGGTGGAAGTGCTTTTTTTCACCCTTTCCGCCTCTTGAGAGGTGGAAAACCCAATAAATTTACACTTCCGCCTCATGTGAGGCGGAAAAAATGGGGCGGAAAAAATGGGAGGTGGGGAGAAAAATGAGGGGTATGAAAAGAAAGTTTCAATAAAAAAGCTTACTATTCGTTATGAGCATCCACTTGGTGACATGTTTAGACAATTGGATGGGGGCGGCTCCGATGCATGTAAATAGATAACATGTATCGGTGCATGCGAAAATTTTATTTTTTTTAATACAGATTTATTTAGAATATTTTTTAACACAAATTCGTATACAGATTTATTAGAATGTGTAAATTTTGAATACAGTTTTACTCAGTACAGTTTTTTAAGAACACAGAGTAAAAGAAAAAAATAAATCCAAATTATAAAAATCAATTCATATAGGTAAAAAAGAAAACGCATAGAATATTTTTTAATTAATTAAATTTTAAAAAATAAATAAAAAAACCCAAAAAAGAAGACATGCACCGGTGCATGTTATCTATTAACCTGCACCGGAGCCGCCTCTGCTGATGTTTCTTTATTTGGATGGAATGGAAATAACGGTGATCGTGAGGCGTTCAGATCCTCTCCATTACCCCAATGTAATGGAGATCTCCATTAGTTGCAAGGAGAGCTTGACACATGGCAAAGAGAGAAATCAACGGTTGAGATTTAAAAATATAAAAATTATTTTCAATAATAAACCCTTAAATCCCTGAACCCCAAATCCCTCTTCCCCTTCTTCTTCGACAGAGAGACAGCAACGCCCATCGTTCCGAGCACCACCGCACTACTCCGTTGTCGACTCGCCACCGGGTATAGGTCCCGTCGCTCTCTCATTCTCCCTCGTTCTCGCTCCTCTTCCACTTTCCTTAACACTTTCCCCCTTCTCGTTTGCTCATGACCCGCCCCACTAGAGGGGTCATTTCCGTCACCACTCCATGGTCGTCGCCCCCTCCACGCTATGAGCCAAATCACCTTCGAATCAAGACGGAGTATAATGGATTCAAAACAGAGAGGTCAGAGCTCTTGAATTTAATGTTATTTCGTAAAGTTTCAGTTTTGATTCTATTCTTATTATTTTATTTTAATTTCTAATTTTTTAATATTATGCTTTGTGATAATATTTTAGAATCCTTCACTTGTTTCTTGATGAATCATGAATGTAGCCTACAAAATTATAATTTGCATTATAGTCTCAACTTAATTGCATGGAGCACCCTTTGGGTAAGCATTTCCTATTCTAATTTTATTTAAAGAATGGTTGAAATGATATCATAATACCAATGTTTTTAGTCATCGGCAAAATAGAAGAGAGAAGAATGATGTTCAAATCTGCGATCAGATGTTTTTACTTTTTAGTCATTGGCACTGAAGTTTTGTTTGTATCATTATTTTTTTTTTGCAATTTTGACAATTTTAATTTTTTTACTTATCTGCTTTGAAATGGAAGTAATCAACATTTAATTATAATCTTGTAGGCCGAGGTAATTATCATGAAGCTGAATGAGGAGAGGCACACAAAGGATCCTTAGATGTGGCTTTGAATTTTGGAGGCTGCACTTGTTTTTCTGCTGCTGCTGGTTTTTAGCTGTTGATGTTGCTTTTTCTTCTTTTTTGCCATTGTTTTTGGTGTTATGACATCTATTATAGTGATTAATTTGTAAGAAAATAGAGAATCGTGGTTCATTGTAGGTTATATTGTAGAATCATGGTTCATCTATTATAGATGAGGAGGGAAACCCAACGGTAAGGATATCAGCTTATATAAGCAAGCAGGGGGTAACCAGGTATGCATCCTTCAATCCCACACAAACACACACACCACCCCAAAATCTACTAAGAACGACAATAGAGCTGGTATCCTGGAAATCAGGGTGCCTATCTGCAGTCTGAAAGTAACAGTAGAACACTGGTATACTTGACCGATTAGTTCAAGTACAGACGTTCTACAACAGAACACAACCCAAATGTATTTCTGGATTTGGCTTTGGTCTTTTTATTCATGTGTATCCAGATCATTCACGTCATTAAATTGATATCACGCAATACTTGCATATGTGTATGCTGATGTGACGTGCCGTTAGCCACATCAGACTTTAACGTATTTTTTCCAATGGTAGGGACTAAAACCAAATTTTCAAAACAATTAAAAATAAATTAAAGTTAAAAAAAACTACCAAAAATCAAAATCAAAACACTCTCAACCTTCGTAAAACTAAAAACATAAATAAACCTACCTTATAAATAAGTCATCTCATCATCAATAAGAAAAGCATGTAATAATCATGTATGACCTTCATTTCTCCACAATTTTAAGACACCCCGGGCTACGTGTTTGTTTTTCTTTTTTTAATTAAAATTCTGGTTTTTGCTTATTTTTCAAAAACCAGGACCTATGCCCGTGCCATACACGGGTTGGTATTTGTTTGAGTTTTGTTAATTTAGAGAGGTGTTATTTGCACCCTGCTCATTACTCCATACACTCAACTTTTATAATTTTTTACACCAAGTTTCTAATATTACCCTAATCATTACTATTCACATCCATACATCTATTATTTACACCCATTACTAATATTTACACCCCTAATCCTAAAAACCTATATATATCAATACTCACACCCTATATATCACTACTTGCACCCAACTTCTTCTCCTTCTCAGATTACTGCATTTTTGGACAAGTTCGTGTCAATTTCTGTGATTCAAGTCTTTTATTATCATCAATGGACAGAACTGTTGGTACCATCGATGGTGCCGTATTGGATGGCACCACATCAAAGTTAACGAATCTAACTGTGCATAACAAGGATAAGTAAGGAACCGGAAACAATTTAGCTTCACTCATCTAGAGACAAAAAAACTACAGTATTCACAAATCAATAGAGATGCTCCATTGGTATAACTCTTTCTCTGGTACACTCGAATCAATAGTCACCAATCCAGACTCCTCATCATATCCGAATCCAACCTCTTCTGAATCAACTGTTACCAACTTAATGAATTCAACCTCTTCTCGCACTCTGATTAAATTCACGATAATGTTTTTAATGATTAAAAAGGTATGCAAGGTTTTGAGTGAGCAAAGTGGTGAACATGATTTTTATGGAGAAGAGGATCTGAGAAGAAGAAGAAGAAGAAGTTGGGTGCAAGTAGTGATATATAGGGTGTGAGTATTGATATATATAGGTTTTTAGGATTAGGGGTGTAAATATTAGTGATGGGTGTAAATAATAGATGTATGGGTGTGAGTAGTAATGATTAGGGTAATATTGGAAACTTGGTGTAAAAAATTATAAAAATTGGGTGTATGGAGTAATGAATAGGGTGCAAATAACACCTCCCTTAATTTAAGAGTGCAAAAAATTAAGTGTATATTGAAAATTTGAGTGTGGTAGCAAAATTATTAATGATATTATCAAAATTGTGTTAATTAATTTCTATATTTGGAAATGAGTCTAATCATTCCCAAATACTTAAAATTCTTGATCTTTATTAATTATGAGTTATGACTTTAATGTCTTAAGTTTTCTTACTCCCTCTGATCCTTATTATAGGGCATACTTAACCGAATTACACATATCAAGGAAAGTGGTTAGTTTTATGAATTCTATGAGAATATATTGTAACATTACAATTTTACCCCCTTAACTTTTCTTGGAAACTTCGCACTCATTAATGAACAACAAAAAATACATAGATAGTCAAAGCATTTAATAAGGGCAAAAAAGAGAAAAATCAATAAATGATGCATAGAAAATATAAAGTGACTTATAATTAGGACCAAGGAAACTTTCTAGAATGTGACCTATATATAGGACCGGAGGGAGTATGTTGTAAATATTTTCTTAATCATTAGACCTATTTCCAAATATTTCATTAACAGCGAGCTCAATTGACAAGTCTTAGAGGCATTTTCATACATTGTTTCTTTAGAAACATATGTTTAATTTAATATTTGGAACATTCCTGTAGATTTTAATAGCATTTTGAGATTGCTTTATTTTTAGCTTCCGCACTGATTTTAATATATTACCGGTATAAGTTATATTTAATGGCTTATTATTTCAACATTCTGGATATTATATTTTATCAAATTTGACATCAGGATTGAGAAAATGTATTTATATTTGAATTTTGATATTTTTTTTCTTACACAATAGCTGTCTGTAAGGACCGTTAACTTTATTATTATTTCAAGATTCTGAATATTATATTTAATCAAGTTTGACATCAGGATTGAAAAAATGTATTTACATTTGAATTTTGATACTTTTTCTTACACAATAACTATCTGTAGGATCTGTAACTTTATTATTTTTCAATCAGTTTTGAGTAATTAAAAATACAATATTGATGTATTTAAGTGTATTTTATTTTTAGGATCATCAAACTTTTAGTTATAATGCAAAATATTTACACACATTAATCCACAAATGAATAATAATAATATTATATGAAAAAAAAAGAAGGGCTGAAGTTTTGGCGGGTTGGGTGGGAAAGGAGAGAATGAAGATTATGTTATTTTATATATAGTGATAAACATGTTATTTTATATACAGTGATAACCATAATTTAATATGTTTGTTTGTCAATGCATGTTACAATTTTATATTATTCCCTCTGTTTCATATGTAATGTTGTTTTAACATTTGTACTATGTTTCATAAGTCTTGTTATTTTATAAACTCAATACATAATTAATGCTATTTTTTCAAACACACCTCTATTACTACATATGAAAGGGAGGGAGTATATTTTTGGAAAATAATTAAAATATAACATTTTCCTCGTAGAACTTGTAAATTATTTTTGGCAAGATTATTTTTTTAAATCATGTAGTTTTCTTATTTTATCCTTATCACTTTAACACATTAGCTACCTCTTATCACCATATATCACCATACATTTTTTTTTTTAATTTACTCGGTAAAAATAATTTTCTTTACACTGTCTAAACAAAACATACTAACTTACTAACTTAAATTCATTTTCAGCTACAAAACTCAAACATAAACAAATTATCACTACTAAATTTTTTTTTTATATATATAATCACAAATAAAAATAATCATAATCTAATTTTATTAGTTATACCAAACACGTAGTCTGTGTCTACTTCTTTCAGCATGGTATTGTTAACTTGCAATTGAGGAACACCACACTTAAACTTGATCTTACTGTTACCCTCTTGCATTATTGTTTTTTTTTTTTTTTTCAATTCAAACGGATGCTATTTACTACATACGACTATTAAGTTTATGCAATGTACTTTTGATGAGTAATCCTGCTTTTGCATCATTACTCATCTATACGAGAAACTAGTTGATTGATTGCTAATTATATAAGGCTTAATTATATCCGGAGTCTTTGTAGTTTGGATCTCTTTTGTGAGATATCTTTATGCTTTTTTTTTCAATGAATATATCCATGTAATTTACTCCGGTTAGGTATTTGCCCTCAACTCCTTTTTCGGCGAGTTTTTGGATGAGCTGGACCGCCGGAGCTCCACCTAGAGCTGACACGTGGTAGTCTTTTAATTTTTTTTTAAATTAAAAAAAAAATAATGCTTAATTATGTCTGGGGTCCCTGTAGTTTGGACCTTTTTTGTGAGATACCCCTATGTTTTTTTTTTTCAATGAATATACCCCTATAGTTTACTCCGGTTAGGTATTTTCCCCAGCTCCTTTTCCGATGAGCTTTTGGATGAGTTGGACCGCCGGAGCTCCACCTGGAGCCACGTGTTATACATGTGACACTATGTTGCACCAATACGGGTACGGTACCGGATACGGGTACAGTACCGAGTACGAGGTACGACATTTTCTAAAAAACTAGGATTCGGGTACGACAATATAATTCTAATTTTATAAATAAATATATATAAGCAAGGTGAAAATAAACGATTTTGACATTGAAATAGCATATGAGTATCGTAAAATTATAGGTTGATGCTCAAAATAAGTCAAGATATAAGTCCGAAAGATTGATTATAACATTAAAAAATATATTATAAGCCAAAAATTACATTATTGGTAAGATCCACACCTAAAATATACCTTAACATACTAGTTACAAGTATCCAGGAGTACGGTACGTGTACTGGTACCCAAGGTGTACCGGGTACGGGTATGTCACCAGTTTAGGAGTACCCATGTTTCAAAGCGTGGCAGTCACTTAAATTTTTTTGTTTAAATTGAAAAAAAAATAATAAAACAATAGAATAAACTAATAAACTACAAACAAAAAAAACAATCAAAATCAATTTGCTGATATTGCAAAGATTGAATTCTATGATTTAGATAAAATGATGTGTCAAAGGATTAATGTCTGTGCTTGATTAATCAATTTTCTGGAAATGAAAACACTATATGTCCCTTGACATAGGTATATGCTTTTGTATGTATCTTCATTTTTCAAAGTCTCATCTTCTACTTCACCTGTTTCTATTCTATTTGATGTTTCTTTTTTTATTATTTTTATAAAAAAAAATGTCAATTGTTCTTGTGTTGCTCATTTTCGCATGCCACCTTGATCCTAAATGGTGACCTCGAAGAAGCTGCAGATCTGGAGCTGGAGGACTTCATGACTGAAAAGAAGAAGAAGAAGAACCGAACGACTGCTGGAGGAAGAAGATGACAGCTACACCGTGGGATATGAAGTGAGAACGCCAGAGGGAGATGCTGGTTGTGAGTGAGAGAAAAAGAACGAGGAAGATGGATGTATCGAATGGAAGGAAATAGGAAGGATTATAATAACCCACGTTTTTTTTTTAGTTTATTAGTTTATTCTATTGTTTTATTATTTTTTTAATTTAAAAAAAATATTTAAGTGACTGCCACGTGTATAACACTTGGCTCCAGGTGGAGCTCCGGCAGTCCAACTCACCCAAAAACTCGCGGAAAAGGAGCTGGGGGCAAATACTTAACCAGAGTAAACTATAGGGGTATATTCATTGAAAAAAAAAGCATAGGGGTATTTCACAAAAGAGGTCCAAACTACAGGGACCCCAGACATAACTAAGCCTTATTTTTTTTTTAATTTAAAAAAAATTTAAGAGACTGTCATGTGTCAGCTCCAGGTGGAGCTCCGGCGGTCCAGCTCACCCAAAAACTCGCCGGAAAAGGAGCTGGGGGAAAATACCTAATCGGAGTAAACTACATGAGTATATTCATTGGAAAAAAAAAACATAGGGGTATCTCACAAAAGAGGTATAAACTACGGAAGCCCAGACATAAATATGTCATTATATAATGTAAATATATTCTTGGAGTTAAAAGAAAGCCAGGCATATATATTTAAGGCCACCCGGTAATAGAAAAGAGAGTGACTGCAAATTAAAGATGGAACAAACAAAATCTATCCAAGAGTTATGAGGTAATTGGAATATCAATGTTCTTGTGGACTGAAATTAGAATATAGAATAGAGTTTTGCAATCACTGCCTTCATCATGTTGATAAAGTCTGACTACGTCCAAATATTTGGTAAGCGTTATTCTATTCATATCGTGGACAATATTGTAGATTCTCACGTCACACGTCGTCTTATCCCAGAATTAAGATTTTCTTTATTTGCTTGTCCATTTCCTTATCCCAAAATATATGTTATTTCATGTTTCATTCCATTTTGATTAATAATAAATTATGAATTCATTAAATTTTATAATAATATCATATTTTATTAATCAATTAGAAAAAATAAAATATGAAGTGACACAGGTTATGAACAGCAAATATTATTCATAATGTAAAAATATGAGTAATACTTGAACTATTATGTGAGTTATTGTATACTATTATATACTCCTTTCATGCCAACAAATTTTTACAAAATTTGTAAAAGATACTTTTTTAAATCAAAGTTGAAATAATTAATAAAAATTAATATTGTATAATATATATATATATATTCTATAATTAATAATTATATGTTATTATCAAAATGATCATACATACTAAATTTCAGATCATTTGGAGATTCATAGATATGTATGTAATCTAATAATCCATATTTACTTATAAATAACGTATTATCCGTTAAAATAAAATAGTCTGATGAAATATCAAATAATTTTTAGAGATTAATAGGTATGCACTGACAGTGTAAATTTTTTACACCATCAGTTCATCATCCACCATTCGTTTGTATTACTTTAATCTAAAAGCCAACGACCATACACGGATGAAAGGTGGATGATACACTGATGGTTTAAAAACCCTTTACACTGTCGGTGCATTTTCCATTTTCTCTAAATTTTATATTCTATGAAATTTTGTAGACTTGATCTACTTGATAATAACATACAATTCAACTGTTAGATTGACAAATTTCATAATATATAAAAAGTTAATTATGTAAATGTATAAGTGACCAAGTTTTACACCTGGTGTCAACGGATTCTAACTCATATTTTAAATACAAATAGGGGTTGTTTTTGTTGACATACGGTTAATTGTGAGTATGTTATACACGGTTTCTTTATCACTGTGGAGGGGGCTATGTACTGTGTTTTTCTCTTTTGAGAAAAGCACTGATTATTCTTGTACTCTTTTATGGTTTGCTGGAGTCTGCCTTATATTTTTTGCAAGAGAATAAAGTTGCTCCCGATAACAGTAGAGAAGTTATCTTCTCAATTCCACTAAAATTAAGACACGTGTTCTAATTTTAATTTGTTTTTATTTTATTTTTAATCTTCGTATCTTCTAACCTCCCTGTTCCTGCTCTCTTCCTCTTCTCCAAACATCTTCATCCCAAACCACAATATACAAGAATAAATTTCAATCCGGAAAAAAAAAGAAAGATGAAATTACAATACTTTAGCCATTACCGTACTCATACTCCCCCAAAAGCCAAAGTTCTCAAACTCAACAATTGAAAGAAATCAAAAGAAAATTCAGCTTCAACGTCACAGAACCCAACCACCACAACGACTGGTCCTTGTTAAAGCACAAACTGCACGTCTCGCGTCACAGCCCATTACTGTTGAGCTTCGGCATATCCATGTCCATCACTTCCATCTTTGTGCTCGAGCTCGTGCCTTGTGGCCACCACCAGAAGCGAACTAGCTAGCAAGCGGATCGCCACCAGCGTTGCCATCACTACTCTGAGCAGAGTTGAGGTAAGTTGCCGTGACTTCACTAATTACGCCACAGACCTTCGTGCTCGTTGTTGGACAACCACCATCCCGTGTTTGTTTCACAGTAGAGTGACAGAAAACTGAAACTAAGGATTCATTCGACAATATGGTTGTGGCATAGGATACTAAGTATAAATTTTCTAAGGCAATGCACTTTGGTCAGTTTTTCTCTTGTACCTTCTCTAATCCATGAAGGAAGAAGGTAATCTTAATTGTTTCCTTCACTATTGGAATACCTTTCTCCTGGTTATGTTGGTTTTGTTTAATCTATACATTTGGGAAATATAAGGTGTTTTGACTCTTCTCCGTATGCATTAATTATGCTTATTTGTTCAAACAGTTCATTGGAACACGTGGCTTAATTTTAGTGGAATTGAGAAGATAACTTCTCTGCTGTTATCAGGAGCAACTTTATTCTCTTTTGCAATCTAGCAATAAAATTTTGTCTTATTAAAAAAATCAATGAATCATATATTATATTATCATTTGATGACTTGGAAAGAGTATAATATTATTTTATCCTATAATAAAAAAAAATGTGAAAGAAAAGTTGCCACATTAGAGTGTGTGTATATATATATATAATATCATCAATTAGCTAAGTAAGAAAAGTAAGAATATTTCAAAGACAGATTCCTATTATATATTACAATAATGTTACATGTACATCCAGAATTGACATCTGGATACATCCAGAATTAACATCTGGATGTACATCTGTTTGTCTTATGTGCATAAATAAATTATTGATTAACTAATTACAATTCATGTAATTATTTTTCTGAACCTTAGCTTTTTATTTATTATCATAACTTTGATTTTGAACAATAAATTTTGTTCATTTATACTATTTTTGTAAGACAAAGGGAGTAATTTTTTAATTTTCTTTATTTTCTTTTTAAAGGCACTTGCATGCATTAAGGATCCGAGAGAGGTGTAAATGCATTTTAATAAAAAGTTTTATTTTTTGTTGTCAATAGTACAAAAAATATTCATTCTACCATGGGTGTAAGTGATCCAGTTCCAGACCGCGAGATCGCTCGAATCGGACCGGATCAGACCGAAAAATGCAATTCGGTCTGGTCTCACGGTCCGGTCCGATCTCAAAATTTTTAGACCATTACTGTATGGTTCGGTCCATGGTCTCATGATTTTTCAGACCATAAAGACCGGATCGGACCGATTACTTAAAAAATTAAAAAAAAAGCCCAAATGCTCTAAACTTCCTCTTTCCATGTGTTTTTTCCACTGTTTCCCCTTCCCAAGTTCCAATTCCTCCGATCTCGGCTTAACTTCCACTTTCCATGCTCTTAACTTCCTCTTTCCACTGTTTCCCCTTTCCACTTTTGCGTCGCAGTCCACTCTCTCCCTCCTCGGATCCGCTTCCTCCGTTCTCTCCCTCCTCGGATCCGATTCTTTCTCTCTCTCCCTCCTCTATGCTCGCCGTCGTTCTTCTTCTTCTTCTTCTTCTTCTTCTTCTTCTTCTTCGTGCTCGCCGACGCTAGTGAAGCCGCCTCCATCGACATCACGGTTTGCTCCGATTCGATTCCGCCACTCGTTTCTCTCTCCTCCTCCGATCGTTCACTCTCTCCCTCCTCCATGCGCCGCCGCTGGTTCCTCGCCACCGCCGCCGGTTCCTTGCCGCCACCACTCTCTGCTGTCAGTTGAATCTGATTTTGATTAATTGATTTTGCCCTTTGTGTTTGCTGCCTTGATTTATTTCCAGCATTTTAAATTTTATTTTAATGATCTAAATAGACCGGACCAGACCAGACCAAATTGGTCTGGACCGTTGCGGTCCGGTCCGATCTTTAAACATAAAACACATCGGGCCGGACCGGACCATGTTAATTTGATTGGTCCGGTCTCCAATGTCCGTCAAAGACCAGACCGGACTGTTACACCCATACATTCTACACCCACGGTGCTCTTAATAATTTTCTTTCCTTAAAAAAATAATGCAAGAATTATAGCCCATTCTTATTCCTCATTTTTTAATTGGCAAAGAATAAATATTTGTTCAATCTCAAAGGAATGATACATTTAAATTATCATAAGAAGTATAAAATTCAATTGTCTCCTTATTGTTACCCTTTTTTTTTTAAGGAAAAACAATAATGCATTAGAAAATAATAAAATTCAAATGTGTTATTTTTCTCACGAGCACAGTATATATAATTCATAGCTATTCCTATTTTTTTTTTTGAATGGGAAAGATTTTATTTATTAAGAAGCGGCATTAGCCATAGAGAGTACATCACGTAACATAATATCATACGCTCCAGGAGGAAATTCCTCAATCCAGATATGCTCTCCTATGTTCAACGCTAACTTAGCTAAATGATCCGCTAATCTATTCCCAGCTCTACCAATATGTGATAGAGAAAAAAATTGGAAATTATTTGCCAACAATAAACAGTCTAGAACTAGACCATGGTAATAAGAGGAACCAAAATTAGGATTGTTCCAATCATTATAGAGGACCAGAGAGTCTGTATCAAATTCCACCTTGTAGAAGCATAGATCTGCTGCAATAGACATTGCCCATCTCAAACAGAGGACTTTAACATCCTTGACTTCTACTGATATAGCAAGAGACTTGCAAGTTGCTGCCAATATGCTTCCTTCTCCATCCCGAAAAGCCACACCCATACCAACATAGCCCTCTTCCTTCAAAGATGCATCAATATTTTCTTTAATTCTATCTCCCGTAGGTCCTTTCCAGCACACCACGGAATTTGTCTTCTTGTTTGCTCCTTGAGGATCAGGAAGAGAAATAGATTTTGCTTTGATTAGAGTTTGTTCCAAGGACCATTTCTTTCCTTCAAATTGCCATTGATTTCTACGGACCCAAATGGCCCATAATAGATTAAAGGCTTGAGAGATATACCCCCTTCGTGTCTGCTAGGGCTTCCTCGAGCGGCGTAAGGGTTTTCAACCTCGTGATTCATCGAGGCTTCTCCACCAGTCTTTCTGGTCTTTCCTTGTTTTTTCAACCATAGTTTCACTATGGATCAACAAGAAGAAGAGGAACTCACCATTGATATCCCTGAAGAGGATATCCTACCAAATAGTAACACTAATGAGGAGGATGCATGGCTAGTGGGTAGGCTGGCCACTCATAATTCCTTCAACATCAAGGCTTTCAAAACGACGATGGTCCAGGTCTGGAAGGTAAAGGGCGGAGTCCAAGTTCGTGATATGGGACGTAATCTATTCACGTTCTGATTCTTCTCATTGAAGGATAGGGATACCGTGATGAAAAACGGGCCATGGAATTTTGATCGCCAACTTTTAGTGCTACGCGAACTGAGTATTGAGGAAAACCCTACTACGGTGGTACTAAACAAATCTTAGTTCTGGGTGAGAGTCTATGATCTACCAATGCTGATGCGAACAGAAATAGTGGCCAAGTCTATTGGCAATAGTGTGGGTGACTATGTGGAGTGGGACCCATCCGAGGAACAAAGACTTGGGAAATCCATAAGAATCAGGGTGTGGGTTGATGTAACAGTCCCTCTGAAAAAAGGTCTCAAAATAAGAAGGAAGGACAAGGATCCTATTGCTGTGAGATTTGCGTACGAACGATTAGCCAACTTTTGTTACTACTGTGGCATGGTTGACCACCTGGCCAAAGATTGTGATGATAAAGATGATGAATTCAATGAAGATGACATAGAGAATTTACCTTTTGGCCTCAAACTCCGGGCTTCACCAAAAAGGTCAACTGTAATAGTGGGTCAAAAGAGAGAAGTCTTGGGGGCTAAACGACAAATATTCCCAGTTCCTGATGCGAATCTGCCAAACAAAGATGGAAAAAACGACTCTGCCCAATCAGAGACCCATGCTACTAATTCTATTGAAGAGGAGGCACGCAATAAAAAGGTAGAGATGGCAGACGTGGTGAATTCCCTCTCAAAGTGCCAACTCTCTCAAAACCGTGAGGAAACAGATGAAGTCAATAGCACTACGGTAGCAGGTAATACATATAAAACTGAAAATCCTCAGAATGGCAACCCTCTTTTAGAAGAGGCCAAAATACAACAGATGGGTGAGCAAACCAGTTCTAAGGATCTGCCAATTAATCCTTCACATACCCAGCCTGCTACTACATCACAAATCAGCAATGGAAAGGTGAGTTTGGCATCTGGAAATGAGCAGCATAGACAGAAGAAATGGAAGAGGAGCACCAAGACTCCTTCAAAACCAGTTGAGGGGATTGAGACTCAGCTCAATCAGAAAAGGAAGTTATCTGGATGTGGAGCGATAGATGATACTGATACGGAGATGGTTGACAGGGTTAATATGAAATGTGCTCGCTATGATTTGGCGGAGGCTGATACTCAGCCCCGCTAGTCCCAATGAGTTGCATCAGCTGGAACTGTCGTGGGCTTGGGAACCCACAAACAGTTAGAGCTTTGAAGAAGCTCATTAATTTTGAAGGTCCCGATCTTGTCTTCCTCATGGAAACAAGAAGAAAAGTCTCAGAAATTCAGAATATGAGATACATGGGTAGATTGAATAATATGTTTGCTGTGGATTGTGAAGGCAATGGCAGAGATCGTTCTGGTGGTTTAGCCCTCTTCTGGAAGGACACTGTGGAGGTATCCATTATTTCATCCTCTCTTAATCATATTTTATTTTCCACACCTTCAGCCCTTCCAAATATAATGATGAGTACTGCTTGCATCTATGGTTTTCCCGAGTCTTCATGCAAATATAAGACCTGGGATCTGCTGCGTTCTCTAAAACCACATGATGACACCACCCCGTGGATTGTTTATGGAGATTTTAATGAAGTCCTTTGTCCTGATGACAAAATGGGAGGTAATTCTATCGACTTCAATCACTCTCTCAGTTTTCAAAATGCTCTTGATGATTGTGATCTTAGTGACTTAGGTTTCTCTGGATGAAGCTTTACTTGGACAAACAAGAGAAAGGAACCAGACTGTATTCAGGAACGGTTGGACAGAGCCGTAGCCAACTCTGCTTGGAGAAACCTTTACTCAAATGTCACAGTAACACATCTTGACAGATTCGCATCAGATCACAACCCAATAAAAATCAGTTTTTCAAGAAGTGGGCCCAACAAGCGGAAAAGGAGAAGGATGTACAGATTTGAAGAAGCTTGGTTGTTTGATGAGGAATGTGATGATATTGTTAACACTCATTAGTGGGGTGGAGGCAATTCAGTAATGGACAAAATTCGCTGTGTTGGCAGTGAATTGATGAATTGGGGCAAACAGAAATTCCATCAGATGCCGCAGAAGATTAATGAGCTAAAAGAAAAACTGAATCGGCTGCAGACTCTACACAGCGATGAACAGGTTATTGCAGACATTCAGGCGACTGAAACTGAACTAGATGACTTTCTTAGAAAAGAGGAAGTAATGTGGTGTCAGAAATCCAGAGCTAATTGGCTGTCATATGGAGACCGGAACACAAGCTTCTTTCACAAGAAGGCATCTCAAAGGAGGCAGAGAAATAGCATTGCTTCTCTAAAGGATGATAATGGGCAGACCTTTTATGATGAAGAAGAAATTGGAAGCATTCTCACTCAATATTTCCAGAACCTGTTTCATTCTTCTAATCCAATAAATATAGAAGCATATACCCACCTGGTGGCAAATAGGGTCTCACATGATAATGCAGAGTTCTTATCAAAACCTTTCTCTGGAGATGAAGTCAAGTTAGCCCTTTTCCAAATGCATCCGACAAAGGCTCCTGGCGAAGATGGAACTCCGGCTCTGTTTTTTCAACACTACTGGGAGTTGATGGGTAAGGATATTATTGATGATACTTTAGAGATTCTCAATGAGGGTAAAGATCCTGGTAGCATCAATCATACTCTTATTGTTCTTATCCCTAAAGTTAAAAATCCATCCCATGCTAGTGAGTTCAGGTCAAATAGTTTGTGCAATGTTTTATTCAAATTGGTTAAAAAATGTATTGCTAACAGACTCAAATTTATCCTCCCTGAATTAATTTCAGAGGAACAAAGTGCTTTTGTCCCAAACAGGCATATCACGGACAATGCTCTCATAGCTTTCGAATGTTTCCACTATATGAAGAAGAGGGCTCAAGGGAGGAAAGGTTCAATGGCTTTGAAGCTTGATATGTCAAAAGCTTATGACAGGGTGGAATGGGCTTTTTTACAAAGTACTCTTACTCAGATG
Organism: Crotalaria pallida; assembly: GCA_037953625.1. NCBI lineage: Eukaryota > Viridiplantae > Streptophyta > Magnoliopsida > Fabales > Fabaceae > Crotalaria > Crotalaria pallida. The sequence goes on from CM075656.1 coordinate 88,056,456, forward strand.
GGTTTTCCAACATCCTGGATTAATCTAGTGATGCGGTGTGTGTCAACGGTGTCTTTTTAAGTGGTGCTTAACGGGCAACCATGCACAAAATTTGCTCCACAAAGAGGTCTTCGTCAAGGCGACCCCCTGTCACCTTATCTTTTCATCCTGTGTGCAGAGACTCTCTCAGCGATGATTCATTCTCATAAAATGAATAACCTTATTCATGGTGTGAAGATTGTCCCCACAGCCCCAAATATATCTCACTTGTTGTTTGCTGATGACAACATCCTTTTTGCCAGAGCCATACTCTTGAAGAAGCTAGCTACATCTCTCAAATTTTGAAAGACTATGAACAGGTTTCAGGTCAAAGAATAAATTTACAAAAATCTGAGCTTTCATGCAGCCGAAATGTGCCTCCTACCAGAATTGATGAGCTTGAGTCATCGCTTGGAATTAAGGCAGTTGAAAGCCATGCTAAATATTTGGGAATTCCGACTATTGTTGGAAGATCAAAAACCCAGGTATTTGAATTTGTTCGGGACCGAGTCTGGAAAAAGTTGAAGGGATGGAAAGAGAAGTCTTTGTCTAGATCTGGAAGGGAAACTTTAGTGAAGGCGGTTGCTCAATCAATACCTACATACATTATGTCCTGCTTTGTTATTCCCAATCAGATTTGTGAACAGATTGAAATGATGATCAACAAATTCTATTGGGGAGGGAGTATTGAAAAAAGGTGTACTCACTGGCTCAGATGGGACAGACTTGCAAAACCAAAGGCTGCTGGTGGAATTGGCTTCAGAAATTTCAAGAGCTTTAATTTAGCTCTTTTAGCTAAACAATGGTGGAAGCTTATCAAAGATGATGAATCCCTTCTCTGCAGAGTTATGAAGGCCCGCTATTACCCCCGTATGAAACCACTGCAGGCAACAAAAGGTTTTGTTCCAAGCTATACCTGGTCAAGTATACATGGCGCCAAATGGGTGGTAGAAGAAGGATCTTTTTGGAGAATAGGAGCTGGTAAAAATGTGTCAATTTGGTCAGATCGATGGGTTCCAACGGCTGCGAATTACCAAAACTTCAGTGGACAAAATCATGGAGAATCTATTTCTTTTGTAGCTGATCTCGTAGACCAAGACACAAAAACCTGGAATACAGGGTTGATTCAAACAGTTTTCTCCAGCTTTGAAGCCCAGAAAATTCTTAATATTCCAATCAGTAGAAGATTTGAGGAGGATGTTCTTCTATGGGGTGGAACAGAGCATGGTGAATACTCAGTTAAAACGGGCTACCATTTTATAAGAAGAAAGATGGAGTAGCATAATGCCTCAACCCACTCGAATAATGATAAGCTTTGGAAAAAACTTTGGAGCACAATCTCAATCCCAAGATGTCTTGATGTGGTATGGAGGGCGTGCAAAAATATCCTCCCAGTGAAAGCGAATCTCAGGAAAAGAGGCGTTGATGTTGAGCCTCTCTGTTTTTTCTGTGGTAAAGAGGAGGAGACAATAGCTCATGCTCTTTTTCTGTGTGATGATGTTCAGAGGATATGGTTTGCATCTTTGGGGTTCCGTTTCAACACATCTGCTGGACTGTCGGTGGCTAGTTGGTGGGAAGATTTTGTCTCAAATGCTCCGGCCCAAGCTATCTCTCATGAGAGTTACTTTTCAGCACCCACCCATTTCTCTTGAACCCCATTTTCTTCCGCCTTTCATGAGGCGGGAAACAAAAAAATTACACTTCCGCCTCTCAAGAGGCGAAAGAAAATGGGGTTCAAGAGAAATGGGTGGGGGCTGAAAAGTAACTCTCATCTCTCATAGCTATTCCTATTTTTTAATCAGCGACGAAGAATAAATATTTGTCTAAGCTTAGATGAGCGTTGAATTTATAGAATCACAAAAGAAAATTATCACAAGTGTAAAATCAAATTGTCTTCTTTTTCTCACTAAAATAAGTCATTGTTTTTTTTTGGGTAAATAAATAACTCATTGTTATTTTTTTTTAATAAAAAATAATGCTCTAAGATTTTAACACCTGATCTGTGATCTCCCTTCCACTACACCCAAGTACAAAGAATCACACTGCTGCATATAACTCATTATTATTCTTATTCTTTAATCAATGGAGAAGAATAAATATTAGTCTAATCATAAAGGAATGTTGAAATTTTTTATATCCTAAAAGAATCATAAAAAATGGAGTATAAGATTCAAACGTCTTATTTTTATCAGAGTACGATCCATTGTCATTCCTAATCTTTAATCGATCAAGAAAAATAAATATTTTTCTAATTTTAAAGGAATGTCCAATTTATATTATAAACAAAATCATAAAAAGTACTCCCTCCATCTCATCATAATATTAATAAAATTTAGAAAAAAAATGAACAAAAAATAAGGAATAATGTTATTAATGTATTCTTTACCAAACTAATCAATTATCAAATTAATAATTTAATGCATATTTTCTTAATTGACCATTTGCAAAAAATAACATACAATTTTTATTTTTTATCCACTCCTATAAATTTAATTTAGACAAAATCATCTATTTTTTTACTAACATTATGAGACAAAGTGAGTATAAGATTCAAATGTCTCATTTATATCACAAGTATAACTCATTGTCATTCATATTCTTTAATTAATCGATGAAAAAGATTAAAAAGTAACTATAAAGAGAATGACATGTGTCATAAAGTGTTATTTTGTTTACTCATTAAAAAGTAACACGTGTCATTTTCTTATATATAATATATGCTTACTTGTAGATTGATTTGTAAAGCCTATCTATCATTAATCATTTGTCTAATCTTAAAAGAAATGCCGAATCTGTATTATCATGAAAGAATCATATAAAGTATTAAATTGATGTTGGCTCCTTCTTGTTTTTGATGTATATATTTCAATTAAAATTTAAGGAAAAAAAATCTGTTAATTGATTTATTCTGTTCAATAAATCTTTGGTCACTTCCATATCTATCAGGATGCTCTATATACATATGCCTTGCTTTCTTTTAACGCTGGAATCTCCCACGAAGTGATCAACTAGCTAGTTTCACCTATAAATGAGTAATGTTGCATGCATTGCAAAAGCCAGTGAGCACAAGCAATGTGTTTGTATTAACACAATTACACAATTATATAATAATCTTTTTCCCAAAAAAAAAATGCAAGAGGGTAAGAGTGTTATCAGATTTAGGAATGGAGGTCCTCCAATAATAATGGAAGTCAACAAAACCATAGAGAAAGCCACTGACGGCAAGAATAGTGCATTCTCAACTGAAAGGAGCATTTCATACAAAATTGGTAATAGATTTCTTTCTTTAACCATATTTGAGGGGGGTTGTGCTGGTCGTGTTAATTGTGTATTTCTTACCCTTTATGAAGAAAATGGTAGGGGTTCAAATGTCAATTTACAGGTTAATTTTATAAGAGATGAAACATATGGTGTTTTGTATAAGTTATGCAGTGTAGTTACGGGTTCATATAATTCTAGTAAGGAGAATTATTCAGTGCCATATTTACCTGACACGGAATGGGTATATTATAATTGTAATGAAACCGGTTCAGGAGGTTGTTTCACTCTAGAAAAGAAGAAGGACCCCATGGGAATACGCGTGGAGAAGGTGAAGGCTGCACATGACTTTTTTATTGATGGTGAATTGAGTTACAATGTGTCCGTAAAAATAAGAAATGAAAGAGGTGTTGGTTTCATTGTTGAGGTGGAGGACCCTATGAAGCGTACGGTTGATCAAACTAAAAGACTCACCACCAAAATTACAAGAAAGATGGATGATCAAATGAAGGCTACTGTGTTTTCCAATTTCAAACATTCCATGAAACTAACGAGTGATGGTTACGACACCGGGGACGATGACAATGAGGACCAAACATCGGATAAAATTCAAACACAAGATCGCGGTGACGACAGAAAATCGTTAAAAATGGAAGTTAAAGGTAGAGTACCTAACTGGAATGTAAATACAGACATATTTAAAAAATAAGGAAAAATAGGGACAGACCCTATAGGAGATCGATCGGTTCACGTACACATCCGGGTTACGAGACTCATCTTCATATACATATTATGATTTTAGTTTTTTAATTGATTTACTTTTATTTAAAGTTTAATGTCATAATAATAATAATAATAATAATAATAATAATAATAATAATAATAATTGAAATATGCACAATTCCAAACATAAACATGTAATATCTCTTGTAATTTTTATTATACAGTTAATTAATAATATAATGTGATTGTCTTATCTAATAAAATGTTTGTGTTAGTAAAAGATTAAAATTATGGTGATGTGTATGTTAAATTATAATATAGCATGTACTAATTACTAGTGAAATATTCATTGTCTCTTTGAAAAGCAAACTAGTGTCTTTGATGTTTTAATTTCAATTTTAGTTTATATATTTAGAGCCAACCAACTACTCTATTTGGTTAAAGATTACAATCAAGTCACCGCTATCCGAACTATATATTTGCTAAGGAAAACAATTACGGTTAGATACATTCTTATAATTTTTTAACAATATTACCACTGATACCACATGCACTTTGCAGGATAGCAGGTAAATGGGTATGGTTGCTTTGTTTGTATTTTTTCTGCATGTGGTAATAGAATTCTTTCTTCTACCAAAAAAAAACTTTGCAGGATAGCAAATATGCTCACGTTATTTGTACATCTCACGTTTTATATATAATTTTTCTTACAATAAGACAAATTATCATCATCTCATACTTACTTATTATCTTTTAGTTTTATACGCATCTCAAAAACTCATAAAAATATCAAAAGACAACTACAAGTTGTTACCACTTGGCCGTAAAAATTATATTTTTTTATTCAATTCATTATCCCTTTAATATTAACGTTGATAGTGAAAATGGATGTAGCAATTTCTCATTTAGTTGTGCATGTGGCTGTGGCCGGAGAGCTTATTAGGGTTAAGGTAGATTTATGACTATACGATTATTTATCATGATCAATCGGATTATATTAATGAAAAATAAAGTTGTATATATTATAAAAAAAGAAAAAAAATTAAGGTTGTATTCGACGGTAAATAGGTGGCCTTTGTATTGATAATGGGCTTAATCAAAGCAAGATCATGGATTGGAGTTTGGTGGGTAAAATGCTAAATTATTTTGGTTTGGATTTTGCTCAATGGTCTATTAATCCTCCGAGTTGTATTGGTGGTACGAAACTATACATTGAATTTCTTTTTGGTTTCGGAGTTAATCCTTTGAGTTGTATTAGTGGTATGAATTCACTACTATCTTTTAGTTTTGGTTTTAGTCCATCAATTGCATATGGTTAATTCCCCTTGTATTATATATAACTTGAAAGGGTTTTACTTTGATATCCTTTCTAGATAAAAGGTTTTCATATCCTTTTTAGATGATTTTATAAGAAAGTGTCACATATTTTTTTATGTTATATCAGCAAAACATATATATAAATTATAAATTTTGCAACTGGGTATCTAGGTTATTTACTAAAAATAGTATTTTTACCTACCCCTAAACACGAAGAAGGGGATAACGAAAAAAGTAATAAAAATAAAAAAATTAATGAAGGGCATTTTAGATAAATTACATTGGGGTTAAAATTATTATTTTTATATAAATAAAAATAATAATTTATAATTTATATATATACCTAACTGACGTGACATAAAAAGATGTTTTCTTATTGGACTACCTAAAAAGATATGGCAACCCTCTTTTTTGAGAGGATAACAAAAAAAAAAAATCCTATTCGGATGAGGAGGCTTATATCGTTATGACTTCAAGCTAATTAGATCAGAGAGCATCTTCTTATCCGAATCCAAATTTAGAACTTGTCCAAAGTGATCACAAATGATGTTTATCATGTCAAGCAGTCAAGGTGAGACCTGAATCAAATAAAAAAGAATCAAATATTTCACTTTGAATTGGTCACGGTGACAATGAACAAATTCCTATGAGCAAAGTGCAAAGTCTTGGTGCTTCAATTCAAAAAAAAAAAATAAAAAATCATAGCAAACCTTTGATAATGAGGATAAGTGGAGACTGGAGAGCGAAGAAGCAACTGAATTGATGATAAGAACCTAAGAATTTGGGTGTATGATTAAGTGTTGGTTTCATTGTTTTTTTTCTTTTGACCGATTAGAATGTAGTGAGACATGGAGTATCGTTAACACATTATGAGACAATATCTATGCTCTCCTTATTTGTACATCTTACATACCAGAACTCCTCTTACAAGTTAAACCATCTTTTATGTTATCTAAAATTGTTGTACTGATATTAGCAAGAAGTATATGTTTTACTTTGCTATACTTTTTTTTTAAAATCAAATTTTTCTTAACTAAAAGGTGAATGATTTGGATTTGGTCCAATTCTACAAATTGCTTCTTCAAATGATTTTCTGCTGTCGTCGCCATTAGGCTTAATAAGCTTGGTATCGGTGGCATTGGAATCATTAATAAGGGAAAGAATACAAGCCTCCATCTTTTCCTTAATTGTGGAAATTTTGTAGTTCGTGTAATCCACTGCATGCTTCATAGGGCCCTCCACATCAAACACTCAAACCAGAGCTTTGTTTATCTGTTATATATTTTGATTGACACATTGTAACTCAATTCACCATCAATATCAAATGAGGGTGCGTGTGGCCTTCACCCTCTCGACAACTCCCTCCTTGTCCTTCTTCTTTTCTAGTGTGAACCTACCTCCTAAACCACTCTCTCGACAATAATAAAGTATTGTCATTATACAGGTGTAGGAATTTTTTCAAAAAGCAAGTGATGGGGTCTAATTATACATGTGTAGGATTTTTTTTTTAAAGATCGATCATTAGTGTTGTGAAGTGTTGTTGTTAGAAGTCAAAAAATTTCAAGTGATATTCAAAATTTTGATGATGACAAACCAAGTCAAACAAAGTTAATCAAGCTCACAAGTCAAGCTATCAAGGTTCAAGCAAATGAAGGTTCAAGTTGTGTCTTTCCCTTTCCCCTAGGAAACAATGTAAGGTAATGGATATAGTTAGTTGAGTACAGAGGTCACAATTTAGAATTCTTGGAGAAGAATGTTTTAAACCAAAAAAAGATTTTCAAAAAGGAGAAGAAAAAGAGTTTTTCACAAAAATGTTTATGTATGTTTTCTAGTTTTAAGTGAAAAATGTTTGTGAAAATCTCTGGTTACAAACTCTGCTTATGAAAATCTTTTTTGTAAAAATTAGCAGAAATAATCGATTACCTTCCAAGGATAATTGATTACCATGCCTCAGACTTATAACCTGAGAGATTGTAATGGATTACCTAATCTATGCTAATCGATTACTTCAGAGGATTGTTGATCTGAGAAGTTGTAATCGATTACTTATTCTTAGATAATCGATTACTTCATGTCTATAGCTTTTTATCTTTTCTTGAGAGATTGTAATCGATTACCCTTCTGTCTGAAGGTGTGTAATCGATTACTCTGGATATATAATCGATTACTTTCTTAAAAAGCTAAATTCTCTGTTTTACTTGAAAGGTTGTAATTGATTACCTTGTAGAAGTAATCGATTACTTTTAAGTCGTTTTGAAATCCATGCATGTCAGAATCAATCTGAATTGTTTCCAGATTTGTTTTTACTTAATTGATTCTGTTTTATTTTCAAAATTCGAATTCTGATTTATTTTTTGAAAATATTCCTTTTTACTTTTTCGTTTGAAAATCAATCTTAATATATTTTCGGATTTGATTTTGATTTGATTCTTATTTTGAATTTGAATTATTTCCATAATCGTTTTTGATTTGATTCTGATTTTATTTTTCAAATTCAAATTTCAAATATTTTCAAATCAAATCTTTTTAAAAGGAATTTTACTCTTTCACAATTTAACTCTTCTGATCATATTCTGAAAATCACGTTTGAGAGAGAAAAAGGTTTTTAGGTTCTTCTTCTTCTCCATCATCAGACTTCTCCTCCTCTAAACTTCATCTTCTTCTATTTTCTTTGAAGGAAAAGTTTTGGCCTATATACTTATATTGTTATATCCATTGCCATAGAGCTTTATTGTTGTATCCGTATTGTTGAGAACACACTTATTATCACTCGTACCAAACCTTCCATATCGTTTGTAACTGTTGTCCCTTAGCTCTTAGGGAGTGGCTCCCTAGTTCGGATGTGTGGCACGTTCGTGGTTGTATAGGGTGAGAAACCATTTTTGTATCTGGGGTAGTGGTCCTAGACGAACGGTGTGGCACCTAGTAGATAGACTACCTTAGTGTGAGGGTGTGACATCCTCGGGTTGTAATTGGTACTCGTGTCCTTTTTGGTTAATTGAGAAACTCTCAAGCGGGACACTTGGGGACTGGACGTAGGCCTTTCGCTGGGAAGGCTGAACTAGTATAAAAATCACTAGTGCAATCTCTCTATCCCTTATCTCTTTTATTTACCGTTCTTATAGTTGCTTATGTTTATTGTTGTTATAATTATTTGTCTTGCAACATAACAACTACTTTCATAATAATCTATTTTAATTTAAATGTTTTAAATTAATAAGCGCGGTAACGGTTTTCTTTGTTATTGATTTATTTGGTTTCGCGCGTATTAGTTATTATTATTATTATTATTATTATTATTATCACTTATGCACAATCGCTTTTCAATCAACGTTATATTGTTTTCCGCTGAAAAGTTTATTTAAATTTGTTGAAAACGATTTAAAACAAATATTTATAAATTATTTTGTAAAACCCCAATTCACCCCCCTTGGGTGACGGTTGCCAATTCTAACAGTTATCCCACATATATATCGGTAAACCAGTTTGTTGATGTACGACGATGGTAAACCGGTAAATCGGTTTGTTGATGTACCACCAACCAAGTCGGGATAGTGTGCGTCGTGTGTAAAAGGAGAATTGAGAGTTGGTTTCATACATTGGCCACTACCTGTATTTATAGGGTGAAGAATATGGGACATTAAACTCCTATGTTGCCCACAAAACTACTATATTCGTCCTCTAAGTTATTTTTGATTTTCATGTTGTTCCTATAAGTTATTTTTTGCTTACTTATTGGTCCTGTAAGTTGCTATTTCATATAACTAATAGTAGATGGATTTTACAGATTTTTTATTCTGAACTCAATGACATTAACATTGTGAATTTCGATTGAAAATTGAGAGAGTTGAGGAAAAGTCTACCACTTAGATTAAAATGAAACAAAACAAGCTACAATAAAAAATTTAAAATAAAATAACTAAAGAAAACCAATTTGGGAATTCTGCCTTAAAAAATAGAAAAATATATAGACAAAAAAGTGTCTAAAAGCAATGAAGTATCTTATCCCTATCGGATATCGGTATGACAACCATTTTGAAGTATTATTGGTAATACATAACCCAACTAAGCTCATGACATTACAATCTACAACTACTAAAGGTTTTACAGTCACACTGACACTAAACAAAAACCAAAGGCAATAACTTTCTATAGCAATGCAATGAATCAAACTTACATTGCTTCAAAATTCAATACCAAAAAACAAAGTTAGTTGCTTTCTATGATTCTATAAATAATTTTCAATTGGAGTGTGAAAAAATAGTAGCTTTATATGATCAAATCAAATAAACAATTGGGTACAGAATATAGAAAAGCCGAAAAGAAAAATAGAAAGAGAAAACCTGGTGATCGCAGTTGCGGCAAGCGTAGAGGAGGATTTTCTGGTCCCTATCTTTTTTGGGGTAAAGAATGTTATTGTCGAAAGTGAAAACCCCCAAAAAGATTATATCAATAAACAAAACCCAGTGCAATTATAATAAAACAAGAAAATTTAAATGAATGAATGAATGAAGCAACTAACCATTTGCCGCAAAATTTCATGTTACTCATGGTTGCGGAATAAGGTCTTCAAGTTTGGATGTTGCTGCTGCTTCTTTTTCTACTCTCTGTACTCTTTTTTTCGCGGTCTCTTCACTTCTTTTCTCTCTATTCCTATCAAGGACCTTTGTTCTTTCTAGATATATCACGAATTCACATCTCGCCCTTAACTATTTTAATGTTAAATTAATATTTTTTTTTCTAAAGTAGTAGTAAGTTTTTTCCCATTCAATATGACTAATTATGCAATTAGTCCTTCAATTTTTTTTGACATAGTTTAATATTTTTTTGAGCTATTTTAATAATTTTAAAGTTAGGTCAATTTGAAGTTTAACATTATTCATTATATTTGTTAGTTATTTGATGATCTGAAAGTAAATGACATTAGTATTTGTACATAGCAGTTAACCTTGTCACTTGTTAATATAAGTCAATCAGTTGTGTATATATATACATACATACATATATATATATATATGTATATATATATATTACTTTTCTAATTTATTTTTCATATTTTTTTAATGTTTAATTTAAAGGGTTTTTTTAACCCCAACCCTTAATAATAAGAATAAGTAGTCCAAAGTCGTTATTATTTTTAAAAAATTAAAGTATAAGTGTGTTTTGATTTATTTGATCAAAAGAGTCAAAACCCAACCCAAATGTGTTTGTGGATTGGGTTTTGGTCCTTTTACTCATGTGTATCCAGATCATCCACGTTATTTACTTGCATAAGTGTATGCTGATGTGACGTGTCGTTTGCCAAATCAGAATTTACCGGATTTTTTCATGGACTAAAACCAAATTTTCAAAACAATTAAAGATGAGTTAAAGTTTAAAAAAAATTTTCAAAAATCAAAATTAGAACACTATCGACCTTCATAAACTAAAAACATAAATAAACCTACCTTATTATAAGTCATCTCATCATCAATAAGAAAAGCATGTAATAACTAATAATCATGTATGACCTTCATTTCTCCACAATTTTAAAACACCCCTGGGTTACGTGTTTTATTTATTTATTTTATTAAAATTATGGGTTTAACTTATTTTTAAAAAAATAATCATAATTTAATATATTTGTTTGTCATTGCATGTTATAATTCTATATTATATTTTTAGAAAATAATTAAAATCTAACATTTTCCTCATAGCTAGAAGCCGTAAATTATTTTTGACAAGATTTTTTTTTTTTTTGCTTTCGCAGGTGGTGTTTGGGCTTTCGCACTTTGGCGGCCCAACTAAATCCACCCCGACCCTACGGAACTCCACTTTGTGGGCAGGGGTCTCCCAACACGTGTCTCTCCGTTCCCATGGGTGTCGAACACGGGACCTCATGGTTAAGGGACCTAGTGAGTTGCCACTAGACCAACAGCACGTTGGTTGACAAGATATTTTTTTAGATTCATGTAAATTTCTTATTTTATCCTTATCACTTCAACACATTAACTATTCCCTTATCACCATACATTTTTTTTTTTGCAATTTACTCAATAAAAATAATTTTTTTTACACTATATAAATAAAACAGATTAACTTAAATTCATTTTCAGCTACAAAACTCAAACATAAATAAATTATAATCACAAATAAAGATAACCATAATCTAATTTGATCAGTTATACCAAACTGGCAGTGAGGCTTCTTTCAGCATGGTATTGTTAACTTGGAATTGAGGAACACCAGACTTAAACTTGATCTTACCATTAACCTCTTGCATTGGATTTTTTTTTTCCTTTTTTTTTTTCAATTCAAACGGTTACGATTTACTACATACGACAATTAAGTTTATGCAATGTACTTTTGATGAGTAATCCTTGCTTTTGCATCATTACTCATCTATATGAGAAACTAGTTGATTGATTGCTATATAATGTAAATAGATTCTTAGAGTTAAAAGAAAGCCAGGCATATATATTTAAGGCCGCGCCACCCGGTACAAGAAAAGAGAGTGACTACAAATTAAAGATGGAACAAACAGAATTTATCCAAGAGTTAGAATATTGAATAGAGTGTATGTTTGATTCTGCGGTATCCTAAAATCAATTCTGAAATGTTAACGCTACTAATAATTGCTTTTGTAGTATCTGAATTTTATAATTGTTGAGGACAGGAGGTTATGGGAAGGTTTAAGAATAGTATATTTGGTTTTGGTCATTTCCTTTAAATAAAGAGATGTAACTGTTGTAACTACTGTAATGTTGTCTTGGGGTTTCAAGTATTTCTTATACTTGTTTCCTTTGGATCTGTTCTCAATAAATTTTTTCATATCTAAAAAAAATAATTACTGATGCTTTAACATGATTTTGGGACCAACATTTATTCCATGATAAAAAACCAAACATGCTGAGAGTTTTGCAATCACTGCCTTCATCATGTTGATAAAGTCTGACCACGTCCAAACATTTGGTAAACGTTATTCTATTCATATAGTTGACAAGATTGAAGATTCTCACGTCACACGTCGTCTTATCCCAGAATTAAGATTTTCTTTATTTTCTTGTCCATTTCCTTATCCCAAAATATATGTTATTTCATGTGTTCATTCCATTTTGATTAATAATAAATTATGAATTCATTAAATTTTATAATAATATCATATTTTATTAATCAATTAGAAAAATAAAATATGAAGTGACACACATTATGAACGGCAAATATTATTCATAATGTAAAAATATGAGTAATACTTGAACTATTATGTGAGTTATTGTATACTCCTTTCATGCCAACAAATTTTTACAAAATTTGTAAAAGATACTTTTTTAAATCAAAGTTGAAATAATTAATAAAAATTAATATTGTATATTATATATATATAAATATATTCTATAATTAACGATTATATGTTATTATCATAATTATCATACATACTAAATTTTAGATCATTCGTAGATTCATAAATATGTAATCTAATAATGCATATTTACTTATATTTTAAATAACGTATTATCCGTTAAAATAGAATAGTCAAATAAAATATCAAATAATTTTTATATTCTATGAAATTTTGTAGACTTGATCTTGATAATAACATACAATTCAACTGTTAGATTGACAAATTTTATAATATATAAAAAGTTATGTGAATGTGTAAGTGACCAAGTTTTACACCTGATGTCAACGGATCCTAACTCATATTTTAAATACAAATAGGGGTTATTTTTGTTGACATACTGTTAATTGTGAGTATGTTATACACGGTTTCTTTATCACTGTGGAGGGGCCATGTCCTGTTTTTTTTCTCTTGTGAGAAAAACACTAATTATTCTTGTACTCTTTTATGGTTTGCTGGACGAGTATGCCTTATATTTTTTGCAATCTAGCAATAAAATTTTGTCTTATTAAAAAAAATCGATGAATGATATATATATATATATATATATATATTATATATTATCATTTGATGACTTGGAAAGAGTATAATATTATTTTATCCTATAATAAAAAAAATGTGAAAGAAAAGATGCCACATTGGAGTATATATATTAATATTAATTAGCTTAGTAAGAAAAGTAAGAATATTTCAAAGACAGATTCCTATTATATATTACAATAATGTTACGTGTACATCCAGAATTGATATGATGTACATTTACTTGTCTTATATGCAGAAATAAATTATTGATTAACTAATTAGAATTCATGTAATTATTTTTATGAACCTTTTTATTTATTATCATAACTTTGATTTTGAACAATAAATTTTGTTCGTTTATACTATTTTTGTAAGACAAAGGGAGTAGTTTTTTTAATTTTCATTATTTTTTTTAAAAGGCACGTGCATTAAGAATCCGAGAGAGTTGTAAATGCATTTTAATAAAAAGGTTTCATTTGTTGTTGTCAATAGTACAAAAAATATTCATTCTCTTAATAATTTTCTTTCCTTAAAAAAATAATGCAAGAAATATAGCCCATTCTTATTCCTCATTTTTTAATTGGCAAAGAATAAATATTTGTTCAATCTCAAAGGAATGATACATTTAAATTATCATAAGAAGTATAAAATTCAAATGTCTCCTTATTGTTACCCTTTTTTTAAGGAAAAAAAAATAATGAATTAGAAAATAATAAAATTCAAATGTCTTATTTTTCTCACGAGCACAGTATATATAACTCATAGCTATACCTATTTTTTAATCAGCGACAAAGAATAAATATTTGTTTAAGCTTAGATGAACGTTGAATTTATAGTAGAATCACGTACAAAATAAAATTATCATAAGTATAAAATCAAACTGTCTTCTTTTTCTGACTAAAATAATTCATTTTTATTCGGTAAATAAATAACTCATTGTTATTTTTTTTTAAGAAAAAATTAATGCTCTAAGATTTTAACACCTTATCTCCCTTCCACTACCCCCAAGTACAAAGCATCACACTGCTGGATATAACTCAGTATTATTCTTATTCTTTAATCAATGGAGAAGAATAAATATAGTCGTCTAATCATAAAGAAATGTTGAAATTTTTTATATCCTAAAAGAATCATAAAAAATGGAGTATAAGATTCAAATGTCTATTTTTATCACAGAGTACAATCCGGCCATTGCCATTCCTAATCTTTAATCGTTCAAGAAAAATAAATATTTTTCTAATTTTAAAGGAATGTCGAATTTATATCATAAACAAAATCTATCATCATAAAAAGTACTCTCTCCATCTCATCATAATATTAATAAAATTTTGAAAAAATGAACAAAAAATAAGGAATAATGTTATTAATGTATTCTTTACCAAACTAATCAATTATCAAATTAATAATTTAATGCATATTTTCTTAATTGACCAATTGCAAAATATAATATACAATTTTTATTTTTTATTCACAACTATAAATTTAATCTAGACAAAATCATATATTTTTTTTACTAACATTATAGGACAAAGAGAGTATAAGATTCAAATGTCTCATTTAAAGACAAGTATAACTCATTGTGATTCCTATTCTTTAATCGATGAAAAATATTAAAGAGTAACTATAAAGAGAATGACATGTGTCATAAAGTGATATTTTGTTTACTTATTGAAAAGTAACACATGTCACTTTTTTATAATATATACTTACTTATAGATTAATTCGTAAAGCCTATCTATCATTAATCATTTGTCTAATCTTGAAAGGAATGCCGAATCTGTATTATCATGAAAGAATCATATAAAGTATTAAATTGTTGTTGGCTCCTTCTTGTTTTTGATGTATATAATTCAATTAAAATTTAAAGGAAAAAAATCTGTTAATTGATTTATTCTGTTCAATAAATCTTTGGTCACTTCCATATTTATCAGGATGCTCTATATACATATGCCTTGCTTTCTTTTAACGCTTGGGATCTCCCACGAAGTGATCAACTAGCTAGTTTCACCTATAAATGAGTAATGTTGCATGCATTGCCAAAGCCAGGGTTACTTGTGAGCACAAGCATGGTATTTGTATAAACACAATTACACTACTATTATATAATAATCTTTTTCCAAAAACAAAAAAAACAATGCAAGAGGGTAAGAGTGTTATCAGATTTAGGTATGGAGGTCCTCCAATGGAAGTCAACAAAACAATAGAGAAAGTCGCTGACGGTAAGAATAGTGCATTCTCAACAGAAAGGTGCATTACATACAAAATTGGTAATAGATTTCTTTCTTTAACCATATTTGAGGGGGGTTGTGCTGGTCGTGTTAATTGTGTATTTCTTACCCTTTATGAAGAAAATGGTAGGGTTTCAAATGTCAATTTACAGGTTAATTTTATAAGAGATGAAACCTATGGTGTTTTGTATAAGTTATGTAGTGTAGTTACAGGTTCATATAATTCTAGTAAGGAGAACTATTCCGTGCCATATTTACCTGACACAGAATGGGTATATTATAATTGTAATGAAACCGGTTCAGGAGGTTGTTTCACTCTAGAAAAGAAGAAGGACCCCATGGGAATACGCGTGGAGAAGGTGAAGGCTGCACATGACTTTTTTATTGATGGTGAATTGAGTTATAATGTGTTCATAAAAATAAGAAATGAAAGAGGTGTTGGTTTCATTGTTGAGGTGGAGGACCCTATGAAGCGTACGGTTGATCAAACTAAAAGACTCACCACCAAAATTACAAGAAAGATGGATGATCAAATGAAGGCTACTGTGTTTTCCAATTTCAAACATTCCATGAAACTAACGAGTGATGGCTACGATGACATCGGGGACGATGACAATGGCGGCCAAACATCGAATAAAATACAAACACAAGATCGCGGTGGCAACCTAACATCGTATAAAGAGGAAATTAGAAGTACTCCTTACTCGCCACCAAATATTGTATATAAATATCACAATCCATATAAATATAAGGAAAAATAGGGACAGACCCTATAGGAGATCGATCGGTTCACGTACACATCCGGGTTACCAGACCCATCTTCATATACATATTATGATTTTAGTGTTTTTTTTTATTGATTTGCTTTTATTTAAAGTTTAATGTAGTAATAATAATAATAATAATAATAATAATAATATTATGACAATTTCAAACATAAACATGTAATATCTCTTGTAATTTTTATTATACAATTAATAATATAATGTGGTTGTCTTATCTAAAATATTTGTCTTAGTAAAAGATTAAAATTACGGTGATGTGTATGTTAAATTATAATATAGCATGTACTAAATTACTAGTGAAGTATTTATTGTCTCTTTAAAGAGGAAACTAGTCTATTTGATGTTTTCAATTTTTTTCTTAAGTGGTGTAAAACCCTTGCAAGCTGATCAACCACCGTTAAATATTTTTTATAGAGAAAAATATGTAATTTATTCCATATCAGAAAATAGTACAAGTAGATTCAACAGTACAATAACAAAGCACATATTTTTCATACAATAAAGATTGCTAAAAAAAGACTAGGTACTCAACCATAACAGCAAATTCCCTGTGGATCATGATCATCATCAATATCCGGCTTCGAAGTCTAACAAGAGATTCAAGAACCTTTGTTTCCAAGATAACTATCTCTATAAAGTTAGTTTACAAAATAGCAATAAGAACAATCAATGTCTTTATGGTAGTCACACTACAAGAGACACGATATAATGAGGGACTAAAGTGAATTAAAATTTTTAAGTTAGGGACTAAAATGAAACACGATATAATGAGGGACTAAAGTGAATTAAAAATTTTAAGTTAGGGACTAAAATGAAATTCGATATTATAAACTAACGGCCCCGTTAGTCTATAAACGGAAAACATTACCAGGGACTAACGTGAGTAACTTTTTTTAAAGTGAGGGACTAAAAGGGAATTATTGAAAAGTCAGGGACTAAAATGAAAGCTTATTACAAAGTGAGGGACTAAAGTGACAGTTTAGTCAAAGAAAATTTATTGACCAACATGGTTGGGACGAATAGTATGGGACGGGTAGTAAGCGGCTCAGTCTTAGTTAAACAAGGTTTTGGGTTCGATTCCTTGTGAATTCACAAAATTCAACTTGAGAGACTTACCTGCTATAGCCAGATACACGACCCAGATCGGATACGGATGTACCTATGTAGTTATATGGGGAACCGGATGGAAAAAAAATTATTGAGACACAAAAAAAAAAATTACCAAGTATCATAGGACATTCAAGCCCCACCTTCTATGAAGGGTTTGCAAAAGCACAAAAATATATTACTATTTATTTGAAAATAATAAGTAAATGTGTTCTTAACAAGTGCCTTAAGATATATTTGTTAAGAAATATAAAATAGGTAAATAAGTATTAAAAAACTAAATTAATAGTTTTCAATATGTTAAACTTATTAATTCCAATGCAAAATAATCATTTTTATTTGCTTAAACAATGTTCTAAAAATATTGGTTTTTCAATAAATAATCATAATCATCAATGCATTTATGTTCTCTCAATTTTCTTTGGTTGTTCTAAAAAAGTACTCCCTATGTTTTGTATTATTCGTCCTTTTTTTGGAGATAATTTGTGTTTTTTTTATTTGTCTTCTTGAGGATTTCAAGATTGCATTAAATGCTATTTTTCATGTTTGTCCCTATTTAATATGTCTTGATCTATGAATATAAATTAATGATTATATAGAGAGAACGAAAGAGTATAGTAGGGAAAAATATAATAAAGATATTTGAAATCTAAGTAATAATTAAATTTCTTAAAGGATGAGTTTTATTTGAAACAGAGTAAATAAATAGAAAGAAGTACTTGTTAGTACATTTTAAAGAAACACTAAATGGTGCAAATTGAAAGTACCACATGCCAAATGTTTGAACTGCAGTAATTATTAGTTAGTCATGAATCATTATATTATCCATTATTTACATCAATTATAAATTTTTAAAATATTAAAATAAAATTAAAAAATAAAAGAAATAAAGTTAATGGAAAATGTGTCAGATTATTATTGACATGGATCATGGATGGTATGGTGATTCAGAACAAACTAATAATTTCTCCCGAACTAGACGACGAGTACTCCCTCTCCCTCCGTTTTATTTTATCTTTATTTATAAAATTTTATACTAATTTTCAATGACAATTAATTATTTCTTTTTTAAGCGTTCCTATTCACTTAATATTTTTAAAATTCTACTATTAACAGGGATAATTTTAAAAATGCATATCAAATGTTCACATTTCCAATACCATTAATTAACTAAATTAATCAATATAAAATTTTACCGAAATGATCATATATAAGGTTGGAATTTGGAAATAGTAATTATTATCACCATTTAAGCTGAGCTTTATTTATTTAATTATTTAAAGTCAGGAAAAGTAACCTGGAATTTATTTGCATTGTTTTGATGAAAACACTCACAATATAATTACATACTACATAGTACATACATTACATATATCAGAAAATATCCGTAAGATGGAACATCGTCTATCTTAAGATAAGAACACATTCAGACGTTACACTCATAGTAGTTTATGTGTGGTTGATCACTATGATTCGCACTCATTTTCATTATTAAAGAAAATATTAAGTTTTTTTTTTTTTAAATAGCAAAACTTATATATAAGGAGCACCAGGGATACCCACCCATATACAAAAGAAGGACATAACCAAAATTAAGAGCAAAAGGAAAATATTAAGTTAATATATATTCACTTCAAAAAATTATTTTTTCCACTAATAAAAAATGAATGACAATTGGAATATCACACATTGTAGAATAGAAGATGTGTTATCCATGAACCAAGATTCGTAGCGTTAAAAGAAGAAAGCAAGGCATATATGTTTAGGGCCAGCCAACTTCTAGATAAGATAGAACCGGAGGATTTTTAGAATAGAATAGATCTATGAAGGGTTTCGAAGTTCGAATTTCATATGCAGATCAGATGCGCTGTTGTTCAGTTATACAAGCATTTTTTATTTTTTTATTTATAAGAATAGTAGAACCAATCGAAGAATGTGCTAGTGCACCATTACTCATTTGTAGGTTAAATAAGGACATGGATTCTTAGCGTTAGAAAAAAGCTACTTGATCACCACCACGAACAGAGATTCTTAGCGTTAGAAGAAAGCAAAGCATATATATAAAGTTACAATAAGTTAAACATTCTTTATCTTGCACTTATTTATCATCTTTTATTGAGTTTTTCTTTTTAACCCCTTTGGTTACTCTTTGGCCCCCATGGGTCTTTGCAATGACAGAATTGTCCTTATTGTTACCGATTGATACAAGGCGAGATTTTTTTTCGCCTTTAAGTTGGCGGTGAAAAATATATTATATTTACCAATTACCTCAAGGCGGAGTTATTCCGCCTCGTCAAAGTCGGAAGATGTTAACATAAAAATTGAATTCCCGCATCTACATGGCGGAAGATATAGAATTCAATTCAGGCAATATAATAAGCGAAAGGTAACATGTAGAATTTTGATAGCTAAAGATGATAATATTGAAGCATCTTACCGTCATCGCAAAGACCCATGGAGGCCAAAGAGTAACCAAAGCGGTTCAAAAAGAAAGACTCCTTTTATTTCTTTGTGTATCTCAAAAACCCATAAAGATATCAAAAGACAAGGACAAGTTCTTAACACTTGGTTGTAAAAATTATACTTTTTCTGTCCCTATATATAGGACTCTTTAGGGAGTATTCACGTCTATTAAAAAAGTTGATTAATTTAGTTAAATGTATTGAAAATATGAACTTTTAATATGTATTTTCAAAATTACATCTATTAATATTATTGAGAATCTAAAAAGTGTTAAATAAATATGGATGTTTATGGAAAAAGTAATTAATGATCACTAAAAATTAATATAAGATCTTATAAATAGAAACAAAATAAAAGTGTCAAAATGTCAGAAATAGTTTTTCTTTATTCAATTCATCATCAACATAATATAAAATAGGAGAAGTAGAAGGGCAAAAAAGATTTTTCTCCTAAAACATCCATTTTCCCTCCTAATCTCTCCTAAATCCATCATTAAGTATGTGTTTTGTGTCTTTTAATCTTAGTCATTCATCATATTTTATTAGATTAAATCATAATCGTTCATCATGTTTTCTTAGAGACACACTTCTCTTCATCTTCTTTCTTTCTTTTTTCTTTTTTGGTTGCCTTCCTTTCTCTTCCTTTCAATTTCTTTGTCTCTTCTCATTTCTTTCCATCTCTTTAGTACATATTTTCAAACACTTTTATGTACAAAAAATTTTGGAAAATAAACTTCTGATTTTGATGTTCGTTAGGCTCTCCAAATATACATCATTAAAAAAATATACAAATGAGTACTAGAATAAAAAAAATTAATTTATCTTTAATTTATTTTTTATTTTTTCTTTATCTTTAATTTATTCCTTGCCATTTTGAGAGTTGTCATAAAGTTTCAAAAAAATTATTTAATTATATATTTTTTGGTGAAATTAAATATTAAAGATTTTACTTGATCTAATTAAATAACTTATGGTTTCTAACTAAACTAAAATTTATGCATTTTTGTGAAAGTTAAGGATTTGATAAAACAAGTGCTCAAAACAAAAATAGAATATGAAAATTGATGAGTAGAGTATTAGTGATATAACTATTTTGATCATATATATAATTATTTTTTATATAACACAATTACACATAGATAATTATTTGTTATATTTAATCATATATATTTATTCGTTCTATAACACAATTACACATATATTTTTTTTTGTGAGCACAAATACACATATTTTTTCACATAGATATATAGTCTAATGAATAAGAGATGTCAAAAGTCTTTACGAAAAAAACAGAAACACCAATGGTAGATTAGAAAAAAGATTAAGAAAATGAAGATATGAGTGAGGACACTGACACACCCGTATGACTATTCACGCTCTTCATTTTTTAATTAATAATATTGTTAGTTTTATTTTTCTAATATATCTTTATTAAAAATTTTAAAGTAAAAATTAAATAGATTTATCTTTTACTCAATAATTAATTTTTTAATCAAGAATTTCATAACTCCAAAACTATAATTTTATGGATATACTTTTTTTTTTATGATCTTTGAATTTTCATGTATTTAGCACTAACTTGATATTTCAATTTTTATATTTATGTCAAAGTTCATGTCAACTCGAAATCATAGAAAGAAATTTAAGGCCCGAAGCTCCCAGCACTACCACCAGAAATACCCGCAACTCCATTTCCATCGCGCAGATATTCCTCCATCAATCACACCACCTTCAGCTTCACCACCACCCCATCCACCGGCACTCCTCCGACGCCACCGCATCATCCGCCGGGTTTGCCGAGAACCCCATCCTCGCCGTCATCTAGCTCATCATCCTCATCCAGAATTAACATGTCATCACGTTGGCCATCAAATGTTAGATCATAGAAGGTTCTTCTTGCTTCTCAACCCGATGTTGCTAACCACAGTCTTAGCTTTTTCCAAACTAGAGTAAACCAGATCTGTTTTGACCGGAGGTGTTCCTCACTTTTAAGCAATCATACAACTCAATTTTCATGTATATACATCAGTGGGTTTCTGTTTTGTATTCTTGTAATTTTTCTCTTGATGTTATATTGAATGGCAGATTTAATTGTGTACAGAGTTTTATTATCAATTTTTTATATCAGTTTTATTTTATCGTGTTAATTAGTACTCCTTCCGTTTCACTTTAAGTGTCTTTTTGGACTTTTGCACATAGATTAAAAAAGTGTTGATTATGATGATTATTATAAGTTTTATGTGTATTTTGGCAAAAATACTCCTATTTAATATTTATTTTGTCAATGCATCATTACTAGTATTATAAATTTCAAAACTAAAACAACATTAAATGTAAGGGTAAATAAGGAAAAACAGTATTAAATGTTGCCTAGATTTGGTAGAAAGACACTTATTTTGAAACAAAATTTTTATATTAAAAAGACACTTAAAGTGAAACGGAGGGAGTACATTCCATTCCACTTGGTTAATCATTCAACTATAGAGAAGCAGTACAAATATGGTTGCTCAAGAGCATGTGTTCATGCTTCGCACTGAAAATTATAATTTTTTTTTTCTGGGACTAATAAATAAGGAAATCTGATTCTACATATTTGAATCATCAATATGAAACTAAATATTTATTAAATGCTTGGCTTTATTCAGTGATGTCCCGTGTTGTTGTTCTGGGTTCAAGAATAGCAAAAAAAAAGAGGGAGAAAGTAAAGAGAAGTCCCATGTTGTTGTTCTGGGTTAGTTGTGGTTCTGGGTTCAAGAGGAGCAAAGATATACAGGGAGAAAGGTTTCGGTGTTACAGCTTCAAGGAGCATTTGCGTATGGTTTCGGTTCCCAGATCCCTTATCCGCGGCGGATGATGCGGTGGCAGGGGTGTGATCTTAGATGATGGCGTCAGAGGAGTGCCGATGGATGAGGGTGGTGGTGAAGCTAACGGCGATGTGGTTGATGGAGGGGTATTTGCCAGTGGTGGAAATGGAGTTGTCAGTGTTTCCGGTGGTGGTGCTGGAGGTGTCGCCGGAGTTGTCTTCGGTGGTGGTGATGGAATAGCCGTACTATTATGATTTAAAAAACAAAACAAATACTTTAACATATGTTTTTACGATATCATCCTTTTCAAATTTTTTTTCTTACTTTTTTTTTTTGCTTTAAAACCGTATATCAAGGTTTCTAGTTAACTCAAATATTTCGTACAGTTCAAATTACAAAAGAGAATGCAAACGTGCACTTGCTAACTTTGATACATTGAAGTGGTTGCCTGTTGCCGGGCTATTAATCCTTTGAGTTGTTTTGGCGGGCATGAACTCGCTATTTTTTCAGTTTTGGTTTTAGTCCATCAATTACATGCTACGGTTAGTTACCCTTGTGTTCGATATATACAAATTTGAATTTGTCTCATATATACAACTTCTTCCGCATTTCTTAATTACTTTCTTCATTAATAACTTAATATTTTATATTAATTCTGATGCGAAAGCTTAGCTTCAAGCTCATCAGAAAGCATCTGTTTATCCGAATCCAATTTTAGAACATGTCCAAAGTGATCACAAACCATGTTTATCATGTTAAAGTGTTACAAGAATCATATAAAAAAGAATCAAATATTTCCCTTTGAATTGGTTACGGTGGCAATGAACAGATTCCTTTGAGCAAAGTGCAAATTCTTGGTGTTTCAAAAAAAATCTTAGCAAATTAAACCTTTAATAACGAGGATAACGAAGAGGCAACTGATTTGATGAAAACTCAACCTGATGAGAATTTAAGGTGTATGCATGATTAAGATGATGATCAAGGCCGTTGTGCACTACAAAAAAATGGGCAAGTTGCGGCAGTTAAATTATGTCATTTGCGGCGGTTATAACCGTCGCAAAATATATTTGCGGCGGTTCAAAAACTCACGCAGAGCCGGCCGTCGGGAGTCATATTTTGCGGCGACTCTGACAACTGCTGCAGAATTTCGACGCTAAAATTTGCGGGGGTTTATAACTGCCGCAAATAACAAGGTTATTTCTCACATTAAATTCGTGGCTGTTGTAAACCGCCGCAAATATCGAGGTTGGTTTTTACTCTGAACTTGCAGCTGTTCTATAACCGTCGCAAATAGCAACGCTATTTTTCAGATTAAATTCGTGGCTGTTGTAAACCGCCGCTAATATCAAGGTTGGTTTTACTCTGAATTTGCAGATGTTCTGTAACCCCGCAAATATTTTTTTTTAAAAAAAAATAAAATAGGAAAAAATATTGTCTTTTTTTGTTTTAGATTTATGCTTCTAATTAGAGTTTTAGAAACTTATAATATATCAAGAAATTTGAAAAGAGAAATAACATTAGCAAAACAATTTATAAAACTTCTAAACTCAAAGATAAAACTATCAATACATATTAAACTTCTTGTTCCATCTTCACATCTAACAAAATACATGTATGATTTCAAGCATACATAGCGTTTGAAGGAGCTTGATAGATAGAGAGTGTTATAGGACATTTCCATTGAAAAGTAACTGGTTTTTTGATTATGCTCAAACAACACCAAAATTTCTACTATTTAAGCTCTGTGATCATTGTCCTCATTTTAATTCAATTTCTCATAGACAAAAGCAGCGCAGCCAAAGCTCTGAGATATTCTGCAGAAAGGGTAACATTACAATTAAAAGAACAGTGATAGATAGCAAAATAAGCTGAGATAAAGCCGTAGAAAACATAAAAGCAGTCATAAGCAGGCATCTTAAAACTACAAGATCAAGCTTCTAGATAACATAATCGATATTTTCCATATTTACTATACTATTCTTGGTTCCAAGTTCCAACTAGCAGACACCAAAAAGAGTCTGATTTTCAAAATCCAAATCATGTTCAGTTACTTTACAAGTAACATGCTTGAAAGATATAACAAAGCTACATCCGATAATGATTGACAATCAAATAGTCAACACAGTTATACCAATAATCTTAGGCGTCAGGTTTCTGATCCCTCAAAAGTGCAACAGAGTCAACACAAGTGAAAAGAAATGAAAATGCAGTTTACCTAAATCATCACCTTAGCCACGATACATGTGCAACTTAAGGATTCTCAGTAGCAACATGTGCTTGAAATCACTGACACACATTCAATTCAACTAGCCCAAGAAAATAAACAATTAACAGCAAGTGATGATCACTTTAACTAAATGCAAATAAACAAGACCAACTTAGATTATGAAGGAAGGACAACACAAATAAGCAAGTTTCTTAAAAACACAGAAAGAGAGAGATAGACCAACTCATGTAAATCTCAAAGGTAACCTTTCAAATCAAGTTTTGAATTGTGCGTATGATGATGACGTTCCACAATCAAGATGTATCGCCTGAAATCAAAAGACAAATCACAAATTAGATAGAAATCAAATCAACAAAAAAATCACTGAAATTAACATCATAACCACAACAACTAAATACCGGATTTCTCTTCACCATTTGCATAAGAAAAGTAAGTTGGGCCTTCATGTCATCATAGTCAACAATTTTAGCCTTTAATTCATCATAGTCAGCAAGTTGTGTTGTTAACTGATTCACTTGTGATTCAAGTTTTGCTATCTTTTCGTTTGATGAAGAAGGCCCTTCATGGAAACAATTGGGTCCAGAGATTTGAGTTTTTGTAACACCCATTCCCATACCTTGAATATATCCGGGATGCTCTTTCCCAAAAACTCTGACATAGGCCTCACGTTCAGAACCAGTTTCTTGAACTTCCTTCTCTAAATGTTCTTACATGAGCATGAGCTATTTTAGCTAAATTGCAAGCTTGTTTGCTCAATAATAGCAAAATAAAGACTAAAATATCCTTATATATTATAATTAACATAAAAATAATTTCTTATACTTACATATTTTTGTTTGGCCTTGTCATTCACAAAGGATCCATCACTTTTTTGGTGAGCAATGGGATACATATCAAATCTAGATAGAGATTGATGAGTGTCTTTTTCCTAAGAAGTTGAACCATATAAAAGTAGTGTTATTGTATCACCAACTCATTTCCTCAAATTACCAAACATCAAAATAAAGTATCAAACTTAAAGAAAACAAACCATACCAAAAACCTCGTCAGAGCTTACTAAAAAACAGTGTTTTGGAAAAAGAAAAAGGAGCCTAAAAATAAAAAATATAGATATGAAAAAATACTTATGACTTGCTATTAAGATGTTTCATGTATGATACAGCAGTTTAGCATTCAAGGATTCCTGTTTCATTAAGGCTACTAGTGTTACAGAATAATGCTGCACAATTTTGTTACAGAATACAGAGTTTACAATTTACAACTAACTATTCCCATGTAAACTAAATTAAACTTCATACATGACAAGACATCATCAACGTAAAGAACATAAAACAACTAACTGATCTTTCCAATTCTATAACAGCAACTTCAACTTGTTTTTATCATCCCTCACAGTTACTGAGGAGGAGGGCAGAACACCGTTGAAATAAACAACAACTTGAATTAAGCAAGCAGTGACCTGATAGTAAAATAGTAATCATGCAATGCTCATCTAGTTCTTCCCCATTTCAGTACATCTTAACTTTGAGAGAGGAGAACTTCTACCATAACCAAAATATACTGGATGAATAAATATATTACTGTCTGTGCATCTATAAATTCTAATGTGAAGGGAAACAAAGAAGAGAAAGGAGATTCATCTACATAGATATACAAAAGAGAGAGAAACATCTAAATCATTTCAGTGGAACCAACAAAGAAAGTATCACAGAAATTATTTTCCAGAAAAAAAAATACAAACCACAAAAGAAAAGGGAGCAAAAAGATAATAATCAGACCACAATGATGATCCCAGAGAACTGAGACCTTAAGCAATAAAAACAAGGTTATCAATACCTGTAATCGTGTCTTTATAGTATCCAACGGGGTTGTTATGCAGGATGCAGTTGCACCAGCAATAATCCCCCCACCAGCCTGAACTAACACAATCTTCGACACACTAGGAGTGCCTTCCTCATGTCCAACACCGTTTTGCAAGAATCTGCCAAAGTGGCCAGGAGATTATTGTCTTTAATATTAGATAGTTTACATAACAATGCAGAAACAAAATATTACCATGCACATATGTAGAGTAAGTCATTACCCTATTATCAATAAATTCTACCATTCTAAAATAACTACAAAAGGCTGCAAAATTGGTTTATGCTTTTGACTTTTGATAGGTTCTCTTAGTCAAGAATAAATTCTAACTTTCCTCACTTAAACAATCAATACTGACATGCTTCTCAAACAACACAATTCAGTTCTTTGAGACTAAACTCATTACATTGATCTCACCCAGCTAACATAAAACATAAAGGATATTTATCATATTTTTAGCAATTTTGCCATGTGCTTGTAATACAGCAAATATACATGGCATAGGCTCTCTCAACACATGCATGCTACTCATGGCATAGTAATCTAATGCTTCTGGTTCAACTTTAAAAGGAAGTAAGGTATCAGAAATGCATGCCAATTGTTGTTAAATTAAATTAAATTATTATTATTATTATAGCTGTAGTAATATGATTAGTGCATGTGTGGATAAGTAGGATTAAGTTTAATAAGTGGTAATTGAAACTGTGAACAGTTCATGCTGGTGGCAAAGAGTAACTACATCAGAAAGCTGATACTGGAATCAAAGGAGAGCATAAGTGTTTTTGTCCAATAACTAATAAAGTTTGAAAGAGCAAGCTGAATTCATCATACACCACATCATGCCAAATCATAATAGGAGTCAAGACTAGGAATAACGTTACTAAAGAAATTAGAAAAAACATATCAACATGAGAATCTATCCATACAACATACAGAGATGGAGGCCAACAAAGTCATGTGTCTTCTATTAAGCATAACTAAGCATTTATCAAAAGATTTAGCCAATATGTGTAAAGAGAATAGAACCCTAAATCAAAAGAACCTCAAATCGAATAGAACCCTAAATCAAAAGAGAATGAGAATGGAATCAAACAAAACTTCAAATAAGAAGAATGAAGAGTGAAATCATACTCACCGTGAGAGGGAAAGAACAACGAGAAAGCTGAGAGGGAAAGAAAGGGATGGAGCTTGGGCGAGAGAAAGGGATCGATGGAGAGAGAAGGGCGACTGCGGAGGGCTGCGGCAGAGACGGTGGCCTGGATGTGGCACGGCTGCGATGGCTGGGACGGCGAAGGAGAAGGAGAACAAAGGAGAAGAGCGACGGGTGAAAGGGTAAAGTGGAGCTCGAGAGTGAGAAGGGAGAGTGAGAGTGAGAGTGAGAGTGAGAAGCGTGAGAAGGGAGTGAGAGTGTACGTGTGGAGTGTACGTGTGAGAGTGCAACTTACGGGGGTTATAGAACCGCCGCAAATTTGGAGTTTAAAATTAAGCACTGACGGGAACCGCCGCAAATATTTTGCCACAAACAGTTGCATTTCTTGTGGTGGTGGATCACCTAGATGCCTACAGCGCAGTTGGACAAATTTCAAAGGTGTATGATTAAGTTTTTTCACTAACATTTTGGACAAAGAGAGTGTTTCTCTTATTAAAAAAAAAAAAGTTTATTTATGTATTTAGTCCGGAAAGTTGGGAGTGTTTTAATTTTGGTCTCTGGAAGTTTTTTTGACATTGAATCATCCTTAATTGTTTTGAAAATTTGGTTTTAGTCCTTGTTGTTATGAAAAATCCGTTAATTACTAGCGTGGCTAACGGAACATCACATGTAGGATGACGTGGATGATTCGGATCCACATGAGCAAAAGGGTCATAGCCCAATCCACAAACACATTTTGGTTGGACCTTGGCCCTTTTGCTCCTGTGAGTCAAGATTATTCACGTCATCCTATCGATGGCATGCAATGTTTGCACTGCACACATGTATGCTGATGTAGCGTTTCGTTAACTACATCAGCAATTAACGAATTTTTTCTAACGACACTAAAACCAAATTTTCCAAATAATTAAGGATGAATCAAGGTCAAAAAACTTCCAGAGACCAAAATCAAAACACTCCCAACTTTTAGGGACCGTAAATAAATATAAATTTTTTTCTCTTTCTCTTATTATTCACAACACACTAAAAGTGGGGACACTATACCGTGTCCCAATATTTTATGTTGTAAAACAATACTTTTAATTAATTAAAAATGGAAAGTAAATGAAAAATAAATACTATAATTTGATTTATGGTAAAAGAGTTTCAACACTATTATTAAAAAAAAAAAGAGAGAGATTCAACACTAAATATATGCAAATAATATTATATTACACTTAGTATAATAATAAGAAGATTCACTATTGACAATCAAGAAATCACATTTTCTTACTTCTATGCAAGAGAAATGTCTTACGAGGGAAGACGATGAAAGAGATCGAGAAAAGGTCGGAATACATTATTACGAGAATATGAACCTTCAGACTCATTCGTGTGACGCAGTTTAGCCCATTGTTCCTCGTGATAGATATGGTTAATTATGATAGAACCGTTATAATTACCATAATTAGATCCAGCTGAATTTACAAGGGATCGAGAAGGCGGCACAAATGGCTGGCCATTGAGTAAGGGTGCACCAGGGACTTTACCTTTGTTTTGATTGGAAGGATGCTCAATTGCGAAATCAACACTATAATTAGGCCTCCAACCTTTTCTCTTAACATCATTAAATAAGGACAGCAACTTACGTTTATCTTGTCTCATAGGTTTCTCTAATTGAACACTCAAATCTTCATAACCGTAGACTTTGTGAATCTTAGCCACAGCATAGAGACCAACATCTTGAGCAGAAACAAATAAGTAGTGCTTGACAACGATCATGTAAGGCCATTCTTCATCATCATCGCTTCTCTTTGCAAACAAAATAACAATAAGACCCTTTCTTTCATCGGTGTCACGCCCATATAAGTAAGATGAGGACTTAATAACACCACCTTGTGCTTCAGGGTTATTGTCTTTACAATTGGGAAGTTGCGACAAGGATCTTGGTCCATTGATGGTGAGCTTTGACACAAGGCAATCTTGTTCAACTTTTAGGCCCATATGAAAATCAACGTCCTCGTTTGATGGAGCAGGTTCATGGTCATGGAGTGAGATTGATAACTCCTCATCGTGCTCGTTGCGGTTGGTTATGGTTAAACAAACTTCGCACCTTGTTCTTCCTATTGAATATTCTGCGGTCCAAGTGTCCTCAACTTGACGGCCTCTCGAGATTTTGGTTTTGCGTAACACAATGTTACCAGCTGAGTCCCCCAAAGGAATTCTCTCAAAGTAGTTACTAACATCACTATGATTGTTTCCCATGGTGGGATATTATAATATGAGACACAACTAACTAATGGTGGGAATGTGTGGAATACATAAATGCATGGGAGATGATGAGTGTGCTTTGTGAAGGTAACACAATTGGCCTTCTTTATACAGTATAAATCTTTTAACGAATAACGGAATAAGCACATATGCAGACTTTGTGTTACTTCATATCTCAAAACTCAAATTATATGGATCGGATAAAAAATCATAAATTAGTTGTTCACGTGTTCATGTATCAAGTCTTAATGATAAGGATTAATTTTATCAAACTTATTTCTCACACAAATTTTAATAAAATGTAAAATACTCCCTCCGGTCCATATTATAAGCATCCTTTCTCTCACAAAAAGGTCGGATGTTTATAATATGGATCGGAGGAAGTAACTTTTAATTAAATTGTTTTGATATTTTTATAATATTTAATGAAATTTGATTGGCTAAAGATAAGAAGATAAAACATTTGGGAACAAAGAATCCTCATCCAAATCTTAATACTTGAAAGTTAAAAGTCCCAGGTTTGATCTTAGGTATCACCATTTTGATGAATTTAATTTCCCTTCTTTTATTCCAATAAAGAAAAACAAAACAGAAAATACATTGCTTATAAAAAAAATCAAATAAACTTTTTTTTATTTGACATATAAAATGGTATAAAGTTTGAGAAAGCAAATGTTGATTCTCAAAAAATGTTTTCTTCGGTAATTTCCTTATTTTGTTTTCTTTCACATAGATCCTAATTGGTTGGTGAAATTTTTTTATGATCAATTTAAAATAGTATTTGAAAATTTTATTTATTGAACAATTTAATCACAAATAAAATTAAGTCATCAAATAATCCTTAAAGCTTTTTTTTTAAAAAAAAAAACCCTTAAATTCTTTCCTTGGACAATTTAAACCATATAAATCAAAATTTCTAAAGACTAATTTGCATTGTCAATAAAAAAAAGTATGGTTCATTTATTGATTTTATATTTTTTTTAGATCTAAATTGTCCTATGAACAAAATTTTCAAATACTCCCATCGGTTTCATTTATAAGCAAAAAAAGACAATAAACTAATATAAGTAAAATTTAATTAACTTTCTATTTCTAATACTCCCTCCGGTCCTTATTATAGGGCATACTTAACCGAATTACACATACCAAGGAAAGTGGTTGGTTTTATGAATTCTATGAGAATATATTGTAACATTACAATTTTACCCCCTTAACTTTTCTTGGAAAATTCGCACTCATTAAGAACAACAAAAAACACATACATAGTCAAAACATTTAATAAGGTCAAAAAAGAGAAAAATTAATAAATGATGCATAGAAAATATAAAGTGACTTATAATTAGGACCAAGAAAACTTTCTAGAATGTGACCTATATATAGGACCGGAGGGAGTACAATTATTCTAAAATATCTTCATAATGTGGTTAAGTCATTTAATTTTTGTTTCATTCCCAATGTAAATTTACTAAAATAGTTTACTTTTTTTTATGAATTTGAAAAAAATTAAATACACTAACCTAACTTTTTTAATAAGTGTGAATTAATTTTTGCTTAAAAATAAGAATGCATGAAGTACCATTTTAAAAGTTTAGTTTTTTTATGAACAAAATTTTACCATGTAAAAATATTGAGAACTAGCATTCTCGCTTTTTAATCCCCAATCATTTTTTTATGGGATTTGATCGATATTTTTTCATGAGATTGATTCGAAATGTTTCGTGATATTCCCAAGGACTCAACCTCCTGCTCTCTCTTCTCAACATATTACTCCCTCCCTTCCATAATATAGGGCATCATTTTGATAAAATTGGTGTCCCTTTTTATAAGTCGATTTAGAATATCTAGGTAGTATTAAATAATTTATTCCAAATACACCCCTCATCATTGCATAGGGGTGATAGGATAATAATTACAATAGAGAGAGAAATGAATAGAGTTGTAAACTTTTAAATAGGGGTAACCTTGGAATAACAACATATTTTTTGATAAATTTGAGAGTAATAATTACTTCTCTTAATATGCGTGAATTAGATAAAAGTGACTTATATTTATTGACTGAGAAAAAAAAATAGTGACATAGAAGGTCACCAATCCCGTCACCTTCCGCATCTTTCTTCCTCGAACTTGATCCCATCCATCTGCTGCTTCATGGCTAATCTCCCTGTTATCCCTCTCTCTTGCCCTCTTTCTCTCTTCTCAATCACACTATTCTCTCCAAAATCTCTTCATTTAAAGAGAGAAAACTTTTTTTGGGTCTCATATATTTTTTTCTTTTCTCTCCATTTTTTCTCCTAAACCAAACAGAGGAAAATGAAATTTTCTCTCCAAAATCTCTCCTCCAATTTTCTTTCTATCAATTTTCTCTTGAAACAAACAAGGTGTAAAGTCTAAACAGGCAATATTATTATATACATTACATATACAGTATCAGATAATATCCCTAAGATGAAATATCTATCTTAAGAAAGGAATACTCCCTCCGCCTCGAAATATAAGCAACAAAAAACATATTTCTCTTAGTTTAAAATATAAGCAAAATTAACTAACTTTCTTAAATTTTATTTCATTCTCAACGTCACTTTCCAAAAACATCCCTAGAAAATTGTTATCTTATTTAATTTTTGTTTCATTCTCAATGCAATTTTCCTAAATTACCTCTATTCTTTTATAAATTTGAAAAAAATAAATACAATCAACTAATCTCCTTAATAAGCATAAAATTAGTTAGTTTTGTTTATAATTCGAACCCGAGGGAGTACAAACATTACACCCACAATAATGTACTCCCTCCGTTTCATATAATAAGCAAAATTAACCATATTTGCACTTATTAAGGAGGTTAGTTGATTGTATTTAATTTTCAAAAATTTAGAAAAGAATAAAGGTATTTTAGGAAAGTTGCATTGGGAATGAAATAAAAATTGAATAAGATAACAATTTTCTAGAAATGTTTTAGGGAAGTGGCATTGAGAATGAAATAAAATTTAAAAAAGTTAGTTAGTTTTATTTATATTTTAAAACAAGAGAATGATATTTTTTTTTGCTTATATTTCAAAACGGAGGTAGTATACAACAAGAATGGCCGAAAGGATGAGATTCTAAGAAGGGATAACATGTTGACATGTCGTCCAATTTACGCAACCAGTGGATGGGCCAAAAGTCATACACGTGGCAATTTTCCAGTAGGTTTTAGTGCAATACCGAGATTAAGAAAACCCAAATCTTTCATGACATTTAATTAATTTTTTTTCTCTCTCTTAGTTTCTTTCTGAGATTTAGTTCTTCCGTCTCTTATTATAGGACATATTTTGGTAGAATTGGTGTTCTTTTTATAAGTAGTTTTAAAATACATATAGGTAGCATTAAAGAATTTATTCCAAATACACCTCTCATAATTACATAAAGGTGATAGAGTAATAATTACAAAAGAGAGATAAACGAATGAAGTTGTAAAGTTTTAAATAAAGGTAACTTTGGAATGACAACATATTTTTTGATAAATTTGAGAATAATAATTATTTTTCTTAATTTATGTGAATTAGATAAAAATGACTTATATTAAAGGAAAAAAAAGAAAGTATGTCTCATCATAACCACATGCATTACAATGCTTATGGAATCCCACAAGTTATTTTAGTTCAATTTGTTTCTCAAATCCACACTCTTGTGCTCAGGCTCCGCATCATTAGCTTCCGAACAATTGATGGAAAGTATATTTAAATATATATATATATATATATATATGTATATATATATATATATATCTATATATATATATATATATATATATGTATGTATGTATGTATGTTTCACACTTGTCAGACCTAAAAATATATCTTTCCGTCTCACACTTTACGAAAAGAGTATATTTTTTCAAAAAAAATACTGTTTTGTCTCATGCTTGACGAAAAGGTATATTTTCCTCTTTCATCTCTCCCTTGATGGAATGGAAAAAAAAAACGTTAAGATTATTTTAGTCATTAAAATTGTAAAATGGGAACAAAACCTCAACAATAGGACTGAAAATCAAATCCCAAAATATTTATTTCATTTTTATCCTCCCACACACACTCATAAGGAAAAATAAAAAGGGTTTTAGTTTATTGACCCCTTTTTTGCCAAAACCCAAATTACCCTTTTTTCTGGGTTTATAACACACTTGCTGGGGCCTAAGCGAGAAGTCGAAAATGAAAAAAAAAATACTGCTCGCTGGGGGGTCAACGAGCTGTGTAAATTTACACACTCGCTACCCCCCAGCTAGTTAACGAAAAAAAGGATTTTTCCCTAGCTCTCTCAGGGGTCAGCTAGCTTGTAATTTTATGAAGCTCGCTGACCACCCAGCTAGCTAGCTGACCCCCGATAAAGCTAGCTAACTGGGGGGTCAGAGAGCTTTGTAAAGTTACAAGTTAACTGACCCCTGAGAGAGCTAGTGAAAAATCCTTTTTTTCGCTAGCTAGCTAGAGGGTCAGCGAGCTTGTAATTTAGCTTTGTAAAATTACAAGTTCGTCTTTTTGAGAGAGCTAATGAAATTTTTTTAAGGATATTTTTGACTTTTCGCATTAACATAGGGGTCAACTAATTAATTGAGGGGTCAGTAAACTAAATCCCAAATAAAAATTATAAACAAGATGGGCCTCACGGCCCATACACTCAGCTCACACACATACACAAGTGAGAAACCAATGTTTTTCTTGCCTCTAGACGATCAAAGGATAGAAATAGTAAGGAACAAATGCAAGGCAACAGGAGCAGCGATGGAAATTAAGATTACTGTTAAACAATCGGTACTGGTTTGAGAAGATATGTCAATGGGCGACAATGCACATATGGTGAGGCGCTAGTATGCACTAGTTTTCCAAGAACGGACACGCGTCATCAATATCTTCCTAAAGCGGTCTCGAACAAGAGATTCAACCGTCTTAATTTTCAAGACAAAAATCTCATCAAAAGTAAGCACTTTTCGGCGACAAGGAATGTCAAATATGTGAAGAGAGATCTGCTCGGCAGAAGCCAAATCTAACGATAAGAACTAAGCCATCAAATTTGGAAACTGCAACAACACATAGGCCTCCCCAAACAAAAACACCCAAACAACCAAAAAATTAAAATTTATTTATAACACAAACTTGCACAAAGGCAAGAGAGACCTAAATAAACTGAGAAAAACTTGAAAAAACAAGACAAAACCCTCACACCGAAGGGGAGGGAGAACCAAAAGAACAAGAAAAGAGGAGAAGGGAGATGGGAGAGAAGACAAATAAAAATAGGAGAAAGGAGGGATCTTTGATATGATGACAATGTGAATTTTTTATAGATCATAGATGACATGATAATTCAAAACCAAGTAATATTTTTAATAATATAGTATACATGTTTATGTTCAATAATGTTGAAGATCATATTCCAATATGTATTAGTCATTGTTCACGTTCACTGCTTATGCGGCTCATGGTAATTTAACATTAGGAAGAATAGTTGCAAAAATTCTTTTAGAAAAAGATCATAACAATCCATCAAATTTGAACAGAATTCCCACATCGAAAAATGTAGGTTAAGATTGAAAAGGAGTTTATTTACCCCAATAATAATAAGAAAAAGGCATTTTTACTTGTGAGCTTATGCTGTTGGGCCATTTATATGCAGGCCTGACTTGTGGGCTTATCCACTGTGAAGAAACAAAGCTTGGAAGCATTGTATTCAGGCAATTTAGCTACACTGTTCCCCTGTTTTTTCTATTTCTATGCTCTGGTTTTGTGTGATGATTAAAAAAACTAGTAAGTAAGCCCGTGCGATGCACGGGGCCATTACGCGAAGCCCCTAATTTAAACGTGAAATTATTAAAGGTTTCATATCATGACTTAAATTTGATTAACAAATAATTTATTCAAATTTGTTATCATGACTTAAATTTTATATTTTAAAAATAAGTATTTTTTTTTTTATCTTTTTCAAATAATTAATTATTGTAGCAAATAATGACTATTATTGAAAAGAGGACAAATACAATGATCTATTATAAAGATAATAACAATACAGTTGAAAGTCACTCTCTTTGCCATAAACTCTCATTCTTGCTCCATTTATCCCCCAATATTTTCAATTCTTGTTTCTTGCAATAATTTAACAAACAGCAACATGACACCAATATTAAAAGCTTAATGCAAGTGTTGACAATGTGAAACAGCTTTAACAAATTGCATAAAATAAAAATATGAATATTTCATGGAAAAAGATAATCATCATAGTGGCTTTTATGAAACAGATACTAACAACATCTACCTTCTAGAACTTGAAAGGCAAAATCTAATTGATCGTTTATTACAATCAAAATTTTCTGCAACATCACATACCAGCTTTCTACATCTCCTCTTGATTTTGGAAGTAATGCAAGGCAATGAGCAAGTTTCTGGATGCACAATACAAAGCATACAATAAAACACATCATAAAAGACCATATGTATAAATATTTTTCTTGATCAAACTTTGAGTTCAGATTCTTTCTGTTTGTGTTAGGAGAAAGATTATAGAGAAAATGATAATGGAAGAAATGAGAATTACTGATGTATAAATGCATCAATCATTTCCAAATCCTTATCCTTAAATACCTTCATTTGGATTCTTATAAATATCTTTCTTGTCCATCTTTTGGAAACAAAGGCACTCTCCAAGATCACAAATTAATTTGACCAACAATATACAGTTGGATTAGAACTAATTATTTGCTTCAAAGTCAGAGATGGTGATAAAGAACCATCATTAGTAAAAGTTAAAAAAGCAAAATTAGTACAAGTTAGAAAAACAAAAGGAAAAGGAAATACCTCAAATGAGTGTTACACACCCCAAAATTGGTCCTTAAAATACCTATTCCACTTCTACTTATGCAATTAAATGTTGAAGACACTACAAAAAGTTCAAGAAAAAGGAAATCACAATCACATAGTACCAAAATCATGTCTTAGAAACAATATCAACTCCACATCATCAAAGAGGCAAATCGTGTAGTAAATAAATACTTCGGAGAATTTAGGAGAGGCAGAGACATATTGAACATCTTATATAATGAGATTACATGCAGCTAATAAGATTATTTATTTTATTATTACTTGTAGCTCCCAAGTCTTTCAAAAACATAATTGGTTAACAGGTCTGAAACAAAATCAACAAAAAAAATCATTTCAGAAGCTCACCCTTTCAATTAAGTAATAGAAAATTCATGCTAATGGAGTATACTAGTACTTTTTTGGGTGCGTCTATGGTGCATCATGTTGAGAGTTTTGCAATCACTGCCTTCATCATGTTGATAAAGTCTGACCACGTCCAAACATTTGGTAAGCGTTATTCTATTCATATAGTTGACAAGATTGAAGATTCTCACGTCACACGTCGTCTTATCCCAGAATTAAGATTTTCTTTATTTTCTTGTCCATTTCCTTATCCCAAAATATATGTTATTTCATGTGTTCATTCCATTTTGATTAATAATAAATTATGAATTCATTAAATTTTATAATAATATCATATTTTATTAATCAATTAGAAAAATAAAATATGAAGTGACACACATTATGAACGGCAAATATTATTCATAATGTAAAAATATGAGTAATACTTGAACTATTATGTGAGTTATTGTATACTCCTTTCATGCCAACAAATTTTTACAAAATTTGTAAAAGATACTTTTTTAAATCAAAGTTGAAATAATTAATAAAAATTAATATTGTATATTATATATATATAAATATATTCTATAATTAACGATTATATGTTATTATCATAATTATCATACATACTAAATTTTAGATCATTCGTAGATTCATAAATATGTAATCTAATAATGCATATTTACTTATATTTTAAATAACGTATTATCCGTTAAAATAGAATAGTCAAATAAAATATCAAATAATTTTTATATTCTATGAAATTTTGTAGACTTGATCTTGATAATAACATACAATTCAACTGTTAGATTGACAAATTTTATAATATATAAAAAGTTATGTGAATGTGTAAGTGACCAAGTTTTACACCTGATGTCAACGGATCCTAACTCATATTTTAAATACAAATAGGGGTTATTTTTGTTGACATACTGTTAATTGTGAGTATGTTATACACGGTTTCTTTATCACTGTGGAGGGGCCATGTCCTGTTTTTTTTCTCTTGTGAGAAAAACACTAATTATTCTTGTACTCTTTTATGGTTTGCTGGACGAGTATGCCTTATATTTTTTGCAATCTAGCAATAAAATTTTGTCTTATTAAAAAAAATCGATGAATGATATATATATATATATATATATATATATATTATATTATCATTTGATGACTTGGAAAGAGTATAATATTATTTTATCCTATAATAAAAAAAATGTGAAAGAAAAGATGCCACATTGGAGTATATATATTAATATTAATTAGCTTAGTAAGAAAAGTAAGAATATTTCAAAGACAGATTCCTATTATATATTACAATAATGTTACGTGTACATCCAGAATTGATATGATGTACATTTACTTGTCTTATATGCAGAAATAAATTATTGATTAACTAATTAGAATTCATGTAATTATTTTTATGAACCTTTTTATTTATTATCATAACTTTGATTTTGAACAATAAATTTTGTTCGTTTATACTATTTTTGTAAGACAAAGGGAGTAGTTTTTTTAATTTTCATTATTTTTTTTAAAAGGCACGTGCATTAAGAATCCGAGAGAGTTGTAAATGCATTTTAATAAAAAGGTTTCATTTGTTGTTGTCAATAGTACAAAAAATATTCATTCTCTTAATAATTTTCTTTCCTTAAAAAAATAATGCAAGAAATATAGCCCATTCTTATTCCTCATTTTTTAATTGGCAAAGAATAAATATTTGTTCAATCTCAAAGGAATGATACATTTAAATTATCATAAGAAGTATAAAATTCAAATGTCTCCTTATTGTTACCCTTTTTTTAAGGAAAAAAAAATAATGAATTAGAAAATAATAAAATTCAAATGTCTTATTTTTCTCACGAGCACAGTATATATAACTCATAGCTATACCTATTTTTTAATCAGCGACAAAGAATAAATATTTGTTTAAGCTTAGATGAACGTTGAATTTATAGTAGAATCACGTACAAAATAAAATTATCATAAGTATAAAATCAAACTGTCTTCTTTTTCTGACTAAAATAATTCATTTTTATTCGGTAAATAAATAACTCATTGTTATTTTTTTTTAAGAAAAAATTAATGCTCTAAGATTTTAACACCTTATCTCCCTTCCACTACCCCCAAGTACAAAGCATCACACTGCTGGATATAACTCAGTATTATTCTTATTCTTTAATCAATGGAGAAGAATAAATATAGTCGTCTAATCATAAAGAAATGTTGAAATTTTTTATATCCTAAAAGAATCATAAAAAATGGAGTATAAGATTCAAATGTCTATTTTTATCACAGAGTACAATCCGGCCATTGCCATTCCTAATCTTTAATCGTTCAAGAAAAATAAATATTTTTCTAATTTTAAAGGAATGTCGAATTTATATCATAAACAAAATCTATCATCATAAAAAGTACTCTCTCCATCTCATCATAATATTAATAAAATTTTGAAAAAATGAACAAAAAATAAGGAATAATGTTATTAATGTATTCTTTACCAAACTAATCAATTATCAAATTAATAATTTAATGCATATTTTCTTAATTGACCAATTGCAAAATATAATATACAATTTTTATTTTTTATTCACAACTATAAATTTAATCTAGACAAAATCATATATTTTTTTTACTAACATTATAGGACAAAGAGAGTATAAGATTCAAATGTCTCATTTAAAGACAAGTATAACTCATTGTGATTCCTATTCTTTAATCGATGAAAAAGATTAAAGAGTAACTATAAAGAGAATGACATGTGTCATAAAGTGATATTTTGTTTACTTATTGAAAAGTAACACATGTCACTTTTTTATAATATATACTTACTTATAGATTAA
Organism: Crotalaria pallida; assembly: GCA_037953625.1. Taxonomy (NCBI): domain Eukaryota; kingdom Viridiplantae; phylum Streptophyta; class Magnoliopsida; order Fabales; family Fabaceae; genus Crotalaria; species Crotalaria pallida. The sequence continues at coordinate 88,096,545 of CM075656.1, forward strand.
TTCGTAAAGCCTATCTATCATTAATCATTTGTCTAATCTTGAAAGGAATGCCGAATCTGTATTATCATGAAAGAATCATATAAAGTATTAAATTGTTGTTGGCTCCTTCTTGTTTTTGATGTATATAATTCAATTAAAATTTAAAGGAAAAAAATCTGTTAATTGATTTATTCTGTTCAATAAATCTTTGGTCACTTCCATATTTATCAGGATGCTCTATATACATATGCCTTGCTTTCTTTTAACGCTTGGGATCTCCCACGAAGTGATCAACTAGCTAGTTTCACCTATAAATGAGTAATGTTGCATGCATTGCCAAAGCCAGGGTTACTTGTGAGCACAAGCATGGTATTTGTATAAACACAATTACACTACTATTATATAATAATCTTTTTCCAAAAACAAAAAAAACAATGCAAGAGGGTAAGAGTGTTATCAGATTTAGGTATGGAGGTCCTCCAATGGAAGTCAACAAAACAATAGAGAAAGTCGCTGACGGTAAGAATAGTGCATTCTCAACAGAAAGGTGCATTACATACAAAATTGGTAATAGATTTCTTTCTTTAACCATATTTGAGGGGGGTTGTGCTGGTCGTGTTAATTGTGTATTTCTTACCCTTTATGAAGAAAATGGTAGGGTTTCAAATGTCAATTTACAGGTTAATTTTATAAGAGATGAAACCTATGGTGTTTTGTATAAGTTATGTAGTGTAGTTACAGGTTCATATAATTCTAGTAAGGAGAATTATTCCGTGCCATATTTACCTGACACAGAATGGGTATATTATAATTGTAATGAAACCGGTTCAGGAGGTTGTTTCACTCTAGAAAAGAAGAAGGACCCCATGGGAATACGCGTGGAGAAGGTGAAGGCTGCACATGACTTTTTTATTGATGGTGAATTGAGTTATAATGTGTTCATAAAAATAAGAAATGAAAGAGGTGTTGGTTTCATTGTTGAGGTGGAGGACCCTATGAAGCGTACGGTTGATCAAACTAAAAGACTCACCACCAAAATTACAAGAAAGATGGATGATCAAATGAAGGCTACTGTGTTTTCCAATTTCAAACATTCCATGAAACTAACGAGTGATGGCTACGATGACATCGGGGACGATGACAATGGCGGCCAAACATCGAATAAAATACAAACACAAGATCGCGGTGGCAACCTAACATCGTATAAAGAGGAAATTAGAAGTACTCCTTACTCGCCACCAAATATTGTATATAAATATCACAATCCATATAAATATAAGGAAAAATAGGGACAGACCCTATAGGAGATCGATCGGTTCACGTACAAATCCGGGTTACCAGACCCATCTTCATATACATATTATGATTTTAGTGTTTTTTTTTATTGATTTGCTTTTATTTAAAGTTTAATGTAATAATAATAATAATAATAATAATAATAATATTATGACAATTTCAAACATAAACATGTAATATCTCTTGTAATTTTTATTATACAATTAATAATATAATGTGGTTGTCTTATCTAAAATATTTGTCTTAGTAAAAGATTAAAATTACGGTGATGTGTATGTTAAATTATAATATAGCATGTACTAAATTACTAGTGAAGTATTTATTGTCTCTTTAAAGAGGAAACTAGTCTATTTGATGTTTTCAATTTTTTTCTTAAGTGGTGTAAAACCCTTGCAAGCTGATCAACCACCGTTAAATATTTTTTATAGAGAAAAATATGTAATTTATTCCATATCAGAAAATAGTACAAGTAGATTCAACAGTACAATAACAAAGCACATATTTTTCATACAATAAAGATTGCTAAAAAAAGACTAGGTACTCAACCATAACAGCAAATTCCTTGTGGATCATGATCATCATCAATATCCGGCTTCGAAGTCTAACAAGAGATTCAAGAACCTTTGTTTCCAAGATAACTATCTCTATAAAGTTAGTTTACAAAATAGCAATAAGAACAATCAATGTCTTTATGGTAGTCACACTACAAGAGACACGATATAATGAGGGACTAAAGTGAATTAAAATTTTTAAGTTAGGGACTAAAATGAAACACGATATAATGAGGGACTAAAGTGAATTAAAAATTTTAAGTTAGGGACTAAAATGAAATTCGATATTATAAACTAACGGCCCCGTTAGTCTATAAACGGAAAACATTACCAGGGACTAACGTGAGTAACTTTTTTTAAAGTGAGGGACTAAAAGGGAATTATTGAAAAGTCAGGGACTAAAATGAAAGCTTATTACAAAGTGAGGGACTAAAGTGACAGTTTAGTCAAAGAAAATTTATTGACCAACATGGTTGGGACGAATAGTATGGGACGGGTAGTAAGCGGCTCAGTCTTAGTTAAACAAGGTTTTGGGTTCGATTCCTTGTGAATTCACAAAATTCAACTTGAGAGACTTACCTGCTATAGCCAGATACACGACCCAGATCGGATACGGATGTACCTATGTAGTTATATGGGGAACCGGATGGAAAAAAAAATTATTGAGACACAAAAAAAAAAATTACCAAGTATCATAGGACATTCAAGCCCCACCTTCTATGAAGGGTTTGCAAAAGCACAAAAATATATTACTATTTATTTGAAAATAATAAGTAAATGTGTTCTTAACAAGTGCCTTAAGATATATTTGTTAAGAAATATAAAATAGGTAAATAAGTATTAAAAAACTAAATTAATAGTTTTCAATATGTTAAACTTATTAATTCCAATGCAAAATAATCATTTTTATTTGCTTAAACAATGTTCTAAAAATATTGGTTTTTCAATAAATAATCATAATCATCAATGCATTTATGTTCTCTCAATTTTCTTTGGTTGTTCTAAAAAAGTACTCCCTATGTTTTGTATTATTCGTCCTTTTTTTGGAGATAATTTGTGTTTTTTTTATTTGTCTTCTTGAGGATTTCAAGATTGCATTAAATGCTATTTTTCATGTTTGTCCCTATTTAATATGTCTTGATCTATGAATATAAATTAATGATTATATAGAGAGAACGAAAGAGTATAGTAGGGAAAAATATAATAAAGATATTTGAAATCTAAGTAATAATTAAATTTCTTAAAGGATGAGTTTTGTTTGAAACAGAGTAAATAAATAGAAAGAAGTACTTGTTAGTACATTTTAAAGAAACACTAAATGGTGCAAATTGAAAGTACCACATGCCAAATGTTTGAACTGCAGTAATTATTAGTTAGTCATGAATCATTATATTATCCATTATTTACATCAATTATAAATTTTTAAAATATTAAAATAAAATTAAAAAATAAAAGAAATAAAGTTAATGGAAAATGTGTCAGATTATTATTGACATGGATCATGGATGGTATGGTGATTCAGAACAAACTAATAATTTCTCCCGAACTAGACGACGAGTACTCCCTCTCCCTCCGTTTTATTTTATCTTTATTTATAAAATTTTATACTAATTTTCAATGACAATTAATTATTTCTTTTTTAAGCGTTCCTATTCACTTAATATTTTTAAAATTCTACTATTAACAGGGATAATTTTAAAAATGCATATCAAATGTTCACATTTCCAATACCATTAATTAACTAAATTAATCAATATAAAATTTTACCGAAATGATCATATATAAGGTTGGAATTTGGAAATAGTAATTATTATCACCATTTAAGCTGAGCTTTATTTATTTAATTATTTAAAGTCAGGAAAAGTAACCTGGAATTTATTTGCATTGTTTTGATGAAAACACTCACAATATAATTACATACTACATAGTACATACATTACATATATCAGAAAATATCCGTAAGATGGAACATCGTCTATCTTAAGATAAGAACACATACAGACGTTACACTCATAGTAGTTTATGTGTGGTTGATCACTATGATTCGCACTCATTTTCATTATTAAAGAAAATATTAAGTTTTTTTTTTTTAAATAGCAAAACTTATATATAAGGAGCACCAGGGATACCCACCCATATACAAAAGAAGGACATAACCAAAATTAAGAGCAAAAGGAAAATATTAAGTTAATATATATTCACTTCAAAAAATTATTTTTTCCACTAATAAAAAATGAATGACAATTGGAATATCACACATTGTAGAATAGAAGATGTGTTATCCATGAACCAAGATTCGTAGCGTTAAAAGAAGAAAGCAAGGCATATATGTTTAGGGCCAGCCAACTTCTAGATAAGATAGAACCGGAGGATTTTTAGAATAGAATAGATCTATGAAGGGTTTCGAAGTTCGAATTTCATATGCAGATCAGATGCGCTGTTGTTCAGTTATACAAGCATTTTTTATTTTTTTATTTATAAGAATAGTAGAACCAATCGAAGAATGTGCTAGTGCACCATTACTCATTTGTAGGTTAAATAAGGACATGGATTCTTAGCGTTAGAAAAAAGCTACTTGATCACCACCACGAACAGAGATTCTTAGCGTTAGAAGAAAGCAAAGCATATATATAAAGTTACAATAAGTTAAACATTCTTTATCTTGCACTTATTTATCATCTTTTATTGAGTTTTTCTTTTTAACCCCTTTGGTTACTCTTTGGCCCCCATGGGTCTTTGCAATGACAGAATTGTCCTTATTGTTACCGATTGATACAAGGCGAGATTTTTTTTCGCCTTTAAGTTGGCGGTGAAAAATATATTATATTTACCAATTACCTCAAGGCGGAGTTATTCCGCCTCGTCAAAGTCGGAAGATGTTAACATAAAAATTGAATTCCCGCATCTACATGGCGGAAGATATAGAATTCAATTCAGGCAATATAATAAGCGAAAGGTAACATGTAGAATTTTGATAGCTAAAGATGATAATATTGAAGCATCTTACCGTCATCGCAAAGACCCATGGAGGCCAAAGAGTAACCAAAGCGGTTCAAAAAGAAAGACTCCTTTTATTTCTTTGTGTATCTCAAAAACCCATGAAGATATCAAAAGACAAGGACAAGTTCTTAACACTTGGTTGTAAAAATTATACTTTTTCTGTCCCTATATATAAGACTCTTTAGGGAGTATTCACGTCTATTAAAAAAGTTGATTAATTTAGTTAAATGTATTGAAAATATGAACTTTTAATATGTATTTTCAAAATTACATCTATTAATATTATTGAGAATCTAAAAAGTGTTAAATAAATATGGATGTTTATGGAAAAAGTAATTAATGATCACTAAAAATTAATATAAGATCTTATAAATAGAAACAAAATAAAAGTGTCAAAATGTCAGAAATAGTTTTTCTTTATTCAATTCATCATCAACATAATATAAAATAGGAGAAGTAGAAGGGCAAAAAAGATTTTTCTCCTAAAACATCCATTTTCCCTCCTAATCTCTCCTAAATCCATCATTAAGTATGTGTTTTGTGTCTTTTAATCTTAGTCATTCATCATATTTTATTAGATTAAATCATAATCGTTCATCATGTTTTCTTAGAGACACACTTCTCTTCATCTTCTTTCTTTCTTTTTTTTTTTTTGGTTGCCTTCCTTTCTCTTCCTTTCAATTTCTTTGTCTCTTCTCATTTCTTTCCATCTCTTTAGTACATATTTTCAAACACTTTTATGTACAAAAAATTTTGGAAAATAAACTTCTGATTTTGATGTTCGTTAGGCTCTCCAAATATACATCATTAAAAAAATATACAAATGAGTACTAGAATAAAAAAAATTAATTTATCTTTAATTTATTTTTTATTTTTTCTTTATCTTTAATTTATTCCTTGCCATTTTGAGAGTTGTCATAAAGTTTCAAAAAAATTATTTAATTATATATTTTTTGGTGAAATTAAATATTAAAGATTTTACTTGATCTAATTAAATAACTTATGGTTTCTAACTAAACTAAAATTTATGCATTTTTGTGAAAGTTAAGGATTTGATAAAACAAGTGCTCAAAACAAAAATAGAATATGAAAATTGATGAGTAGAGTATTAGTGATATAACTATTTTGATCATATATATAATTATTTTTTATATAACACAATTACACATAGATAATTATTTGTTATATTTAATCATATATATTTATTCGTTCTATAACACAATTACACATATATTTTTTTTTGTGAGCACAAATACACATATTTTTTCACATAGATATATAGTCTAATGAATAAGAGATGTCAAAAGTCTTTACAAAAAAACAGAAACACCAATGGTAGATTAGAAAAAAGATTAAGAAAATGAAGATATGAGTGAGGACACTGACACACCCGTATGACTATTCACGCTCTTCATTTTTTAATTAATAATATTGTTAGTTTTATTTTTCTAATATATCTTTATTAAAAATTTTAAAGTAAAAATTAAATAGATTTATCTTTTACTCAATAATTAATTTTTTAATCAAGAATTTCATAACTCCAAAACTATAATTTTATGGATATACTTTTTTTTTTATGATCTTTGAATTTTCATGTATTTAGCACTAACTTGATATTTCAATTTTTATATTTATGTCAAAGTTCATGTCAACTCGAAATCATAGAAAGAAATTTAAGACCCGAAGCTCCCAGCACTACCACCAGAAATACCCGCAACTCCATTTCCATCGCGCAGATATTCCTCCATCAATCACACCACCTTCAGCTTCACCACCACCCCATCCACCGGCACTCCTCCGACGCCACCGCATCATCCGCCGGGTTTGCCGAGAACCCCATCCTCGCCGTCATCTAGCTCATCATCCTCATCCAGAATTAACATGTCATCACGTTGGCCATCAAATGTTAGATCATAGAAGGTTCTTCTTGCTTCTCAACCCGATGTTGCTAACCACAGTCTTAGCTTTTTCCAAACTAGAGTAAACCAGATCTGTTTTGACCGGAGGTGTTCCTCACTTTTAAGCAATCATACAACTCAATTTTCATGTATATACATCAGTGGGTTTCTGTTTTGTATTCTTGTAATTTTTCTCTTGATGTTATATTGAATGGCAGATTTAATTGTGTACAGAGTTTTATTATCAATTTTTTATATCAGTTTTATTTTATCGTGTTAATTAGTACTCCTTCCGTTTCACTTTAAGTGTCTTTTTGGACTTTTGCACATAGATTAAAAAAGTGTTGATTATGATGATTATTGTAAGTTTTATGTGTATTTTGGCAAAAATACTCCTATTTAATATTTATTTTGTCAATGCATCATTACTAGTATTATAAATTTCAAAACTAAAACAACATTAAATGTAAGGGTAAATAAGGAAAAACAGTATTAAATGTTGCCTAGATTTGGTAGAAAGACACTTATTTTGAAACAAAATTTTTATATTAAAAAGACACTTAAAGTGAAACGGAGGGAGTACATTCCATTCCACTTGGTTAATCATTCAACTATAGAGAAGCAGTACAAATATGGTTGCTCAAGAGCATGTGTTCATGCTTCGCACTGAAAATTATAATTTTTTTTTTCTGGGACTAATAAATAAGGAAATCTGATTCTACATATTTGAATCATCAATATGAAACTAAATATTTATTAAATGCTTGGCTTTATTCAGTGATGTCCCGTGTTGTTGTTCTGGGTTCAAGAATAGCAAAAAAAAAGAGGGAGAAAGTAAAGAGAAGTCCCATGTTGTTGTTCTGGGTTAGTTGTGGTTCTGGGTTCAAGAGGAGCAAAGATATACAGGGAGAAAGGTTTCGGTGTTACAGCTTCAAGGAGCATTTGCGTATGGTTTCGGTTCCCAGATCCCTTATCCGCGGCGGATGATGCGGTGGCAGGGGTGTGATCTTAGATGATGGCGTCAGAGGAGTGCCGATGGATGAGGGTGGTGGTGAAGCTAACGGCGATGTGGTTGATGGAGGGGTATTTGCCAGTGGTGGAAATGGAGTTGTCAGTGTTTCCGGTGGTGGTGCTGGAGGTGTCGCCGGAATTGTCTTCGGTGGTGGTGATGGAATAGCCGTACTATTATGATTTAAAAAACAAAACAAATACTTTAACATATGTTTTTACGATATCATCCTTTTCAAATTTTTTTTCTTACTTTTTTTTTTTGCTTTAAAACCGTATATCAAGGTTTCTAGTTAACTCAAATATTTCGTACAGTTCAAATTACAAAAGAGAATGCAAACGTGCACTTGCTAACTTTGATACATTGAAGTGGTTGCCTGTTGCCGGGCTATTAATCCTTTGAGTTGTTTTGGCGGGCATGAACTCGCTATTTTTTCAGTTTTGGTTTTAGTCCATCAATTACATGCTACGGTTAGTTACCCTTGTGTTCGATATATACAAATTTGAATTTGTCTCATATATACAACTTCTTCCGCATTTCTTAATTACTTTCTTCGTTAATAACTTAATATTTTATATTAATTCTGATGCGAAAGCTTAGCTTCAAGCTCATCAGAAAGCATCTGTTTATCCGAATCCAATTTTAGAACATGTCCAAAGTGATCACAAACCATGTTTATCATGTTAAAGTGTTACAAGAATCATATAAAAAAGAATCAAATATTTCCCTTTGAATTGGTTACGGTGGCAATGAACAGATTCCTTTGAGCAAAGTGCAAATTCTTGGTGTTTCAAAAAAAATCTTAGCAAATTAAACCTTTAATAACGAGGATAACGAAGAGGCAACTGATTTGATGAAAACTCAACCTGATGAGAATTTAAGGTGTATGCATGATTAAGATGATGATCAAGGCCGTTGTGCACTACAAAAAAACGGCAAGTTGCGGCAGTTAAATTATGTCATTTGCGGCGGTTATAACCGTCGCAAAATATATTTGCGGCGGTTCAAAAACTCACGCAGAGCCGGCCGTCGGGAGTCATATTTTGCGGCGACTCTGACAACTGCTGCAGAATTTCGACGCTAAAATTTGCGGGGGTTTATAACTGCCGCAAATAACAAGGTTATTTCTCACATTAAATTCGTGGCTGTTGTAAACCGCCGCAAATATCGAGGTTGATTTTTACTCTGAACTTGCAGCTGTTCTATAACCGTCGCAAATAGCAACGCTATTTTTCAGATTAAATTCGTGGCTGTTGTAAACCGCCGCTAATATCAAGGTTGGTTTTACTCTGAATTTGCAGATGTTCTGTAACCCCGCAAATATTTTTTTTTTAAAAAAAATAAAATAGGAAAAAATATTGTCTTTTTTTGTTTTAGATTTATGCTTCTAATTAGAGTTTTAGAAACTTATAATATATCAAGAAATTTGAAAAGAGAAATAACATTAGCAAAACAATTTATAAAACTTCTAAACTCAAAGATAAAACTATCAATACATATTAAACTTCTTGTTCCATCTTCACATCTAACAAAATACATGTATGATTTCAAGCATACATAGCGTTTGAAGGAGCTTGATAGATAGAGAGTGTTATAGGACATTTCCATTGAAAAGTAACTGGTTTTTTGATTATGCTCAAACAACACCAAAATTTCTACTATTTAAGCTCTGTGATCATTGTCCTCATTTTAATTCAATTTCTCATAGACAAAAGCAGCGCAGCCAAAGCTCTGAGATATTCTGCAGAAAGGGTAACATTACAATTAAAAGAACAGTGATAGATAGCAAAATAAGCTGAGATAAAGCCGTAGAAAACATAAAAGCAGTCATAAGCAGGCATCTTAAAACTACAAGATCAAGCTTCTAGATAACATAATCGATATTTTCCATATTTACTATACTATTCTTGGTTCCAAGTTCCAACTAGCAGACACCAAAAAGAGTCTGATTTTCAAAATCCAAATCATGTTCAGTTACTTTACAAGTAACATGCTTGAAAGATATAACAAAGCTACATCCGATAATGATTGACAATCAAATAGTCAACACAGTTATACCAATAATCTTAGGCGTCAGGTTTCTGATCCCTCAAAAGTGCAACAGAGTCAACACAAGTGAAAAGAAATGAAAATGCAGTTTACCTAAATCATCACCTTAGCCACGATACATGTGCAACTTAAGGATTCTCAGTAGCAACATGTGCTTGAAATCACTGACACACATTCAATTCAACTAGCCCAAGAAAATAAACAATTAACAGCAAGTGATGATCACTTTAACTAAATGCAAATAAACAAGACCAACTTAGATTATGAAGGAAGGACAACACAAATAAGCAAGTTTCTTAAAAACACAGAAAGAGAGAGATAGACCAACTCATGTAAATCTCAAAGGTAACCTTTCAAATCAAGTTTTGAATTGTGCGTATGATGATGACGTTCCACAATCAAGATGTATCGCCTGAAATCAAAAGACAAATCACAAATTAGATAGAAATCAAATCAACAAAAAAATCACTGAAATTAACATCATAACCACAACAACTAAATACCGGATTTCTCTTCACCATTTGCATAAGAAAAGTAAGTTGGGCCTTCATGTCATCATAGTCAACAATTTTAGCCTTTAATTCATCATAGTCAGCAAGTTGTGTTGTTAACTGATTCACTTGTGATTCAAGTTTTGCTATCTTTTCGTTTGATGAAGAAGGCCCTTCATGGAAACAATTGGGTCCAGAGATTTGAGTTTTTGTAACACCCATTCCCATACCTTGAATATATCCGGGATGCTCTTTCCCAAAAACTCTGACATAGGCCTCACGTTCAGAACCAGTTTCTTGAACTTCCTTCTCTAAATGTTCTTACATGAGCATGAGCTATTTTAGCTAAATTGCAAGCTTGTTTGCTCAATAATAGCAAAATAAAGACTAAAATATCCTTATATATTATAATTAACATAAAAATAATTTCTTATACTTACATATTTTTGTTTGGCCTTGTCATTCACAAAGGATCCATCACTTTTTTGGTGAGCAATGGGATACATATCAAATCTAGATAGAGATTGATGAGTGTCTTTTTCCTAAGAAGTTGAACCATATAAAAGTAGTGTTATTGTATCACCAACTCATTTCCTCAAATTACCAAACATCAAAATAAAGTATCAAACTTAAAGAAAACAAACCATACCAAAAACCTCGTCAGAGCTTACTAAAAAACAGTGTTTTGGAAAAAGAAAAAGGAGCCTAAAAATAAAAAATATAGATATGAAAAAATACTTATGACTTGCTATTAAGATGTTTCATGTATGATACAGCAGTTTAGCATTCAAGGATTCCTGTTTCATTAAGGCTACTAGTGTTACAGAATAATGCTGCACAATTTTGTTACAGAATACAGAGTTTACAATTTACAACTAACTATTCCCATGTAAACTAAATTAAACTTCATACATGACAAGACATCATCAACGTAAAGAACATAAAACAACTAACTGATCTTTCCAATTCTATAACAGCAACTTCAACTTGTTTTTATCATCCCTCACAGTTACTGAGGAGGAGGGCAGAACACCGTTGAAATAAACAACAACTTGAATTAAGCAAGCAGTGACCTGATAGTAAAATAGTAATCATGCAATGCTCATCTAGTTCTTCCCCATTTCAGTACATCTTAACTTTGAGAGAGGAGAACTTCTACCATAACCAAAATATACTGGATGAATAAATATATTACTGTCTGTGCATCTATAAATTCTAATGTGAAGGGAAACAAAGAAGAGAAAGGAGATTCATCTACATAGATATACAAAAGAGAGAGAAACATCTAAATCATTTCAGTGGAACCAACAAAGAAAGTATCACAGAAATTATTTTCCAGAAAAAAAAATACAAACCACAAAAGAAAAGGGAGCAAAAAGATAATAATCAGACCACAATGATGATCCCAGAGAACTGAGACCTTAAGCAATAAAAACAAGGTTATCAATACCTGTAATCGTGTCTTTATAGTATCCAACGGGGTTGTTATGCAGGATGCAGTTGCACCAGCAATAATCCCCCCACCAGCCTGAACTAACACAATCTTCGACACACTAGGAGTGCCTTCCTCATGTCCAACACCGTTTTGCAAGAATCTGCCAAAGTGGCCAGGAGATTATTGTCTTTAATATTAGATAGTTTACATAACAATGCAGAAACAAAATATTACCATGCACATATGTAGAGTAAGTCATTACCCTATTATCAATAAATTCTACCATTCTAAAATAACTACAAAAGGCTGCAAAATTGGTTTATGCTTTTGACTTTTGATAGGTTCTCTTAGTCAAGAATAAATTCTAACTTTCCTCACTTAAACAATCAATACTGACATGCTTCTCAAACAACACAATTCAGTTCTTTGAGACTAAACTCATTACATTGATCTCACCCAGCTAACATAAAACATAAAGGATATTTATCATATTTTTAGCAATTTTGCCATGTGCTTGTAATACAGCAAATATACATGGCATAGGCTCTCTCAACACATGCATGCTACTCATGGCATAGTAATCTAATGCTTCTGGTTCAACTTTAAAAGGAAGTAAGGTATCAGAAATGCATGCCAATTGTTGTTAAATTAAATTAAATTATTATTATTATTATAGCTGTAGTAATATGATTAGTGCATGTGTGGATAAGTAGGATTAAGTTTAATAAGTGGTAATTGAAACTGTGAACAGTTCATGCTGGTGGCAAAGAGTAACTACATCAGAAAGCTGATACTGGAATCAAAGGAGAGCATAAGTGTTTTTGTCCAATAACTAATAAAGTTTGAAAGAGCAAGCTGAATTCATCATACACCACATCATGCCAAATCATAATAGGAGTCAAGACTAGGAATAACGTTACTAAAGAAATTAGAAAAAACATATCAACATGAGAATCTATCCATACAACATACAGAGATGGAGGCCAACAAAGTCATGTGTCTTCTATTAAGCATAACTAAGCATTTATCAAAAGATTTAGCCAATATGTGTAAAGAGAATAGAACCCTAAATCAAAAGAACCTCAAATCGAATAGAACCCTAAATCAAAAGAGAATGAGAATGGAATCAAACAAAACTTCAAATAAGAAGAATGAAGAGTGAAATCATACTCACCGTGAGAGGGAAAGAACAACGAGAAAGCTGAGAGGGAAAGAAAGGGATGGAGCTTGGGCGAGAGAAAGGGATCGATGGAGAGAGAAGGGCGACTGCGGAGGGCTGCGGCAGAGACGGTGGTCTGGATGTGGCACGGCTGCGATGGCTGGGACGGCGAAGGAGAAGGAGAACAAAGGAGAAGAGCGACGGGTGAAAGGGTAAAGTGGAGCTCGAGAGTGAGAAGGGAGAGTGAGAGTGAGAGTGAGAGTGAGAAGCGTGAGAAGGGAGTGAGAGTGTACGTGTGGAGTGTACGTGTGAGAGTGCAACTTACGGGGGTTATAGAACCGCCGCAAATTTGGAGTTTAAAATTAAGCACTGACGGGAACCGCCGCAAATATTTTGCCACAAACAGTTGCATTTCTTGTGGTGGTGGATCACCTAGATGCCTACAGCGCAGTTGGACAAATTTCAAAGGTGTATGATTAAGTTTTTTCACTAACATTTTGGACAAAGAGAGTGTTTCTCTTATTAAAAAAAAAAAAGTTTATTTATGTATTTAGTCCGGAAAGTTGGGAGTGTTTTAATTTTGGTCTCTGGAAGTTTTTTTGACATTGAATCATCCTTAATTGTTTTGAAAATTTGGTTTTAGTCCTTGTTGTTATGAAAAATCCGTTAATTACTAGCGTGGCTAACGGAACATCACATGTAGGATGACGTGGATGATTCGGATCCACATGAGCAAAAGGGTCATAGCCCAATCCACAAACACATTTTGGTTGGACCTTGGCCCTTTTGCTCCTGTGAGTCAAGATTATTCACGTCATCCTATCGATGGCATGCAATGTTTGCACTGCACACATGTATGCTGATGTAGCGTTTCGTTAACTACATCAGCAATTAACGAATTTTTTCTAACGACACTAAAACCAAATTTTCCAAATAATTAAGGATGAATCAAGGTCAAAAAACTTCCAGAGACCAAAATCAAAACACTCCCAACTTTCAGGGACCGTAAATAAATATAAATTTTTTTCTCTTTCTCTTATTATTCACAACACACTAAAAGTGGGGACACTATACCGTGTCCCAATATTTTATGTTGTAAAACAATACTTTTAATTAATTAAAAATGGAAAGTAAATGAAAAATAAATACTATAATTTGATTTATGGTAAAAGAGTTTCAACACTATTATTAAAAAAAAAAAGAGAGAGATTCAACACTAAATATATGCAAATAATATTATATTACACTTAGTATAATAATAAGAAGATTCACTATTGACAATCAAGAAATCACATTTTCTTACTTCTATGCAAGAGAAATGTCTTACGAGGGAAGACGATGAAAGAGATCGAGAAAAGGTCGGAATACATTATTACGAGAATATGAACCTTCAGACTCATTCGTGTGACGCAGTTTAGCCCATTGTTCCTCGTGATAGATATGGTTAATTATGATAGAACCGTTATAATTACCATAATTAGATCCAGCTGAATTTACAAGGGATCGAGAAGGCGGCACAAATGGCTGGCCATTGAGTAAGGGTGCACCAGGGACTTTACCTTTGTTTTGATTGGAAGGATGCTCAATTGCGAAATCAACACTATAATTAGGCCTCCAACCTTTTCTCTTAACATCATTAAATAAGGACAGCAACTTACGTTTATCTTGTCTCATAGGTTTCTCTAATTGAACACTCAAATCTTCATAACCGTAGACTTTGTGAATCTTAGCCACAGCATAGAGACCAACATCTTGAGCAGAAACAAATAAGTAGTGCTTGACAACGATCATGTAAGGCCATTCTTCATCATCATCGCTTCTCTTTGCAAACAAAATAACAATAAGACCCTTTCTTTCATCGGTGTCACGCCCATATAAGTAAGATGAGGACTTAATAACACCACCTTGTGCTTCAGGGTTATTGTCTTTACAATTGGGAAGTTGCGACAAGGATCTTGGTCCATTGATGGTGAGCTTTGACACAAGGCAATCTTGTTCAACTTTTAGGCCCATATGAAAATCAACGTCCTCGTTTGATGGAGCAGGTTCATGGTCATGGAGTGAGATTGATAACTCCTCATCGTGCTCGTTGCGGTTGGTTATGGTTAAACAAACTTCGCACCTTGTTCTTCCTATTGAATATTCTGCGGTCCAAGTGTCCTCAACTTGACGGCCTCTCGAGATTTTGGTTTTGCGTAACACAATGTTACCAGCTGAGTCCCCCAAAGGAATTCTCTCAAAGTAGTTACTAACATCACTATGATTGTTTCCCATGGTGGGATATTATAATATGAGACACAACTAACTAATGGTGGGAATGTGTGGAATACATAAATGCATGGGAGATGATGAGTGTGCTTTGTGAAGGTAACACAATTGGCCTTCTTTATACAGTATAAATCTTTTAACGAATAACGGAATAAGCACATATGCAGACTTTGTGTTACTTCATATCTCAAAACTCAAATTATATGGATCGGATAAAAAATCATAAATTAGTTGTTCACGTGTTCATGTATCAAGTCTTAATGATAAGGATTAATTTTATCAAACTTATTTCTCACACAAATTTTAATAAAATGTAAAATACTCCCTCCGGTCCATATTATAAGCATCCTTTCTCTCACAAAAAGGTCGGATGTTTATAATATGGATCAGAGGGAGTAACTTTTAATTAAATTGTTTTGATATTTTTATAATATTTAATGAAATTTGATTGGCTAAAGATAAGAAGATAAAACATTTGGGAACAAAGAATCCTCATCCAAATCTTAATACTTGAAAGTTAAAAGTCCCAGGTTTGATCTTAGGTATCACCATTTTGATGAATTTAATTTCCCTTCTTTTATTCCAATAAAGAAAAACAAAACAGAAAATACATTGCTTATAAAAAAAATCAAATAAACTTTTTTTTATTTGACATATAAAATGGTATAAAGTTTGAGAAAGCAAATGTTGATTCTCAAAAAATGTTTTCTTCGGTAATTTCCT
Organism: Crotalaria pallida; assembly: GCA_037953625.1. NCBI lineage: Eukaryota > Viridiplantae > Streptophyta > Magnoliopsida > Fabales > Fabaceae > Crotalaria > Crotalaria pallida. The sequence goes on from CM075656.1 coordinate 88,112,403, forward strand.
TATTTTGTTTTCTTTCACATAGATCCTAATTGGTTGGTGAAATTTTTTTATGATCAATTTAAAATAGTATTTGAAAATTTTATTTATTGAACAATTTAATCACAAATAAAATTAAGTCATCAAATAATCCTTAAAGCTTTTTTTTTTAAAAAAAAAACCCTTAAATTCTTTCCTTGGACAATTTAAACCATATAAATCAAAATTTCTAAAGACTAATTTGCATTGTCAATAAAAAAAAGTATGGTTCATTTATTGATTTTATATTTTTTTTAGATCTAAATTGTCCTATGAACAAAATTTTCAAAAACTCCCATCGGTTTCATTTATAAGCAAAAAAAGACAATAAACTAATATAAGTAAAATTTAATTAACTTTCTATTTCTAATACTCCCTCCGGTCCTTATTATAGGGCATACTTAACCGAATTACACATACCAAGGAAAGTGGTTGGTTTTATGAATTGTATGAGAATATATTGTAACATTACAATTTTACCCCCTTAACTTTTCTTGGAAAATTCGCACTCATTAAGAACAACAAAAAACACATACATAGTCAAAACATTTAATAAGGTCAAAAAAGAGAAAAATTAATAAATGATGCATAGAAAATATAAAGTGACTTATAATTAGGACCAAGAAAATTTTCTAGAATGTGACCTATATATAGGACCGGAGGGAGTACAATTATTCTAAAATATCTTCATAATGTGGTTAAGTCATTTAATTTTTGTTTCATTCCCAATGTAAATTTACTAAAATAGTTTACTTTTTTTTATGAATTTGAAAAAAATTAAATACACTAACCTAACTTTTTTAATAAGTGTGAATTAATTTTTGCTTAAAAATAAGAATGCATGAAGTACCATTTTAAAAGTTTAGTTTTTTTATGAACAAAATTTTACCATGTAAAAATATTGAGAACTAGCATTCTCGCTTTTTAATCCCCAATCATTTTTTTATGGGATTTGATCGATATTTTTTCATGAGATTGATTCGAAATGTTTCGTGATATTCCCAAGGACTCAACCTCCTGCTCTCTCTTCTCAACATATTACTCCCTCCCTTCCATAATATAGGGCATCATTTTGATAAAATTGGTGTCCCTTTTTATAAGTCGATTTAGAATATCTAGGTAGTATTAAATAATTTATTCCAAATACACCCCTCATCATTGCATAGGGGTGATAGGATAATAATTACAATAGAGAGAGAAATGAATAGAGTTGTAAACTTTTAAATAGGGGTAACCTTGGAATAACAACATATTTTTTGATAAATTTGAGAGTAATAATTACTTCTCTTAATATGCGTGAATTAGGTAAAAGTGACTTATATTTATTGACTGAGAAAAAAAAATAGTGACATAGAAGGTCACCAATCCCGTCACCTTCCGCATCTTTCTTCCTCGAACTTGATCCCATCCATCTGCTGCTTCATGGCTAATCTCCCTGTTATCCCTCTCTCTTGCCCTCTTTCTCTCTTCTCAATCACACTATTCTCTCCAAAATCTCTTCATTTGAAGAGAGAAAACTTTTTTTGGGTCTCATATATTTTTTTCTTTTCTCTCCATTTTTTCTCCTAAACCAAACAGAGGAAAATGAAATTTTCTCTCCAAAATCTCACCTCCAATTTTCTTTCTATCAATTTTCTCTTGAAACAAACAAGGTGTAAAGTCTAAACAGGCAATATTATTATATACATTACATATACAGTATCAGATAATATCCCTAAGATGAAATATCTATCTTAAGAAAGGAATACTCCCTCCGCCTCGAAATATAAGCAACAAAAAACATATTTCTCTTAGTTTAAAATATAAGCAAAATTAACTAACTTTCTTAAATTTTATTTCATTCTCAACGTCACTTTCCAAAAACATCCCTAGAAAATTGTTATCTTATTTAATTTTTGTTTCATTCTCAATGCAATTTTCCTAAATTACCTCTATTCTTTTATAAATTTGAAAAAAATAAATACAATCAACTAATCTCCTTAATAAGCATAAAATTAGTTAGTTTTGTTTATAATTCGAACCCGAGGGAGTACAAACATTACACCCACAATAATGTACTCCCTCCGTTTCATATAATAAGCAAAATTAACCATATTTGCACTTATTAAGGAGGTTAGTTGATTGTATTTAATTTTCAAAAATTTAGAAAAGAATAAAGGTATTTTAGGAAAGTTGCATTGGGAATGAAATAAAAATTGAATAAGATAACAATTTTCTAGAAATGTTTTAGGGAAGTGGCATTGAGAATGAAATAAAATTTAAAAAAGTTAGTTAGTTTTATTTATATTTTAAAACAAGAGAATGATATTTTTTTTTGCTTATATTTCAAAACGGAGCTAGTATACAACAAGAATGGCCGAAAGGATGAGATTCTAAGAAGGGATAGCATGTTGACATGTCGTCCAATTTACGCAACCAGTGGATGGGCCAAAAGTCATACACGTGGCAATTTTCCAGTAGGTTTTAGTGCAATACCGAGATTAAGAAAACCCAAATCTTTCATGACATTTAATTAATTTTTTTTCTCTCTCTTAGTTTCTTTCTGAGATTTAGTTCTTCCGTCTCTTATTATAGGACATATTTTGGTAGAATTGGTGTTCTTTTTATAAGTAGTTTTAAAATACATATAGGTAGCATTAAAGAATTTATTCCAAATACACCTCTCATAATTACATAAAGGTGATAGAGTAATAATTACAAAAGAGAGATAAACGAATGAAGTTGTAAAGTTTTAAATAAAGGTAACTTTGGAATGACAACATATTTTTTGATAAATTTGAGAATAATAATTATTTTTCTTAATTTATGTGAATTAGATAAAAATGACTTATATTAAAGGAAAAAAAAGAAAGTATGTCTCATCATAACCACATGCATTACAATGCTTATGGAATCCCACAAGTTATTTTAGTTCAATTTGTTTCTCAAATCCACACTCTTGTGCTCAGGCTCCGCATCATTAGCTTCCGAACAATTGATGGAAAGTATATTTAAATATATATATATATATATATATATATGTATATATATATCTATATATATATATATATGTATGTATGTATGTATGTATGTTTCACACTTGTCAGACCTAAAAATATATCTTTTCGTCTCACACTTTACGAAAAGAGTATATTTTTTCAAAAAAAATACTGTTTTGTCTCATGCTTGACGAAAAGGTATATTTTCCTCTTTCATCTCTCCCTTGATGGAATGGAAAAAAAAAACGTTAAGATTATTTTAGTCATTAAAATTGTAAAATGGGAACAAAACCTCAACAATAGGACTGAAAATCAAATCCCAAAATATTTATTTCATTTTTATCCTCCCACACACACTCATAAGGAAAAATAAAAAGGGTTTTAGTTTATTGACCCCTTTTTTGCCAAAACCCAAATTACCCTTTTTTCTGGGTTTATAACACACTTGCTGGGGCCTAAGCGAGAAGTCGAAAATGAAAAAAAAAATACTGCTCGCTGGGGGGTCAACGAGCTGTGTAAATTTACACACTCGCTACCCCCCAGCTAGTTAACGAAAAAAAGGATTTTTCCCTAGCTCTCTCAGGGGTCAGCTAGCTTGTAATTTTATGAAGCTCGCTGACCACCCAGCTAGCTAGCTGACCCCCGATAAAGCTAGCTAACTGGGGGGTCAGAGAGCTTTGTAAAGTTACAAGTTAACTGACCCCTGAGAGAGCTAGTGAAAAATCCTTTTTTTCGCTAGCTAGCTAGAGGGTCAGCGAGCTTGTAATTTAGCTTTGTAAAATTACAAGTTCGTCTTTTTGAGAGAGCTAATGAAATTTTTTTAAGGATATTTTTGACTTTTCGCATTAACATAGGGGTCAACTAATTAATTGAGGGGTCAGTAAACTAAATCCCAAATAAAAATTATAAACAAGATGGGCCTCACGGCCCATACACTCAGCTCACACACATACACAAGTGAGAAACCAATGTTTTTCTTGCCTCTAGACGATCAAAGGATAGAAATAGTAAGGAACAAATGCAAGGCAACAGGAGCAGCGATGGAAATTAAGATTACTGTTAAACAATCGGTACTGGTTTGAGAAGATATGTCAATGGGCGACAATGCGCATATGGTGAGGCGCTAGTATGCACTAGTTTTCCAAGAACGGACACGCGTCATCAATATCTTCCTAAAGCGGTCTCGAACAAGAGATTCAACCGTCTTAATTTTCAAGACAAAAATCTCATCAAAAGTAAGCACTTTTCGGCGACAAGGAATGTCAAATATGTGAAGAGAGATCTGCTCGGCAGAAGCCAAATCTAACGATAAGAACTAAGCCATCAAATTTGGAAACTGCAACAACACATAGGCCTCCCCAAACAAAAACACCCAAACAACCAAAAAATTAAAATTTATTTATAACACAAACTTGCACAAAGGCAAGAGAGACCTAAATAAACTGAGAAAAACTTGAAAAAACAAGACAAAACCCTCACACCGAAGGGGAGGGAGAACCAAAAGAACAAGAAAAGAGGAGAAGGGAGATGGGAGAGAAGACAAATAAAAATAGGAGAAAGGAGGGATCTTTGATATGATGACAATGTGAATTTTTTATAGATCATAGATGACATGATAATTCAAAACCAAGTAATATTTTTAATAATATAGTATACATGTTTATGTTCAATAATGTTGAAGATCATATTCCAATATGTATTAGTCATTGTTCACGTTCACTGCTTATGCGGCTCATGGTAATTTAACATTAGGAAGAATAGTTGCAAAAATTCTTTTAGAAAAAGATCATAACAATCCATCAAATTTGAACAGAATTCCCACATCGAAAAATGTAGGTTAAGATTGAAAAGGAGTTTATTTACCCCAATAATAATAAGAAAAAGGCATTTTTACTTGTGAGCTTATGCTGTTGGGCCATTTATATGCAGGCCTGACTTGTGGGCTTATCCACTGTGAAGAAACAAAGCTTGGAAGCATTGTATTCAGGCAATTTAGCTACACTGTTCCCCTGTTTTTTCTATTTCTATGCTCTGGTTTTGTGTGATGATTAAAAAAACTAGTAAGTAAGCCCGTGCGATGCACGGGGCCATTACGCGAAGCCCCTAATTTAAACGTGAAATTATTAAAGGTTTCATATCATGACTTAAATTTGATTAACAAATAATTTATTCAAATTTGTTATCATGACTTAAATTTTATATTTTAAAAATAAGTATTTTTTTTTTATCTTTTTCAAATAATTAATTATTGTAGCAAATAATGACTATTATTGAAAAGAGGACAAATACAATGATCTATTATAAAGATAATAACAATACAGTTGAAAGTCACTCTCTTTGCCATAAACTCTCATTCTTGCTCCATTTATCCCCCAATATTTTCAATTCTTGTTTCTTGCAATAATTTAACAAACAGCAACATGACACCAATATTAAAAGCTTAATGCAAGTGTTGACAATGTGAAACAGCTTTAACAAATTGCATAAAATAAAAATATGAATATTTCATGGAAAAAGATAGTCATCATAGTGGCTTTTATGAAACATATACTAACAACATCTACCTTCTAGAACTTGAAAGGCAAAATCTAATTGATCGTTTATTACAATCAAAATTTTCTGCAACATCACATACCAGCTTTCTACATCTCCTCTTGATTTTGGAAGTAATGCAAGGCAATGAGCAAGTTTCTGGATGCACAATACAAAGCATACAATAAAACACATCATAAAAGACCATATGTATAAATATTTTTCTTGATCAAACTTTGAGTTCAGATTCTTTCTGTTTGTGTTAGGAGAAAGATTATAGAGAAAATGATAATGGAAGAAATGAGAATTACTGATGTATAAATGCATCAATCATTTCCAAATCCTTATCCTTAAATACCTTCATTTGGATTCTTATAAATATCTTTCTTGTCCATCTTTTGGAAACAAAGGCACTCTCCAAGATCACAAATTAATTTGACCAACAATATATAGTTGGATTAGAACTAATTATTTGCTTCAAAGTCAGAGATGGTGATAAAGAACCATCATTAGTAAAAGTTAAAAAAGCAAAATTAGTACAAGTTAGAAAAACAAAAGGAAAAGGAAATACCTCAAATGAGTGTTACACACCCCAAAATTGGTCCTTAAAATACCTATTCCACTTCTACTTATGCAATTAAATGTTGAAGACACTACAAAAAGTTCAAGAAAAAGGAAATCACAATCACATAGTACCAAAATCATGTCTTAGAAACAATATCAACTCCACATCATCAAAGAGGCAAATCGTGTAGTAAATAAATACTTCGGAGAATTTAGGAGAGGCAGAGACATATTGAACATCTTATATAATGAGATTACATGCAGCTAATAAGATTATTTATTTTATTATTACTTGTAGCTCCCAAGTCTTTCAAAAACATAATTGGTTAACAGGTCTGAAACAAAATCAACAAAAAAAATCATTTCAGAAGCTCACCCTTTCAATTAAGTAATAGAAAATTCATGCTAATGGAGTATACTAGTACTTTTTTGGGTGCGTCTATGGTGCATGGAAAATTAAGCCTCCACCAAATGTTTAGAGATGCACAGGTATTCCAAAATTTGCTATAACCTGTCAAACCAGTATTTATTTGAAAAAATGCTCCCATTAATTAAAATTTGCTAAAACACACCAAAAAAAAAAGTTAGGACAATTTTACCCTTATTTTTAACCTCCACATCTCCCATCATGTAAGCTCCCATTCCACCAACACCATTGCTGCTCACTACCACCATCACTCCCATTACACCGCATCATCCATATATGTTCTTCTCTGAATTCAGTACCATAAATAAATTAAGAAAAACTGATGTTGAATCACAAAGGTATTGCCACCTCGTCTTGCTGAGAGCAGAAGCTAAGATGGAAATATGATGGTCTTCCAAGCTTTGTTTCTTCACAGTGGAGTTGAAGAGCATTTAGCTGCTTCTTCAATTTGTCTTTTCTTTTCTGCTTTCAAATTTAAATCTTCTTCATTTGGTGAAGCCATTCGAGTCTCCGCCGTCTTTAACGTTTCCTTGTTAAGCCCTTTGGTTTCCACATCTTGAATAATATTCTGTCATACGTAAGTTGATCATGTGGTTGATGATGAATTAAATACTTAAGAATTTTGAGAAGATGCTTTTATTGTGGAGGTCAATGATAAATTAGATTTTGAGAAGTTTGAAAAAGGATAGGTATACTCCCCTCAAAAAAAAAAAAAAAAAAGAAAGGATAGGTATACTAGTAATTATTTTTTGGTTCCGAAATATTATGTCATTCGTGGTTCAGGTTAATAAAAATTAGGAAATTTCTAACATGCAACCTAAAATTGGATGGTTGTTATGCAACCTTTTAGTAAACTAATAAGAAGATGACAGCTAAGACATGTGTGTCATGTCATTCCTTGAAGTAGTGATTTATAATTTTTACAATTTAGTCCAACATAAAAAGTAAATTAATTTAATTTAGTCATTTGTACCTATTAGCAAATTAATTTAACACCTGTTGTTATAATCACTTGTTGTTTTAATCTATGTTATAATTTGCTAATAGGTACAAAGGACTAAATTAAATTATTTACTTTTTATGTTGGACTAAATTGTAAAAATTATAAATCACTACTTCAAGGAATGACATGACACACATGTCTTAAGTGTTAGTACTTTTTATTAGTTTACTAAAAGGTTGCTATGCAACCATCCAATTTTAGGTTGCATGTTAGTAACTCCCTAAAAATTAACACATACTCCTTCCGTTTCAAAAAGTTAGTAACTTTTTAAAAATTCAACAAAAATAAGGAAACATGTTTTTAATGCATTATCTCCAAATTAACCAATTACCAAAGCAAACATTTAATACATGTTTCCTTAATTAACCAATCATAGAATATATAATTCAATTTCAATTTTTTATTCATTATTTTAACTTTAATTTGGAACAAAAAATTTCTATGTTTTTTACTAACTTTATGGGATGGAGGGAATATTAAAATTAACTTTTTTATTTTTATTTCTCTTACTCTTCTATTTAATTTTACTATTTATCAAATTTATATTGATCTTGATCATAAATAACGTGGTGATTCAAAACTAGCTAAATAATAATTTCTCATAGTATACCTGTTTAATTTATGTTCAAGAATGTTAGAAGAGCACATTCCAATATATGCCAGTCATGTTCAATGCTTGTGCGGCTCATGGGAATTTAACGTTAGGAAGAACAGTTGCAAGAATTCTTCTGAAAAAATATCATAACAACCCATCAAATTAATTTGTTTTTGTTCATGAACAGTGCAATAGAAGTCCCACATAAAAAAAAAGTACATTTAGAGAAGTTTATATATTTACCGCAATGATGAAAAAGGAATGCATTTTTACTTGTGGACTTATGCTGGCGAGCCATTAATATGCGTCCCTGACTTTGTTTTTGTTAAGCATTATTCACTCGTCACTTGTTATTTACATGGCACCCTCTTATCATGTATGTGAATATGTGACAAGTTGATGTGGTCTTCTATAGATAAGAGATATTTTTATTACAGGAATTAAAATAAAAAAAAATTAACATTTAAGAATTTATACCGATAAAAAAAAAATAAGGACTAAAATAAAAAGAAAATATCAACTTTCATATTATTAAAATTTAAATAAGCCAAAATGTATTTATTATTACATGTTACATGGTGCGAACGTATTGCATAATGTCTGAATGAGACGATGAATAATTATCACCGTTTATCATGAGCTTTATTTATTTATTTAAAATCTTGAAAAGTAGCATTAACTCTATTTGCACTATTTCGGTGAAAACACTCACAATATTATTATTACATATAAAATAAGTAAGACTTAATTAACGTTTTAATCTCTGAATTTATATGCTCTTTTGGAATTAGTTTTTAAATTTTTTTTCCGATGCTTTGGATCTTTGAACTTTGTTTAATTTTTGGAAATGATCATTTTGTCGCTTAAGTGATGATATAGCCCACGACACGTCATGTCACTTTCACAATATCGACGAGTCACGTGTTAAGTAGAGCCACGAGACACTACATGATTTTTTTTATTTAAAGAATAATTTCTTTTAAAATTTATCAAAAGATTCAATTTTCTTTAAAAAAAAATATAATTTTTAATTATTTTTAATAAATTTGAATTTTTTTTAATTTTAAAAAAATGACGTGGCATCATCTGGCACGTTACCTATCGATGTGGCGAAGGTAACGTGACATATCCTCGATCATATCACCACTTAAGTGATGAAAGAACCATTTTCAAAATTTAAGCAAAGTTTAAGAACTCAAAGCATCGAAAAAAAGTTTAAGGATCAATTCTAAAAAAACACCTAAATTTAAGTACTAAAAACTTAGATAAGATAATGACAATAAGTAATATATATCCTTAAGAACATTTATCTTAGGAATACATTAATACAATAGTGCGTGCATGTGTGGGATTAGTGAAAGGCTATCTATGCAACGAGGGATGGATAGGATGGCTTCCGACTTGGGCTTCAGGCTAATAATATATTATTATAAAAAATAACTTTACAAGAGTTTCGACGGAAAGAATTGCTCTACGCTGCCGCGGTTGTCCTCTGCTCTTGCTGGGAAATTATTGATTTTATTAAATATATGTATTTTTAATTATAATCAATTTTATTATATTCATTTCCCTTTCCCGAGTTGCTGTACACTTCTAGTGTCTTAGTGATTCTGCCGGGGTCGTTACTAGTGTTAACGATATTGTTATTGGTGGCATTACTTGGAGCTGGAGGTAAACCCATGGAATCATTATAAAGATCAAGCTCACAAGCCTCCATTTGTTTCTTAATTGTGGAAATTTGGTAGTCTGTATAATCCATTGTATGCTTCACAGGGCCCTCCACATCAACACTCAAACCACCACACCTTTGTTTATCAGTTATTTTTATTGACAGGTTGTAACTCAATTCACGATCAATATCAAATGAGTGTGTGGCCTTCACCTTCTCCACAACTCCCTTCTCGTCCTTTTTCTTTGCTAGTGTGAAACTACCTCCTAAACCAATCTCACGACAAGAATAAACTATGACTTCTGTGTCTGGCATAGGTGGCACACCATAATAATTCTCCTTAGAAAAATAATATGAACCTTCAAATTTACTATTTATCTTACATAATAAAACACCATACAACTCATTTCTTATAAACCGCATGTTGAAGCTGGCATAAGAGTCCTTACCATTATTTTCAAAGAGATTGATATCTACAACGTTAACACGACCAGCACAGCCATGAGCCAACCTCAAAGATCTTCAAAGAAAGAACTCTCTGACCAAATTTGTATCTGATGAACCGTCGGTCAGTGAACCTACCCATCCACTCTTCTACTGTCCGGCCAGGATTTCAACAACGAGTTATTGACTTCCAACGGAGGAGCACCGGACTTGAACCTGATAACACTCTGGCCATATTTACCATCTTGCATTGTGTATATATATATATATATATATATATATATATATATATATATAACTAACTATTATGTTTGTTCAATGTGGTCTATCTCACAAGTAAACATAGCCTCGGCCTCATTACTCATTTATAGGTGAAACTAGCTAGTAGATGTTGATCACAATGATTCTATGAACAGAGATTCTTAGCTTTTTCTTTTTTCTTTTTTTTTTCTTTCTTTTTTTTTTTTTTTAAAGTTTGATAAGTGAGATTCTTAGCATTAAAAGAAAGCACCAAGGCATATATGTCAAGGGCCAACTAACCACTAGTCTACTAGATAAGATAGTGACCGGAGGATCATTTAAATAACAGAATAATTCCATGAAGAGCTTTTCAAGGTGCGAATTTCATATGCCATTCTTGTGGAGATGTGCTGCTTTATAAGCATTTAAAAAAAAATTATTTATAAGAATAGTAGAACCAATAAGAGAATTTGCACCTCATTTATATATAGGTGAAAGTAGCTACTTCATCAAAAGTGCTAATAAATTTGTACTTGTTTGAATTTCTTATAAGAAATGATAATTATTCCATTAACTGTGTTATTTGTGAGATCACATTTGATATTTTTATATTGTGTGTCATTTCATGTCTTGCATTTTTTTTACCATACCAAACGGTATTCGGATCTGGTTTGTCTTGCATTATTTTATTGATCATAAAATGTTACTCTTTCTCGATCTGAAATGATAGTAAAAAACATATAAAAAAATTGTACTAAATTTAATTTAAAGTAGTAAATGAAAAAATTGAAATTGAAATGATTTGGAAGACAACGTATTAAAATTATATTCTCATATTTTAATTAAAAAAACATGAATTAAATATTTGTTTTGATAATTAGTTGATTTGAGACACAATATATTAAAAACATGTTCTCTTATTTTGTTAACTTTTCACAATTTTACTAATATTTTGGGACGAAGGAAATAAGTTAATGTTTATTTAATTCATCAATTTTTTTCTTTTGATCAATTAGAATGTAGTGAGACGTGGAGTAAGACATTATGAGACAATATATATGCTCTCCTTATTTGTACATCGTCTTACATGCCACAACTCCTCTTACAAGTTAAACCATCTTTATGTTATCTAAAATTGTTCCACTGATATTAGCAAGAAGCCAAGAAAGCATATGTTTTACTTTGCTATTTTTTGAAATCAAATTTTTCTTAACTGAAAAATGATTGATTTGGATTTGGTCCAATTCTACAAATTGCTTCTTCAAATGATTTTCTGCTGTCGTCGCTATTAGTCTTAATAAGCTTGGTATCGGTGGCATTGGAATCATTAATAAGGGCAAGAATACAAGCCTCCATCTTTTCCTTAATTGTGGAAATTTTGTAGTTTGTGTAATCCACTGCATGCTTCATAGGGCCTTCTACATCAACACTCAAACCAGAGCTTTGTTTATCTGTTATTTTGATTGACACATTGTAACTCAATTCACCATCAATATCAAATGAGTGTGTGGCCTTCACCCTCTCCACAACTCCCTCCTTGTCCTTCTTCTTTTCTAGTGTGAACCTACCTCCTAAACCACTCTCACGACAAGCGTAAACTATTACTTTTGTGTCTGGCATAGGTGGCACACCATAATAACTGTCCTTGAAAGACTCATAGGAACCCTCAAATTTACTATATATGTTACATAATAAAACACCATACATGTCATTTTTTATAAACCGCATATTCAAGATGGCACTAGAACCCTTACCAATTAGTTCACAGAGTTTGAGATCTACAATGTTAACATGACCATCACGCCCAACTTCAGATATTTTTAGATAAAGAACTCTCTTACCAAATTTGTACGTAATGATCCTTTTGTTAGTGAACTCATCATCACATTCTGTGTTGCCTGTGGATTTCCGCAAGATGTTGTAGACTTCCAATGGAGGAGCACCGGACTTAAACCTGATAACACTCTTACCCTCTTGCATTCTATATATAGCGCAGCTAACTAACTATATATTATTATGTTTTTATATTCAATGAGCTCTCACAAGTAAATATAGCTTCTTACTCATTACTCATTTATAGGTGAAACTAGCTAGTTAATCACGCACTACGATTCTATGAACAGTGATTCTTAACTTTAAAAGAAAGCAAAGCATATATATTGAGTGCCAACTACAGAACTACTAGAAAAAATAATAGTGATCGGAGTGTTTATAGAACAGAGTAAATCTTTGAAGGGTATTTAATTTGGAGGTTCAAGTTTCATAATAAGCATGCATATTATCTATTTATTTATAAAAATAGTAGAACCAATCAGATCATTTGCACCGTACCATTACTCAGTTATAGATGAAACTAGTCACTTGATATATCACCGCGTACGGAGATTAGCGTTAAAACTTAAAAGAAAACAAGGCATCTTTCTATTGCAAATAAGAACTGACTTTCTTTTCACACCCCCCATTTTTCTCCTCACCTCTCATTTTTTTCGCCTCATATGAGGTGGAAGTGCTTTTTTTCACCCTTTCCGCCTCTTGAGAGGTGGAAAACCCAATAAATTTACACTTCCGCCTCATGTGAGGCGGAAAAAATGGGGCGGAAAAAATGGGAGGTGGGGAGAAAAATGAGGGGTATGAAAAGAAAGTTTCAATAAAAAAGCTTACTATTCGTTATGAGCATCCACTTGGTGACATGTTTAGACAATTGGATGGGGGCGGCTCCGATGCATGTAAATAGATAACATGTATCGGTGCATGCGAAAATTTTATTTTTTTTAATACAGATTTATTTAGAATATTTTTTAACACAAATTCGTATACAGATTTATTAGAATGTGTAAATTTTGAATACAGTTTTACTCAGTACAGTTTTTTAAGAACACAGAGTAAAAGAAAAAAATAAATCCAAATTATAAAAATCAATTCATATAGGTAAAAAAGAAAACGCATAGAATATTTTTTAATTAATTAAATTTTAAAAAATAAATAAAAAAACCCAAAAAAGAAGACATGCACCGGTGCATGTTATCTATTAACCTGCACCGGAGCCGCCTCTGCTGATGTTTCTTTATTTGGATGGAATGGAAATAACGGTGATCGTGAGGCGTTCAGATCCTCTCCATTACCCCAATGTAATGGAGATCTCCATTAGTTGCAAGGAGAGCTTGACACATGGCAAAGAGAGAAATCAACGGTTGAGATTTAAAAATATAAAAATTATTTTCAATAATAAACCCTTAAATCCCTGAACCCCAAATCCCTCTTCCCCTTCTTCTTCGACAGAGAGACAGCAACGCCCATCGTTCCGAGCACCACCGCACTACTCCGTTGTCGACTCGCCACCGGGTATAGGTCCCGTCGCTCTCTCATTCTCCCTCGTTCTCGCTCCTCTTCCACTTTCCTTAACACTTTCCCCCTTCTCGTTTGCTCATGACCCGCCCCACTAGAGGGGTCATTTCCGTCACCACTCCATGGTCGTCGCCCCCTCCACGCTATGAGCCAAATCACCTTCGAATCAAGACGGAGTATAATGGATTCAAAACAGAGAGGTCAGAGCTCTTGAATTTAATGTTATTTCGTAAAGTTTCAGTTTTGATTCTATTCTTATTATTTTATTTTAATTTCTAATTTTTTAATATTATGCTTTGTGATAATATTTTAGAATCCTTCACTTGTTTCTTGATGAATCATGAATGTAGCCTACAAAATTATAATTTGCATTATAGTCTCAACTTAATTGCATGGAGCACCCTTTGGGTAAGCATTTCCTATTCTAATTTTATTTAAAGAATGGTTGAAATGATATCATAATACCAATGTTTTTAGTCATCGGCAAAATAGAAGAGAGAAGAATGATGTTCAAATCTGCGATCAGATGTTTTTACTTTTTAGTCATTGGCACTGAAGTTTTGTTTGTATCATTATTTTTTTTTTGCAATTTTGACAATTTTAATTTTTTTACTTATCTGCTTTGAAATGGAAGTAATCAACATTTAATTATAATCTTGTAGGCCGAGGTAATTATCATGAAGCTGAATGAGGAGAGGCACACAAAGGATCCTTAGATGTGGCTTTGAATTTTGGAGGCTGCACTTGTTTTTCTGCTGCTGCTGGTTTTTAGCTGTTGATGTTGCTTTTTCTTCTTTTTTGCCATTGTTTTTGGTGTTATGACATCTATTATAGTGATTAATTTGTAAGAAAATAGAGAATCGTGGTTCATTGTAGGTTATATTGTAGAATCATGGTTCATCTATTATAGTTGACACATTTAGCAGGAATGGTCTTTAGTTTTAATTTCAATGGTTGTAAAAGGGATTGTGCATTTTGTTTTGTTACAAATATGTGAATCAGTATTTGGTAATGTAGAATACTGATCTTAGTTGGTAATGTAAAGGGTATTGTGCATTTTGACAGCATGACAACATATACGGATCTTGTTGGGAATGTAAAGGGGATTGTGAATTTTGACAGCATAACAGCATATACACTGCTGTTATTAGTACAGTGGGATTATTGGATCACTGTGACAACATTTTATTTTGAATGAAAATCAGAAATGCTCTTTATATTGCTCATTATATATTCATTATATTGCATAACTTGAGCAGAAATTAAAAAAACAAAAAAAGGATTGATTCTTGAGAACTATAAATTTTATTGCTCTATGTCAAAGTTTTGTACAAATGATGAGAAGAATTCTTACATAAATACATGAAAGATCTGTACAATTTTTTTTGTCAACTAGCATAACCTACACTAAATAATGCCTATCCCTTATCTTACACAAATAAGCCACCACACTATTGCAAGAAGACTATCTAACACATCTTGGTATCAACTTCCTTCAACAATTCTTCTTGTGTCTTTGTTTTCTTTAAGCAGTACCATATACCAGAAAAGCATGGATAGCAACAGCAAAAAGAACTACAGCACAGCAAAAAAACAATGACAGCAGCAGAAAAAAATAGCAATTATTATAATCCTTCTTTCTCCCCACTTGATTTTGGTTCTTTTTTCGTACCTGCATCAAAACCATAAACAAAAAAGCAATCACTGCAACAAGAAAACCATAACAGCAGAACCAAAAAGAACCAATTTTCAACAGAAGCAACATAATTGAAAAAAAAAAGCAATCATATCAGCAAAAATAACAATGACAGCAATTGATTTTGGTTCTTTTTCTATACATACATCAAAACCATAAACAATAAAGCCATCACTGCAAGAAGAAAACTACAATAGCAGCATAAAATTAATCAGCAAAGATCACAACAGTAGAAAAAAAAACCAATCATCTCTGCAGCAAAAATAATAACAATTGTAAGAGGAAACCAATTCTCAGCAAATCAATTTTCATATGACAATAATAACAATGAGAAAATCAAGCACCAAACTGTAAGATGATAACAACAGATATTAGCAAGGGTAATGAAGGAATGAAACCAAATTGTTAGATAATAAAACTGTTTTAATTGCCAGCAAATCACAATTATGTGATTCATTTGAGGAAGCTCTGACCCCAAATTCCAAATTCCAAATGAGGTCTTGAACTCAGTGGAGGGGCCATGAGGAGGCCGCGAGTCAAGGCATGGCGGCATGAGGAGCGGCGTGAGAGGTCGTGAGGAGGCCGCGAGTTAAGGCATGGTGGAGTGAGAAGACGTAGCAGTGTGAGGGGGCTGTGAGAAGACGACGCGACGACGGTTTGTGGCTGCGTGAGAAGTCGCGACGGTCTGTGGCTGTGTGAGGAGGGCAGGCGACGGTTGTGGCGGCTGGAGGAGGCCCTGCGACGGGCTGTGACGGAGGAGGCTGGCAGCAATTGCATCTCCATTGACGGAGAAGGCCTTATGTATCGCGATGAAGAGGAATGAATTGGGAAAATTAGGGATTTGACATTTTAAATTAAAATTATTTTATTCAAAAATAATTTTTTTTAATCTGAACTGTTGATATCTCTCAGTGTCACTTGTCATACTCTCCTTGCAAGTAATGGAGATCTCCATTACATTGGGGTAATGGAGAGGATCCGGACGCGATGGTGAGGTGCTTATCACTGAAGCTTCAAGCAGAGAAACAAATGAACCATGGGAAATGAAAAAAGATAATTTAGACAACTGATTTGAAGAATATTATGTCACATGTCCCTGAAGTTTATGGTACTTTTGTCAGATACCTTTATTCTTTTTTTTCCAATGTCTGACTCCTCGAAGTTACTTCTGAGTTTGTCATATATCCCTACTCCCAATTCTGGCCAATTTTGCTGACATGTAACATCGGAATCCTGATCAGATGTAGGAGGTTAAGCACCTGGTGCCCCATGGTCGAAGATCTTTTTTTAAAAAAAATTAAAAAACTAAAAAACTTAATATTTTTATATTTTTAGTTAAATAAAAAAGAAAAAAAATTGAAGAGAGAGGTCGTCTTCGCACGTGTGACATCACTCGACATCACATGACCAACCTCCTGTGTCTGATCAGGATTCCGATGTTACATGCCGGCAAAACTGACCAAAATTGGTAGTAGGGTATATGACAAACTCAGAAGTAACTTCGAGGAGTCAGACATTGGAAAAAAAAAGAATAAGGGTATTTGACAAAAGTACCTCAAACTTCAGGGACTTGTGACATAATTAAGCCTTTATTTTATTTTATTTTATCAAAGAAAGTTAAGATGAATTGAGTTTCGGGAACTCAACTTAGATTCACGGTAGATTTCATGACTCAAAAAGAATTTATAAAGAAACTTATAAATAGTGATGTGGAACCGGATAACAACTTTTTTTTTATGTGAACCAAAAGTCATGACTCAAAAAGAATTTATAAAGAAACTTATAAATAGTGATGGAATCGGATAACAACTTTTTTTTATGTGAACCAAAAGTCATGACTCAAAAAGAATTTATAAAAAAACTTATAAACAGGGATGGAATCAGAAAACAACTTTTTTTTTATGTGAACCAAGAGTATCCTTCGGATGATAGTTAGAGACTAATTCATTTCGAGACAGAGAGATCACCGAAGTGGGTACAGCCTCTTCCAATAAAACATTTTCTATATCACGATAAGAATCGAACTTCTAACATCATTTTAATTAACTCAGTTATTTCCAACTACGTTGGGCTTTTTTGGTGAAACGGAAAGCAAATGAGGGGGTTAAACTAACTAAATTAACTCTCACTATATCCACCGTTCGTGCTTGTAAGGACCACACTTTTTTCTTACTTTCTTCCTTTTACTCCCTCCATCATTGTATATATATAAGATCTCTTCATGAAATTTCAAATCCATTAAGAAAGTTGATTAATTTAGTTAATCGTATTGAAAATGTGAACTTTTGATATACATTTTCAAAATTATCTATATTAATATTATTGAGAATTTAAAAAATGTTAAATAAATAGGAGAGTTTGTGAAAAAAAATAATTAATAGTCATTGAAAATTGGTATATAATTTTATAAATAAAAATAAAATAAAAGTGTGAAAAATGTCTTATATTTAAGGAATGCGGAAACTTATGTCGTCATCATGGCTCTCTAACCTCTTCATCAGAGATTCTGCGTATCGGAATCCAAATTTGGAAACACATGTCCAACGTTACCACTAACCATGTTTACCATTTAGAATAAAATATTTTACTTTAAAATTGGTATCATTTTAAAATGCTTTATAGACTTTGAAGTCTGAGGCATCTTTTAGAGAATGTTTATTTATGGTTTTAGTCCCTAAAAGTTGGGAGTGTTTTGATTTTGGTCATGGAAATTTTTTTGACCATGACTCATCCTTAATTGTTTTGAAAATTTGGTTTTAGTCCCTGTAGTGTCCTTGAACACTTTATGTCCTTAACCCTCTGAGCCCTCAAGATTATAGTAATCAGGAGTTCACCAGAAGGTCAAGTATCTATGTATGACCTTATGGTTTTTCTGCAATTCCAGTTGGGAAAGGCAGGATCTCCCCAGTCAACAAGTGTGTGCAGAGTGTCAACTTAGGGATGAGAGTACGTACCTGAAACCCTAGCTATTGTGAGCTATTTATAGGGTTTGGAGGAAGTTGATGTGGGCCGTATGGGCCTCGTATCAAGGTGAGCTGAACCGGGATTCTGTGAGGGAATATAGGAGATTTATTCCCTTAGAGTCCGGATAGGATCAGCTCACGATCCCATGTAGAGGCTGTTGCGAGATTCTAGGAGATATGGGTAGAAGTGATAGGAAGCCTTGGTGAGACTGAGTCAACCTACCAGCCGACGTTATGTCTCGGTTCTAGAATCCCGAGCCGATAGAGTGAAGACCGTTGTTGAGGCTCGGTCCCATAAAGTCTGAGCCTGGTCTTTTCGTACGCTCGGAATGAACGTGTCCGAGCGTGGGACGTTTAAGCAAACCGAGGGAAAGGTCCTTGGAAAATCCTTTATATAGGACTGTAATTTTTATACGGTCGGCAGACCCTACAAGCCCCCCAGCTCGTAAGACTTTGAAAAGTCTGTGACGAGGTAATGAGCGCTTAGGATAGACTTTCCCGCATGCCTCGTGACAACTGTAATTGTGCCGACCGCTTCGAGGTGACGTTTTGGGTTCTCGAGATACGGCGCGTTTCCTTGTAGGTTGTGCCAAATCATTGCGTTTTTGAAATTTGAAAAAGTACCTTTTAGAATTGCCACGTCTCTCCCTATGATTGGCTGCATGCGTCCATGGGCTTTTGGCCCAAATGGCTAAGACGGAGGGAAACTGAAAAGTTTTCTCTTTTAACTGAAACTTACCCTTTCTCTGCCTCATTACTCACTCTACTCCCAAAATTTCTCAGAATCCCCTTATTCTCTCTTCGAGTTCCACTTTGCTGTCTCCGTTCCCAAATCGAGATTCCCAAATCCTTCTCCAGTTTTAACAACTTCACGCAGGTAACCCCTTCTACTCCTCTTATTTCCATTCCTGCAGTTTTCCTTATTCGTTTGGGGTTGTTTTTCTTTAGGAGTGAGTTTTTCTTTGTAAACGGGTTTTCTGGTTTCGGGATTTTACAGGGATTTCTGGGTAGAGTTTCTGGGTTTCTTTTGTTTTTAAGTGAGAGGAGTTTATACCTCAATTTGTTTGAATCATGAGAGGATGGAGAGGTTTTAGGGAAATTTATCGTGAACTCTGTAGGAGATTAGGAGAAAATCCCTCTAGTGACAGTGAATCAAGTTCTTCATCCTTTCCTGGGGTTTCTGAAGATTCTGGGAACGAAAGGAGTCCATGCTCGGAAAGCTCCGCGCCTATCCCTGCTATTCCTCCCCTCAACTCGGGTTCTTCCGAGTTAAAACCATTAACAGTAGAACATCCATTGAATCCTGCCGACGAGGCTAAGTGGTTATTAGCCTATAGATTCGCTGAGCGTAGAGCCCAAGTTAGACTTAGCCCCGATCATGATATGGGGGATAAAGAACCTGTAGGAAATCCATCTGAGGTGGGTGGAAAAAGTTCGGGGCTCGGCATTAGATTTAAAGTAAAAACTCGTGCTATAAAAAATCCTAACGCCGAGCCTTTTTCTTTTTCCCCAGAAATGGTGGAACGCAGGTGTGTAACCAATCCTGAAGAATATCCTCTGCCGCCTAATCATGCGCAGTACGATGGTGTTTTTGATCGGGAAGTACTGGGGACGAGACCTTCATTGCTAACAACAAATAGTCTTAATCATCTCCGGCCGATACTGACACCTCCGAGAGCCGACGGAAATACCTCAGATTTCGTATTAAGACCTTTGGGAATCGACGATTGGATTTGCTTCGAGGTGCCGGAAAATCGTCAATATTTTTACTTCTATGAAGAAGTAGTAACTAAAGTCGGTATCCGCTTGCCCTTCTCCACCTTCGAGGTCGAGGTCCTCACTCATTTAGGAATAGCCCCAAGCCAATTGCATCCAAGTGGGTGGGCTTTCGTCCGAGCCTTTCAACAATTCTGCGATGTTGAAAACTTTGTCGCGTCGGTACGGTCCTTCTTTTGGTTATATGCTCCCCAAGTAAATAAGTTTGGTGATTCCAAGGGTCTTTGGGTGTCCCTAAAGGCTCGGAGGGGGCATGCCCTTTTCGCCAAGGTGACAGACTCTTGGAAATCTTTCAAACCTCTCTTCTTCCAATACGAGTATACTGGAGCCGAAGTATGTTGGTTCATGGAACAGGTTGAAGAAGATGGAGTGATGAAGATCGTGCCTCGGTTTCCGTTGGGTTGGACGACGAACATTTATAACCGAGGATCCTCCTTGTATCAATTCGACTATAAGTCGGATTTAACAAAAGCCGAAAGGCGATTATGCGACCACGTTTGGGAGTACCTTCAAGCAAATGGTCAAATTGATTCAAAACGAATTCTGCTGAAAGATACGCGAGACGAAGTGAAGGCGGAGCTGGGTATTTTTTTTTTGACTAATCCATTTTTCTTGCAGAAGCGATGGGGAAGAAAGCAACCAAAGCCAAGAAGAGTGAAGCTCGGGCAGCTAGAGTGTCACAGCTAGCAGCACTCAAAGAGTCTGCGTCCGGTTCTCCAATCAAGGGTCAATCTTCTGAGCCGACCCATCCTGAAAGACCGACCGTTATCCCCAATACCACCCCCACTGTCAGGGTTACTGGTGTTGAACAGGTGATCAGAAAGGGCCGCGTTGTAGATGCGGTGAATATCGAAGTAGAAGCTCATTCATCTCCCCAAGACGTTCCCGAGCGTCCCCTCAAGAAGACTCGGCTAGATAAAGGAAAAGGTCTCGCTGGAGACTGGTTCAATTTGAGCAAGTCCAACAAAGGGATTGAAATTCCCGAGGGTAAAGAAGATGCAGCTGCCAAGACGGTGTGGGGTAGGAAGATGTCCGACTCATTCATTGCCACCGTTTTTCCTCCTGAAAATGCTGAGGTAATCGAGTCTTGGACCCCTGGGACTTGGGAAAATAATTGTAAAGCGTTGGTGAAAAGCTTCTTACGGGGCGCGAGCATTTTCCATCACCTTGGTCATCATGGTGATGATGCTTATGCTGGATTGGCTCCCGAGGAAAATAAGAAAAGATATGAAGCCAACGAGCGGGAAGATTACTTGGAAATTCAGGTCCAAGGTCTGAATAAAAGGATACAAGAGATGGCGGCTGAAAACGAGAGACTTCAAAAGGTTGCACAAGATTCGGAGGGGGCCAAAGTTCGGGCCGAGACAACACTTCAAGCTGCCAAGGCACAGATAAAGAGGTCGGAAGAAATTCAGAAAAAAGCTGAGGAGGATGCTGTTGCTCTTCTGGTGGCTACGGAGAAAGCTCGTTCGGCCGAGCAAGCTGCTGTAGTGGCTCAGGAGCAACATGAGTATGCAAAGGACGAGATACTCAGGCTCCGAGCTTCCTTGGAGAAGATGAGAGCGAAAGCGCTCAAGCATAAGAAAGCAGCAAAGGAGAATCTGTTCAATTGGGACCATGCAATTGAAGATTCTTTCTATAATACTGCCGAGCAACTCCGTGTTCTGAATCCCGGGCTTGTGACCAAGGGCGCTGATCCTAATTTTGCTGTGAAAAAAGGTCAAATTGTCGGCCCGAGTGGAGTTCCCATAGATCTGAATAACTCCGACCTTCCAGACCATTTGGCCGAAGACTCTGAAGGGGAAGGAACCGAGGATGCCGAAGGTGAAGAAGAAGAAGAAGACACATTCAATGCTGACAGCATCGTATTTTCCGATTTAGAATAATATGATCCTTTTTTTTTATCGCCCCAGTATTGGGTTTTTGTAATCGCCCCAGTAGTGGGTTTGAACTTTTTCTATGCTTCTTTGCTCGAAATATTATGAACGTTTATAGTATTCGCAGTCAACTGTTTGCTTCTTTTTATACTTTGTGTTAAGAATTCAAGTGTCAAGACCTCGGAACTCCAGCGCTTTAGCCAAGGTGGGTTCCTCTATCCACGATGTAAAATGATTTTAATAAACCATGTTTGAATCGGGAGTCTTACTAGAATACTTGACGAGTTATAAGCTCTTGTGTGAGCTGTTTATAATCGTTCGCGTCATACACGGTGGCTAATCGAATATGAGGAAAAGTACGTAATACAATGAATTCAGTAACAGTCTTTTTATTAATCAGAAGCATAAAGTACAATGGGCTCGGAGTTCTACCGAGCGTACACCATCATTAAACAAAAATGGATAAAACTAACAATTCTAACAAGAATAAATGAAACTATGAAACTATAACGAAAGAAAGATTCTAACTGTAATATCCTTTGAGCTTCGCCACATTCCATGAGTTGTTGATAGGAGCTCCCGAGAGAGTTTCAAGTTTGTAGGCTCCTGTCCCGGTTTTGAATGTGACTCGGTATGGCCCTTCCCAGCTTTGGGCCAGTTTTCCGTCCTTCGCATTCTTAAGACCAATATCCGCCCTTCTCAAGACAAGGTCACCTACCTCGAACTCTCTGGGGTTAACCGAGCGATTATATCCCTTCGCCTGCATCCTTTTAGCGTGCTTTTCTCGCTCGGCAGCCAAGTCCCTACCCTCCTCCGACAAAACAAGATCCTCACACAGCAAAGTGTTGTTTAGAGGATTTGGCTGCTGCATAGCTCGGAAAGAAGGGATAATTTTTTCAATGGGGATGACTGCGTCGCAACTGTAAGTGAGCCGATAGGGCGTTTCCCCTGTTGAAGTTTGGATGGTGGTGCGATACGACCAAAGTACCTCGTGCAAGTTTTCCACCCAATTTCCTTTTGCTCCTTCAAGTCTCCTCTTGATTCCCTGAATGATGGACCTGTTCACTGATTCCACCTGACCGTTGGTTTGAGGGTGTTCCACCGAGGAGGAGTAGTGCTTAACCCCCAATGCACTGACCAAATCTTGGAACGCCCTTGCTGCAAACTGGGTTCCATTGTCGGTTACCAATATCTGTGGCACCCCAAATCGAGCCACAACTTGCCTCTCAAAAAACTTTTGCACCTTTGCCGAGGATATGGTTGCCAAAGGCTCGGCCTCAACCCACTTTGTAAAATAGTCTATGGCCACGATCACCCACTTCAACTGTCCTGGTGCGGTCGGGAACTGCCCAATCAAATCCATTCCCCATTGGTAAAAGGGATAGGGAGATGAAAGAGAATGAAGTTCCTCGGCTGGTTTTTGATAAACATCACTGTGAAATTGGCATTTATCACACCTTTTCACATGGTCTATCGCATCTTGTTGAAGGGTAGGCCAGTAGTATCCTGCCCTTAGGGCTTTTCTAGCCAGTCACTTCCCTCCAATGTTCTGGCTGCCTATTCCTCCATGAACTTCTTCTAGTGCCAGCTTTGCTTCGGCGGGGTCGAGACACCTGAGCATTGGACCGTTGACCCCTCGGCGAAAGAGTACTCCCTCGGCGAGTGCAAATTGAGATGCCTTCCTGACAAGTTTCCTAGCTTCCACCAAGTCGGTCGGCAAGGTCCCTTGTTCCAAATAGCTTGCAATTGGGCTAATCCAGCTTGAATCCAGTGATATGGAGAGGACAACGCTAGGTCCATGCACCATTTCCTGAATTAAACTCTTGTTGTTTTCAGAGTTTTTTGTTGAGGCGAGTTTGGAAAGAATATCCGTTCGGCTATTGCTTTCCCTCGGTATGTGACAGATTTCGACTTTCACAAATTCAGATGACAAGAATCTTACTTTTTCCAAGTATTTTTGAAGGATTGGCTCCTTCGCCTGATATTCACCCTTGACCTGTGATACCACCAATTGGGAGTCGTAGAGAATTTTCACCTCTCGGGCTCCCACTTCTTTTGCCATCCTCAATCCCGCCAAAACAGCTTCATACTCCGCCTGATTGTTGGATGTTGAAAATCCGAACTTCAAGGAGTATTCAAGGGTGACTCCCTCGGAGTTCTCCAGAATTATTCCTGCTCCTGCCCCCATCTTATTGCTCGATCCATCCACATAGATGTTCCAATCCGAGTTTGAGCTCGTCAATGGCTCAGTGAACTCGTTAAGGAAATCAGCCAAGGCCTGAGACTTCATCGCCTTTCTTGGTTCGAAAGTTATTTCAAACTCAGAAAGCTCGATAGCCCACGTCACCATCCTTCCAGCCAAATCAGGTTTCTGCAATATTTGTCGGATCGGTTGAGCCGTTCTGACCGTGATGCGGTGGCTGTGGAAATATTGGCGCAGTCGCCTGGCAGTTATTACTAAACAGAAGGCTAATTTCTCCACTTTTTGATATCTGATTTCCGGTCCCTGGAGAGCTCGACTCACAAAATAAATCGGAGACTCTTTACCTGATTCCTCCCGTACCAAAACCGAACTTACCACCGAATCTCCAACCGACAAATAAAGGAAAAGAGTTTCGCCATGGCTCGGACTAGACAAAATGGGAGGCGATGCCAAATAATGTTTAAGGTCAGTAAATGCCTTTTCACATTCTTCATCCCATTTAAACATCTCCTCCTTCTCTTTCCTCAGCAGCTTGTACCATGGAAGGGCCTTTCTAGCTGACTGAGACAGAAACCTTGAAAGAGCTGCGACCCGACCTGTTAGCTGCTGAACCCCTTTGATGTTCGAGGGACTTCTCATCTCCAAAATGGCTCTGCACTTGTCCGGATTAGCCTCTATTCCACGCTCTGTAAGCATAAACCCGAGGAATGATCCTGCCGGAACTCCGAATGTGCATTTTTCCGGGTTCAGCCTCATATCAAACTGTCTCACCCTTCCTAAGATTTCTTTCAAGTCTTTTGCATGATCTTCCTCTTTTAAACTTTTCGCAATCATATCGTCTATATAAATCTCCATCCTCGGCCCAATCAGAGAACCAAAAACCTTGTTCATCATGCGTTGGTAAGTTGCCCCAGCATTCTTCAATCCGAACGACATAACATTATAGCAATAAGTAGCGTTTTCTGTGATAAACGAGGTTTTTACCTGGTCCGGGGGATACATTGGGATCTGATTATATCCCGAGTAAGCATCCATAAAGGACAACCTTTGATAGCCAGCCGAACTATCCACCAATTTATCGATGCATGGTAGTGGGAACTGATCCTTCGGGCACATCTTGTTCAGAGCTGTGTAGTCCACGCACATCCTCCATTTCCCATTGGACTTCTTGACTAGCATAGGATTGGCCAACCAATCAGTGTATACCACCTCTCTAATAAATCCAGCTTCTAAAAGCTCAGCTACCTTCTCATCAGTCGCTTGCGCTTTCTCAGTTCCGACCCTTCTCTTCTTCTGACATACTGGCTTGGCGCCAGGATATACACTCAACTTGTGGCAGATGAAGTTAGGATCGATTCCCGGCATGTCTGCTGAGGTCCATGCAAACAAATCCTTGTTTTCAATTAGAAGTTCAGTAAGCTCTTTTTCTAGCTTTTCCGACAGGCCAACCCCTATCTTGACGTAGTGAGATGGCTCGGGGCCGAGGATTACTTTTTTAAAGTTCCCTTGCGGAGTTGGTCGAATTTCATCCTCTTCTCTGACGTCAAGATCGGCCAAGTTGACGCTTCCTTTGTTCAATGGTTCCTTCATAATTTTCTCATCATCTAGTTTCAGCTTTGCCAAACTGATGTTATAGCATTTTCGGGCCAACTCCTGATCAGACCGTACTGTTACTACCTTGTCATCCGACCTTGGAAACTTCATGGCCAAATGCACTGTCGAAACGACGGCACCGAAAGATTGGAGTGTTGTTCTTCCGAAGATAGCGTTATAGGCCGAGGGAGCTTGGACAACGAGCCACTTTACCATTTCAGTTCGGGCAGAAGGTGGTTCACCCATTGTCACTGGGAGGTTGATATGGCCTAATGGAACGATTGAGTGTCCCGTGAAGCCGATCAAGCTTCCCTCGAATGGAGTAAGATCCGACCTTTTCAACTTCAATTTCTCAAACAGATCAAGGAACATGATGTCCGCTGAACTCCCTTGATCAACGAGAATTCTTCTGACTTCATAGTTGCCCATCCGAACTGTGACGACCATTGGATCATTATGGTCTTGCAGGATGTCTTCAAAGTCTTCATCACTAAAACTGATTACAACGTTCTTCTTTCTCGGTTTCTGAATCGGTCGGCTTGCCACCGAAAGAACTTGCCCCACGTATTTCTTGCGGTCACACTTCTTTTCCCCACCACCAGCAAATCCTCCAGCAATAGTACCGATAAGAAAGTCATTTGCTTTCTTGGATTGTTGTATTGGGGCTCCGCTTGCAGGTGGTGAAGGACTTTTATTCCTCTTCTGTTCGGTTTTGGGAGGCGAGGGGCTCTTCCTTCTAGATCGCTTGCTCAAGGCTTCCCCGATGTAATGCTGAAGCTTGCCATCCCTTACCATCTCTTCAATTAGATCTTTCAGTTGGATACATTGGTCGGTGGTATGCCCCCATCCACCATGGTGATCGCAATACTTCGATTTATCCTTTTGGGCCGCCTTTCTTAAGGCTGGTGGCCGAGTAATATTGCGCATTTCAGTATGCATGGTCTCACGAAAGATTTGACTCCTCGGGACCGTTAATTGAGTGTATTCCTCGTACTTGCCTTTGGGAGGCAGTTTATCACCTCTTTCTTGTTCCCTCTTGTCTTTCCTTCCTCTTTCCCGAAAACGATCATTCTGACGAGCCTCGTTTTGGCGAGGCCGTTGCTCCTGTTGTCCTTCAGTACCCCTTGCCGCAGTGCTTATCCTTCGGAACTCCTCTAGGTTGACATATTTCCTGGACCTTTCTCTAAGTTCTGCCATGTTATGAGGTGGTTCCCCGATCAAACAATCTTTGAAATCTCCGTCCAACAATCCCTGAGTAAGTAGGAGAACGGATACTCCCGACTGTAAACCAGATATGCCACTGGCCTCTTGTTGATACCGAGCCAGGTAGTCGCGTAAAGACTCGCCAGGTCTTTGTGCGACTCCAGCTAAAGAATGATCCGACTTGGGCTGTGACATGCTCGCTGTATATCGATTGAGGAAAACCCTCCGAAGCTCGGCCCAAGAACTGATGGAATTTGCCGGTAGGGAATTGAACCATCTCAGCGGCGCCGGGCCTAGCGTCATTGAGAAAGCTCGGCATTTCATTTCATCTTCTCCTCCATAAAACATCATGGAAGACTCATAAGATGCAATGTGATCCATCGGGTCAGTCGTCCCATTATAGCGAGAGACGTTCTGATGGCCCATGAAAGCTTGTGGAGTCCGAAATGCCATGATTGCGGCTGTGAACGGGTGTCCCGGATGCGGTTCAGCAACAGCAGGTTCGGCAGCCTCATTCGAAGTAAGGGGTGGAGGCAAGGGAAGGTTACTTGGGTTGCCAAGGGCCATGCGAGTGCTTTGTTCGGCAAGCCTAGCCATGCTTTGCTGCTGTAAAGTCGCGATAGCTTGGTTTTGCTTTTCGATTAATGAAGTTTGAGTCCTCAGAATTTCCATAATTGACTCTTCTCTTCTCCTAGCCGAGGAGGTCGTCATGTAAGATCTTCCCTGAGACTCGGAACGTTCACCACCCTGAAGTGTTCCGAAGCGTCCTCTAGGAAATTGCGGTACTCCCCTAAACAAGGGTATTTCTCTACCAGACCGCTCGGTTCGGGAGTTTTCTCGAACATGACGTTCAGCTCGTCGCTCCTCCCCAGTTCGGGATCCAGCAGGGGCTCTTCTAGACTGGTGTGGTCCAGAATCCGCAGTGTCACGCCATTCCGACACATGACCATTAGAAACACGGCGTGGCTGAGATCGTCGTTCATGACCCTCCATAGCCGGAATGACGGCGGCTTGCGGTTGGACCTGAGGAACAGGCGGATCAGCAGGGTGGACCACTGGAGGAACTTGGGGGTTCTCAACCTGATTACCCTCAGGGGGAGCCAGTCTGTCCCTAACATTCCTGCCAGCAGCATTCCTAGGTCTGGCGTTCTTTGGTGGTCTTCCTCTAAGGCGACGGCGGAGATCACCTCTGATGAGCATTTTATTTTCCATTTTTCCTTGCATTATTTTACTCCTATTATTGATACTTGTTGCCTATTTGACATTGTTTAGCTTGATTTAGTGATTTAGAGTTTATTGGACTATTATTCTGAATATTGTTTAATTTGGGATTATTTAGCCTAATTAATTCAATTTCTATTTTCAGGTCATATTTGGCACAAGGGCTTTTTGGACATTTTGGGAATGAAGATTTAATTTTGGAAGAGAAGATATATGATGAAGTGAAGATTGTAATCTATCTTTAGGATTAGTTGAGATTTAGTTATATCTTTTAAGATTTAGATTTTATCTATAAGATATTTTTAGATTTAATTTAGAGATAAGCTTTCCTTAGGATTTGGGCCCATGATTTAGGCCCGTTTTGTGATTTAAAAAGCCAAATTCGTGTAAACCCTAGGAGAGACCTTCCATTCACGTTTTTTACATTCTCTCTCATAGAGAAGGCTTAGTTTTGCTCTCCAAGCTTGTGGAGGCTGCTAGGGTTTCTCTCTCTTCTCTTTTCTACACGTTTTTGGTATTTTTCTTCATGGAAGGCTAAACTCTTAGGTTAAATCCCTTTGGTAATGTATCACATACTCTTGAGGTTTTATTCTTAATGCCATTTCGTTTTTATTCACTGTTTTCATGCTTATTGATATGTTATGGTTCGCTTAGTTCCATTCTATAGAGATAATCCATGTGTATGAATGCTTAATTTATGCAAACTCGTAAAAACTCCATGCTTTGGCTTTTAATGCTTAATTAGAGGTTTGGGTTTTGGGGTGAGAATTGAATTTTCGCTTAGTATTTAATTCTCACGAGTTGGACAGTGAAGAGGAAAGAAATTGATCTTTTGTGACCGATGATAGAGTTGTGAACGCGAGTCAAAGGGGTTTATCCGCTTTTCTTTATCTGTTTCTTCGTTTTGATTTAATTCTGTTTTGATTTCAATTATTCAATATTCAATACAAAAAAAACCCCCTGTTTTCTATGCATACTATGTGTTCGACCTTTTGCTTGATAAGATATTCCTTGGGAGACGACCTAGGAGTCACTTCCTAGTACTATACTTAAACTGTTTTTATTTGTATCGGGTACGGCCTCAATCAAATTTGGCGCCGTTGCCGGGGATTATCGGTTCTTGCCAAAGGTCATTAGTAGTTAGTTAGTGTCGTAGTTAGTATAGTTATTATAGTGTGTCGTGTCTGATTTAGGGTCTAGTAGTCAATTCTGATAACCGGTTGAAGTTGCACTGTTTGCTGTTTTGCTATTTTGTTGCAATTAGTGTATTTGATTGATTCTGTGGTTGCTAGTTCACATAGTTGTGGGTGGAATTTTTGCACGAAAATTTATATCCACACTACTTTTATCATATAAAAAGGTTTTGAGGCACCACGATCACTCAGATCATCACTGGTTGTGAGTTCCAGAAAAATTTTCCAAGTTTTAGCAGCACTTTCTTCAAATCGTCGCAACTTTTGACCCGTAACTCGGAATTTGACGAATTTTATATCAAATCGAAGGGAATTTTCTGAATAATCTGATTTTTCTCACTTTGTTAGAAAACTCCTTCGTCTGGATCCTGAAAAAGCCGTTTTACTATTTCTTTTTTATTTTACAAGTTTTATTTTCTTAGTTTTTGGTCTCTGATTTAATTTTTTGACTTGGTTCCCTTTTGAAT
Source organism: Crotalaria pallida (assembly GCA_037953625.1). Classification (NCBI taxonomy): domain Eukaryota; kingdom Viridiplantae; phylum Streptophyta; class Magnoliopsida; order Fabales; family Fabaceae; genus Crotalaria; species Crotalaria pallida. The sequence goes on from CM075656.1 coordinate 88,142,407, forward strand.
TTTTTCCTCAAACTTTTTGTGGTATGTTTTCATGATTTTAGGGTGCTGAAAAAAATAAAAAAAAAATTTTAAAAAATAAAAAAATTTTGTTGCCTATTTTGGTCATGTATATTAGTGACAGTTTGCTATGCTACATGGTGTTCTGTTCAGTACATTGTTAGTTCCATGATGAACATGATGAATGTTTTGATAATGACAAAGTGTTTTTGAACAAGCTACAAGTGTTGATCAAGTTTCAAGCTCAACAAGCAACAACAAACATCAAATGAAGAAGAGAGAAAGCAAGCTCATGAAGACCTAAGTTTGAGTGTTTTTGTATTTCTTTTATCTTTTGCCTCTCAAGCTTCATAGGTTTTTTTATTTGGGTAGATTATTATAGAGGGTAGTGAATCTCATTCATAAGTCATGATTAAATCATAATTTGAGTTTTCACTTAACCTAGAATCAATAGGTGGCTTAAAGGTTTTAAAGGAAAGGTTGGATTTTGAGAAAACAAGTTTTGAATATGTGCAGTACCAACTTAATCGATTAAGTGATAACTTAATCGAGTACTACTCGAGTACATGACTTGCTTAATCGATTAAGTACTGCTGAACTGATTTTTAAAATACGTTTTTGACTTCTCAAAATCAGTTTTTAAGTGCTACAATTTTTGGGTATTCTATATAAACCTTTTCCTAACCTTTGTGAACATACTCTATCATTTTGATATTCATTTTTACAAAGAATCAAGCCACTCTATTCTCTCTCATTTTTCTAAAGATCAAAGTTCTCATATTTTCATATTCTTTGATCAAGAACCTTTGAATCTCTTATGGTGAATTGTCATAACTCTTGATTGAGATTCATAGGATTATTTTGTGTTTTCTATCGTGTTGTAATCTTTGCAAGAAGGCAAGCCACTACAACAAACAAGAAGTCTTGGTGTGTCGATTTTATCATCAAGCAAGTGCATTCTTATTGAAGAAGAAGAAGAAGTCTTGGTTGTGAATCAAGCAAGTGAAGCCTTGGTGTGTGGTTTATCATCAAGCAATTGAAGACTTGTTGTGTCGATTATCAACAAGGGGTAGAGGTTAGATTAGAGAGAAGATCAATAGGATTACAAGGCAAGGGTGTCGGTTATCTCTTGTAAGCTAGCAAGAAGGGAGTCTTGTGAGGCAATCACTTGTAATTTGAGAACTCTAATTCCTCATAGTGAAGAATCTCTCTTGGTTGAAGAGGGGACTGGATGTAGCTTTCAAGTGGATGAAAGTGAACCAGGATAAATCACTGTGTCGTATCTCTAAACCCTTACTCTTTATATTCAAGTCATTTGATTGCGTTCTTGGTTGAAAACCTAGAAAGATTGATTTTCATAATTGATTGAATTGAATCTTTAATTGTTCAAATTGATAAAGGGAAAATCATTTTCATAACTAGGTTAATCAATAAGAATATAGGTGTTAATCATTTCCGCTGAATCTCTGATCTTGCATGTGAATTGATTGATTTTCGTATTCGAATGAAAATTGATTTTTCTGTTTTCTGTCATATTTAATCGATTAAGTTCAAGTTTAATCGAGTACTACTCGAGTACACGACTTGCTTAATCGATTAAGTACTGTAGAATTTGTAAAAATCATTTGTTTTGATTGTTTCGATTTGTTTCGTTCGAAAATCTTTCAAGGTAGCTTCAACACCTATTCAACCCCCCCTTCTAGGTGTATTCCTAGGGTTCCTAAGTCTCTCCAACCACCAATTGCGATTTCCTCATACATGACTAGGGGCAACCCAAGCTACTTGCATCCATATAACCCTGATAGAACTTATCACAGACTAGTTAGACAAAATAGGAACCAGTCCATAGGTAGTGAGTCTATTGAGTCTTTACATAGTGAGTCTGCTTCTTTTTCTTCTATTCCTATAAATTCTGATTCTTATTCTGATTATTCTGAAAATATGGCTCAACCTCCACCACGTGAGAGGACATTGAGGGAGCTGGCTGCACCTGATTTCACTATTGAAAAATTTGTGCATCCAGTATCCCGATGACCCGTATGAGCTAAGGTCTGGACTAATTCATTTGTTGCCCAAGTTTAATGGTCTTGCAGGTGAGGATCCTCATAAACATCTCAAGCAGTTCCATATTGTCTGTGCTACTATGAAACCACATGATGTGCAAGAGGATCATGTTTGTCTTAAGGCATTCCCACACTCCCTAGAGGGGCTAGCCACGGATTGGTTGTACGATCTGGCCCCTGGTTCTATCACAGTCTGGGATGACCTGAAGAGGGCATTTTTGGAGAAAAAAAAATTCCCTTCATGCAGAACAACAGCAATCCGAAAGGATATATCAGGCATCAGGCAACAAAGTGGAGAAAGTCTCTATGAGTATTGGGAGAGATTCAAGAGACTGTGTGCGAGCTGCCCCCACCATCAGATCTCAGAGCAGTTGCTTATTCAATATTTCTATGAAGGTCTCAACCTCATGGAGAGAAACATGCTTGATGCTGCAAGTGGTGGTGCCCTAGGAGACATGACACCTTTAGAAGCCAGAGTCAAGATTGAGAAGATGGCTTCCAATTGTCAACAATTCCATGCAAGGGGCAACAGCGATGCAATCATAGTGAGAGGAGTGAATGATGTTGGCACAAGTTCTGGTAAGGTTGAGAAGCTTGAACAGAAGATAGATTCACTTACAACTTTGGTCACTCAATTGGCCATCAACCAGAAGAAGTTGTCTCTGCCTGCTAGATTATGTGGCATATGCACATCCGCTGAGCACCCCACAGATGCATGCCCTTCTGTGCAGCAGCAGCCCACGACTGGTGCTGACCAACCTGAGGCATATGCTGCCAACATCTTCAACAGTAGAAATCAGCAGCCACAGAACTTTGATCTCTCTACCAATAGATACAACCCTGGTTGGAGGAACCATCCCAACCTGAGATGGTCTGATCAGCAGCAACCTTCACAGGTTCAATTTCAGAACAATTCTAGACCACCATATGTACCTCCTCCAGTCCAGCAACAGAGACAACAACAGGCTAATTCTGCACCACCAGCTCCTAGTACTGAGCAGCAGCCTTCATTGGAAGAGCTGATGAAACAGATGACCATGCAAAATCTCCAATTCCAACAGGAAACTAGAGCATCCATTCAAAGACAAGAGGCCTCCATTCAATCTTTGACCAATCAGATGGGACAGATGGCAACAACAATCAACACTATGCAATCTCAGAATTCTAACAAGTTGCCATCCCAAACAGTGATCAATCCAAACCAGAATGTGAATGCCATTAGTCTAAGGTCAGGGAAGCAGATTGTCACACCCACACCAGAATCTGACCTCAACAAAGATGATCTAGTTTCACCCAACAAGAAGACCCAAATGGTCGAGGAGAGTGAGCACACAAGTACCAGAAAATCCCATCCAACTCAGCCTTCCACAAGCACAACACCTGCTGCTGCCGAACAACCACCCCCCATTCCTCTTCCTTTCCCACCAAGGGGGGTGACTCAAAGCAAGAAAATGGAAGAGATTGACAAAGAGATACTTGACACATTCAGGAAGGTGGAAGTCAACATACCCCTTCTTGATGCAATCAAGCAAATTCCAAGGTATGCAAAGTTCTTGAAGGATCTATGCACACACAAACGGAAGCTCAAGGGCAATGAGAGGATCAACATGGGAAGAAATGTCTCTGCTCTTATAGGTAAACCCGTCCCTCATATTCCTGAAAAGTGTAAGGATCCTGGAACTTTCTCTGTGCCTTGTATCATAGGTAATACTAAATTTGAGAATGTTTTGCTAGATTTAGGAGCATCTATTAATGTTATGCCTATGTCTGTTTTCAAATCTCTTTCACTTGGACCTCTTCAACCTACGGGTGTGGTTATTCATTTGGCAAATAGATCTACTGCCTACCCCGCAGGTTTGATAGAGGATGTCCTGGTTCGGGTTGAAGAGCTTATCTTTCCTGCTGATTTTTATATTCTTGATATGGAAGAGGACACCTCTCGTAGTGCTGTCCCTATCATATTAGGGAGACCATTTTTGAAAACAGCCCGAACCAAGATAGATGTGCATGCAGGTACACTTTCCATGGAATTTGATGACAGTGTGGTTCGATTCAATATTTTTGATGCTATGAAACATTTTTCTGATGACCACTCTGTTTTTCATGTTGACTTGATTGATGATCTGATTGATGAGCATGTTCTAGACTTTTTGCATGATTATGATTTGCCATCTTTCACTAGCTCATTTACTTGTTCTGCATGTTCTGATTCCGAAATGTGCACTGCATGCATTGAAATTGACCAGTTTTTAAATTCTGCCACTGCATCTGTTGATTCATATGATATAGATTCAGATCATGCTAACCCCATTTCTGTTTTGCATGAGTCTAATTCACTTGTTCAGGTGCAGGCGGCAGAATCCAATTCTGCTGCTCCTTTAGTTCCATCTGTGATGCAGGCACCTTTATTGGACCTGAAGCCCCTTCCTCCTCATCTCAAATATGCTTACTTGGAGGCTGAGCAGAAACTTCCAGTGATCATCTCTACCTCCCTTTCTGTTGCTCAAGAGAAGCAACTGCTGGATGTGATTAGAGCAAACAAAAGGGCAATAGGATGGACTTTGGCAGACATACCTGGTATTAGCCCCTCCATGTGCATGCATCGGATTTTATTGGAGGATGGGGCTAAACCAGTGAGACAACCCCAGAGACGGTTGAACCCCCAGATTCTTGATGTGGTGAAGAAAGAGGTCACCAAGCTGCTGCAAGCTGGCATTATCTACCCCATTTCAGACAACACTTGGGTAAGCCCGGTTCAAGTAGTTCCCAAGAAGTCTGGGGCGACAGTTGTCAAAAATGAGAAGGATGAGCTGATTCCCACTAGAGTGCAGAACAGTTGGAGAGTCTGCATTGATTATAGGAAGCTCAACCAGGCGACCCGCAAGGATCACTTTCCTCTTCCCTTCATTGATCAGATGTTGGAGCGCCTGGCAGGTAAATCTCACTATTTCTTCTTAGATGGTTTCTCTGGTTATTTCGAAATCTGTATTGCACCAGAGGACCAACATAAGACTACATTTACCTGTCCTTTTGGTACATTTGCTTATAGGAAGATGCCTTTTGGCCTATGCAATGCTCCTGGCACTTTTCAAATATGTATGATGAGTATTTTTAATGACTTACTTGAGCATTGCATAGAGGTCTTCATGGATGATTTTAGTGTATATGGTTCCTCTTTTGATGCATGTCTTGATAGTTTGTCTAAGGTGCTTAATAGGTGCATTGAGACTAACCTTGTCTTGAATTTTGAAAAATGTCATTTTATGGTAGAACAAGGCATAGTCTTAGGGCACATTATTTCGCATAAGGGCATAGAGGTTGACCCTGCTAAGCTGCATGTAATATCACATTTGCCTTACCCCTCTTGCGTGCGAGAGGTGCGTTCTTTTCTTGGCCATGCAGGTTTCTATCGCAGGTTTATTCAGAACTTTAGCAAGATAGCCCTTCCACTATCCAACTTGCTTCAAAAGGATACCACATTTGAGTTTGGAGACCAATGCAAGAAGGCATTTGATGAGCTAAAGAGAGCACTCACCACCACTCCCATCATCCAACCACCTGACTGGACTCTCCCATTTGAGCTCATGACCGATGCCTCGAATTATGCTTTGGGAGCAGTTCTCTCCCAAAGGGTTGGTAAGATGTCTCATGTGATTTATTATACATCTAGGACTTTAGATTCAGCACAAGTTAATTACACCACAACTGAAAAAGAGCTGTTAGCCATTGTCTTTGCACTTGATAAGTTTAGATCATATCTATTAGGTTCTAAGGTTGTGGTGTATACTGATCATGCTGCTCTGAAGTATCTTTTGAAAAAGACAGATTCCAAACCTAGGTTGATTAGATGGATGTTGCTCCTCCAGGAGTTTGATCTTGAGATTCAGGATCGGAGTGGTGCACATAACCTTGTCGCAGACCACTTGAGTAGAATAGAGAGAGAGGAGGATGCATTCCTATCCGGGATGACTTCCCGGATGAGCAGCTTTTAGTTTTGCATGTTTCACATCCCTCTCCCCTTATTCCTTGGTTTGCTGATATTGTAAATTATATAGTTGCATCTGTTTTTCCACCCTTGGCATCCAAAGCTCAAAGAGACAAATTGAAGAGCGATGCCAAGTATTATGTATGGGATGACCCCTATTTGTGGCGTTTTTGCAGCGATCAGGTCATTCGCAGGTGCATTCCAGACCAGGAGATCCAATCGGTTCTCCAATTTTGCCATGCTTCACCAGTTGGAGGCCACTTTGGCACTCAAAGGACAGCACGAAAGGTGTTGGATTCTGGATTTTATTGGCCTACCATCTTCAAGGATGCAAGCAAAATCTGCAGCTCATGTGAGCAATGTCAAAGGGCAGGAGACACCCTATCTTGGAGGCAACAGATGCCGCAACAACCTATGTTGTTCTGTGAGGTGTTTGATGTCTGGGGTATAGATTTCATGGGCCCCTTTCCTGTTTCTTTTGGTTTTTATTATATCTTACTTGCTGTGGATTATGTATCCAAATGGGTGGAAGCTAAGGCCACCAGGACTAATGATGCTCAGGTTGTTGTAGATTTTGTCAGGACTAATATCCTTTGCAGGTTTGGCATACCTAGAGCCATAGTCAGTGATCAAGGCACACACTTCTGCAATAGATCCATGCAAGCTTTGCTCAAGAAGTATGGGGTTGTGCACAAAGTTTCTACACCATATCACCCCCAAACCAATGGGCAAGCTGAGATTTCAAACAGAGAGATCAAGCGGATTTTGGAGAAGATGGTGAAGCCTAATAGAAAGGATTGGAGCACACGATTGGAGGATGCTCTATGGGCCCATCGGACTGCTTACAAGGCACCCATAGGGATGTCACCTTATCGGGTTGTTTTTGGTAAGGCATGCCACCTGCCTGTGGAGATAGAGCACCGTGCATATTGGGCTGTGAAGCAATGCAACTTAGCTCTTGATCAAGCGGGTGAGGAGAGGAAGCTGCAGTTGAGTGAGCTAGATGAGATCCGTTTGGAGGCCTATGAGAATTCAAAGTTCTACAAAGAGAAGACCAAGAAGCTCCATGATAGCTCAATTTGCAGAAAGGAGTTCTTGGTTGGTCAAAAAGTGTTGCTCTACAACTCTAGGCTTGGAATCATGAGTGTAAAGCTCCGCTCTAAATGGATTGGACCGTTTGTTGTTACCCAGGTGTTTCCTTATGGCACTGTGGAGATCAAGAGTGAGTCCACAGACAAGAGCTTCAAAGTCAATGGCCACCGACTCAAGCCTTTCCTCACTACCCCTTCTTTGGATGATGCACCTGTGGAGGAAGCCTCATTGGTCGACCCCATTTTTGACCCACCATAATTTAGGGAGTCTTCTTTTCTCCTTCTTTACTACTTTTATTCCACTTGTCTATATCTGTCTGCTTCTGCTATTTGTTTTACATTGAGGACAATGTGTGATTTAAGTGTGGGGGGAGAGTAGTTTAGGTTGCATATTTTTGCTTTGATTTTTTAGGTTTTGCTAAGTTTTGGGCATTTTCTTGCATGTTTTTGCTTCATTTTAGTAGAGTCTTGGTATCTTGTGTCTGAATTCATGCATTTCTGTGTGTAAAGTTGCTTTTGATAATTAAGAGGTGGTAACACTGTGATAGAATTGTCCCTTTTGTGAGGATTTGAGCCTTAATTATGGGTGGATTGCTATATATGCCACCTAATTTTTCTTTCATGTGTGATTGCACTCTGGATTACTTGCACTCTAGAACTTGACTTGACTCTTGTTGATACTTGATATTCCCATGCACATTTTGAAATGATTTAGGCATTGTTTTTTTTTTCTTGAATAAGCCACTAGCCATATGAGCCTACCTTGAATGAATTTATCCTTTGATAGCCCCTTTGAGCCTTTATATCCCTTTTCTTTGTTCTTTAGCTCATTACAAGCCTATGACTGAAAAACCATGATTTTCCTAACCTTAGGGAATGTTGGAGCTTTGGAATTGTTTTGGGAATGGGTATTAAGTAAGCGAGGGTGCTTTGTTCTTCATCTCTTGTGAGTTCTGGGTTTTGCCTCTATGGTCGGTGATGTAATTATGGCTTTATCTCATTATGCCATTTTTGTTGTTTCTTCTTTCCTTTCGTTCATGAAGTTCTGCAATGAAAAAAAAATTGAAAAAATGAATGATGAAAAAAAAAAGAAGAAGAAGAAGAAAAAAAAGAAAAAAAATGGAATAAAAGGTTGATTGAGGCATAGAGGATTGGAATTAGAGGTTGTTTTTATGTTTATCATTTCATTTTGGGGTGGATTGTGCTTATTTTTTTTACTTATTCCCCATTGCTCCTTTATTTCCTTGGGTTTTAGCTACATTTCCCATATTTTTATCCTACCTTGTCCTTGGCCCCATTACAACCCTGAAAAGACCTTTTGATCTTAATGTGCATGTGTGTTGATTGTTGATGTTAGAGGCTTGTCAAGCCTATGGTTGTGTTTGTTTTTCATGATGTGCCTTGAGTGTAAACACTGATTAACCTTAAACACTTGAGTGTAAACACTATTGAGTGATCCTTGTGAGTTTCTATCATCTTTGTGACTACCCTCTTGATGTCATTGGTTTTCTTTGCATATTTGAAATAATTGGATGATGTTCATGAATGCCTTGATTCTTTGGTCCTTATTTTCTTCGTGTGCTCGATTTTGCCCATTTCTTTGCATTTCCTAGAATTCATTGTGAAGTATGTAATCTCTTAGGTTTGCATTCATTAGTTGTAGTAATCTTGTTACATGATTCACTTTGGTGCATATTGATCTTCTCAGTCCTAATTCTTAGTTTTGCCCAGGAGTGCAAAAGGATAAGTGTGGGGGTATTTGATGAGCATTTTATTTTCCATTTTTCCTTGCATTATTTTACTCCTATTATTGATACTTGTTGCCTATTTGACATTGTTTAGCTTGATTTAGTGATTTAGAGTTTATTGGACTATTATTCTGAATATTGTTTAATTTGGGATTATTTAGCCTAATTAATTCAATTTCTATTTTCAGGTCATATTTGGCACAAGGGCTTTTTGGACATTTTGGGAATGAAGATTTAATTTTGGAAGAGAAGATATATGATGAAGTGAAGATTGTAATCTATCTTTAGGATTAGTTGAGATTTAGTTATATCTTTTAAGATTTAGATTTTATCTATAAGATATTTTTAGATTTAATTTAGAGATAAGCTTTCCTTAGGATTTGGGCCCATGATTTAGGCCCGTTTTGTGATTTAAAAAGCCAAATTCGTGTAAACCCTAGGAGAGACCTTCCATTCACGTTTTTTACATTCTCTCTCATAGAGAAGACTTAGTTTTGCTCTCCAAGCTTGTGGAGGCTGCTAGGGTTTCTCTCTCTTCTCTTTTCTACACGTTTTTGGTATTTTTCTTCATGGAAGGCTAAACTCTTAGGTTAAATCCCTTTGGTAATGTATCAGATACTCTTGAGGTTTTATTCTTAATGCTATTTCGTTTTTATTCACTGTTTTCATGCTTATTGATATGTTATGGTTCGCTTAGTTCCATTCTATAGAGATAATCCATGTGTATGAATGCTTAATTTATGCAAACTCGTAAAAACTCCATGCTTTGGCTTTTAATGCTTAATTAGAGGTTTGGGTTTTGGGGTGAGAATTGAATTTTCGCTTAGTATTTAATTCTCACGAGTTGGACAGTGAAGAGGAAAGAAATTGATCTTTTGTGACCGATGATAGAGTTGTGAACGCGAGCCAAAGGGGTTTATCCGCTTTTCCTTATCTGTTTCTTCGTTTTGATTTAATTCTGTTTTGATTTCAATTATTCAATATTCAATACAAAAAAAACCCCCTGTTTTCTATGCATACTATGTGTTCGACCTTTTGCTTGATAAGATATTCCTTGGGAGACGACCTAGGAGTCACTTCCTAGTACTATACTTAAACTGTTTTTATTTGTATCGGGTACGGCCTCGATAAACCTCCTCCTTGGTTGTCGTCGTCGTTGTTTGCCATTTCGTGCAGTGAGCGGTGGGAATACTGGTTATTCGTTCCCCACAGACGGCGCCAATGTAGTGTCCTTGAACACTTTATGTCCTTAACCCTTTCAGCCCTCAAGATTATGGTAATCAGGAGTTCACCAGAAGGTCAAGTATCTACGTATGACCTTATGGTTTTTCTGCAATTCCAGTTGGGAAAGGCAGGATCTCCCCAGTCAACAAGTGTGTGCAGAGTGTCAACTTAGGGATGAGAGTACGTACCTGAAACCCTAGCTATTGTGAGCTATTTATAGGGTTTGGAGGAAGTTGATGTGGGCCGTATGGGTCTCGTATCAAGGTGAGCTGAACCGGGATTCTATGAGGGAATATAGGAGATTTATTCCCTTAGAGTCCGGATAGGATCAGCTCACGATCCCATGTAGAGGCTGTTGCGAGATTCTAGGAGATATGGGTAGAAGTGATAGGAAGCCTTGGTGAGACTGAGTCAACCTACCAGCCGACGTTATGTCTCGGTTCTAGAATCCCGAGCCGATAGAGTGAAGACTGTTGTTGAGGCTCGGTCCCATAAAGTCCGAGCCTGGTCTTTTCGTACGCTCGGAATGAACGTGTCCGAGCGTGGGACGTTTAAGCAAACCGAGGGAAAGGTCCTTGGAAAATCCTTTATATAGGACTGTAATTTTTATACGGTCGGCAGACCCTACAGTCCCTATCGTTAGGAAAAATTCGTTAATTGCTGATGTAGTTAACAAAACGTCACATCAGCAGCATACACGTGTGCAAGTATTGTATGTCACCGATAGCATGCATGACGTGAATGATTCGGATCCCCAAGAACAAAAGGGCCAAGACCAACCAAAATGTGTTTGTGGATTGGGTTATGGCCCATTTGCTCCTGCCGGTCCCGATCATCCACGTCATCCTTGTAGAATCAAGTCTCCAATGAGGTGGATTTATTTTGATGATGACAATATAATTAGATCATAGATTTAAAGGAAGAATTCAAGCTCACCAAGTCAAGAAGATCAAGTGCATCATTTAGCTAGTCATTCTTTTTGTACTTTAAATGTAATCTTATTTATTGAGAGTGGGTAGCTTAGGAAGTAATCTCACCCTTAGGATAAATAATTTTAAATGCATGAAAAAGGTTGGGGTTACATAAAATTATTCCTTGAAGAGAGAATTGAAATAAATTGTTGAAAAACATGATTTTTATCATCTCTGGGCAAAACACTCGAGTAAGCACAAAAATACTCGAGTATAAAGTCACTCGAGTAATCTGAAAGTTACTCAAGTATCAAAACACTCGAGTACTTCCCAGAATACTCGAGTACTTCAGCCTCAAATCAGAGATTTGACCGTTAGTTCAATACATGGGCATTTCTATTGTAAGATGGGCAAAACACTCGAGTAGTGTCAAAAGTACTCGAGTATTTTGGTTCTGACAGCAAAATTTTAACCGTTGGAAAAGGGCAAAAATGGAATGAAAGAGTTGATTTTACTCTTTCATTGTATTTTTCATATATTAGAAATGAATGCCATTGAACTAACCAACAAGAACATTAAAGTCTATTGTGCTAAATATTCATTTTGATAATTCTCTCTCTCAAGTGAAAAATACTCTAACTCAATCTATTCATTCATCATTATTATTTGTTCTAAGAGTTAGAGTTTGTGCTTAATTGTTGTGGAAATCATTTGTTGGATTTCTCCACATTCACATACACTTCTTGTTCTAAAAAATCTTGGTTGGTAACCAAGTGTACCTAAGTGGGTCTTAGGTTCATTCAAGACTTGGGAGGTTCTCAAGCAAGGGCTAAGAGGTTCTTAGTTTTGGTGGAGCTCTTGAAGGTTTCAAGGAGCTTGAAGAAGAAGGAGTCTTCATCACCAACATCAAATTGGGGTAGAAATTCAAGAGTTTGGTACACTCTTGGAAGGGATAGGTTGAGTGAGGCATCTCAATACCCTTTGTAATATTTCTAACAATTTGATTTTAGTAGACACTCCTAAGATTCTTAGGGGGACTGGACTAGCTCTCTAAATAGAGAGTGAACCAGTATAAAATCGGTGGTGTTGATCTTTTATAGCTCTCTTTAACTTCAAGTCAAAACCAAACCTAAGTTGCTCAAAAGGGGATTATTAATTAGAGTAGTAATTCCGCAGCAATTAAGTTGTTTTCAAGTTGTTATAACTTTATTTAATTGTTTTCTACTCTATTATTAATCTGCCCTGTACTGTATTAATTGTTATTGATTAAAGTGCATATTTTCCAGAAACTGTTTTTCTGCTAACTGCACGATTTACTCGAGTATTCTTAAGAAGACTCGAGTGTTCTTGTGATTTTACTCGAGTAGTCTTAAACACACTCGAGTATTCTTGCTCTGTTTCTGAAAAATCTGCACGTGATCAATTATACTTAATTGCATTACAAAAATTAGTCACTGTTGCATTCATATTACTATTCACCCCCCCCTCTAGTAATTGCTAAGCCCGCTTGTTGGTTTCCAACAAGTGGTATCAGAGCTCGGTCGAAAGATCGAGCGTAAAAGCTTTTTCGAAAAGATCCTTTGGAAACTATGGGCTCTAGCAATTATCAAGAAGGATCCTCTTCAATAAACCGCCCTCCATTCTTTAATGGTGAAGGGTATGCTTATTGGAAGGTTCGGATGAGAGTTTTTATTGAAGCAATAGACACCGATATTTGGGATGCAATAGAGGATGGTCCATATATTCCTAGACATATGATAAATGGGGAAGTCATTGAAATTCCTAGGAAAAGTTGGAATGATGATGATAAAAAGAAAGTATCTTTTGATTTAAAAGCTAAAAACATCATCTTTTCGGCTTTATCCCATGATGAATTTTATCGAGTTTCTCAATGCAAGTCGGCTAAAGAGATGTGGGACACTTTGGAAGTCACACATGAAGGAACAAGTGAAGTAAGAAATGCTAGATTAAATTCTTTAACACATGAATATGAATTATTTCACATGTTCCCGAATGAATCTATTGATGACTTACAAAAGAGGTTTTCACATATCATTAGTCACTTGATTTCTCTAGGAAAGCAATTTCGTGATGGTGAAACTACTCACAAAATTTTGAGATGCCTTGATAGAAAATGGCAACCAAAGGTCACCGCCATCAAGGAGTCCAAGGATTTGAACACTATGGACTTGGCAACCTTGTTTGGGAAGCTCAAGGAACATGAGATTGATCTATCAAGACTTAGCTCACATGAGGAGTCGGACAAAAAGAAGAAGAGCATCTATCTCAAGGCCTCAACCAAAGTTGTAAAAGAGGTTGAAGATGACTCTACAAGTGAGAACTCCGATCATGCACTCAATGAGGAGGAAATTGGATTATTTGCGAAAAGATTCAATAAATTCCTCAAGGGTAAGAAGAGTGGCTCATCATCAAGAGATAGAAGACCCAAGGAGCAAAAATCAAAGAACAAGACTTCAAGTGATGTAGTGAAGTGTCATGAATGTGGAGGCATTGGACATATAAGGATGGAATGTCCCACATACTTGAGAAAGAGTGAAAAGAAGACCCAAGAGGGCAAAGGCAAGAGAGCTTACATTGTGTGGGATGCACCGGAGAAGGATGCAAAATCATCATCAAGTAGCTCGGATGATGAAGTTGCAAATCTATGTCTCATGGCTAGAAGCAACAATGAAGCCTCAAGTGCCAATGGTGAAAATGAGGATGAGGTATCATCTCAAAGTTCTAGCTTTTCCTCTTCCTCTATTCCTTATGATGATTTGCTCAATGAGTATAATGAAATGTTAACACAATTTGAAAAACTAGCTAAGGTTAACAAGGAAAAAGGAAAGAAAATTTTGGAGTATCAAAAGGAAATTAATGAATTGGAAAAATATATAAATGACTTGAAACTCCAAAATGCATCCTTAGAACTTGCTAGCTCTAGTCATGTTTGTGATTGTGCAAATCCTAAGGAAACTATCACTAATTGTGAGAAGTGTGGTGAACTTGAAAATGAAGTTAAAGAATTGAAAAACAAACTCAACACACTCTCCAATAGTGATAGGAACCTAGATCGGTTACTTAGTTCACAAAGACATAATTCAAACAAAACCGGTTTAGGATATGTCCATAAGAAAAGAAACAATAAAGTGGTTGGTTCAATCTCTAAAGTTGATTTTACAAAGAAACCAACTTGCTTTTATTGTGGAAAATTTGGACATACAAACAATAGGTGCCTTATTAAGAATTTTGAAATTAAAAAGGGCACTTATGTTTGGATTAAGAAGGAAGCAACATCCAAAGCTAACCCAAAGGGACCCAACATAATTTGGGTACCCAAAATGAGCAAATGAGTTTGTTTTGTAGGTGTGCCTTAGAACCGAAAAGAAACCGTGGTATCTTGATAGTGGATGTTCAAGGCACATGACGGGAGATAAGCGGAACTTCATAGAGCTTACTCCTCAAGAAGGTGGATATGTCACTTATGGAGACAACAACAAAGGCAAAATTCTTGGGATTGGTAAAGTCGGTAATTCTTCCAACTTGGTTATTGATAATGTACTTTATGTTCAAGGATTAGAACACAATCTTTTGAGCATTAGTCAACTATGTGATATTGGTAACCATGTATTATTTACCTCTACCCAATGTCTCATAAAAAGTGACAAAGATGAAACTATCAAATTTGTTGGCAAAAGGTCTAATAATACTTACTTGGTTGAATTGAACAATATCACCTCTTTGGCTTCTACTTGTCTAGTTAGCAAAGAGAGTGAAACTTGGTTATGGCACTGTAGGACCGCTCACATTAATGTAAATCAATTAAAGAAACTACAATCAAAAGACTTAGTAGTTGGATTACCAAAGCTAGATTTTAAAATTGAAGGTGATTGCACTCCTTGTAAGAAGTGCAAACACACCAAAAAACATTTTGGTTCTAAAAATGATGTGTCCACAACAAGACCATTAGAAATGCTTCATATGGACTTGTTTGGACCTTCTCAAGTAAAAAGCTTTGGTGGGAACTACTATGGCTTGGTGATTGTTGATGACTTTTCTAGATTTACATGGACTCTATTCTTAAGTGCAAAGAGTGAGACCTACAAATCTTTTAAACGCCATGTTAAACTTGTGCAAAACCAAGTAAACCAAAAAGTAATTACTGTTAGAACCGACCATGGTGGTGAATTTGAAAACTACAAGTTTGATAGATTTTGTGATAAACATGGTATTGAACACCAATATTCCGCACCAAGAACTCCGGAACAAAATGGAGTGGTAGAGCGGAAAAATAGGGTGTTAGAGGAACTTGCAAGAACCATGCTAAATGATTCTCAAGTACCTCATTATTTTTGGGCCGATGTCGTTAATACGGCTTGCTATGTCATGAACAGAATTCTAATTAGGCCCATGCTCAAGAAAACCCCCTATGAGCTTTACAAAGGAAGAAAACCAAATATATCCCATTTTCATGTTTTTGGATGCAAAGTTTATGTTTTAAACAATGGAAAAGATCAACTTGGAAAATTTGACTCCAAATCCGACGAGGGAATATTTTTGGGTTATTCTTCACATAGTAAAGCATATAGAATTTTTAATAAAAGAACTATGACTATTGAAGAATCTATTCATGTGGTTTTTAATGAGTCTTCGAAAGAAGATGGTGTTTTAAGTGATGGTTGTGATGAAGGTTTTGAGTTTTCAAAAGAGGAAAAAGGGAAGGAGATTTTAAAGGATGAAGGAGAAGTTAAAAATGATCTTGATCCGGCTTGGAAAACGGTGAAAGCTCATCCTATTGACAATGTCATAGGAGACCTTTAAAAGGGAGTATTAACTCGTAGGACAATTCAAAATATTTGTCATTTTGTTTCCTTTGTTTCTCAAATCGAACCAAATTCAATTAAGGAAGCAATTTTGGATGAACATTGGGTTATGGCCATGCAAGAAGAACTAAATCAATTTGTTAGAAATGATGTTTGGGAATTAGTGCCTATACCCGATGATCATACCATAATTGGTTTAAAATGGATTTATAGAAATAAACTTGATGAATCCGGTTTGATTATAAGAAACAAAGCGAGACTTGTTGCCCAAGGGTACAACCAAGAGGAAGGTGTTGATTATGATGAGACCTTTGCTCCGGTTGCACGCCTTGAGGCAATCCGAATCTTGCTTGCCTTTGCATCAATTATGAAATTTACTCTTTATCAAATGGATGTCAAGAGTGCTTTCTTGAATGGTTTCATAAATGAAGAAGTGTATGTTAAGCAACCACCCGGTTTTGAAAGTCATGAATTTCCAAACCATGTTTATAAATTGAAAAAGGCTCTTTATGGATTAAAACAAGCTCCTAGAGCTTGGTATGATCGATTAAGTACCTTTTTATTAGAAAATGACTTTCAAAGAGGAAAGGTTGATAATACCCTATTCATCTATAAAACCAAAAAGGACATTTTGTTAGTGCAAATATATGTAGATGAT
Source organism: Crotalaria pallida (assembly GCA_037953625.1). Taxonomy (NCBI): domain Eukaryota; kingdom Viridiplantae; phylum Streptophyta; class Magnoliopsida; order Fabales; family Fabaceae; genus Crotalaria; species Crotalaria pallida. Next base: position 88,158,907 of record CM075656.1, read on the forward strand.
ATTATCTTTGGTGCCACTAACGTGTCCTTGTGTAGCAAGTTCTCTAATTTGATGAAAAAGGAATTTGAGATGTCCATGATGGGGGAGCTCAAGTTCTTCCTAGGACTTCAAATCAAGCAAGTCAAGGAGGGGATTTTTGTGTATCAAGGAAAATATTGCAAGGAGCTCCTTGGAAAATTCGGAATGGACAAATGCAAAGAAGCTTACACTCCTATGAGCACATCATGCTATCTAGACAAGGATGAACAAGGTACACCGGTTGATGTTAGTAAATATAGAGGCATGATAGGTAGTCTTCTATATCTTACCGCATCTAGACCGGACATTATGTTTAGTGTATGCATGTGTGCCCGTTTTCAAGCTAATCCTAAGGAATCACACCTATCCGCGGTCAAACATATTTTTAAATATCTTAAAGGAACAATTAATACCAGATTATGGTACCCTTGTGATACTAGTCTTAGTTTGGTTGGTTATTCGGATTCCGACTTTGCGGGATGCAAGCTTGATCGCAAAAGCACTAGTGGTACTTGCCATTTATTGGGAAGTTCACTAGTGTCATGGTTTTCTAAAAAGCAAGCTTGTGTTGCTCTTTCCACCGCCGAAGCGGAATATATCGCCGCCGGTAGTTGTTGTGCTCAACTCTTGTGGATGAAACAACAATTATTGGATTTTGGTTTGAAACTTGAAAATATTCCTATTAAATGCGATAACACGAGTGCAATCAACTTAACTAAGAATCCGGTGTATCACTCAAGGACTAAACACATTGAAATTAGACATCATTTCCTAAGGGATCATGTACAAAAGGGTGATTGCTCTATTGAATTTGTAAGTACCACAAACCAATTAGCGGACATTTTTACAAAACCATTGCCAAGAGATACCTTTTATCATATAAGAGGAGAACTTGGAATTTTAGATGAGTCAAGCATTAGCTAATTGATTTGTGTTTGTGAAAAATCACCAAGTATGTCTCATTTCATGTGTATTGGTATTTGATGAACAATTGGACCTTGAGATACTGTGAAATATATTATTTTGATTGTGAGTGATTTTAATTCAAAATCTGTGTTGATGTTAAATATGTTGGATTTGTGAAATTGTGTTCAAAATGCTGTTAAAACTGTCTGTCTGTCAATTTTACTCGAGTATTTTTCTTTTTACTCGAGTATTTTAATTCCAAAATTAAATCATTTGAAAATTGAAAAAGTTTTTGGCCATGTCTAATGCTTTCACTCGAGTGTTTTAAATTTTACTCGAGTAATTTCCTTTTTACTCGAGTCTTTCAAATTTTACTCGCGTGAATTTCAGTCCAGTAACTTTCAACTTTCTGGACTGGGCTTTTTACTCGAGTACTTTCACCAATACTCGAGTATCGGTCTTAGAACACTCGAGTGTTTTTAAAAACACTCGAGTAATGCGACTTTTTAAAGTGCAGCAGCAGCGTTTCAGCAGCCATTTTTCACGTACCCTCTCTCTCTTCACTCGAGTTCTCTCACCCTCCATCATCAAAAACACGATTTTAACTCAAATTATTCACAGATTTCAACTCCAAATCATCTTCTCATCATTATTCTTCACTTGTTTCACTTCAAATCTCCATTTTTCACCCTCAAATCCGAAAATCACTTTTCAAACCCTAACTCCCCCAACTTCAAAATTCTTCAATTTTTTCTCAAAATTGTGTGCAAATGTCTACTTCTCGTGCTGCCCTACGTCCAAGGAAGAAAAGGAGAGAGCCCACTCCTCCTCCTTCATCATCTTTAGAGGAAGAAGTGGAATTCTTCTCTCCAAATGAGTGTGCTAGGAGGGAGGCATTGTTTGTGACTCATGCATACGGTGTGCAAAGCTGGACCACTGAGGAATTCCTTGAGGGTAATGGCTTTACATTTGTTCAAAAGCTTAGAGATCAGCACCTTATGCAATTTATCTCTTTTCATGGTCCTATTTATCTTAGGCTTGTGCGACAATTTTATGCAAATTTTAAGGAGATAGATAGGACTACCTATGAAACCAGTGTAGAAGGCATCCATTTTCAGATTAGGCCTAGGGATTTAGAGACCGTTTTTGGCATAACACGAACGGGGCAGAACAATTTCAATGCTGACACTGATGATATTTTTAGAAACCTGCTTCGTCCCGATCGTGTTTATGACGGACACGAAAAGAAAGCCGTGCATATGACCACATCAAACCGCATCCTTCATCATGTAGTTTGTCATATACTCTTGCCCCAAACCTCACCAAATTAGAGCTTCAACTCACTGATGCCATTCTTAATGATAATATGCTGAATTGGGCTGCAATTGTTCTTGCTCGGATGGTGAAAGCCGGGAGCTCAAAACCCTCCCAACACTTGCCTTATCCTATGCATGTGAGTAGACTCCTCCTGCACTTCAACGTGCCTATTCCTGCTGGTGAGGAGTTCTTTGATCCTCCTGAGGAGTTGCATACGCTTCATGACGGGCTTCTTCGGCAAATGAAGATGAGGAAGCGAGGTGGGAGGTATTACTGGAAGGATGAGGTGGAAGCCATGGAGGCTCAGGAGGCCGCTGAGCATGTTGCAGCTCAGCAAGGAGTAGATGTTGAGCAGTTGGCTGAGGAGCAGGCTCAGTTTGATCAGGCTGATGGTGGTGGTGCTGGTGGTGGTGCAGATGATCCAGTTGATAATATTGATTTTGGAAATCCTGCATTTGGGACATATCAGACTCACTTCGATGCTCGCTTTGATCACTTTGACAGCCGCATGGATAGCTTTGAGCATCAATTGATTGAGCAGCAGGACAGTATTAGCAGGATTGAGTCACAGATGGGTGTACAGTCGGCCATGCTCTACTCACAGTTGGACCAGCATTCAGCTCAGATGAATGCTCGGTGGGACCAGCATTCAGCTCAGATGCATGCTGGGTTTGCTGATATGATGACTGCATTCGATCGCTTCTTTCCTCCACAGGACCCCCCTGCACCGGACATGTTCTGAGATTAGTGGACATTGCACACTATTTTCGCTGTTTTCTGTTTTATGGCTTGCATTTCTGGATTTTAGTGTTCATTCAGTCTTTGGGAGTTAGTTTGCACTTTATAACCCCTGCGTGGGTATCTATCCGTTTTTATTATGTTCACCTTATCATGTCAGACTTGGATTTGGTCTTTATGATGCTTTATGCTGTGATGACTATTGTTTTATGTTATGATTTTCATTGGTTTTCACATGCGTTATGTTCTCCGATAGTCATAGTTGTTTTTTTTTATTGCTATTATTTAGGGGGAGTTCTCGTTATCGGTATCCTTCTTATCTCCTCCGTTTCCAAATGATACTTTTTGATTATGACAAAAAGGGGGAGAAAAGAGGCATGAGAAGAGCAAACACATTTTTTTTACTCTGATATTATTTTTTTTGCTCTCGCTCTGATACCAATTACACATTATGCACTTGACCATGATTATTATGATATTATGTTGTGCTTGGAATTCTCTGGATTGACAGGTTTATAGGTTCCTATATTGAGGGGGAGCTCTCAAAAGAGAAGGAACGGTTTAATTATTTTGTCATCATCAAAAAGGGGGAGATTGTAGAATCAAGTCTCCAATGAGGTGGATTTATTTTGATGATGACAATATAATTAGATCATAGATTTAAAGGAAGAATTCAAGCTCACCAAGTCAAGAAGATCAAGTGCATCATTTAGCTAGTCATTCTTTTTGTACTTTAAATATAATCTTATTTATTGAGAGTGGGTAGCTTAGGAAGTAATCTCACCCTTAGGATAAATAATTTTAAATGCATGAAAAAGGTTGGGGTTACATAAAATTATTCCTTGAAGAGAGAATTGAAATAAATTGTTGAAAAACATGATTTTTATCATCTCTGGGCAAAACACTCGAGTAAGCACAAAAATACTCGAGTATAAAGTCACTCGAGTAATCTGAAAGTTACTCGAGTATCAAAACACTCGAGTACTTCCCAGAATACTCGAGTACTTCAGCCTCAAATCAGAGATTTGACCGTTAGTTCAATACATGAGCATTTCTATTGTAAGATGGGCAAAACACTCGAGTAGTGTCAAAAGTACTCGAGTATTTTGGTTCTGACAGCAAAATTTTAACCGTTGGAAAAGGGCAAAAATGGAATGAAAGAGTTGATTTTACTCTTTCATTGTATTTTTCATATATTAGAAATGAATGTCATTGAACTAACCAACAAGAACATTAAAGTCTATTGTGCTAAATATTCATTTTGATAATTCTCTCTCTCAAGTGAAAAATACTCTAACTCAATCTATTCATTCATCATTATTATTTGTTCTAAGAGTTAGAGTTTGTGCTTAATTGTTGTGGAAATCATTTGTTGGATTTCTCCACATTCACATACACTTCTTGTTCTAAAAAATCTTGGTTGGTAACCAAGTGTACCTAAGTGGGTCTTAGGTTCATTCAAGACTTGGGAGGTTCTCAAGCAAGGGCTAAGAGGTTCTTAGTTTTGGTGGAGCTCTTGAAGGTTTCAAGGAGCTTGAAGAAGAAGGAGTCTTCATCACCAACATCAAATTGGGGTAGAAATTCAAGAGTTTGGTACACTCTTGGAAGGGATAGGTTGAGTGAGGCATCTCAATACCCTTTGTAATATTTCTAACAATTTGATTTTAGTAGACACTCCTAAGATTCTTAGGGGGACTGGACTAGCTCTCTAAATAGAGAGTGAACCACTATAAAATCGGTGGTGTTGATCTTTTATAGCTCTCTTTAACTTCAAGTCAAAACCAAACCTAAGTTGCTCAAAAGGGGATTATTAATTAGAGTAGTAATTCCGCAGCAATTAAGTTGTTTTCAAGTTGTTATAACTTTATTTAATTGTTTTCTACTCTATTATTAATCTGCCCTGGACTGTATTAATTGTTATTGATTAAAGTGCATATTTTCCAGAAACTGTTTTTCTGCTAACTGCACGATTTACTCGAGTATTCTTGTGATTTTACTCGAGTAGTCTTAAAAACACTCGAGTATTCTTGCTCTGTTTCTGAAAAATCTGCACGTGATCAATTATACTTAATTGCATTATAAAAATTAGTCACTGTTGCATTCAGATTACTATTCACCCCCCCCTCTAGTAATTGCTAAGCCCGCTTGTTGGTTTCCAACAATCCTATCATGACATTTCTATACGTGTGCACACGTATATGTTGATGTGACGTTCCGTTAGCCACGTCAGTAGTTAATGGATTTTTCTTAACAACAAGGACTAAAACCAAATTTTCAAAACAATTAAGGATGAGTCAATGTCAAAAAAAATTTCAGGGACCAAAATCAAAGCACTCCCAACTTTCAGGAACTAAATACATAAATAAGCCTCTAGAGAATAACAAGTTTTGAGTTGTTTATTTGATTATATTTTCTGGTACTACACTACATAAGTAGGAGCAATTATTAGGTGGTTCGGGACCACATGGTTCAGGATAATCACTACCATTCACTACCAAAAATAAATTATCAACGATTGAGATGTTGGTCCATGACTAACCAATAATTTTCCATACAAGTAGTCATGTAGAGCTGAATTTTAATTCTAGATCCTCATGTTTTGATTTATTTCTTGCTGGACTTTTTTATATAGTTTTTTTAATCTCAACTCTTAATAAGATAAGATGTCAATTAATAGTAGAAATAACTTAAAAAGCTAAGTTTATTATTCTCCAAATACTATTTTTTTTAATTTAAAACTAATTTATTTAGCTCATTATCCTTAACCGTAAAATCTAAAAGTTAAAATATATATATATATATATATATTATTGAGGGTCAATCACTATATAAATAGTAATTTTATATGAATATTTATATTTGACATGTGGTTTGTCTTTTTTTTTTGTTTGCACCCTGGTATCCGGCCCACTGGGCCGACTAATCCAGTTCGAGGGGGTCCCGGGGTTAAGGTTTTATTCCTCTCCCAACGTTGTTGCGGGGGATCGAACCGTGGTTCGCCCTACCAAGTGCAGCCCCTGACACCACTGCACCAACAGCTCGTTGGTAAAATTATAACATGTAGTTTGTCTTATATGCATAAAAGATAAAATAATTTTTATTTTATCTGTTTATATAAGACAAACAAGATATTTGATATCTCGATATTTACATAACAGTTTTGTTAGATAGTAAAATCATAGTGATCACCCCATACGAAGATTAGCGTTAAAAGAAAACAAGGCATCTATTGCAAATAAAAAGCTTACTATTCGTTATGAGCATCCACAAGGACATATGTTTAGACAATTGAATGGTACGGTGATGCTTCTTTCTATTGGATGGATTGGAAATAAAGGTGACGTTGAGGTGCTTATTATCACTAAAGCATCAAGGAAATGAATGAACCATGAGGAATGAAAAAAGATAATTTAGACACCGAGTTGAAGAGTTTTTTTAATTTTATTTTTATCAAAATAAAGAAAGTTTAAATGAGTTAGATTTTGGGTTTATTATAAAGAAAGTTTAAATGAGTTGGATTTTGGGCTTATTATAAAGCCATGAAAGATATATGAATTTGCATTTGCAAAGATAAATAGTAGGGACGAATTCAAAAAGCAAGTGATATGGTCTAATTATACATGTTTCGGAATTTTTTTAAAAGATCATTAATGTTGTGGGGTTATATCCTACGCATATTGGTAAACTGGTTTGTTGATGTATGACGATGATAACTTGGTTTGTTGATGTACCGCCATTTGAGTCGGGATATTTGGAGGTGATGTGTGTGGCGTGTGTAAAAGAAGAGTTTAGAGTTAATTTTATACCTTGACCACTACCTGTATTTATAGGGTGAATGATAGGAGACATTGGGATTCCTTTCATGAATGGTCTTGATGGGCAATGATGATCAGTTTATAACTATCATTATTTTAAGGAATACTAGGTGTAACGAACTAATGGCTTGATAACGTTACTATGAGCCGTTTATCCACATATGCTTATTATCTTCAAAATGACATTTTATTAAGATAATAAGAAAAAAAAAAAGAACAATCCAACAAAAAGGGTTTAACCAACCAAAAACATAACTCGACAAGGTAAACAAAAAGACCAACAAGCACAAATTAAAGTTCACTATTCTCAAAATAATATCATATTTGTTTTTCAATTTAAAACTAATTTATTTAGCTTGTTATCCTCAATCATAATAGCTAAAATTAAAAAATATTTTCCATATATTGAGGAAGAAAAACTTAGGTGGGATTTATGCATATGTATAGACAATCGTAATCACATTTACTCCCTTTGTTTTTATTTATACGTCTAATTTGAAAAAATTGTTTTTCTTTGTTTAAAAGTTCAAAAGTGTAATAATGTTTTTTTTTTTTTATGTTTATCCTTTTTCAATAAAGAATAAAGTATTATTTTACACAAATAGTGAAGAAAAAATAATGATTACAAATAAAGAAATATGTAATATATTAAACAAAAACATAATTAATTTATTGAAAATCAAGACAACCATTACAATTGTTAAAATGTATATTTTTGTGTAACAAAATAATAATAAATAGGATTAGAGTAAAATAAATGGGATGCCCCAAAGAATGAGGTCAAAGAAATGACAATTATGAAACCTGGAATGAAAGAAATTATTGCATGAATTATGATCAATAGTCCTAATTTTATCCAAACCATGATTTTGAATATTTTAAAGTAAATTATCGTAGAATATTTTTTTTTCCCGATAAGCAAATCAATTGTTGTTAACAAGCACAGGGGTATTCATATTTTAGAATATTCTAAACTAAGGGTCCGAATGAGATTGAGAATATTGGTCCAGAACCATTCAATAATTTCATGGGATGAGAACTCTAAATTACTCCTCTAAAAAGTTTACTTAATTGCAAGATTTACAGATTTTTAATGAAAAAGAGACTCTGTTTTAGTTCACTTTGAACAGGTGTTGCTAACCCTAATTAAAACTGGTACTGTCCTGGACCACTTCGAAGGAATTGAGCATTGATTTTAGTGTTGTTATATGATATGATTCATGTGTTCTGCTTTGATTCTGTAGGGGATGACTAGGCGCATAATTTGTTAAGAAACTGAACTTCAAAACAAGAGCTCTTATTTGTTTCTCTAAATCCGGCCTGAGTTTGACTTATTAACCAATGAATTCAACATACAATGGTAAATTATAAACACGTTCACGCATGTAATTCTAGTGATTTTAGTCTCTATTATCTCTTCCAGATATTGGATAATAATTTTGACACTTGAGAATACATAAGAACTAATAAGGCTCATTGGAAAGACCAAAGTACATGGAGAATGAGGGGGTCTAGGCAGTAGGCACAGGGTTACCCCTTCCTACATCAGTTTTTCTGTACACTGATTTTATCAACAGGGTTGATGAAACCACAACCGAAAAATGATATGATTATATTTATACACACACCTAAAGTCCTAAACCTATACATTTACTAGAACTTCAGACCATTTTTTCATCCTTGTCAACGCAGATGTGGCAATTGTGAAGTATGAGAGAACCATTGGAGTTGCCATGAGTGCATCCACTTGTGCTTATAAGGGACAACGCGTTTTGCTCATCGGTGATGCTACAAGAGTCATTGGGTTCTTGTGCAGCAGGAGGGACGTTACCTTTGTTCTGGTCGGAATAATGCTGAATTGCAATATCAGTACTGTGATCATTCCCCTGCCCTGTTGTCTCAACATCAATAAACGTGGACTGCGCGGACTTCTCTAACTGCACACTCGAACCTTCATCCTCGTCATTGCGAATGTTTGGCACAGGAAAATCTTCTTCACCTTTTACTTTCTTTCGAAGATCAACTTTGTCTTCATCATCAGAGTCAGAGTCCAACTCCGGAAGTTGATCAAAGTATTTAAAATAATCTTCCTTGAATTCGCCAACCGGAAAATCCCCTGCACGATTTTTCTCATCGTAGTCACTAAAATTTTCTCCACCATGAATCCTTGACATGATGGAATCTCCAAATGTTGAGTTAGTAACTCTATAATGAATGTTTCCCATGAGGATATGCCACAATGGTGGAATTGTGTGAAGGTAATATCAGCACCAGCTTTCTCTATATAGCAATTGTTTTTTCCTATCACGCACCTGTTCCATACAAAGAATCTTTATCTTTCAACACAAGCGTTCATCTTCCGCAATTCCTACTTTTCTATCTATCTTTCTTTCTTATTTTATAATATTTTATATTTTATATTTTATATATTCTGATGCAGTAACTTACTTTGGAATATATAAGTGGAAGCATAAGCTCATCATCAGGCATCTGCTGACTGCTACTGCTAAACAGAATCCAAATTTAGAACCATGTCCTAAGTGACCAAGAGTCCAAGACTATATCAATCATACAACTAGACATGGTTCTTATCTTGAAATTATATCCCAATTAAATATTTCATTAAGTATGTGAAGCAAATAGTAAGTTCCTCTTAATTCTTAAAGAACGCCTTTTAGTTCAAATCTAAGTTCAAGGGTTGCCTTGGTGATTGTTCCTGCAACTGCAATTCTTTTCTGCAACTACTGCTCATAACAAAAGTGAGTAAATGGTCACTTTTAGTTCCCAACTTTGCACCCATTGATCATTCCTGAGATTAAAAAAATACTCCCACGTGCAAAAGGGTAGGGTCTTGTAAATAAGATCGGAGAGAGTACCAATTTAATCTCGTAGATTGATTACCATCAATAAAGTTGGTCCTTAAAACCGTGTATCTTATGAAGTCTCTAAAATTGGCATGTGGGTTAACGGTCACACAAAACAAGGTCATTTTGCCTGTAACACTTTAGTCTCTTGGTTTATATCTTGTTCTATAGTCGAATAAAAAATAGTCACTTAGTTTCTTACTTTATATCTCATTTTCATTTTAATTCCTAACATTAAATAAATTCAATCTTCAACCTTAACTTTAATAAATGTTTGTCACGTTAGTCCATGTGATAGCATGGATAACTCTATGAATATCAATTGAAAACATGCACAGTTGAAAATTGCATATCGACCATCTTATTTTATGTGGTATGTCTTAAATATTTGTTGAATTGATTTTTTTTTTTATTATCAATTGGTTTTTAGAAAGAACTTTTAATATTCATCACTTGTACGCAAGCTACAAAGAATCTTGGTTTTTCAACACAAGCTTTCACCTCCAGCAATTTCTTCCTTATTTTGCATATTGTGATCAGAGAGCATCTAATCTGCTGCTGCTAAACAAAATCCTTGTGGAATATATAAGTGGAAGAATATGGTTTATATTTTCCTTATGGGAATATATAAGTGGAAGCATATTTAGTCAAGGCCATAATTAAGCTGATTAAAGAGCATATGCTATAGTTAAAGAGAATCCAAATTTATAAAAGAGTTCAAAGTGACCTAGAATAATATACATCAATCACCCGAACAATGCTACAGGTGGTACGGTCTAGCTAGGTTGGCTTTTGTTGCCAAAAGAAATGTTTTTTTGGGCTAGCTAGATACAGTCATTTCTTTTCATTGATCGAGTAATCAAACATATTATTTTTTTATGGACAGATTTATTAAAGAGAACTCTGTCACTAATTAATAACAAACTTATTCAACTCAAATAGGATTGTTTTCGATGAATGAATAATACATAAAATATAATAATAATAACATGGGACGACATATATATTTCTCTAAACTTCCTTTCATCATCCTAACACATCAAATGAAAAAACATACATACACTTAAGTTTCTCATCTCTCTCATTATTATGTTTGTTCTTTTTTTTTTTTTTGGTTCAATGGGGGTCATTATGTTTGTTCTTATCCAACGGTTTTCACTATCTCTTCAGTCTTCATCATACATACAAAACATCGATAAAAGAAGAAATGATCACCTGGCCTATACACACGTCTAAACACACACACACACACATATATATATATACATACATATTCTAGGATGGCGTGATGATTTTTCCAGTTTTGTCAACATAGATATTGCATTGGTTAAATATCATAGCACCGTTATATGTCCTATTAATGTATCCACTTGGGCTTGCTACAGACGACGCATTTTTTGACACAATTTGCAACACATGTTGCTGATTGCTTGTGGTGCTATTACTATCTGCTGCTACTTCACCTCCTTTGTTTTTGTTTTTGTTTTTGTTTTTATTAACACTCAAACAACCATCACCACTCGAACTCATCCTATAACCTTCTTTGATACCATTCAACCATCTTTGATACGCATCCACCACCCTTCTTTGATACTCATTCATATTCCTTTCCTTCATACTATTCAACCATCTTTGATACTCATCCACCACCTTTCTTTGATGATACTCATCCATCCTTCTTTGACACTCATCCATATTCCTTTCATTCATAGTTTCATACCATTCAACCATCTTCGACACTCATCCATCCTTCTTTGATGCTCATCCATCATTCCTTGATACCCATCCAACCTTCTCAAACTCGCATCAAATCCAATATTATTATTGTATCCTGTAGTGTTAGTTTCCACAGTATATGCCCATGTTCATGCCATTAGGTAGAAGTGGAAGGCCCCTCTGATCGCTTGGTGGAGGAAGAAATGAAGAAGGGCAGCTCATCATACTATGACCATAAGATTGATTATAAGCAGCAGGAAACATTGGTGATGATAGTCCGGTAAAAGCTTCAGGGCCCTTCCCAAAACCATACACGTCTTTGTTTTTATTATGGGTGTATGTTGGAGCAAAACCAATAGCCATAAAAAATTTGTTTCTGTGTTTAAGACAAACAATTTTAGATCTAATAATAATAATAATAATAATAATGGGATTACTTCTTTCAATTCTATGCACCTAGATCATAGATTAATAAAACCTAAAAAAATAAGTATTTCTTGAAAATTGATACACTTAAATGAATTAAAAATGATTATTTAGTTTTCCAATACAATTTTACCATTAATGTTCTCTTATCTTATACATGAGGTGCATAGGATAAAAAACTGTAAAGATATTGTTAATAAGTGTCTTAAAAACACTTGTTAAGAATATTAATGATAAAAAATAATTATTAATGTGCATTTTTTAATATTTCGATAATACAAAAAATTATATTTTAACATAATAAACGCATCAAAGACACTTGTTAGCATTTGTATAGTAATAATATTAGTGTGAAAAATGTTGTTGAAATCTATTAACTAGTGAAGTCTCAAATTAATCACGTACTTACCCATATTCTCACTGCGATCGATCGAGTATAATAAGGCAACCAACAATGGAATAATGGACTACCGGTGGAGGGAGGGCCTTTATTGTTTCTTGGTTTTTCGCTGGAACACACACATATAACACAAATAATCTCACCACAGGAATTCTGAATTCTCTCGCCACGAATGTGTCTAATGATAATTGATAAATGTCACACTGCTCACCCAAAAGCCAAAATATTGATGATGATGCATGAGATTGATGAAGGTAAACAGGACAGGTCTGCCTTCTTTATATATAGTGCTATGCTTCTCTTGGCATGCACTAGTACAACACAAAAGAATCTTTGTCATCCAACACTAGCCGTTCTTCTTCCGCAATTCTTACTTTAATTTTAATTCTTCCTTACTTTAATAATATTGGAAAATGCTAACAAATGTCACAAAAACATATATTAAAAAATTAAACAAAGTAAAAAATTCAATGAAAACTGGTTTTTTTTAGTAAGTGAGATTTGTGATATTTTGTTCAATCTTAATACATCTTTAAGGATGAGACATGATGCATAAAATAAAGTAAGATAAGATTAAAAGATATACTCCCTCTGTTTTTTATTATTTGTCCCTTTTTGGAGAGATTTTTTTTGTTTCTTTTTATCTGTCCTATTGAGAATTCCAAGAGTGTAATAAATGCTATTTTAATTTTCATGTTTGCCCATATTTAATAAGTTTTAGTTTACGTAAGTAGTGGAGAAAAATTAATGATTATAGAAAAAGAAAGGGTATAGTGAATTGAATTTCTTAAAGGGCGTGTTTTTTTTTTTTAAATAGGACAGATAAATAGTAACTAAAGGAGTAGTAATGATCAATTCATTCAAAGATAAAATATACTCCCTTCGTCCCTAATTATAAGACCATTTTGACACTTTTATTTTGTCCCTATTTATAAGGCCTCATACCAATTTCCAATGTTACTTTTTTTCCACAAACACCCCTATTTATTTAACACTTTTTAGATTCTCAATAATATTAATGGGGGTAATTTTGAAAATACACATTAAAAGTTCACATTTCCAATACAAATAACTAAATTAATTAATTTTCTTAATGAACATAAAATCTCCCAAAGAAGTCTTATAATTAGGGACAAGGAAGTATATCTTTTACAACACATGCCATATTAATTTTTTCGTTACAAAAATGCACTTTTGAATTTAGTGTCTGCTTTCTTATTCATAGATATAATGCATTTATATCGGAATCATTTTTAATTGTTTCCCTTTTTTTGTGTTTTTCTTTGTCATTGGCACTTGGAATGTTATCCATTTGATTTATTCTCTTAATCAACGTTTTTACTGGTCTCCTCTACACGTCAAAATCGATCACCTAAGCTAAGGTGGAATTCTACCATTGTTTTTTTATGATAGGAGAAACCCCAAATCTCCCTCTCAAATGCACTCATTCCTAATCATATATAGTCTAATGTGTTTGCATAAAGTTTATTCTCTTATTGACAATTAGCAGTCCAACATTCGTTCCCATATAACATAGCTCACCTTATAGCAATGATGTAAAACTTTCCTTTGCTTTGAGTGACACATCTCTATAACATAAAATACCCAAGGCATTCCTCCATTATTTTTCATCCACCATGCTTGAATCTTATAATTCACATCTCCTTCTATTTTCTTATGGTGTTGCATGATAGATCTAAAGTACTTAAATTTTGTGATTTGTGCCAAAATATAATACTTGTTTGCCATTACTAGTGACAAAATATAGACCTAAAGGGATTTATATCGTAAATCCTATGTGGACTAATATGATACACATATGTGTCATTTCTTTTTCCAACATGGATCAATATGATATATAAACCGTGATTTTAGGACAAATGGTCCAAAAAAATGCGAGGGACCAATTTGATAATGAAAAATAAGGAAAAAGACCAAATAATCAATTTAGCCTTATTTTTGACATACTAGTAAGACAATTTTTTTTTCAGCAGCAAACAAAACCTTTCATTAACCAAGAGCACTAGGAATACACTTGGGAGCATTTGTTTTTCCAAGGTTGTTTTTATGCATTGAGGCAGCTGTGCAAATTGTCAGCGACAAATTAAAGTATTTGATATTCTGGTCAAATTAATGTCTGACTTTTGTGAATTATCTTCTAGTGGCAGAAGTATTCAACAGCTTGGTCAGTAAAGCAGTTAGCTGTGGTCAGTTAGAAGGATACAAGGTTGGCCGAAATGCAGTGGAAATCTCGTATCTTCAATATGCGGACGATACAGTCATTGTGTGTAGGGCTGATCGGAGGAATTAGTGGACAGTGAAGAGCATACTACGTTGTTTTGAGTTGATTTCGGGCCTAAAGGTGAATTTTAACAAAAGCCAATCATTCGGCATAAATGTGGAGGATTTCTTTATCAACTCAGCCACAGAATTCTTACGATGCAAGGTTAGGTCGATTCCTTTTATTTATTTGGGAATACCGGTTGGTGCCAACCCAAGAAGGATAGCAACCTGGAATCCAGTGTTGAGAATTATGCAGCATCGCCTTGCTAATTGGAAGTGCAAGCATATATCGTATGAATTTGCAAACCGAAGGCTCATGGTGGGCTTGGAGTTAGAGATATTGGCATCTTTAATTTGGCCCTTCTTGGGGAATGGAGATGGAGATTGATGAAGGAAGAGACGCCACTGTGGGTTCGGGTTATTGAATCAAAATATGGAGTGTTTGATCCTTTTTTGAATGGTGATACTTTCTTTGCTAAGGGGTCGATGTGGTTGAAGGATTTGGCTAAAATTTCAAATAACTCTTCCTCCAATCCAGATTGGTTTCTAAAGGGGCTTAATTTGCGGATTAGGAATGGTGAGACTGCTAGGTTCTGGCTGGACCCTTGGGCAGGTGAGGCTCCTCTTAAATACAGCTACGAGAGGCTTTTCTCTTGTTGTTCTGATAAGGAAATAAAGGTTTGTAATGCTGGCTGCTGGGTTGAGGGAAGCTGGTTTTGGATGGCGGAGGCTCCGATGCATATTAACATACAACATGCATCGGTGCATGTGAAAATTTTATTTTTGTTTTTTAAATTTTTTTAATACAGATTTATTCAGAATATTTTTTAATATAAGTTCTTATACAGATTTATTAAAATATGTAAATATTGAATAAAGTTTTACTCAGTACAGTTTTTTAAGAAGACAGAGTAAAACAAAATCCAAATTATAAAAATCACGTCATATCGATGAAAAAGAAAACGCATAGAATATTTTTTAATTGATTAAATTTAAAAAAAATAAATAAAAAAACAAAAAAAAAAGACATGCACCGATACATGTTATTTATTAAGATGCACCGGAGCCTCCGCCGTTTTGGATTCTCCCTTGGCGTAGAACCTTATTTGTTTGGGAGGAAGATTTGTTTCAGGATCTAAAGGCAAATCTCCAGAACCGTTTTAGCAGTCAAGAGGGATCAGATTTCTGGTCTTGGAAGTTGGAAGCATGAAGCTCATGGGGATTTTTCGATAAAAAGCGCCTACATGGAACTATTGTCACTGCAACCGTCGAACAGACCCAAGTTCTACAATAGAATATGGAACAAATTTACACCCAAAACGGTTACATGCTTTGTTTGGAAACTCCTTAATAGAATCCCAACTAAGCTGGCGTTATCATCAAGGAGAAATTTGCTCCCGGAAGGTGACAGTGGTTGCTGCATTTTCTGCAACAACAGTACGGAATCGGTGGACCATCTTTTTCTCCTGTGTGATTTTGCTGGCAGCTGTGTAGAAAGGGCGAAAGGGTGCTATGGCTAATGCGGAATGAAGTAATATTTTCGGGTCTTCAAGTGGTTTTATCGAACACGATAGAAGAGCATTTTATCCAGCATGAAACTTTGTTTAATGGGCCAAAGAAGGGAGCTGCTTGGAGAATGATATGGTTTGGGATAGTTTGGTCTCTATGGCTAATGCGGAATGAAGTAATTTTTTCGGGTGCAACAAGTGACTATATACACATCATGGACTTAATTAAACTGAGGATTTGGAGATGGTTTTATGCTATTAGGGGACAATCTTCTTTTCATTTCTCCCAATGGTGTATTGATCCTATTAGTTGCATTATAGGATCTTAATGCTCTGTTTGTTTATTTTTGTTTGGTTGAGTCCATCTTTTGTTTGCGGTTTGAGCATCCCTTATGCTCTTATTAATGAAATCTTTGCTTAGCCTTTAAAAAAAAAGATAGAAACTAATGTGACTCACGTTTTATTATTTTGAGAACTAATTTTCAATTTTACTAATTTTATGAATTAATTTGACAAATAACAGTCAAGGCTAATCTAATTATTTACTCCCTTCCGTAATAACAAATACACACATCTATTTGTATCAATGGAGAGTCCATTTCTGTCTGTCCATTGCATGAGAAGATGAATAAGCATTAAAGACCGATTGCAATTTGAGAACAAGTGTCGAAGATCATCTTTCTCTCATGAGCACAAAATATAATGCAGTCCAAATTTCTTGTGTATGTGTATGTCAAATTTTTGCAATCTATCATGTGTTACATTAATAACCTTTGCTTGAAAACAAACCATGCCTTACGGGGAGCATCGCCTCCAAAAGGGCCCGACCGTGGTGCGAGGGATTAGTCACCCAGTTGCGCGAGTGGATACCCTGGTTCATAAAAAAAAAACAAACCATGCAAATATGCAATCATATTATGTTTAGCTGGGAACGTTGAACTTGCCCCATACTATTTGTGCCCAATCATGAATCAGCTTTAGGATTTGTGCATTTTGTTTTTATTTGTTGTTATTAAAAAATAAGTTAGAACCCAAATGAGTTTGGCCTAGTGGAAGCATGCTAGGACCATAAGGATATTGGGAATCCATAAGACCATAAGGTCTGAGGCTCGAATCCTTGTGGAGAACATCTCTTGGAAGACACCCCACCCATGTTGCTCCGACCAGGTACCCGGATTGTGGAGTTCCCCTCCACAGTTTACGTTCACAAAAAAAAAAAAAGTTAGAGATTTAAATAAATATCATATACATGGTGTAATTTGGTGTCCAAATAAATCAACTAACACATGAACTAGTGAATATATGAGAAAATAAAATATATAAGAAAAGAGATGAAGGGTGGAGTTATAGCCAAATACTTGGTTGTTCATGAAGTAGTAAATTAAAGTTGGGATAATAATTGTTTTATTCATTTGGATTAAAAAAAATATCATGAATACAAACTAATACATCTTCCATCCCAAAAATATGGTAATAATTTGAAAAATTTTAAAAAAAAATTAAAGGAATATATTTTTAATATTTTGTCTAATAAATCAACTAATCATCAATCTAATAATTTAATACATTATATATTGATTGTGCAATCACATACCATAATATACAATTTCCAAGCATTTTTATTTATTATTATTCGGACTTCATTTCGTGATATTGTTTTAATCCTTTTTTTAGTTTCTTTTTGAGACAAAAAGAATAAATTATATTTATAAACATAAAATGTAAAACCATAGCTTCTCAAACGATAAACATAAAGTAAAATTGGATAAACGTGTAATAATACGATATCAGTCGATATGATAATAATCAACACTCAAAAATACTATACATATTTTTTTGGACACACACTCTATATATTACACAGACTCTTATTTCAAAATACACTATTGAAACAAGAAGAAACAACATGTGATTATGGCTGTTTTTGCTGGTTGTGTCTATCGGGTGTGAAGGGAGAGGAACAGGTGTATATTCAGCCATCAAACTCTGCAACATCATCAAGTTTTTGCACTGCTTCAGAATGAGTTGGCAACGAAGATTGTTTGGTTCTTTAGAAACAATAAGGCTCGAAGTAATAGGCCTATTAGTTTATTGCTTAATAAAATAAGGGTATGGACCTGTTTATTGCTTAATAAAATAAGGGTATGGACCTAAAGGTCTTGTAATTTTTTCTGGTTATTTTTTTGGGATCATTTGGGCCTAGAACCCTTCCTAAAAGGTGGCTAGAGTCCTGATGATTGCCTTTTATATGTTTTCTTAAGTTGATCGTTGGTAATGCATTTTTTTCTTTAAAAAAAAAATACACTATTGAATTTAGTTTATTCTTTCCATTGGCTTTTTCTCCCTTCATACAAACAGTCAAACACAACACAAGACAGGATAAGCTAAAAATACCCATTACTCTTCTATGAGTATTTAGTAAAGGTAGCCCAATCGTGTCCTCAACTCTACCCGGATCTTTCCCCTGCCCTGTTTTTTTTAATAAGAAATTTTTTTATTAGAGGCAAGTCGGAGGATTCAACCTCCAGTGTTATGGTTTTTCACGAAGATCTGTGTCTTCCTTCCTTTGCTTTCTCTCTTTCTCTCCTTCTCTCCCTCGCTGCTGTTGCTGCTGCTGTTGAAGAAGTGAGACTTTCCCAGTGTTGTGTCCACTTGATTCACCAACAAATTTGCAATTTTGATATATGACAGAACCGTTTTGATATATGATAGAACCATTTTGATGGCCCACAGCGATTCCACTTGATCTTATCATACCAACTGACGGCATATTTTCTCTGCTGCTATAAAGATAACATTTTTTTGGTGCGGGTGCAGCAGCAACAGGAGCAGTAACATTAGGAAGTGGATGGACTACTCTACCTTTGTTACGGTTTTCGATGGAAGAAGAATAACAACACCCATCTCCAGCAGCTGTGCTTTGATCAGCAACAAGAGCATGAACATGGGCACAAGTTCTCTTGACTACTTCAACATTATTGAGCTTGCTCCACCCCATTACTCTCTTGAAATCTTTGAACATGTCCACTAGCTGATCGTGAATCTGTTGCCTAGCAAGATAATGAAGGTGGTCCTCGTCAGACGAGTCAATGATACTTTGACTTTCTTTCCTCTTCAACTTCTCCTCTAGAGACATCATGATGATTATAATAACTCAGACTCTCAGTGGAATCAATGTATAGAGAGGCCTCCGATTGATTGAGTGAAGGCTAACAACAACACAGGCCTTCTCTCTCTTTCTATATATATTGCTAGCTAGCTTATACATTAGAAAGAATCTTTGTATTTGATAATTAGCAAGCGTTCTTCTTCAGCAATTCTTACTTTTCTTTATTAATTTAATACTATTACATTCCATCTAGTTCTTAATACATAAGCTGTGTAGCTTGAAATATAAATAACAAAAAACACAAGTAAATCATTTTTTTAATTTTATTTCATTCGGAATGCTATTTTCTTAAAATATATTTTTTTTTGTCTCTTAATATAAATCACTTTTACCTAAATTCACGCAGATTAAGAAAAGTAATTATTACTCTAAATTTTATCAAAAAATATGTTGTCATTCCAAAGTGACCCTTATTTAAAACTTTACAACTCTATTAATTTCTCTCTATTGTAATTATTACCCTATCACCCATATGCAATTATGAGGGGTGTATTTGGAGTAAACTCTTTAATAATACCTAAATATTCTAAAACGACTTATATAAAGGGACACAAATTCTACCAAAATAGTGTCCTGTATTAAGGGACGGAGGAAGTACCTAAAAAATTGTTTTCTCATTTAATTTTTGTTTCATTCCCGATATCACTTTCCTAAAATACCTCTATTTTTTTTTATAAATTTGATAAAATTAAATACAACCAACCAATATTCTTAATAAGTGTAAAAGTAGTTAAGTTTAATGATATTATAAGTCGGAGGGTGTATCATACTTAACTAATAAATCAAATAAATAAAAAAAATAACACGACATTTATATTTTTTGAAATTTTAAAAAGGTATTTTAATATTATAATTTTACTATTTTAACTTCTATTAAAAAATTTAATAATGTATTATTTTGTATTAATAAAAAAAGGGTAAATAAGATTAAAAAACACTCCCTTCGTTCCTTATTACCTATTTTTTTAAAGAAATTTTTTGTTTCCTTTTATTTGTCTTTTTAAAGATTTTAAGAGTATAATATATGTTATTTGTTATGTTTATCTCTATTAAATAAGTTTTGGTTTACATAAGTAGAGAACGAAGAAAAACTAATGATTATAGAGAGAAAAAGTATAATGGGAAAAAATAATATATATATATATATATATATATATATATATGTTGAAAATCTAAATAATGATTATATTTCTTAAATGTATGTTTTGTTTGAAATATGTTTTGTTTGAGATAAATACATAAATTTGGTGTTAACTCAACATTATAAATTATTATTATACATAAACCGTCGTAAATATAAAAGAAACTAAAGAGAGCGAGGAAAGGTGGAGATAATCAAATATTTAGTTCTTCAAATCAGCTCTTTAGGAATCACTATTGTTAGCTTACCTCGTGAATCATGCACAAAATCCTAACTTTCTCCTTCCTATCCATTAGTTGTTATATTTGTTGTAACTATTCTGATAATTAAGTCTTGTATAGCATATTCCCTAGTCTGTTAGGCTTATACTGAGATATTCTAGCATGTGCAACTGTATATATATCACTGTTCTACTGCATCAATAATATGACAGGAGATTACTCTTTCTATATGGTATCAGATAGCTAACAAGCTTCATAGCATTTTTTTTACTATCCACACACAATGTCTTCCGATAACACATCCTCTAGCACCACTCTTCTTACTGCAAATACATCCCAACTCGTGGCACTCAATCACAGTGCTCACTCCACTATAAAACTCAATTCCTCCAATTATTCAGCCCAGAGAGTTCATCTCAATGCTCTTCTTGTTGGATATGGCCTAAAAGGCTATGTTGATGGCACCACACCCTGTCCACAGCCCACTGCCACCGGTTATGCTCACTGGATCCGCCAATTAGATAAACTAATTCTCTTGGCCATTATCTCGTCAGCCATTATCTCGTCAGTCTCTGACACTGTTATCAAAATGCTAGGTAATGTCACCACATCCAAACAAGCGTGGGACATCCTTCAAACTGTCTTTGCTAATAAATCTCGATCCCGTGTGATGTCGCTTAAGGAACGTCTCATCACTGCTCAAAAGGGAGACCAAACCGTCACCTTCTACCTGCAACATCTCAAAACAATTGCCAATGAATTGGCCATCATTGGCTCTCCCATGGATGACACTGATCTTGTCCTCCTCTCCTTCAACGAGCTTGGTTCAGATTTTCGTGATGTCACTGCAGCCATTCGTGCTTGTGACTCACCTATAAGCTTTGCCGAATTGTCTGAAAAAACTGGTTGATCATGAAACCTACCTTCAACGTCAAGACCATGCTACTTCCCAGGTTGTCGTTCCTACTGCTCATGCTGCAAATTGCTCTCGTGGTGCACCTGTGAAATCACGCACCACCTTTCCTGATTCCAATCATTATCAATTCGCACATCGTGGTAATTCCAACAAACCGCGAGTCATCTGCCAATATTGTGACAAAGTGGGTCACACAGCTCGTGAGTGCTACAGGCTGAATGGTTTCCCCACTTCCCATAATCCCAAACCTGTGGCCAATCATGCAGCCACTCATCGTGCAACCAGCCCTCAAACCTGACTTCTAGACTCGGGTGCCTCTCACCACATCACCAATGACCTTCACAATCTGTCTCTCTCCCAACCATATCATGGCCCTGATCAATTACTTGTAGGTGATGGTTCTGGTTTACCATAAATCAAATAATTAAACCAAGTAATAAACTCATAACATTATGTTATTAATTTAGTTAAGTATGTAAAGAGATAAAAACATAATACATTTATCAACAAGAAAATTGGTATCCGAACGCGTAGCTCAGTTGGTCAAGGGCTCGGGCTTCCCTTTAAAGGAGATTTCTAATCAAACTTAACAAGGAGCGTGCGAGTCAGGGGTTTGAGCCCTGGCTAGCGCAAAAGGATACGCGGATTTATGGGGGCCCTAGCCGATCCTTAACTGCTTTCAACTCAACCCATAGAGCCATCTTCTCCATAAGGGCACAAGGAGAATATATATTTACAATAGAATAGAGAAGTTGTTCCTCACCCCACAAACCTTGGTGACAAGAATAAAATGTTGCCCAAGCACCACATTACTCCTATTGAAAAGGGATTTCCTCCATAAACTAACTAAACCCCGCGACCTACCGATTGAAGGTACAACATCCAGTCCACATCAGAATTACCCCACAACCCCTCTGCCAAAGTGTGACACCCTTCTCTTAATCTCCAAATAGTTAATATAATAACTATCTAGTTTACTCAATAAAATATGGACTTGTGAGTATTCATTGAAAATGTAGAAATAAATTTTTCTTTCAAAGCGGGTGCACAAACCGACACAGGGAACTCTTGGAGAGGGTAACTTGTATCATTTTCAACATTGTTTTGAATTCGGTGTTTACTAGGATAATAAAATCGTTTCATAATTTCAGATAGCATCGATTCCTTTGAAAAGACATTTTCTTAGTAAAATTAGGCGATACTATCCCTTTATTTCCTTCACGGAACTGATACCATTTTCAAATAACATAGCCGAATTCTTTCATGCAACCTTCATCAGAGTAAGCGGAAATTATAGGACTATGTAGCTAATAGAAATATAACCATAGATTTTATATATATAACTGAAAAGAGTCAGGTGATACATAGTCCCAACATAAAAGTCTCCAAGGTCCATATACAAGTCCATAAAGATCTATGTCCAAAATAAGACCATAACCCTAGAGTACTCAAAAGTATATCTAAAATATATATACATCTCAAAATATAGACTCTAGAGGTGGTCACATAGATCTGGCAGCATCAGTAGTAGTAGTGGCGGTAGTAGCAGTCTCCAGGTAGCAACAGAAAACATCATCATCAACAGCAGCAGCAGCAGAATCTCCTCCACAGCATCCCCACACCGGATCCCCTGATCCTCATCATGTACCATATGCACATACCTAGGGATCATCCCTCCAATCACTCCCAGTAGAATGTACGACAGGCTCGCCTCCGCTCTCGTCCTCCACCGGATCCTCCTCGATCTCATCCGAGGGAGAGTGTACCCTACCACTGGGTACAGGGTCAGGAGATGGTGTGACCCTAACTGGGCTCCTCGGATTAGACGGGGGAGTCTCCTCGCGGACGACTCTAGAAGAAAAAGGGTGTGAGCGGGTAGGTCGAAAACGGAAACTGTGATAAGAGCGAGCTGGTCGTGTGGGAGGTGGTCCATGGTATGTGTAAAACGGGGGCACGTGCATAGTGTATATGATGGGAATCCTAAATCTACGAGGACGAAATCGAATCAGCGGGTTCGGGTGGTAGAAGGTAATCTCTACCTCTCCCTCGAACATCGCGCGATGGTCCTCATAGATCCATGTGCCACTAGGAAGTGGCCGGATCTCGACGCAAGCGATGTAGCGAGACATCACCTACAAGGGCATAGGGGTAAGCAATATTATACACATAATTAACAGAGTATAAACATGTACAATATGGATATGTAGATGTGCAACAATGAACAACAATCACATTTAGCACTTAGCAGTTATTGAATGCAAGTAGGATGCTCATACTTGTTTCATTTATTACACTTAGTTTAAATGAGTGGCATGATGTATGAATTTAGCTCTCAAGCCTATCTCCGTCAATCTATGTCACTCTCTGACGTCCATCCTTGACAACCCAGCACTCACCAGTGCGTTGTATTCCTAGGTATACAACATTTCGTACATTCACCAAGAATGTACACGACAAGCTTGGAATCCGTGCCACCCGAGCACATCCCGTCATCCAAACGGATCGTCATCCAAACGGTATAACCATATCGGCATCCACTAAGCCAACCACGTCATCAACGTGTCATCAAGCAAGCGTAATTGGCACTCCCAGAGGCCCTCCACATGTTACCAAAACATGATAAACGACCTACCATCCAAACTCCAAAATGAATGCATCGTTTTAAGCTTAAAGGAAATTAATTAATATATATATATATAACGTGCCACCCGAACACATCCCATCATCCAAACGGACCGTCATCCAAACGACATACTTATATTTATCAATCTTCCTTTAAGTCCAGATCCCTTGGATTATGGTTATTAAATTCTTAACCAATTAAGTCAGAACTAAAAATGATGTTTCTCAGTTTCTGGGTAAATTACTCGAGTTTTCTTCAGAATACTCGAGTGTTCTTCAGCTATTACCAGAGTACTCGAGTGTTCTTCAGGATACTCGAGTGTTCATGACTTTCTGGGAATTTGGGTTTCATATTCATCAAAATACTCGAGTAGTTCATGAGTTACTCGAGTGTTCTTCATTAATTCCAGAACACTCGAGTCACCCCTGCATTACTCGAGTGGTTTACCTTAACATGTCCCCAGGCATCACTCGATACTCGAGTTCTGGGCATGGTACTCGAGTGTTCGTGCTCAAAATACACAGTTTTACCAAAAACTTACTCGAGTAACCAGCCTAATACTCGAGTATTTTCCTGCAGAACAGACTGCAATCTTAATTTTAACACACCATTTTCAGTTCTAATCGTTTCTAGTCCAATCCAAGGATTAACAAAGTTCATATATCATATATTAAACATGTTACAACTCTCAGTTCATATCAAATTCCATATTTGACAGAGAATCAATCATTAATGCATAAAACATACAATTTTAACAACTTAACACCTCAAATTGCAAAATAATCAACAAACTCATGAAATAGTGTTCATTACAGCTTGCGTGCATCATGTGTAACTTGCTCAAAACAACCATAGAGCATTAAGTGGTCTCCAAACCAAAGTTCCTATTCAATCTAAGCCCTTTAGAGCCTCTTGGTGGCTCTCTAATGAAAATAATGAAAATTAAACTCTATCTAGTGTATAAATTAACTTCCCCATACCTCTCAGACCTGTGCCAACAGAAGATTTCAAAGAAAAAGCTCTCCAACACCAAAAACCACTTTGAGCATCACATGCAGGACAGTTTTGAGTGCAGCACCAATATTGAATTGGTTTACATGGAAGACAAAGATAACAATTGGGGAAATTAGTTTCTCCAGACTCTATGCAACACATACTAACTAGAGGAATCGAATTGAAACTCAAAGGACTCAGGAGCTTACCAAAAATCGAATTCGAAGTGAGCTCCAGACAAAGGTTTGACAGAAACAGCTTCCACTTCCAAGCCTTGATTCTTCCACCACACTCGCTCTTAGCTCACAAATTTGGTATCTATACAAAGCTCGTGATGTGAGCTTTGTATTGGTGTATTGTTTGTGATTTGAATCAGAGCAGAGATGGAGAATCGAAGGAAACGAGTTCTGAACCCTAACTCCAGCAAACTTCACAATTCCATCAACAAAGCCTTCAATCTTGTTGATGAATGGCTTAAATAGACAATGGAGACGTTCATGCAAGCTGACACGACGATCATGAACGTGGAATGGTGGTGATTTCGTGTCAACGACACGAAATCGTTGATGGTGACTCACCAAACGCACTAACTCGTGCAACTCTGTCCAGAATACTCGAGTATTTTGCCCAGTTTTTGAAAAATAATAATTTTATTTACTTTCCCTCCAAGATCTTTCCTATAATTTCTTCTAGGTCCCAACCCAGGGACTAATATGCAAAATAATTATTTCATGCATAATTTATTAAATAATTTCACACACATTTTCTAACTACATGAACACAGATTTTAATCAAGGATTAAAATGGAAATCATTAATTATAATTAATCCTTATAATTAACATTTCATTAATCGAGGATTAAAATTTTGGGGTGTTACACTACTCCCCCACTTACAAGGAATTTCGTCCCCGAAATTCAACTTATACAAACAATCAGGATAATCTCGATGCATCTTATCCTCTAATTCCCAAGATGCCTCTATCACATCGCCACAAATCCAGACGACTTTGACCAGACAAATATCCTTCCCTCTAAGCTGCTTGACTCTTCGGTCTTCGATGCGAACAGGCTTAGCTTCGAAGGTTAGGTTCTCATGAATTTCTAGGTCATCAGGTTGGATCCTAAGGACAATGGTGGGGTCATGGATATATCTTTTCAATTGAGACACGTGAAACACATTATGAAGGTTAGCTAGTGACGGGGGCAGGGCTAATTGATAGGCTACTGGGCCGACTCTTTTGAGAATTTGATAGGGACCAATAAACTTAGGTGATAGTTTCTGGGTTTTCAAGGCTCTACTAACACCTTTGGTTGGTACTATTCTAATGAATACATGGTCTCCTTCAGCAAACTCTAAAGGTTTCCTCCTCCTATCAGCATAGCTTTTCTGTCTACTTTGAGTCGTCTTCATCTTCTCTTGTATCATCTTGATCTTCTCAGTGGTCTCTTGCACAAAGTCTGGTCCAACCAGAGAATTCTCCCCCACTTGAAACCAGCATAACGGTGTCTGACATTTTCTCCCATACAGAGCTTCAAATGGTGCCATTCCAATGCTCGTATGATAACTGTTGTTGTAAGTGAATTCCACGAGCGACAACATTTGCTCCCAATTCCCTTGGCCTTCCAAAACACAAGCTCTTAAGATGTCCTCCAGTGACTGAATAGTCCTCTCCGTTTGACCATCAGTCTGAGGATGGTATGCAGAACTCAACTTCAATCTTGAACCTAGAGCTCTGTGCAGATCTTGCCAAAACTTCGATGTAAATCTCGGATCGCGATCTGACACGATGCTTGATGGTACCCCATGCAGACGAACAACTTCCTTAATATACAACTGAGTGAGCTTCTCCAAAGAGTAGCGCATATTAACGGGAATAAAATGCGCCGACTTGGTCAAACGATCCACGATCACCCAGATTGCATCATGACCAGTAGCTGTCCTTGGCAATCCTGACACGAAATCCATCGAGATACTGTCCCATTTCCACAACGGAATTTCCAGGGAAAGTAGTTCCCCTCCGGGCCTTTGATGTTCCACCTTGGCCTTTTGGCATACCAAACAACATGCCACATAATCAGCTACGTCCTTCTTTAATCCAGGCCACCAAAACATCTTCTTCAAGTCCTGATACATCTTAGTAGCTCCTGGGTGCATACTCATCTTACTCTTGTGCGCCTCATCCAGAATCATCCTCCTAACTTCTAAATTACCAGGCACACAAATCCTTGTTCTAAAGCGAAGGATTCCATCTTTTCCTTCGTGAAACTCTGACTCCTTGCCTTCCTCCATAAGTTTCCTCTTTTCTTTAAGCCCCTCATCTTCGCGTTGCAATTCACGAATCCTTTGCAGGAATTCATTAGCAACCTGCAACATCCCCATCTTGATACTTGTTGGCTCCACTTGCATCACCAAGCTCAGATCTCGGAACTCTTCTATCAATGCAGCTTCTCTGACCATCATTGCACTGATATGCATTGCTTTTCGACTCAACGCATCGGCCACCACGTTTGCTTTCCCAGGATGGTAATGAAGTTCGAACTCAAAATCTTTCAAAAACTCCATCCATCGACGTTGCCTCATATTCAACTCCTTCTGATCAAAGAGGTACTTTAAGCTCTTATGGTCACTAAACACCCGGAATGTAGTGCCATAAAGATAGTGCCTCCAGATCTTTAGTGCAAAGACAACAGCTGCCAGTTCTAGGTCATGAGTTGGATAATTCATCTCATGAACTTTTAGCTGTCTCGAGGCATAAGCGACGACTTTCCCATCTTGCATCAGAACACTCCCAAGACCTTGTTTCGATGCGTCACAATACACCTCAAAACTCTTCTGTGTATCAGGCAGAACCAACACAGGGGAGGATGTCAACCTTTCCTTCAACTCTTGAAAACTCCTTTCACACTTCTCATCCCAGATGAAAGGTTGATCCTTCTGAGTTAACTTTGTCAAGGGTAGCGCGATATTCCAGAAACCTTCTATAAATCTTCTATAATAACCAGCCAAACCAAGAAAGCTTCTCACCTCCGTGACTGACTTTGGTTGCTCCCATTGGAAAACCGAGCTCACCTTCGTCGGATCAACTGCTATTCCCTTGTTTGAAATCACATGTCCCAAAAACTTAACCTCCTCCAGCCAAAACTCACACTTTGCAAGTTTGGCGTACAAGTGTTTCTCCTTTAGGATACTCAACACTATCCTCAAGTGTTCAGCATGCTCCTCCGGGCTTTTGGAGTAGATAAGGATATCGTCAATGAACACAACCACGAATGAATCTTAAGAAGGTCTGAAGATTCGATTCATGTAGTCCATGAAGATAGCGGGTGCATTAGTCAATCCGAACGACATTACAACATACTCATAATGCCCGTATCGGGATCGAAATGCGGTCTTAGAGATATCCTCCTCTCTAATCCTGATCTGATGGTACCCTGATCTCAAATCAATCTTGGAGAATACTGAAGCCCCACGAACTTGATCCATAAGGTCATCGATCCTTGGCAATGGATACTTGTTCTTGATTGTGACCTTATTCAATTGTCGGTAATCGATGCACATCCTCATACTACCATCTTTCTTCTTAACAAACAGAACCGGAGCACCCCAAGGTGACACACTTGGTCGGATCATCTGCTTCTGCAACAGCTCCTCAATCTGCTTCTTCATTTCAGCCATTTCCGGTGGTGCCATTCTATGAGGAGCGATAGAAATGGGACCAGCTCCCGAAACTAAGTCGATGCCAAACTCAATTTCTCTTTTCAGTGGCAAGCCTGGGATCTCATCAGCGAATATCTCTGGAAAATCTCTGACTACGGGTATCTCTTCAATCCTCGGACAATTCTCTACTACTTCGGTGTTGAACAGACACATGTAACCAGAGGGTATTGGGTTTCTATAGGTCACTATCTTCTTATCACAATCGATGATCATTTGGTTTTGACTTAACCAGTCCATCCCCAAGATCACATCCAACTGTGCTAAAGGTAAACAGATCAAATCTACCTTAGTGGTTTGTCCTAACACTTCTATACAACAGTTAAGACATGCTCTAGAAACAACTACAGGAGCATTAGTAGGGGTTTCTACTTTCAGAGTATAAGATAATTCAGACATTCAACCGATCTACACATTCATATGAAACAAATGAATGTGTTGCACCAGAATCAAATAACACATTACAGAGCTGACCATTTAGCAAGTAGTTACCTTGCACCAGATCAGAGGATCGGCTTGCTTCCACACCGCTAAGCGTGAAAACCCTTCCTTGAGCCATAGGCCTATCAGCAGCCCCTCTTGAATTAGCTTTGACCGGCTCCTTGCAGTCTCTCGCAAAATGTCCCGATTTCCCACAATTGAAACAACCACTTGTTCCCCAACAAACACAGCCATAATGATGGCGCTTGCACTTGTCACAAAATGGAGCCTCGCTCCGAAAGTTCCTTTCATCACTACCTCCAACCTTCCCCTTGCCTTTCCCTCGGCGATCATATGGATCCTTGCCTCGGTTGTTGAAACCTTTACGCCTCTGAGGTCCATAATTCTGGTTATCCTTTCTTTCTGAGACTGGCAACTCTTCAGCTTTCTTATCATCTTCATACATCCTACACATGTCCACGAGTGAAGGAAAGCTTTGGATCCGTTGATAGCTGAAAATCGGCTTCAACTTGGGCCTCAAGCCTCCCTCAAACTTGATACACTTGCTCCTTTCATCGGGGTTGTTCTGATAGTATGGAGAGTACTTCATCAATTCCTCGAACTTGGCCGCGTACTCACCCACACTCATGCTTCCTTGCTTCAGCTGCAAAAACTCCACCTCTTTCTTTCTCCTCAAGTCCACAGGGAAGTATTTGTTGAGAAACTTCTCCATAAATACACCCCAACTCACCTCTCTTCCTTCATAGTGTAGGAGCTGAACCGTGTGATTCCACCAGTTCTCAGCCTCATCTTCCAGCATGTAGGTTGCATATGCCACTTTCTGAGCTTCCGTACAGTCCAAAGTCCTCAGAATCTTATCCATGGTGTGAATCCACTTATTGGCCTCCTCAGGTCTAAATCCTCCTTCAAACTTAGGTGGATTACAACTCCTGAAATCAGCCAGACTCTTCGCCTCGGTATTACCCACATTGCACTGATGAGGTGGGTTAACCGGTTGAGGTGGTTGCTGAGTTTGTTGTTGCATAGCCTCCAGCATCGCGGTAATTCTATCTAACATTGCACTGGTGTGATTTTGGTTTCTAGTTGCCATAATAGACCTGCGCTATGGGCTTATGGTCACATATGTTGAACTAAAGAAACTTTCACTACACCACCTATACTAAGGTCTTAACTACAACCTCAAACAACACATTCAATTGTATCTAATTCCCAAAAGCAAGATACTGGAATTCAAATCAATAAATATGCCCTGTGGTTACCTGCTTGATGTTGATGACTACCTTTCTGGAACTACTTCCACTACTACATGATCTGACTTTTGCTCTGATACCACTAAGTGTGACACCCTTCTCTTAATCTCCAAATAGTTAATATAATAACTATCTAGTTTACTCAATAAAATATGGACTTGTGAGTATTCATTGAAAATGTAGAAATAAATTTTTCTTTCAAAGCGGGTGCACAAACCGACACAGGGAACTCTTGGAGAGGGTAACTCGTATCATTTTCAACATTGTTTTGAATTCGGTGTTTACTAGGATAATAAAATCGTTTCATAATTTCAGATAGCATCGATTCCATTGAAAAGACATTTTCTTAGTAAAATTAGGCGATACTATCCCTTTATTTCCTTCGCGGAACTGATACCATTTTCAAATAACATAGCCGAATTCTTTCATGCAACCTTCATCAGAGTAAGCGGAAATTATAGGACTATGTAGCTAATAGAAATATAACCATAGATTTTATATATATAACTGAAAAGAGTCAGGTGATACATAGTCCCAACATAAAAGTCTCCAAGGTCCATATACAAGTCCATAAAGATCTATGTCCAAAATAAGACCATAACCCTAGAGTACTCAAAAGTATATCTACAATATATATACATCTCAAAATATAGACACTAGAGGTGGTCACATAGATCTGGCAGCATCAGTAGTAGTAGTGGCGGTAGTAGCAATCTCCAGGTAGCAACAGAAAACATCATCATCAACAGCAGCAGCAGTAGAATCTCCTCCACAGCATCCCCACACCGGATCCCCTGATCCTCATCATGTACCATATGCACATACCTAGGGATCATCATCCCTCCAATCACTCCCAGTAGAATGTACGACAGGCTCGCCTCCGCTCTCGTCCTCCACCGGATCCTCCTCGATCTCATCCGAGGGAGAGTGTACCCTACCACTGGGTACAGGGTCAGGAGATGGTGTGACCCTAACTGGGCTCCTCGGAACAGACGGAGGAGTCTCCTCGCGGACGACTCTAGAAGAAAAAGGGTGTGAGCGGGTAGGTCGAAAACAGAAACTGTGATAAGAGCGAGCTGGTCGTGTGGGAGGTGGTCCATGGTATGTGTAAAACGGGGGTACGTGCATAGTGTATATGATGGGAATCCTAAATCTACGAGGACGAAATCGAATCAGCGGGTTCGGGTGGTAGAAGGTAATCTCTACCTCCCCCTCGAACACCGCGCGATGGTCCTCATAGATCCATGTGCCACTAGGAAGTGGCCGGATCTCGACGCAAGCGATGTAGCGAGACATCACCTACAAGGGCATAGGGGTAAGCAATACTATACACATAATTAACAGAGTATAAACATGTACAATATGGATATGTAGATGTGCAACAATGAACAACGATCACATTTAGCACTTAGCAGTTATTAAATGCAAGTAGGATGCTCATACTTGTTTCATTTATTACACTTAGTTTAAATGAGTGGCATGATGTATGAATTTAGCTCTCAAGCCTATCTCCGTCAATCTATGTCACTCTCTGACGTCCATCCTTGACAACCCAGCACTCACCAGTGCGTTGTATTCCTAGGTATACAACATTTCGTACATTCACCAAGAATGTACATGACAAGCTTGGAATCCGTGTCACCCGAGCACATCCCGTCATCCAAACGGACCGTCATCCAAACGGTATAACCATATCGGCATCCACTAAGCCGACCACGTCATCAACGTGTCATCAAGCAAGCGTAATTGGCACTCCCAGAGGCCCTCCACATGTTACCAAAACATGATAAACGACCTACCATCCAAACTCCAAAATGAATGCATCGTTTTAAGCTTAAAGGAAATTAGTTAATATATATATAACGTGCCACCCGAGCACATCCCGTCATCCAAACAGACCGTCATCCAAACGGCATACTTATATTTATCAATCTTCCTTTAAGTCCAGATCCCTTGGATTATGGTTATTAAATTCTTAACCAATTAAGTCAGAACTAAAAATGATGTTTCTCAGTTTCTAGGTAAATTACTCGAGTTTTCTTCAGAATACTCGAGTGTTCTTCAGCTATTACCAGAGTACTCGAGTGTTCTTCAGGATACTCGAGTGTTCATGACTTTCTGGGAATTTGGGTTTCATATTCATCAAAATACTCGAGTAGTTCATGAGTTACTCGAGTGTTCTTCATTAATTCCAGAACACTCGAGTCACCCCTGCATTACTCGAGTGGTTTACCTTAACATGTCCCCAGGCATCACTCGATACTCGAGTTCTGGGCATGGTACTCGAGTGTTCGTGCTCAAAATACACAGTTTTACCAAAAACTTACT
This sequence comes from Crotalaria pallida, assembly GCA_037953625.1. Taxonomy (NCBI): domain Eukaryota; kingdom Viridiplantae; phylum Streptophyta; class Magnoliopsida; order Fabales; family Fabaceae; genus Crotalaria; species Crotalaria pallida. The sequence continues at coordinate 88,191,696 of CM075656.1, forward strand.
CGAGTAACCAGCCTAATACTCGAGTATTTTCCTGCAGAACAGACTGCAATCTTAATTTTAACACACCATTTTCAGTTATCATTTCTAGTCCAATCCAAGGATTAACAAAGTTCATATATCATATATTAAACATGTTACAACTCTTAGTTCATATCAAATTCCATATTTGACAGAGAATCAATCATTAATGCATAAAACATACAATTTTAACAACTTAACACCTCAAATTGCAAAATAATCAACAAACTCATGAAATAGTGTTCATTACAGCTTGCATGCATCATGTGTAACTTGCTCAAAACAACCATAGAGCATTAAGTGGTCTCCAAACCAAAGTTCCTATTCAGTCTAAGCCCTTAGAGCCTCTTGGTGGCTCTCTAATGAAAATAATGAAAATTAAACTCTATCTAGTGTATAAATTAACTTCCCCTTACCTCTCAGACGTGTACCAACAGAAGATTCCAAAGAAAAAGCTCTCCAACACCAAAAACCACTTTGAGCATCACATGCAGGATAGTTTTGAGTGCAGCACCAAGATTGAATTGGTTTACATGGAAGACAGAGATAACAATTGGGGAAATTAGTTTCTCTAGACTCTATGCAACACATACTAACTAGAGGAATCGAATTGAAACTCAAAGGACTCAGGAGCTTACCAAAAATCGAATTCGAAGTGAGCTCCAGACAAAGGTTTGACAGAAACAGCTTCCACTTCCAAGCCTTGATTCTTCCACCACACTCGCTCTTAGCTCACAAATTTGGTATCTATACAAAGCTCGTGATGTGAGCTTTGTATTGGTGTATTGTTTGTGATTTGAATCAGAGCAGAGAAGGAGAATCGAAGGAAACGAGTTCGGAACCCTAACTCCAACAAACTTCACAATTCCATCAACAAAGCCTTCAATCTTGTTGATGAATGGCTTAAATAGACAATGGAGACGTTCATGCAAGCTGACACGACGGTCATGAACGTGGAATGGTGGTGATTTCGTGTCAACGACACGAAATCGTTGATGGTGACTCACCAAACGCACTAACTCGTGCAACTATGTCCAGAATACTCGAGTATTTTGCCTAGTTTTTGAAAAATAATAATTTTATTTACTTTCCCTCCAAGATCTTTCCTATATTTGCTTCTAGGTCCCAACCCAGGGACTAATATGCAAAATAATTATTTCATGCATAATTTATTAAATAATTTCACACACATTTTCTAACTACATGAACACAGATTTTAATCAAGGATTAAAATGGAAATCATTAATTATAATTAATCCTTATAATTAACATTTCATTAATCGGGGATTAAAATTTTGGGGTGTTACACAAAGAGCCATCGAACAACTCCATTTTTGATTCCTAAAGACCTAAGAGATCAACATTCTCAAATCTAATTAAATTAGAAACCCTCCTTTTTTTTATCCTTCTCCCAACCCCCTAACATTCAGAGAAAGACAATTCATTGTACACCATAGGCAGCCCCATGGTTAGATAGATCAGCTAACCTCTCGTCTCTAACCTCCAATCCATGTAACGCCTCAATCATTACGTCGTCGTCCCCAACAAATGACACTCCAATCTTCTTACCAATCTCTCATAATCGAGCATCATCCTCTTTCTTTCTGGATATCCTCAACCTAGCACTATTAGTGGAGTTACAAGGAGCAACAATGAGAGAAGAGGAATCGGGGAAAGGAGAAGCAACGATCCCTCTTGTTTCCTCCACTTCATTTCCAGACCCCACCGATGCCGATTTGGAATGAGACGAGCACAGACTATTATCACTTGCACCTTTTCTTCTAGAGCGCAACAACATCGACTCCTTCAAACTCCTCTTCTCAGAATGTTTAATCATCAAGCTCAAGGTGTTTTGTAGAAGAAAGGTATTTTGTGGTCCTCTTCGTTTTCTGATTTTTCACTTTTGCTGCAGTTGTTCTTTTCTTTATGCCAGAAGTACTACCTGTTTCAAATTTAGACCCCTTGAAAAAGCCCACCACCTTATTTTTGGGAGTCTTGGTAACCACGGGTTTTACAATGGCCCTTAATTGGGAATTAGGCCCTTTAAGGCAAACATGTATCCCCACTCCATCCAAATCCTCTCCCTTTTTACTCGACCCACTTCCACACCATTCTTTAGGCCCAGATTGCATATGTAACAGAGGTGTCTCGAGAACACAGAGACATTCTCACTCACCCACACCCTGGCCCAACTCCGGAACCTCTTTTGCTACCTTTTAAGTTTGAATTTCTTCTCGAGCCCGGTGATTGCTCCACGCCTGGCAGCAGCAGAGGTTGTTTTAACCTCATACACAGCAAACCTTCCTGAGTACAAATGGCTTGGCTGCCATTTTTGTGACAACCCTCGGTTCTGTCTCTATCACACAAGGAATGCTCAGAAGCATCTTCAAAGGTGTCACCATCTGGCTTGTGTAATTCATTAATCTCCCGGATAACACTCAATCCTTTGTCTCGCGATCAACAGATCACCACCGTGAGATGGTTGTTGCACTTTGTCAACTCCTCCATCGTCTTCTTCGTTCTCCCCGTCAAACAACAGGTCGTTGAACTCCCCATTCTCAGACTCCATCGATGAACAATCTCCTTGGGATTCTTTTCCTTTAAACAAGGATAGAGAAGAAAAACCTTCGTCCATTTCGACTCCAACCCATCGATCCTTCATCAAGGCCACCTTGACATTCAAAAAACCAATCCTTACATCGGCTACGCAGTCCACTTTCGACATCCTTGGCGTAGAGATGAGTACTCTTGCCACGTCGAGTTTGTCTTTCCTTTTTGTGGCCAAATCAGAGCGAATGAAGCCCCCCACTCTGTGCACCACAATCTTGAACAGTTCCTCCTACCATGCATGGATAATGACCCCAGACAGCAAAACCCAAACAAAATGCTCTCTGGCTATCATAGAAGAGTTCCATCTTTTTACTTCCTTGAACCAACTGTCTACCATTTAGCTTCCTTTTGAAGGATATTCGGTATTTCTTCTTTGTCATTCCCTTTCAAAAGCACCAAGGCAACCCCATGCCCTAATGGAGAAAAAACCTTTTTTGAAAAGAATTCCTTGGAATATTGGTGCATCTTCAAATCTGTTCAATTCCCCTACGAAGCAATCACCGAATTCATCAATGTCTTCTTCGAATGGGGTAAACTGTAACCCTTCCTTCTCTTGTTGTGGTGCTTGGATGCTTTCCACCAAGACTTCCTTCCAGCAAGAAGTTTGTTTTCTTGGTTGTTCCTTCTTCGACTCTTGGACTGATATCGGTTTTGGTTGGCCTAAGAACGCTGGCCTTATCAAGTTGCTTTCTCATACTTAGGCCTATTGACCTGGATTTTGTAGTCACCTATCCACACATTTCTCAGTCCAGATTCTAACGCCCCCACGTCCCTTACTTGCTTAAATCTGACGAACCCAAATCTTCTGCCCACCTTATCCCTTTTGGAAGGGATTACAACGTCAGCAACACTGTCTTTGAGTGCAAACGCCTTCCACAATTCTTCAACACCACAGTTGTTGGGTAAGTTTGTGAAGAAGAAATTTTCACAATCCCTGAGAATTGCATTGTATGCTCCAATCTTCCAAGAAGCACCTTCCTCCACCTTCTTTTTTCCTTTCTCGTGAACCCTCGCTCTCCCCCTCTCTTTCTCTCTCTAACATCTCTCGATTCTATTTCTATTTTTATATATATAGTATTTATATGCCATTGTTGTTTTATTATATTAATTAACACGTACGGGATAATATATGACATATTGACACCAAAACTTGATTATTGTACCCGCGTTCAATATTTTCTCAAAAAATGTTAAATAAATAAACATTTTATTTGTTTTATATGTAGAAATAATAAAAGAAAAGAGGTCACTTCTGAATGTGTTCATATAATGTTGCTAATATTTTCTTTTTATATATTTTAGAAAAACACGTAAACATAGATGATGAAAAATAAGTTAAGGATATATAGATAAACATGCACAATATCATATACTTTAATTTGGTGTTCAAATAACTCAACACTATAAATATTAGAGCCTTTGCTCCTAACTCCTATAGATAAGATGCTTTTAGGAAAAATTTGTTAGTTTTATTTGTAAAAAGTTATTCTATTTTTAATAATACTTAATTACTTTTTTCCAAAAAATTATTAAGTCAACACTTTTTAAAATTTCAATTATAATTATAAGGGTAGTTTCGAAAATTTACATGAAATGTTTACATTCAATTTCTAATATCACTAACAATATTAATTCACTTTCTTGATGCAATTGTAAATTTTTTAAAAAGAAAGTGAATTAATATTGTTAGTGATATTAGAAATTTTATATAGAACCAAAGGAAATATAACCAAATAATACTTTGTTCTTCAAGAATTAATAAATATTCAAGACTAGTTGTTCAAAAAATATAGTTATGTTATTCATTCCGATTAAAACTCTCATGAAAGCATGGAGAGAAAATTATATTTATTAAGAGAATATATAAAATCATAACTTCTCATATGATAAACTTAAACTAGATAAATATAAGATAAGATTAGAACATATGATACTCATCAACTACTCAAAGATAAAAATACATATATTTTACAACACAAGTCATATTATCTAGTTATTTATTACACAAACTCTTGTTTCATTTTCTCTCCTTTCCAATCCATTCAAACACACATACATTGAAAAGAAATTTAAAAAAAAAAAAAGAAGAGGGACACTTTTCTAATTAATTTCTTCTCTCTCATTTTTATTTTTTATTTTTTAAATTTCATTGACACACTTTTGTGGGATAGAGGATTTGCTCTCAACAAAAATATCCACTTATATTCGTAAAACCCAATCGTCTCAGACTCTGATTCATCTCAGCAACCTCGATAATATTGGCTCGGAAGTCGTTAACAGGACCCGCGGTATGTAGCTCCGTAAGAATCATGATTGTGATGTCCACTTGATTCGCAAACAAATTTGCAATTGTGATATTGATATACAATAGAACCGTTTAGATCGCCCTTACTAATTCCGCTTGATCTTATCATGTTCATACTAACAGTGGACGCATGGCCATTTTTTGATGCAGGTGCAATAGGAGGAATAGGTAGATGGACTACTTTACCTTTGTTTTTGATGGAAGAAGAATTATCATGGAGTGCTTTACTCATCTTCTCTAACGCTCAGGTTATCACTAATGTTCTCAAGATCACAAAGTTCAATCTTATTATCTGACGCTCTCATGTTCTCAAGATTAATCTTCTTCTCTGACCCTTTCACTTTCAGGTTCTCAATATCCCGAATTATAAGTTTAAGCTTCTCTTTTTGGTTAAGGATGCCGCCGTTGGCAGAAGACTCGCTACAACGACTACTTGCATGATGAGCAGATATTTTTGACATGGTACGGTAAGAGTAAGATTATTAATATTATTGTGTGGAATCAATGCATGGATGGATGGGAGAGGCCTCCGATTGATTGGGTGAATAAGTTCAATACCACGGCTCTTCTCTATATATAGCTCCAGGCTCCAGCTTATACAAAGAATCTTTGTCTTTGAAAACACGCGTTCTTCTTCCGCAATTCCTATTTTTTTTTTTTTTTTTAAACAAGCACTTGTTAAATTTTTTTTTAAAAAAAGAAAATAATAAGTTTCATTTTTTTTATTTCGAAAACATAAAAAAGTACAAATTTAAATATTTTTTTAACTATATTTAGGGTCTGTTCGGCAAAACTAACTTGTAGCTGTGAGCTTGTAACTTGTAGCTATGAACTTCTAGCTCGTAGATGTTAAGCTAGCTAGGAGCTATGAGCTTTTAGCCGAGAGCTTATAGCTGTTTAGCTGATTATTTAAAATAGTGTTGTTCGGCAAAACTAGCTTTTGAAGTAGCTAAAAGTTATTAAATGACTAAAAAGGACATGCAACATTTTATTATCTTATATTTTTCAAATTTTTTCTTTATTTATTAAATAGATAGTTAATTAATTAATTAATAAAAATATAAAAATTATTAAATTATAATTAATTAAATTTATTTTTTCTTAATTTATTAATTATGTAGTTAATTAATTAATTATAACAAAATTATTAAATTAATAATTAATTAAATTGTAGTAAAATAATTTTAAATTTTGTTTGAGGGTAAAATTCGTATATGAATTATTGAAAGCTAGTTTAGTTTCTAGAAAGCTACTTCAAATAGCTTTCTAAAAGCTAGCTTTCAAAAGCTACAAGCTCCTTTTTTAAAAGCTATAAGCTCCTTCTAATTTGTATTCACCGAACGGGGTTAATAGCTTATTGACTGAATCTAAAAACTCCTAACTAGCTAAAAGCTCCTAGCTGTGTTGCCTTACTTTTTTTAAAGTATTTTTTACACTCCCTCGATCTTAAAAATAAATTAATTAATAAATTAAATAAAATAAAATTTTCAAAAGTCAATATAAAAGACATTTATTTAATGATTTGTCTAACACATCATTCAATAATCAAATAACTAATTTCATATATTTTGCATTAATGAATAGATCACAATTCAAAATTTACAATTTCTATGTTTTTTAATTACAGTATTATTTTAGGCTTAATTATTTTAGGGAAAATGCTAAAGAGTGCCCTTAGGGCACTTGTTAAGTAACTAAATATGGTTAAAAGTTATGGAAAAATGCACTTTTTTGGATTCTCGAAAAAGTAAATACCTTGGACTTTTGAATTTTTTTTCACTATTGGTATCCTTAAGGACACTTGTTAGCAAGACCCTTATTTTAGGCGGATGTGAGGACGCTCACTAATAATGGTTGGACTTGGAGTTTTGAGTGGCGTAGGAGCTTTTTCTCTTGGGAAGAGGAGTTGCTGAATTCCTTGTTGCGTCAGCTCCCTCATATTATTCTTGAAGAGGCAGCGAGGGACAAACGGGTTTGGGCTAGTGATACAAAAGGAAATTACTCAGTTAAGGATGCTTATTGTTGGGTAACCTCTCCATTCTTTTCGGTGGGTTAGAAGGACATTCTCAGGTTCAGGAGATCTTGCTTGGTAAGATGTGGAACAGTGTAACTCCTTCAAAAATGGGTTTTAGTTTATTGACCCCACTTAATTGTTTGATCTTTTTTTGCCAAAACTCAAAATTGTCTTTTTTTTTCTGGGTTTATAACACACTCGCTGGAGGACCAACGAGAATTCGAAAAAAGAAAAAAAATACTACTCGCTGGGGTCAGCGAGCTGTGTAAATTTATACGTTCGTTGACCCTTCAGCGAGCTTTATTATTATCTTTTTTTTGCCTTCTCGCTCCAGCAGTATTTTTTTGTTTTTTTGAATACTTGCTGAGGTGCCAGCGAGTACACCTATTTTTACATTCACGCTTGGGGGTCGGCGAGTATTAAAAAAAAAAAAAAAAGACTGCTCGCTGGGGTCAGCTAGCTGTGTTACATACTCGCTGACCCCTGAGTGAGCTATTCTGATGCATAAATCTCTTGGTTCGCTCCAGGGTTAGCAAGTGTGTAAATTTACACAGTTCGCTGAAGCAATTTTGGATTTTGGCAAAAAAAGAGGGTTAAATAATTAAGTGGGAGGTTAATAAACTAAAACCCTCAAAAATTAGTGGTTTCATGTGGAAGCTTTTGCATGGAAGGCTTCCTACCAAGGACGGGCTGGCCAGTAGAGGTTTGCTTCCTATTGGTGGAGTCCAAAACGTGTGTGTTTGCTGCAACTTAAGGGAGGAGTCTGTTAATCACCTCTTCCTAAGTGTTGTTTTGCTGAAAATATTTGGACATGATTTTCCAGATGGGTTGGTATTAGTACTGTCTTTCCTAATTCTTTCTTCCAATTTCTTTTTTCTGATTTTTGACGGCCTTTTCTATCTTCCTAAAGCTAGGAAGTTTTGGAGATTGTTAGGTATGGTGGTGGCTTGGTCTATTTGGCTCATGAGAAATGAGATTATTTTTTAAAGGAAACAGGTTTCTTATTTACAAGTTATGGCCTTAATCAAGCTTAGATCTTGGAAGTGGTTAGGGGCTAAAGGGAAAATTACAGATTTTAATTTTGGCTTATGGTTTAATAATCCTTTATCTTGTATTGTCTCTCTTTGCTCTTAGTCCTTTTGATGTAGTCTTTTTTGTATATGGGTAACTATCCCTTATACTCATTATATATATAATAGTTTTGCTTCCATAAAAAAAAAACCTAAAAATACCCATTTCTATCGGTATTTAGTAAAGCTAGCCCAATCATGTCCTCAACTTTACCCGGAGCTTTCCCCTGCCCTGGTTTTTTTTTATAAGAAAAAATTTTATTAGAGGCAAGTCGGCGGATTCATCATATGGTCAAGATCAAAACCAAAATGTTTGATTTTTTTTTCAAATGGTGCAGATCAAAACTAAAATGTTTACCTGAGTTATAAAAAAAAATCAAAATGTTTGAAAAATTAAAGATTAGTCTCGATCAAAATAATTTTTAGGGACTAAAACCAAAATACGTTAAACTTTTAGAGACTAAAGACATAAATAAGCTTTTTTTATTTAATGAACACTTGTTAAACTTTCTAAAAATAGAAAAAACATAATAAGTGTCATTTCCTTTTTTCTCTAAAAAACATAAAAAAGTACAATTTTAAATGTTTTTTTAACTATATTTAGTCAGCATTATTTACACACCCTCCGTCTTAAAAAATAAATAAATTAAATTTTTCAAAAGTCAAAAAAAAAGACATGCATTTAATGGTTTGTCTAACACAACATTCAATTATCAAACAACTAATTTAATATATTTTGCATTAATCAACCAATCACAATTCAAAATTTACGATTTCTAAGTTTTTTCAATAATTATTTTCACTTTAATTTGGGACAAAAAACTTTTATCATTTTTTTGAGATGACGTTGTTTGATATGCTAATGTTTTCTACTCCGGTCTGTCCTATTATCTTGGTAAAAAATGTAGTTTTTTTTGTCTCAAATTAAAGTAAAAATAATTAATGAAAAATCTTGAAGATTGTATATTATATTAAAAATCTTAAAGATTGTAAAATAATATGAAAATTTGTAATCAATAAATGAATCATACATTATATTTTATTTTGAAAATAGAATCATGCATTGAATCAGAAACATATTCTCTCATTTTTATTTACTATTTTGACTTTTACCAAGATTGAATCTGACAACTACGGAATATTGCGTAGCAATTCCGTTGCTGTTCTCTAGCAAAGTAGTCATAACTACGGAATTGCTGCGGAACAGCTACAACATGGTAATCAGGTCGCTAATTCGCTACCGAATTTTTCCGTAGCTATTCCAAAGCTAATTAAAGAATATTTGTAGCAAATCCGTTGCAATACTGTAGCAAAATAATTGCTCACTTTAAAGTAAGTATAGTAATTTTGCGTAGCTATTCGGCTAGAAATATTCGGTAGCTGATCCGTAGCCATTTTTTACAATCTGTAGCAAAGTTGCATCTATTTCCTAGCTGATGAGTGAAAGATAACCACATAATCCCTAGCAATTTTGAAGCTATTCGGTAGTTGTTTTTCCTAGGTGTTCTCTAGCTATTTCCTAGGTGTGTTGCAAAACAATTCTGTAGCAATTCGGTAGCAGTTTGGTACCTATTTCCTAACTGTTCGCAGCTCATTTTTGTAGCAATTAGGTAGCAGTCGGGTACCTTTTTTTCTAGCTGTTCTCTACCTATTCTGTAGCATCCAAGTTCTATGAGTCTCTTTATTTCTGAATACAAAACTCTTCTCTTACTTTAAAAAGAGGTATAACAATTACAAATAAATACTTAGACAACACAGATTGAAAAATTACTTAAACGTATGAAATACTTAGACAGCACAGGATGGGTTATTACCGGTTCTATATATTGTATGATATATCATGATCTTTCATGAAACTATGAACAGATAAGAACAAAATTAAATATTCACTGGTCAATATTAGTCAAAAACATACAACTTAATATAGCACAAACTTCACAAATCCTAGGTACAATAACCAGCAATAACAAGAAAAAACAGAGAACAAAGAATCCACCTTATGCAATGGAAAAGATCTCAGCTAAATTTAGAATCACAAACAGAATAATTAACACAAAATACTTTCAAATAATTTTTTTTGGGAAAAAGGAATAAACAAATGAGAATGATTCTTATTTCAAAAAGTAAACAGAATAAGGAATTCGGAAGAGAATAACAAGTACCTGAGAAGTATGAATTATATAATATGCAGAAGAAAGAAAAACAGTTTAGTGTTGGGAACAGAAAATCAACAATAAAAATCACAGTTGAGGCAATAAGACAAGAATAAACAACTTAGTTGCAGCTGTTACAGTACACCTAACTAATAATATTTCAATTCTCACTATTCTTAAACCAAACTTATATAGGGAAACTAGTGGAGTATGATAAAACTTCAAAGCTTATACAGACACACTCTTCCTTCTCTAAGTTAGTTGCTAAATATTGGTCCAGCAATTAGAAGAACTCCTCCTAAATACAGGCAGACAGCAAAGCAATTGGGAACAAGAAGACCGCAGAAGAGGGTATAAATAAGTTCAATTCTAAGAAATAATTGATGTAAGCCTAATACTTTTATTATGCTGCTGCTCTATGTTGTTTTTTATACTTGCATTACTCCACACATTTGGTAAATTAAATCCTCATGCTTCACCCTAAGGCCCCCTAGGTTTCACATATGAGCAGCCCTGTACATTCCCTAGACATTTTATGTGATGCTATATAGCTGCCTATATTAGCATATATAGCATATCACAGCACAGACTCCACAAGGCTGGTTTCATAACTGAATTTAACAAAAAAAATCACTGGATAATATTCTATTTCACTGGCCAACAGAGTCTTGGCAGATATACATATATAGATACTATGAGATAAGAATCCCTGTGAATTTAAAAAGACTAAGAAGACACATTTGGAAGCAACTTTCCTTTCAACATTCACTTACTAAAAAACATTAAGAAAAGGAGAAATTAAATAGTCAATGATGTGAGTTCAAATTACACAGCAACTCAACTTGCACAACAACTACATAAGAAATACCCAAAAAGCAACAATATGAAACTATGAAATTATATTAAAAATTACCATACCATACCAATTACATAAGAAATGAAAAAGAAACTAACATACCATCTGAATATGTAAAGCAAACCAATAATACTACACTCTTAATTACAAGTCATTGGCTAACTTATATTAGTAGTAACCAAGCAAACAATCACACTTTGAGTAACTACATACACCAATAATACACAACAGGACCAGGTCACTGAACTCATTATTAAAGCCAAAAATCAGATAAATCAAATCAATCAAGCCCATTAAAGGTTTCTAATTAAAGATCAAGTTCATAATAATTCTAATTCTAATTCTAATTATTATAGTATTTCAAAATACATCTATCCTGTGAAGCACTTGTGTAGCTATATACAATTAACTATATGCATTTTTAGAGTATGTGATATCCAATCTAAGCACATTCAGTAATTCTATTAAAGGTTTTGAATTACAGATCAAGTTCATAATAATTCAATAATTTAAAACACATTTATCCTTGAAACACTCAAATATGATATAACTACATAAATATGTATTTTTAGAGTATTTGATATCCAATCAAAACAGACTAGCAGCTAAATACATTCTTAAGATAAGATGAGCATTTGGTACTTACAGCTAGGAGTAGTCAATTTGAGAGTCCTGAAGCAGATATCATAGAGGGCCTCGTTATCCAGAACCATGCACTCATCAGCATTCTCAACCAACTGATGAACAGAGAGAGTTGCATTGTAAGGCTCCACCACAGTATCCGACACCTTAGGTGAAGGGAACACAAAGAACGTCAGCATCATCCTAACATGGTACTCCTCCCTGATCTTAGAAATCAAGAGCGTACCCATCCCAGATCCAGTTCCACCTCCCAGTGAATGGCACACCTGAAACCCTGCAAAAACACAAAACAACAACGAACACTTCAACCAAAATAATCTACAGAAACCACAAATCAAACACAGAAAGAATTCAAGATAGAGATCCAATGACTAAATTAGCAACTTGATCCCTGAAATTATTCTCCACATTCAAGTTAGTCCCTTAATTTACAAAGTCATATCAACTCATTCCTCTTCAGGAACTAACTAATATACATATAATGATGTAATTAAACACTAGAACTAATCTATAACTGGAACAAATCAAAGTACTAAATTGATACTTCCCTAGTTGGATCTCAATCATGAATCTTTATAAATTAAGCAACTCAGTGTAAGTATTGAAAATTGATAATTTTAGATCAGAGATCCAATGAGTAAATCAACATCATTTCAACTTATAATTTAGACCCTGAATTTAATTATGTTTACAAGTTAGTCCAAGTATTCACAAGTTAGCACATACATTATTATTGCCAGCTTGCTAACATTAGTGATAGTTTCATTTTATCTATATGCATCCTCCAAATATTCCATATTCAATCATCCACACCAAAAACTAGGTAATTAAACAAGTGTGATGTAAATTACATTACATGCTAAACAAACATGAGTATTCAAACAGTTTACTATGCACAAAAATGGTGTAAGCTGAAAAGTGAAAAGCTAGACTTCCAAAAGGTCGACCATCCATTACACACATCAATGCGTTAGGAAACTTACAAGAATGGCGATTAATTTGGCATCAGGGCTCCACGCAGCCTGCAAGTTTTCTCCTTCCCTCTGCAATGAATCGGAGTCTCTCTTGTGCTTCCCCAATCTCACTCTATGCTGAATCAACAAAAAATCCATAACACTGTCAAACTAAACCACATCCTCTACCCCACCAAAATATATAGAGACACACTGGAATTGAAAGATTATATATCCCATATTCAATCATCGGCAGCAAAAAGCAGGTAATACAAAAAATTTATCACAAATTCAAATGCAAAGTCCAAATGGCCACACTACCCAAACTCATCTCCGTGACAATCCAATTCATATTTTTGTTTTCCAAAAAATAAAACATTTATATACAAATTCAAACATAAAATTTAATATAGAATATAGACACAAATTAAGCAACAGTTATTACATTTAGAAAAATTCAACCATCAAATAAAGCTCTTGACTTTCAAAATATGAGAAACAAAAAGGTAACCCTAAAATGGCTAAATATTAACAAATAGAAAATAAAAAAGCAAAGCAAATAAATAAAAAAATTAAGAAAAGCAGAGACCTTTTTTCTTCAAAATGAAGGGTCAAATATGGGAGATCGAACTCAAACACTTTCATACCCTTAAAAAAAATAAAAAACCTCAGATATGCAGCAATATATTTTCATTTTCATGGAAAAAAATTACTTATAAGGTTACATGTAACACCTAAATCAGCCTAAAAATTAAAAACAATTTTCATTTCCATTAAAAAAAAAAGTTCAGTAATGTTGTGACCTTAAACTGAAGGAGAGAGAAAGAGAGCTTTTCCTTTCCAAGAACCTAAAAACACAACCACAGAGGAAGAAGAAGACACACAGAGCTTCAACCCAAATTAGAAAGCATCCGTTAGAACCATCTACACAGACCAAGAGAACTACAAGTAAATAGAAAAAGGCAATTTGGAGAAACAATAAAATTGATACATTGCATTACATGACCACAATAGAGTATCGCCTGCTCCTCAGAAAACAATACACAGAAAATAAAACTTCAAAAACAAAAATAATAAACCACCGAAAATAGAGAAAAAAGAAAGAAGATTGAAAAAGTGAAATAGGGAAAATTACCCAAAGAGAAGGTTCAATTGAGAGTGGTGAGTCACGATTGAGATTGGAGGCAAGATTGTGTGGCCGGTTCGAATTTAGGGTTCGATTGAGAGATGAAAGATTGGAAACAGGGAAGGAGGGAAGGATGAAAGAGGAAGATGAGGGCGGTGGCGGCGAGAGATGAGGGCGGTGGCGGCGAGAGATGAGGGCGGTGGCGGCGAGAGATGAGGGCGGTGGGGGTGAGAGAGAAGGAAGACTGAAGAGGGAGGCCGCCGGTCGTGAGTCGAGAGAAGGAAGTGGGGACTGACCAAATTAAGACAAGGAAGTGCAAAGTCAATGACACTAGCGGGAGAGTGAAATATTTCGCGGGGAAGCTAAAAATTAGGGAAATGTTATAAAACATAAAAAAAAAACTTAAATTAGCTGCAGAATATTCTACGGAAATTATTTTCGTATCTAATCTGTAGCTGACTTGATATAAAATTGCTATGGAATTATTCCCTAGCAAAATTCTGTAGTTGTCTTTAGAAAATTCTTGTAGTGATATTGAACCGAGGGAGTGTCTCAAAATTTTTTTCCTTATCTACTATTCCATTAGAGGAGCGAAGTTTCTCTTATATTATTTTATGTTCATATTATCTCATTTAATTCTCATTATTTTCTTACCTTATCTCATACTATATATTACAGGGGTGAAGTTTATCATATTTTGTACTCATATCATCTCATTTAATTGTTTCTCATATACTCCCTCTGTCCCATTATCTTGATAAAAAAATGAAGTTTTTTTTTTGTCTCAAATCAAAGTAAAAATAATTAATGAAAAATCTTAAAGATTGTATATTATCTTAAAAATTGTATATTACATTAATTTTTTTTAAAAATAATTAATGAAAAATCTTAAAGATTGTAAAAATAATATGAAAATTTGTGTGATAGAAATTTGTAATTAATAAATGAATCATACATTATATTTTATTTTGAAAATAGAACCATGTATTATATCAAAAAGATATTCTCCATTTTTTCTTTACTACTTTGACTTTTACCAAGATAACCGGATCGAAGGAGTATCTCAAATATTCTTTCTTTATCTCTTGCTTCATTAGAAGAGCGAAATTTCTCTTATCTTATTTTATGTGCATATCATCTCACTTAATTCTCAATTTTTTTCTTACCTTATCTCCTACTTTATATTAGAGGAGTGAAATTTATCTTATTTTGTGCTCATATCATCTCATTTAATTGTCTCTCATATACTCCCTCCGTCCCATTATCTTGGTAAAAAAAATGAAGCTTTTTTTTGTCTCAATTCAAAGTAAAAATAATTAATGAAAAAATAAATGATTATATATTATCTTAAAAATTGTATATTACATTAAAATTCTTTAAAACAATTAATGAAAAATCTTTAAAATTGTAAAAATAATATGAAAATTTTTGTGATAGAAATTTGCAATTAATGAATGAATCAAGCATTATATTTTATTTGAAAAAAGAATCAAACATTATATCAAAAAGATATTCTCTTCTTTTTTTTTTAACTACTTTGACATTTTTTCAAGATAACGGGACACGTTGCTTCTCATCACCACTCAACTGTATTAAAAAAAAACAATATTGCTAAAAATTGAGTTTTTTTTTAATGAAAAATTTAAGACTTTTGTCAATGAAAATGTGAAAACTTTTATTTTCTTCATTAGTACAGTTTTGGGGAATAAAAAAAATAATCACGTGTTATGAGTTTACACAGAATTGTGTTTCCTTGGGTAGAGAGCAACAATCAACCAAAAAAGCATCAACGTATACGACTGACAGCACGGGACCCACACAAATAAAATCTAAAGGGAATGAACATCCCTAAAAGAGAAAGAAAGAGAACCTATCTATGGTGGTGACGACACCGGAATTGGGATTGAGTTTGGAAATGAAAACGGGTTTGGAGATCAGAGAGAATAATATAAAAGAAGGTGATGATGAAGAAGGTATGCTCTTGTGTTTTTTTTGGGTTTTTTTTTATGAAGAATGAAGGTATGAATAAAGAAGAAAAAGGTGATGATGTTGGTACTTGATAGTGATAGAAGAAGAAGGGTATGGTAGATTGATGGAGAAGAATAACGTAGAAGGATATTGAAATGCGAAATTATAAATTATTAAGAGTATTTTGGGTAGATACAAATAGTATTAAAATGAGAGTGTTTTGGATAGATGAAATATAAAATTGAAATTAGGGTATTTTTGGTAGATGAAAAATAATATTAAAATTAGGGTATATTTTGGGTAGATGAAAAATAATATTAAAATGATGGTATTTTAGATAAATTACATTAAGGATAAAAAAATATTTTTAAATAAATATTTTAGGAATCTAATTATAAAACTTATAAATTAAAAATATGCACAACTTAAGTGGCAAAACAAAACATGTGGGTATTTTCTATTGGGCCACGTCAAAAGGGTACAGAAACCCTCTATTTTCCGAAGGTTCCGAAGTAAAATCCTAAATATTATCGTCTCCGGTCTTCTATATAGGACCCTTTTTAAAAAAAAATATTGTTGGTTCTATTTGTAAAATCTCATCTAATTTCTTAATAACATTTAATTACTTCTTTCCAAAAATATCATTTAGTCAACATTTTCTAGAATCTTAATAATAATTATATATAATGATATTTTTGAAAAATTAGATTAAATGTTTACATTTCCAATATTATTAATAACATTAATCCACTTTCACTTCCTTCAAAAGAATCTTACATATAAAATTGAAAGAAGTATAACAGAATACTTTGTTCTTCAAAAAGTAGTAAATTAAATATTCAAGATTAGTTTTTCAGAAAATAGTTGTGTTATTTATTACAGTTAAAACTCTCATCACGAAGATACATATAGAGAATCCTAATTACTATGAGAATATTTAAAATCATAACTTCTCAAATGATAAGCTTAAACTAAAATTAGATAGACAGAAGATAAGATAAAATTAGAAAATATGATAATCATCTACTCAAATATAAAATACATATATTTTACGACACAAGTCATATTATCTCTTTATTTATTACAAGAACTCTTGGTTTCATTTTCTCTCCTTTCCAATCCATCCAAACACACATATATTGAAAAGAAATTTAAGAAAAAGAGGGACACTTTTCTAATTAATTTATTCTCTCTCATTTTTATTTATTTATTTTTTCATTAGCTTTCTCACATAACAAAAATACCCACTTATATTCCTAAAACCCCATTCGTTAACAGACCTGCGGTATGTAGCTCTCGAATAATCATGATTGTGGTGTCCACTTCCACTTGATTCGAAAACAATTTTGCAATTGTAATATTGATATATGATATACGATAGAACCGTTTAGATCGCTCTTACTGATTCCGCTTGATCTTATCATATTCATACTAACAGTGGACGCATGACCATTTTTTGAGTTCTTCTCTGCCGCAGGATTATCATAAACTATCTTCTTCTCTGGCTCTGGCTCTGGCTCTCGCAGTGATGAGTGGACTAGTATCTTCTTCACTAGCTCTTGCTGTCGCAGTGACAGCATCTTCCTTACCTGCGACTGCACAATCTTCTCACCTAGCTCTAGCTCTAGCCGTCGCGACATCATCTTCTCTACCTGCTCTGCCACCGACTTCTCTATCTCCTCTACCACCGACAATTTTAACATGGTACGGTAAGATTATTATAGTGTTTAATCAATGTATGTATGGATGGATTGGGTGATGAAGTTCAATACCACGGGCCTTCTCTATATATAGCTAATAGCTCCACGCTCCGGCTTATACTTACTACACTTTAAAGAATCTTTGTCTTCTGAAAATATACATGCGTTCTTCTTCCGCAATTCCTACTTCTTTTGTTTCCTTTTTTTTTTATAACCACGGATTAAACTTTCTAAAAATAGAAAAAGCATACTTCCTAAAAAAATTCTTGAAAAAGGGCTTATATATAAGAGCGGAGGGAGTAATAAGTTTCATTTCTGCTCTGATTATGGTTTATGATATTTTTGCTCTGATTGTTTTAAATCCAAAGTTTAGGGGGAGTTATGAATCTCACTTAATAATAAGTGAGAAGCTTGCTTTTAATTTTAAAAAGGGGTTATGCAATCCTCAATAGTTGCATCTCCTTCTTGTTTTTTTCTCAAAATTGTTACCTTCTTGCTTATGACAAAAATGGGGAGAAATGCACTTGTTAAGGAGAAATACAGTTGTGAATATTATTATTTGTTGTTGCAATCAATGATTATTTGTTCTTGCCATTAGTGTTGATATTGATCAGGAAAATTATGTAGTTCATATCCGAGGGGGAGTTTCCTCAATATGAACTAATTTCATCAACAAGAGGAACAACATGTGGATCAAACAAGTGATTGTTTTGTCATCATCAAAAAGAGGAGACCGTAAAATCAAGTTTCCAATAAGGTAAAAGTTTTGATGATGACAAAATAATTAAATCAAGTATTGAAGACAAAAAGGTTCAACAACAACATGGAAGATTCAAGTGCATTTATCCATTCTCAATTAATTTGTAATTGTAATTTATTTTTTAAGTTGAGAGTGGGTAGGATAGTTATTCTCTACTAAGGTTAATAATTTATATGTTTATTAGGTTGAGATTAACTTTGATTTATACTTGAGAAGAAAATAAAACAAAAATGGAAAACGAATTTTTCAAACTCTGACCAAAAGACTCGAGTAGTCTAAAAGACTCGAGTATTCCACTCGAGTGTTTTGAAAGACTCGAGTCTTTCTTGCAAAGTCAGAGATATAGTCGTTGTTTCCGCACTTTGACGCACCATCTGTCCAGCCTGGCCAAAGACTCGAGTATTGGCCTAAAAGACTCGAGTCTTTCGGGCCTGAAAGCAAATTAAAGACGTCGAAAGAGCACTAAAGTGGGAGTTAGGCTCCTCTGAATTCTTGGGCTATAAAATTTGGTGCTTGCCAAGTGCTAAACAAGGAGAACAACAACAACAAGCCTACGTTAATTTTCTCTTCTCAAGTATTATCTCTCAAACTCAATCTCTTACTCATATTGTTATTTTTCTTAGATTGAGTTTAGGTCTCAATTTTATTGAGCTGTGTTTAATTGTGCGAATTCATTGTGAAATTCGTAATACACATACAAATTAGATTGTTGCTAGAAGTCTTGGATTGGTTCCAAGCATTCCCTAAGTGTGTCTTAGGTGAATTGGAGTCTTGAGAGTTCTCAAGCAAAAGTCTAAGAGATTCTTAGCGTGGTGGATCTTTTGAAAAGATTCAAGGAGCTTAGAAAGTGTTTCTTCATTCACCAAAATCAAATTGGGGTAGAAATTCAAGAGTTTGATACATTCTTGGAAGGGTTAGGTTGAGTGAGGCTATCTCAATAATCCTTTGTAATTTTCTAACAATTTGATTAATTAAAAATCTCCTAAGGTGTGAGGACTGGACGTAGCTCTTTGATTAAGAGTGAACCAGTATAAAATTGGTTGTGTGTTGGTTTATTACTTTCCTTATTTTTTCTTGCACAACCAAACTAAAGTTTTCAAAGAAAAAGGGGTAATTTAATTGGGTAGTAATTCCGCAGCAATAAGTGTTTTTAAGTTGTTATATTTCATTATTAATTGCTTACTATTCAGTTATAATTGTGTCTGAACTGTTATTGATTAATTTGGGTGAAAGCTGCATATTTCAGAACTGATTTTTGTGCAACACTGCTCGAAAGACTACTCGAGGAGTTCATCAAGGACTCGAGTTGTTCATGCTCAAAGACTCTGAGTTGTTCTTGAAAGACTTGAGTATTTCGTGGTTTTTTCAGAAAAATCAGTTTTATCTATTTTCTTTTAATTCCATTTGAATTATTTGGTATTGTTATTTTCACTTACTATTCAACCCCTCTAATAATTGCTAAACCCGCTTGTTGGTTTCCAACACTGTCATTTATTAGTTACGTTAATAAACTTTGCTTGAAAACAAGCCATGCAAGCATACAATGTTTAGCTAGGAACGTTGAACTTGCCTAATACCATGCCCGATATATAATCATGATCCATGAATCAACCTTAGAATGTGTGTCAGATAGGAATCTGCCATCAGATTTTATGGTATACATAATACATCCCATCTGCATTTCTGTTTCCATTTGTTGTTATTAAAACCTGCTACTATTTTGTATCTTCTCTTGATGAATTAATTCCTTCCAGTACCAACTTGCATTATTCTTTTGCATTGACTAACCCCAACTATTATATTACTACCGTAGTAGTATATAGTATTTATATGTCCATTCTGACTTTGTTGACTCAATTAATCATTGCTTCAGTAGAAGTTGACATTCTTCTTGAACATTTTTGAGTTCTGAAGGAGTCATTTCTGGATGGCTTGCTTTTGTAGGATTTGCATCTTCATTTAGTTTGAAAGGAAGTTGAACATAAAAATCTGGATTTTTCCACATTGGAGCAGAATGAGAAAACAAATCATGACTGTCAGCACATAATTTTAAGAACTTATCCCTAACTGCTTCATAGGTTGGTGGTGCATCACTAGGCTAGTGAGAAAAGCCTGAGAATGCAACTGAATGACCTGAAATCTCTTTTGTATTTGAGTTCATGTGCTAGTATTTGAAGCTTTTCATTTTTTATTAGAGCATCTCTTCCAATGAGTATATCTTTTCCTGGGAGTTGGAGTTCGCTGCCTATAACTAACTTTCATACATATTGTGCAATTATGGAAGAATTTGATTCCAATCTTATTTTTTGTAATAAGATCGGTAGAGAAAGATTCTCCATTTGCAGCTATGAACTTTGTGATTTGTGTCTCTCATGCCTCTGAAGGAAGAATGGCAGGATTCATGATTGTTCGTTGTGCTCCTGTATCAAGAAAAGCAATGGCCTTGATTGGAACATGATACTTGGACTGTAGGAGGTAGCTAGACTTCTACATTTGGCAAAGGAGGATTATCTGGGCATAATGCATTTTCCTCAGATATAGAGACATTTTGTATCTCTAATATAGGAAAATGTTCTTGATCAGATTCATCAGTATCTTCAGTACTTTCTGCTTCTGATTCTGATTCTTCGAGCCCAAAGACAGTGAACTTGTCTGAGATCTCCTGCTCTTCATAAAGTGATGTTTTATTATATTAATTAACACGGGTATTTATAGCATATATTGATTCCAAAATTATTTTCTTCTTATATATTTTAGAAAAACACGTAAACATAATAGAAAAAAATAAGTTAAAGACATAGATAAACATGCATAATATCAATATATTGTATCGATGATTGATAAGTAACTAAGGAAAACACAATTAAAGATTTTTTTAGGCAATATTGCAATATGTATTAATTGTAATGATATGAAAATTTGTATAACATCAATTTGTAATTAATGAATGAATCATGAATTATACTCTGTTTCATTGAGTTTGGCCTTTTAGGCTTTTTTTTCTTGTTTCAAAATGTTTGGCCTTTTATATTTTCAATACACAAACATATTTATTTTTCCAATTTTAACCTTTCATTCAATCATTTCTCTTACTCCTCGTTAATTCTACTTTTATCATCTCTATCATCTCTAAACTACTATACATTAATTAATGGACACACTTACTAATAAAAATGAAATACTACTACAATTTTCAATAAGGATTAAATAGGGACATTTTGGACAAACCATACATAATACTTATAATAATCAAAACTTTCTTAATCTGTGTGTCTGGACCTGAAAGGTCAAACTCAATGAAACGGAGGAAGTATTAAACAGATACTCTCTTATTTTCATTGACTTGTTTGACTTTTACCAAGATAATGGGATGGAGGGAGTATACATTAATTTGATGTTCAAATAACTCAACAGTATAAATATTATTGTCTTCGGTTTTCTATATAAGACCTTTTAAAAAAAAATAAAATTGTTGGTTCTATTTGTAAAATCTCATCTAATTTCTTAATAACATTTAATTACTTCTTTTAAAAAATATCATTTAGTCAACACTTTCTAGAATCTTAATAATAATTATAATGGTATTTTTGAAAAATTAGATTAAATGTTTACATTTTCAATATTAATAATAACATTAATCCATTTTCTTAATGGACGTAAATTTCCTAAAAAAATCTTACATATAAAATTGAAAGAAGTATAACCAAATACTTTGTTCTTCAAGAAATTGTAAATTAAATATTTAAGATTAGTTGTTCAGAAAATAGTTATATTATTTATTACAATTAAAGCTCTCATCACGAAGATAAAGAGAGAGAATCCTAATTACTAAGAGAATATGTAAAATCATAACTTCTCAAATGATAAATTTAAACTAAAATCAGATAAACACAAGATAAGATAAAATTTGAAAATATGATAATCATCCACTCAAAGATAAAATACATATATTTTACAACACGAGTCATCTTATTTCTTTATTTATTATTACACAAACTCTTGTTTCATTTTCTCTCATTCCCCATCCATCCAAACACATATCTTGAAAAGAAATTAAAAAAAAAAAGAAAAAAGAAAGAAAGAAGAGGGACACTTTTCTAATTAATTTCTTCTCTCTCATTTTATTTATTTATATTTTCATTGGCTTTCTCACATAACACAAATACTCACTTGTATTCGTAAAACACAATCAGGCCTGTGGTATGTAGCCATGTAATAATCATGATTTTGATGTCCACTAGCAATTGTGATGTCCACTTGATTCGCGATCAAATTTGCAATTGTGATATTGATATACGATAGAACCGTTTAGATCGCCCTTGCTGATTCCGCTTGATCTTATCATGTTGATACTAACAGGACTAGACGCATGACCATTTTTTGGCTTCTTCTCTGGCTTAGGAGTATCATAAAGTTTCTGCTTCTCTGCTCGCTCCAGCTCTTGCAGTAGCAGTAACAGCTTCGTCTCTTCATGCGCCTCCTCATTCAGCAGTGACATCTTCTTCTCTTCCAGCGACTGCTCAATCTGCTCTTGCCGTCGCAGTGACGGCTTCTTCTGTGTATGCGATTGCTCAATCTTTATTAGCTCTTGCGGTCGCATTAAAAGCCAAAACGTCTTCTCTAGCTCTTGCCGTAGCAGTTGCCTCTTCTTCTCTGACTGCTTAATCTCCTTCTTTATCTCTTGCAGTGACATCTTCTTCTCTACCTGCAGCTCTGCCACCGAGTGTATCTTCTCCTCCTCTTATGACGCAGAAAATTATTATATTATAGTGTGGAATCAATGTATGGATGGATTGGGTGGTGAAGTTCAATATCACGGGCCTTCTCTATATCTATATATAGCTCCACGCTCCGGCTTATAAAGAATCTTTGTCTTTGAGAACATACATGCGTTCTTCTTCCGCAATTCCTACTTTTTTTTTTTTAAACTTTCTAAAAATAAAAAAAAAAAAACATAATAAGTTTCATTTCTTTTCTATCTCCAAAATATAAAAATAAATATTTCAATGGTTTCTGTCTATATTTAGTTAGCATTTTACTTTTTTTTTTAAGTATGACTTGCACTCCCTCGGTCTTAATAAATAAATAAAATTTTTAAAAGTCAAAATAAAAAGACATGCATTTAATAGTTTGTCTAACGTATCATTCAATTATCAAAAAATTAATTTAATATATTTTGTATTGATCAACCAATCACAATTCAATAATTACAATGTCTAAGTTTTTTCAATAATTATTTTAACTTTAATTTGAGACAATTTTTTTTATTTTTATCATCTTTATGAGATGAAGAAAATATTTTTTAATGTTTTATCTAACAAATCAACTAATCATCTACTCAATAATTTAAGACATTATTTATTCATCATTATCGAATCAAACTCATCATAATATAGAATTTTCAAATATTTTAATTTATTATTAAAGTTCAATTTGTGATAATATTCTTTATAAAATTTTTACCTCTTGTTTTTTAGGATAGAAGAAGTATATATTCTCAAGGATTAAATTTTTTTCCCACAAAGCAAATACTATACTAATCAGAATCTAAATTAAATTTGACAGGTATAACATTCCTGGCAGGCAAATGGACTGCGATTGTCCCGACATACCAGCACGGGTTTTTTCAGCATGCTTTGTCCTCACTCGCATGCTTCCGGGGAAAACTTCCGGAGAGGTCACCCATCCCAGAATTACTCCAAGTCAAGCACACTTAACTATGAAGTTCTTAAGTGGTGAGCTACCGAAAAGAAGATGCATCTTGTTGATATGGATAGTACCAATCAATTCATTCAAGTCTTCCTGTATGTACTATGTAGTCTCATTCCTACACAGTCTCAGGATCACCCTCTCATTCCGGTGTGTCGGTCCATTCATGTACCCCTCCCTTAAAAGCCTTACCGGGAACCGCTCCTTGTCCGTGCCTCTTACACCGGCGATCACTAACTCCCTGCCCTCATCAACATTGACAAATAGTAAGATTGTTCCAGCACTGTTGATTAGTTATTACCATCTCCCTTCACAATTAAAACGTTGCTTCATTTATTGTTCATTGTATCCCAAGGATTACTTATTTGACAAAGATGAATCAGTTTTACTCTGGATGGCGGAAGATCTCATAGAGCAACCAAAGACAGAAAAGACTATTGAAGAAGTCGGTCACGAATGTTTTGATGATTTAGCTTCCAGATTGTTCTTCAAACAGTATAATACTAATAACAAGTATTTTGTGATGCACGACCTCATGCATTACTTAGCAACATTCGTTGCTGGTGAATTTTATTCTCAAGTAGGAGAACTAGGAGATGCAAATGAGACTAGTATGATGACCCGTCATTTGTTATATCCAATTTTAAGTTACGGTAGCCCAAAATTTGTTGATGCTATAGGTAGAGTAAAATCTTTGAGTACATTGCTTTCAATCGGTTTCGACTTCAACTTTCAAAATCCAACAATTTCCATACTAGCCGCGCTCAAGTGCTTAAGAGTTTTATTTGTCCTTTACTTCCTTTAGAGCTCTCAATGTATTACCTAATTCAATAGGCGAGTTGACCAATTTGTGTTACTTGAATCTATTTGGGACTAGGATCACGACCTTATCAGAGTCATTGGTTCACTTGTATAATCTTGAAACATTGAAATTGTCAAATTGTGCTAAACTGACCATTCTGCCCAATAGTATGCAAAATCTTGTGAACTTGTGACATCTTGATATTTTGGGAACTTGTCTAGAAAAGATGCCACCAAGAATGAGCAAATTAAAAAATTTGCAATTTTTAAGTAACTTTGTCGTGGGATTGCAAGAAGAGAATGGGATATCAAAGCTTGTTGAACGTTTCAGATATTACTACATTAGAGACCTTAAGTGAAGATTTCCAATGCTATTTGCGCATAAAGATGTGATGTTAATCTTATGTTGACACTTGACAAATGGTATCAGAGCGGCTCCTCTCCCAGTACGGTGTGGTTCGGGGACGAACCAGGCGAAAGCTGGTGGGCATGTAACACCCGGGCTGATGAGGGCGAGGAGTGATCGCCGGTGCAAGAGGCACAGACAAGGTGTGACTTCTGGTAAGACTTCTAAGGGAGGGGTACATGAATGAACCGACATACCAGAATGAGAGGGTAATCCTGGGATTGTGTAGGAATGAGAGTACATAGTACAGGAAGACTTAAATGAATTAATTGGTACTACCCATATCAAGAAGATGCATCTTCTTTTCGGTTGCTCATCACTTAAGAACTTCATAGTTAAGTGTGCTTGACTTGGAGTAATTTTGGGATGGGTGACTTCCTGAGAAGTTTTCCCTGGAAGCGTGCGAGTGAGGACAAAGCACGCTGAAAAGACCCGTGTTGGTTTGTCAGGACAGTCACAATTCATTTGCCTTCCGGGGATGTTACAACAAGTGTAAACCACTTAATTTAAAGATGACAATTTGGTTTACCCGATCGGGTTCGGGTTTCCCATTTCAAGGTCGGGCCAAAATCGAACTCTACAAAAAATTGTTTGAATGAAATTTGAACCAAAAATCATCTAGCTAACTTGAATGACAAATGACTTTTTAAACTAGTTCGAACCATTTTTAGGTAATATTAATTGTCCAGTCCTAAGCCTAGACGAATTCATGCTTTATTATTAATAGGGCTAAAAAAGTATGGGATTTAATCAAGTTATATTTTCAAATTCTAAACCAGCTTATATATTGAATTTATTCGGATCGGTTCAATCGAACTAAATTTTTTTGCCAACTCATATACAAACAAATTTGCAAATGTGATATATAATAGAATGGGAAGGCTCCCATGCATGTTTAATTAAACCATGCATCGGTGCATGGTTTAATTTTTTTTTTGTTTTTCAAATTTTTTAATACAGATTTATTCAGAATATTTTTTAACACAAGTTTGTATATAGATTTATTAGAATCTGTAAATTTTGAATACAGTTTTACTCAATACAGTTTTTTAAGAACACAGTAAAAAAAAATTAAATCCAAATTATAAAAATCACTTCATATCCGTAAAAAAGAAAACACATAGAATATTTTTTAATTGATTAAATTTTTAAAAAATAAATAAAAAACCCAGAAATAAAAACATGCACTGAATACATGCTATCTTTTTTATGCACCGGAGCCACTGCCATATGACAGAACCATTTTGATCGCCCTCAGCGATTCCACTTGATCTTATTACACTAACAGATTACGTAGTTTGTTGGCCGCTCATGCTATACTTATAACTATTGTTTGGTGCAGGTGCAGCAGCAACATTATTACGAGGATGGAAGGACTGAGGCGGGGCAAACTCAGTTCTAAGTCAATGAACTCAGTTCTGTTGAAGTGAACAAACTCAGGCGCAAACTCAATAGTCTTGATGAATTCACCGAACTCAGACGGACGCAGAGTTCTCTGGAATTCAAGGAGCCTATTTTGGATGGTGGAAGAACACCCAGGCGACGCATTTGCTTTCTTCTTCTGAAGGCGGTCATGGCCTACCAATACCACTTGCTTTAATTTCTTCTGATTTTCTGAATGATGTCTATATTTGTATTAATGTATGGAGAGGCCTCCGATTGAGTGAATAAGTAATAAGGTCAGCACCACAGCCCCCTCTTTCTCTCGCTCTCTCTCTCTCTCTCTCTATATATATGTATATATATAGCTCCAGCTTATCCGATACAAAGAATCTTTGTCTTTGACAACATGCGTTCTTCTTCCGCAATTCTTACTGTAATTTTCTTTCTGCCTTCTTTTAACATTATACTCTCCTCTCGTATCCTATACTTAACACTCTTTTAAGAAAAAAATTGATCCTATTCATGGAATAATATTCAAATTTTCAAAATCATTTAATTACTTAATTCAAAAAATATTCAAATTTAGTCCATACTTTCTAGAATCTCACTTTAAAAAAGTATATTAATTAAATGTTTGCATTTAATTTCCTTATAGCACTAACAACCTTGACTAATTTCCTTGATAGGGGTAATTTTACCCAAAAAAGTCTTACATATAGGATAGAAGAGACATCCTTTATTATAAGTCACATTTTTTAAAGTTTCATTATCCCTAATTATAAGTCACTTGAGAATATCTTGATAATAGCATTGGCAAAACGGGCCAGCAATTTTTTGCAGGCAGGATACAAAATTTGGCAAAAAAAATTTAATCATGCTCGCCTGCCCCTCCCATTATTTTTAGCGGGCTGGCCGCCCCTGGGCTTGAATATTAAAAAATAAAATAAAACTACCTTAGTGACAACTTTTTATAAAAAAAAACAAAATTATACTAAAATAAAGAAGAAAATATTAATAAAACCACGGATCGCCCTGCCCACACTTAGGGCGTGCAGGGCCTGAAAATTAGGTCCTAAATATTTTTACGGGCGGGCATGCCCGACCCCATTTTTTGCAGGCCAAGTGCGGGCGCGGACCATGCCCGCCCACTTGCCCATTTTGCCAATGCTACTTGATAGTATCAAAGAGTTTATATCAAATATACTCCTCGTGATTTTACAGAAATAATAGGGCGGACAATTGTTACGATATAGGGAGAAGAGAAATGAATAAAGTTGTAAAATTTTAAATAAAGATAATTTTGGAATGTTAACATTTTTTAGATAAATTTTGGTGGACACCCAACTAATACTCTTTTGCAAGACTTGCTTAAATTTTAGGCTACTTATATATATACTTTCATAAAAATTCTGATATTTCTCTTACCAAATAATATAATGCAGCAACTATTAATGCAACAAATCCTTTATAGAAGATGTGGTCTTTGTTGTGTACTTTGATGTTCGATTGTCTGTTTATTAATAAAATTTCTTTGTTTGCCGTTAAAAAAAAATAAAATAATGCAGCTACTATTCAAAACATATACATTAAACGTTTTAATCTTGCGAAATCTTTGAACTCCGTTAATAACAAATACACATCTATTTGAATCAATTGGGAACTGATTTTTTCTTATAAAAAAATTTGGAGCTGATTTCTGCCTAGTACTGTCCGTTGCATAAGAAGATGAATAAGCTGTAAAGAGCAATTGCAATTTGAGAACAAGTGTATGTATATGATGAGAGAGGATCATCATTCTCTCTTGAGCACAGAATAATGCATTATTCCAAATAAATCTCTTGTGTGTATGCCAAAGTTTTGCAATCTGTCCTGTATTAGTTACGGTAATAAACTTTGCTTGAAAACAAGCCATGCAATCATACTATGTTTAGCTAGGAACGTTGAACTTGCCTCATACCATGCCCAATATATAATCATGATCCTTGAATCAACCTTAGATTGTGTGTCAGGTAGGAATTTGCCATCAGATTTTATGGTATACATAATACATCCCATCTGCATTTTTGTTTCCATTTGTTGTTATTAAAACCTGCTACTATTTTGTATCTTCTCTTGATGAATTAATTCCTTCCAATACCTACTTGCATTATTCTTTTGCATTGAGCAACTCCAGCTAGTATATTACTACTGTAGTAGTATATAGTATTTATATGTCATTGCTGTTTTATTATATTAATTAACACGGGTATTTATAGCACATATTAATACCAAAAATATTTTCTTTTTATATATTTTAGAAAAACAGGTAAACATAGTAGAAAAAAATAAGATAATGATAAAGATCTAGATAAACATGCACAGTATCATATACATTAATTTGATGTTCAAATAACTCAACACTATAAATATTATTGTCTTCGGTCTTCTATATAAGACCCTTTAAAAAAAATATTGTTGGTTCTATTTGTAAAATCTCATATAATTTTTTAATAACATTTAATTACTTCTTTCCAAAAATATCATTTAGTCAACACTTTCTAAAATCTTAATAATAATTATAATGGTATTTTTGAAAAATTAGATTAAATGTTTACATTTATAATATTACTAATAACATTAATCAAAATCCTCAAAAAAATCTTACATATAAGATTGAAAAAAATATAACCGAATACTTTGTTCTTCAAGAAATTGTAAATTAAATATTCAAGATTAGTTGTTCAGAAAATAGTTACGTTATTTATTACAATTAAAGCTCTCATCACGAAGATACATAGAAAGAATCCTAATTACTACTAAGAGAATAAGTAAAATCATAACTTCTTAAATGATAAATTTAAACTAAAATTAGATAAACATAAGATAAGATAAAATCGAAAAATATGATAATCATCTACTCAAAGATAAAATACATATATTTTACAACACAAGTCATATTATCTCTTTATTTATTACACAAACACTTCTTTCATTTTCTCTCCTTTCCTATCCATCCAAACACACATATCTTGAAAAGAAATTAAATTTAAAAAAAAAAAGAGGGACATACACTTTTCTAATTAATTTCTTCTCTCTCATTTTTATTTATTTATATTTTCATTGCCTTTCTCAAATAACACAAATACCCACTTGTATTCGTAAAACTCAATCGTCTCAACCTCTGATTATTCATCAGAGCAAGCTCGGAAATCGTTAATGGGATTGCGGTATGTAGCTCTGTAATAATAATCATGATTGTGATGTCCATTTCCACTTGATTTGAAAACGTGATATTGATATTCATATTCATATTTTTTATGATTGTATTTTTGGCGTATTGGAATCTCTCCATTCCTTTGGGTGTATTTCTTTCCCAAAAGGTTATCTTATGTTTGGAATGAATTTTTTGCTTATCATCATGAAAAAAAATATACGAAAGAACCATTTAGATCGCCAAAACTGATTTCCGCTTGATCTTATCATATTCATACTAACCGTGGAGGCATGAGCATTTTTTGAGTTCTTCACTGGCGCAGGAATATCATAAAGTATCTTCTTCTCTGGCTCTGGCTCTCACAGTGATGAGTGGACCAGTATCGTCTTCTCTAGCTCTTGCAGCTTCTTCTCTTCCTGCCACTGCACAATCGTCTTCTCTATCTCTTGCTGTCGCAGTGACAGCTTCTTCTTTGCCTGCGACTGCACAGTCTTCTTCTCTAGCTCTTGCAGTCACAGTGACATCTTCTTCTCTATCTGCTCTGCCACCGAGTACGTGTATCTTCTCCCCCTCTTATGACGCAGAAAATTATTATATTATAGTGTGGAATCAATGTATGTATGGATGGATTGGGTGATGAAGTTCTATACCACGGGCCTTCTCTGTATATAGCTCCACGCAAAGACAAGATAAAACTAAAATTAGATAAACATAAGACAAGATAATAAAATTAGAAAATATGATAATCATCCACCCAAAGATAAGATACATATCTTTTACAACACAAAGTCATATTATATCTTTTTTTTATTACACACTCTGATTCTTACCAACCTTGGTTATATTGGGTTGGAAGTCGTTAACAGGGAGCAGCTCTGTAATAATGATGATTGTGATGTCCACTTGATTAGCAAACAAATTTGCAATTGTGATATTGATATACGATAGAACTGTTCTTATATATGACTGAACCGTTTTGATCGCCTTCAACATTTCCACTTGATCTTATCATATTCATACTCACAGTAGACTCATAACCATTTGTTGTTGCAGGTGCAAGAGGAGGAATAGGAGGAGGATGGACTACTTTACCATTTTTAGTCAGAGGAATTTCACGAATTATCTTCCCATCTGACTTATTAAAAACTACCAACGTCTGTGGCAGTGTGTAGTCGCCAGGCGGCAAAATAAGCCTCTCTTTTGACATGGTACGCACGGTAAGATTATTAATTGTGTGGATTGGAATCAATGTATGGATGGATGGGAGAGGCCTCCGATTGAATGGGTGATGAAGTTCTATACCACGGGCCTTCTCTTTATATAGCTCCAGGCTCCGGCTTATACTACACTATAAAGAATCTTTGTCTTTCGGAACATACATGCGTTCTTCTTCAGCAATTTCTCTACCCGTAAAAATACTCGCAACGGATATCCGCACTATTCCCTTGCGAGTGGGAACGAGTATTGTGATACCCGCCCCGCGAGTACCCGTATATATAAAATAATATTTTATCAATAAATATTATATATATATATTAAGATTTTTTTATTACTTTGAGAATATGTAAATTTTATTTTATTTATATTTCATATTGAATTTTAATGATAAAATTATAATGATAAACATTTATCATATGTATGTAATTATTTATCTTATAATTATTTTTATTTATAATGATTATTACAAAATATATAATTATATAATAAAAGTTTAAAACTTGTAGATACTCACGGGTACCCGTTACCCACACTAATACCCGTAAATACCCGCGGGTATGAGCATGGGTATGCACTACTCGCGCTCTTGAGTACTCATGCCCATCCCTAGTTAAACTTTCTATAAATAGAAAAAACATAAAAAGTTTCATTTCTTTTTACTCTCTAAAATAAACTCCCTCAATTTCATTGAGTTTAACCTTTTAGGCTTGGACATACAAATTAAGAAAGTATTGATTATTGTAAGTATTATGTATGGTTTATCAAAAATGCCCCTATTTAATCATTATTGAAAATTGTAGTAGTATTTAATTTTTATTTGTAAGTCTTTCCATTAATTAATGTATAGTGATTTAGAGCTGAGAGAGATGATAAAAGTATAATTAATGAGGAGTGAATAAAATGATTGAATGAAGTTTAAATTGGAGAAAAAAAATATGTTTATGTATTGAAAATGTAAAAAGCCAAACATTGTGAAACAAGAAAAAAAAAGCCTAAAAGATCAAACTCAATGAAACAGAGGAAGTAAAAAAAACACATTTCAATGCTTTCTAACTATATTTAGTTAGCATTTTTATTTTTTTTTAAGTATTACTTACACTCCCTCGGTCTTAAAAAATAAATAAATAAAATATATTTTTTAAAAGTCAAAATAAAAGGACATGCATTTAATAGTTTGTCTAACACATTATTCAATTATCAAAGAATTAATTTAATATATTTTGTATTGATCAACCAATCAAATTCAATATTTACAATTTCTAAGTTTTTTCAATAATTATTTTAATTTTAATTTGAGACAATTTTTTTTATTTTTTATCATCTTTATGAGATGAAGAGAATATTTTTTAATGTTTTATCAAACAAATCAACTAATCATCTACTCAATAATTTAAGACATTATTTATTCATCATTATCGAATCACACTCATCATAATATAGATATTTCAAATATTTTAATTTCTTATTAAAGTTCAATTTGTGATAATATTCTTTATTAATTTTTTACCTCTTGTTTCAAATATTCTTTATTAATTTTTTACCTCTTGTTTTTTAGGACAGAAGAAGTATATATTCTCAAAGGATTAAATTTTTTTTCCCACAAAACATCTACTAATCAGAATCTAAATTAAATTTGACAAGTGTAACCCACTTAATTTAAAGATGACAATTTGGTTTACTTGATCGGGTTCGGGTTGCCCATTTCAAGGTCGGACCAAGATCGAACTCTGCAAAACTTGTCTGAATGAAATTTGAATCAAAAATCATCTAGCTAACCTGAATAACAAATGACTTTTTAAACTAGTTCGAACCATTTTTAGGTAATATTAATTGGCCAGCCTGAAGCCCAGACGGGTTCATGCTTTATTATTAATGGGGCTAAAAAAGTATGGGATTTATTATATTTTCAAAGTCTAAACCCGCTTATATATTGAATTTATTCGGATCGGTTCAGTCGAAGTAATTTTTTTAGCCAACTCATATACTAAGTCTTAGGTCTATAATTCAATTCTTGGAAACTTCGTTAAGTTGATTATTGACAAAACTACTAGATTGATCCTGTAAGTTATTTTTTGGTTGCGATTTCGTCCCTTAACTTTTTTTCGTTTCAAATAAATCCGAAAGTTTGTAACTTGTTTCAAATAAATCTTTTCATCCAATTTTGTCTTAACACCATTAATGGGAGTCTCCTATGTGGCAACCATTGGTCTTACATGGCTAAACTCAATGTTACACCCTCAAAATGATGTCATATGAGGTCAAAAGAGAAAACCAAAATAGTTAGGGATAACCCAATAATAAGCTTCTATTTTGGCCTCATACGACATCGTTTTGGGGTGTAATGTTGAGTTTTAGCCTTGTAAGACCATTGGTTGCCACGTAGGAGACTCTCATTAACGGTGTTAAGATAGAATTGGACAGAAGAATTTATTTGAAACAAGTTACAAACTTTTGGATTTATTTGAAACGAAAAAAAGTTAAGGGACGAAATCGCAACCAAAAAATAACTTACAGGACAAATCTAATAGTTTTGCCATGATTATTTGTGTGGCAAAAACTTTGCTAATAAAAAAAAAATCAA
This sequence comes from Crotalaria pallida, assembly GCA_037953625.1. NCBI lineage: Eukaryota > Viridiplantae > Streptophyta > Magnoliopsida > Fabales > Fabaceae > Crotalaria > Crotalaria pallida. The sequence goes on from CM075656.1 coordinate 88,225,162, forward strand.
AATCTAAATTTGGAATGATGTCAAAGTGACATTAATCAATCTTGCAATAATACCAAAATTATGAATTTAACTTGACGCAAATAATCCATTTGCTAAGAAGTTAATTATAGTGATAATTTATGAAAAAATTGTAATTTTTTTGTATTTTCAATATATTGAAAAATGCAAAGTTGTGATTATTTTTATAATACTAAAATTTTTAATAAATACTCTTAAAACACTTATTGTTGGTCTACTGGCAAATATATCGGGTCATTAAGTAATAAAGAGTAAGTAAATTATCGTTTTCACATGGGATTACAAATTGTTTCTAATAATTCTTAGGCAAATAGTAATTACTACGTGAAACTTGAGTTTGGTTTATTTTATTTAATAGAAAATAAAGTAAGATTGAAAACAGAAAATAAAGATATTGAGAAACAATTGTGGAAAAGGTTAGGAACATGGTTTCATTGCAGGACCTATGTTACTAGTTATGAATCTCAGTTTTCCATTAAATCCACGACATTCCAGAGGTAGTAAAAACCAGATTTCTCTGCGAAATTACGTTTCTTACCTCACAACCCTTAATTCCTTAAGCAACCAATAATTCAGAACACTGGAATAATAAAGTCATATAAGCCCTAACTGTATCTCTAAACATTAGGTGGTTATAATAATGTTTGATTGAATGACCTATTTTAATTATCAGATTTCTCTTGTCTAATTAGAGATCCAGAGCAAAACATTAATTGATCAAGTTCATGAATTGTAACTAAAACACAATCAAACAATAGATTTAAATGAAAAACATTAATTCATAACTTCATAAACCGATTAGAATCCATACAATTACACCATATTTCTAATAAGAGGTTTAGTTACACATAATGGGAGAAGAAATACAAGAATTAAGAGAAGAACTCATAATCATAGACAATAATGAATTTACACCAAGAGATCTTCAAACCTTCAATTGGATTGCTCCATTGTTGATCTACAATCCTTGCCTTGCCTCCTTGCTCTCAATTATATGTTTATAACCTCTCTTCTCTAATCCTAATTGTATTCACTAATCTCTGTTGTATCTGAATTGCTCTAACCTAATAACAAAGCCCCTATTTATAGGCTAAAACAAAACCCAAAACAAATCCTAAATAAATCTATCTATAAATAAATTTATCTAAAATATATCAGAATCCTCAAAAACCAAAATAGATAGGCCCAACTCGCAGAATGATTTAGAATTTGGCACGTAACACTCATGCATGGGCGTGTCATTCCCCACGCCTGGGCGCAGATGCCCCTGAACTGGTGCACTTTTGATTAATTGATTTTTGACTTTTGCACCCAACTTCTGGCATTTGAACCCCTTCACGTCTGGGCGTGGCTGTCACACACTTGGGCGTGGACAACATTTATGAACAACATTTTTCTCCATTTCAGCTCCAATCTCATGGTCTTTAAAGCTCATTTCAATTCCAAAGCACAAATCATCAAATAAAGCTCCAAATTGCTGAAATCAAACCCAAAACGAATCAAAACGTTCAAGATTCTAAATTACATAATAAAATCCTAATATTTACTTAAGAAACAAGTCAAATCCATAGTAAAAAGGAGTTAATTAATGCTCAGAATCATCATATATTAGACCCAGATCATTTATTAACAAACACTTATTACCAAAATGCACGTCTAACTTTAAAGGCACCAGGAGTCATTTCATACTGCTCATCACTTAATGCTTTGTTTGGTTGCACGTGAGAAAATGAGAAGAGAGAAATAGGGAAGAAAGAAGTAGGAAGAGAGATTATAGGAAGAAAATGAGTAGAGTTTGTGGTTGTTTGGTATGAGAGAAAATGTGAAGAAATAGGGAAGAGAGAAAAGTTAAGTTTTCTTTCCTTTCGTTTGGTTGGAGAGAAAAGTGGAAAGAGAGAAAACAATAAATTTGTCAAAAGACAACTACACCCTTATTTTACAAAATATAAATAAATATATTTTTTCTTTTTCACATGTATGTATATTTAAAATAACAAAAAAATATTTTTTACTTCGATTTTTTTTGTTTAATAAAAATTTCGAGTCCAAAATATTAAAAAAAACAATTTTTTTATTGAAATAAAAATGCTTTATTTTTTTAATAAAAAAAATTAAAAAAGGTCAAATAAAGTGAATAAGTGAAGGACAGATGAGTAATTTTATCTGTCAATTTCAGTTTTCTCTCCATTCTCTCTTCTCTTGAGGAGAGAAAACTTTTTATCATGGGACCCATCACATTTTCTTTCTTCCCTGTTTCTCTCCTCAACCAAACGGAGAGAAAACTCCCTATTTTCTCTTTCCCTAAAATCCATTTCCCCAAAATCACCCCAACCAAACAAAGGGTTAAGGAGTAAGTAGTGTTGGTCAATTTGATCTCAAGATTACAACAAAATCATTCCCAAAAAAAAATCATTAACCTTTTTTTTTGGTTAGGAACCAAAATTGACCTCAAGGTACAAAATCAAACATGAAATTAGTAATATCATGAAACAAATTGATGTTTTATACGTGATTTGAACCGAATTAATCATCAAGAATAATTTCTTGGATCTTATTTCAAAAAAAAAATAACTTTTTGGATATAAAAAATATAGGTTTTATTTTAGTGCCACTTAATTTTTAAAAGGTACCCGTACCATTTTAAAAATACCAATCCAAATATGATAACAAGTATAACAATTAAGTACAGTTAATGTCTATATGTAAAATGAGATGTTTAATGACATGTCACGAATTAAGAATTGTTTTGCAAATTTAAAAAACTTCAACACATTTATAACATTTAATCATATCTACAATTATGAATTAAAAATTAAAATAAAAATCCTAAATTGTACAAGCCAAAAACGTTCATCTTCTTTGTTATAGAATTTGAGAGAATTGAAGTTAATGGCAGTTTGTCCATTGCCGCCATTTATTATGGTTTTGTTTGCCTTTGCTGTTTATGTTATTGTTCCAGTTCCTATAGTTGCTCACATGTTCATCGCTGCAGTCGCTATCCTCTGCCTCGGTTACTGTTGCAGCAAAACAAGGAAGAAGCAGGATCGTGGGCCCCCCTTCATAGTCTCTGTTCAATTCGTTCTTCGTTCATCGTTGTGCAAAGGATGTTCATCGCTGTCACCGCCGTTCTATTGTTTCACCAAAAGGAGGAAGATGGATATGTTTTTATTTGTTTGTCTTTTTCCTTAAAAAATGGTTATAACAATAAATTAAATTAAAAAAAAAACTAAACCTAACATAACATAAGAGTACCATGTAGTTCAAGAGAGATTTCATGAAGAAGATTATATCTCAATCTCATTCTGGGATTCTTATTTGAATAACTAGGATTAAGATTATGATTATAATTTCATAATTTTTTTATTAATTTTTATTGTAGCTATGGTTAATATAGGTTAAATAAGTTAATTTGATAAATTTGTTAAACAATTTTCTAAATTATAATAAAATAAATATGAAATAGATGTGTGGTAGTTAAGATGATATGACACATCATGAGACAACCTTATATTGATTGGATTAAATTATCTTAGATGTCATAATAGGTCCAATCAAAATAGCACTCATACCATTCACAATTAAAAGGCACCCAAGTTTAATTATGCCATCAAGGTTTTTTTTTTTTTTTTTTTTAAAAAAAGGCAGCCAAGTTTTTCCCAAAAAAATATAGACAAAAACAATATTCAAACTTCAAATTCAAACTATTTTTTCCTAGAGTAGTGTATGGTAAAAGAAGCCTAGAGGCCTTGAATATTCTTCGTTTAATTATGTATTTAATTCTTGAATTTTAAGATCATTTTTTCATAGGCCTTATTCTTTTTTTCAATAGCTCACTTCTCGAAATTACTTTTGCATTTGTCATATACCTATTTTCCCAATTCTGATCAAATTTTGTTGAGATGTTATACCGGAATCCTAGTTAATTAGATGCAAGAGATTAATAATAACGTGATGCAACGTGGAGAAAGCCGATCTATTTTTCCAATCTTTTTTTTTCTTTTTCTTTTTTAAAACTAAAAATATAAAAATTAATTTTTATAACTTAAAAAAAAAAAGACACCTTCTGCATTCCAGACTTATGAGTGCAAAAAAATACACTGATGTTACATGTACATCCAAAATTGACATCTGGATATACATTTATTTATCTTATATGTAAAAGGTTATACATCATGATGTCAATTCTGGATTTACATATAACACTTCTACATAAAAGATCTAAAATCTTAGAGATCTAGTTTTTTTTACCCAAAAAAAAATCCAAATATCCTCAAATATGTACTCTTTTTTTTCCCTATTTTTTACGCTTTGTATCTTTAGGGGTAGCGAACGATTTTTAAAATTACACATGTTGATCCCTTGAATACTAATATTTTGTTCAACATGCTAAGGTCGGACGTATATATAACTTTTTAACATACGCGACAACGGTGGCATAAAAAAAAAGGTTTGCTTAACCTCTGAGGATAAGAGGTAAAAAAGTAGAAAAAAAGTCTTGAAATACTAACCCACTAACTCTTAAAGTATTAAATATTTAATCTTTCAATGCAAAAATACTTTTTTTAATCTCTTATCCTCAGCCCTTAAGAAAATCCAAAAAAAAATTATCCAAATTACTAACCCTAAGTGAATGTGTAATTTTTGCATATACCCTTAAGGGGAATAGTATATTTATCCAATGTTGTTTTTGATGCATTGAGGGAGAAGTACAAACTTTCAAGTGACAAAACATTTGATACTCTGGTCAAGTTAGTCTCTAAATTTGTGGATCATTATGATAGGGATTAATGTGAGACACGTTTTGCTATTTGAGAGACTAATTTGAAATTTCAATAATTTTATGAACTAATTTAGTTGATAACCACAAAATCAAGGACCAATTTGATCATTTTCTCATTGGGAAATCTACTGGGACTAATAGATGTGTAATAACATATACACATCTATTTGTATCGATTGGGAGTTAATTTTTGTCTGCCCATTGCATGAGAAAATGATTAAGCTGTCAAGACCTATTGCAATTTGAGAGCAAGTGTCGATGATCATCTTTCTCTCATGAGCAAATAATAATGCAGTCCAAATCTCTTGAGTGTATACCAAATTTTTGCAATCTGTGTCCTGTGTTACGTTAAACATGGAGTAATTTGGTGTCCAAATATATAAAAATAAATAAATAAATAAATAAATAAAATCCTCAAAATAATATTACACATAGGATCGAAAGAAGTATAACCACATACTTTGTTCTTCTAGAAGTAGTAAATATTCAAGATTAGTTGTTTAGAAAATAGTCATGTTATTTATTCCGATTAAAACTCTCATCATGAAGGATATAAAGAGAAAATCCTAATTACAAAGAGAATATGTAAGATCATAATAACTTCTCAAATGATAAACTTAAACTAAAATTAATTAAACATAAGATAAGACAAAATTAGAAAATATGATAATCATCAACTCAAAGATAAAATACATATCTTTTACAACGCAAGTCATATTATCTCTTTCTTTATTACACAAACTCAATTTTGTTTCATTTTCTTTCCTTTCCCATTCATCCAAACACACATATATTGAAAAGAACTTTTTTTTTTTAAAAAAAAAGGACACTTTTCTAATTAATTTTTTCTCTCTCATTTTTATTTATTTTCTTTCCACCGACTTTCTCACCTAATAAAAATACTCATTTATATTAGGAATTATGATAAATAGACCTACAAAATCAACCTACAAACAAACCTCCGTAATAAGAAAGTGACAGATGCCATTTGTTAACCAATTAATGACACATGTCACATCTTTTATATGTGGTATAGGTTTATTTGTAGATTAATTTTGTAGGTGTATCAATCATTTTTGTTATATTAGCATAACCAATAGTTTGATTCTTACCAACCTCGGTAATATTGGGTCGGAAGTCGTTAATGGGAGCAGCTCTGTAATAATCATGATTGTGATGTCCATTGATTCGCAAACAAATTTGCAATTGTGATAATGATATACGACAGAACCGTTCTGATATATGATTGAACCGTTTTGATCGCCTTCAGCAATTCCACTTGATCTTATCATATTCATACTAACAGTACTAGACGCATAACCATTTTTTGGTGCAGGCCTAGATGGTGCAATAATTTCAATAGGAGGATTATAGACTTCTTTACCTTTGTTTTTGTTGGCAGAAGAATTACACTCATCATCAACATCATCACAATAACCCTCAACTCTCTTCACTTCACCGAACTCAACCTTCTTTGGCAGCTTTGGCAGTGGCTTGATTTCACTGAACTCAACCTTCTTTGGCAGCTTTGGCAGTGGCTTGTTTTCACTGAACTCAACCTTCTTTGGCCCACAAAAATCATCTTCGACTTCCTCCATGATCCCGAACTCAAGCTTCTTTGGCAAAGGAGAATCATAATGTATCTTCTTCTTAAGGTCAAGGCCACAGCCCTTGGAAGAAGAAGACTCGATACAATTACTACTACTTCTATAATAATAAGCAGATAACTTTGACATGTTACGGTAAGATTATATTATTATTATTGTGTGGAATCAATGTATATATTGATGGAGTGGCCTCCGATTGATTGGGTGAACAAGTTCAATACCAGGGGCCTTCTCTATATAGCTCCATCCAGCTTATACTACAATATATAATACTACAAAAAGAATCTTTGTCTTTGAGAACATACATGCGTTCTTCTTCCGCAATAATTCCTACTACACTTTTCTCCCCTGTTTTAATATTATTACTTATCCAAAAAAAAATATTATTACTTACACCCTCTCCGTCTAATTAAATAAATAAATAAAATAAAATAAAATAATTTTTTCAAAAGTCGAAATAAGAGGATATGCATTTAATAAATAAAATTATCAAATCAATTAATTTAATTCATTTTCCATTGATCAATTAATCACAATTCAAAATTTACAATTTCTAAGTTATTTTTTTATTACTTTAAATTTAAATTGAGACAAAAATTCTCGTCATTTTTTAACACCTTAGTGGGATGAAAAGAGTATTTTTAATGTTTTATTTAACAAGCCAACTAATCATCTACTCAATAATTTAAGGCATTATTTATTTATTAATAAATCACACACATTATATTATATAATTTTCAAACATTTTAATTTAAGGATTTTCTTAACCGTCCTAAAAAATTTTAATTAGATAAGTTTTCTTGTAAAAATAAAGTTAAAAAATTTTATCTCTTCTAAATACATCTTTCCTAATAAAATTTAATTATTTTTAAATTCTTATCGTCAGCCCTTAAAACTGAAATTAAACCAATCTTAATTTATTATCGAAGTTAGTCGATATTCGTTATAATTTTGTACCTCTTGTGTTTTATGACAGAAAGTATATATTCTCAAGGATCAACTTCTTTTTTCGTTAGAGCATCTACTAATTAGAATCTAAATCTAAATTAAATTTGGCACGTGAGTATAACCCACTTAACCATATACCAAATCTTTAAGGTCCTGGATTCAACCTTGATACTTCATTCATTAAATACTTCATTAATCATTAAGTTATTATTTGTGCCTTTATCCGTCAAAAACTTTGCTAATAAAAAAATCAAAATCTAAATTTGGAATCATGTCCAAATTAAATACCACAATTACGTAATTAACTTTAGACAAATAGAGCACTTGTTGGCAACAAAGTCACCAAATGATAGCTTAAAAATTCAAAACCAAATGCATGAAAAGGTTCATCTTAATTATGTACCAGTAACTGTCATGCCATAATTCAGAAGGAAAAAAAAGGTTACTAGTCTCAAAAGAACAACAGATCAGATCATCCATTTAGAAAATTCCAGTGAGAAGATTTGCAGCAGTGGAGATAGCAGCTCCAGTGATGGCACACTGCATAATATGTTCATGAGTGGAGTCTTCCAATGTAAGTGCAAGGGTCGCCCCGGTGATCGCTCCTGCAACTGCACTGTTTTTCTGCATACATAGGAAAAGAATAACCAACAATGTAACTATTGATCTGAATAAAAGATATACAGCATATGCATGCCACAAAAATGCCAAAGAAAGAAAATGAAAAGTGACAATAGATTGAAGAAACTTGAGTAATTGAAGATATCATAGAATCACAAATTTTCTTTAACTTCAAGCTAATAAGCAGGTACTACATGAGGTCTTAAATTCAGAAGATATAATAAAATGAGAAAAAAGCACTACCCAGTCATGAGCTCCCCGAGCTTCCTTTAGCCCATATGTAAGACCTGAATACACTCCTGCAGCCAATCCTGCATAATCATGTCCATATTGGGAAATTTTCCCTTCCAAAAAATCATTTGACAATCAAAGTTATGTATATTATTGACAACTGAAATCAAAGAAAACACAGCAATTGACAATTGACAGAGGATGAACACCAGGAAAGTAGACAATGTAGTTAGACACAATTTGGCCTTGCAACTTTGGCAAGTGTAAGTGATTAAAATGTAAAAGCAATCATTAATCACTAGAGAATTCAAAATTCACATAATGATGTAACAGAACCAAATTGTGTCCTAGCAAAATAGAAGGAATATATAATTATCCCATTGTAAGGACTCTTTTCCCGCATTCTTCACCTGATGATGAAAAGAAGTAGGGGTGTAACGGTCCGGTCCGGTCCGGTCTTTGACGAACTTAAGGGACCGGATCGATTAAATTTATGTGGTTCGGTCCGGTTTAGTCTGAAAGTTTTTCACATGCAAAGATCGGACCGGACCATTTCGGTCCAGTCTGTTTCGGTCCGGTCCGGTCCATTTAGACCATAATAACAAAAAATTAATAAAAAACCTGTTTTCATTCATCTTTTTAATTATTTAAAATAAAATTAAAATTAAAATAACTAAAAATAAATAAAAAGAAAAAACTAATGGTCTAAATGGTGAATAAAACTTTGAAAAGCTGAAACCATTTGAAAAGATGAAGCAAACTCACATACAAAAACTCGATCAGGTGAATAAAACAATGGGGATCCAGCTCCACAAAGCTATATAGAACAAAATAAATAACAAAAAAATTTACTTTTCTTTTTAGTTGTATCTTTTTGTTTATGATTATTAATTAGTATTGATTAGAATGCGTGTGTGTTGTAGTTCCGTTGTAGTTGTAGTTACAGTTGTGGGGATGGTGTGTTTGAGGGGAAGCTTTGTGGAAATTGCCGAAATGGAAGACTTCATTTTCCTACTGGCTTTGTGTTTTATTTTTATTTTTATTTTTTTAATATTTCAACTATAGGTCCGGTCCGGTTTTCGCGATCTAAAAAATTGTGAGACCATGGACCGGACCACAATATAATGGTCCAACAATTTTAAGACCGGACCGGACCACGGTCTCACGGTCTAACAAATTTTTCGGTCCGGTCCGGTCCAATCCGATCGATTTCGCGATCCGAGACCAGACCACTTACACCCCTAAAAAAAGGAAACAGAATCAAGGAAAAAAATTAAGTTTTACAACAGACTTGACTAAAATTTCGTTTGCGGGGCATGAAGGCCATAATAAGGAACACAAAGGCTTTAGAGGGTTCTAATAGGAAAAGTATAAATTAATATTATAAGGTTAAAAACTCACCATGGCCTTAATTGTTTTGCTGTTGGTCTCTCCTGAATGCACAAAACAGAAAGACCAAAAGATTAATATTTTTCCTACCAAATGTTTTTAAATATTTATATTTGTACGCTAACAAATCGTAATGCACAAATGGTTGTTAAAACTCCAAGTGATACAACAAATAAATGGATCTAGCAAGGGTGTGGCATTTACGTCTAAGTCCAGGGAAACCATGCTTCTTGACAGCTGAAATTTATGGTGGTACACCGGCCGCCACTATTATCAACCCCTGTGAATCCATATCAAGGACAACAATCCAATATAGTAATAACTAATCAGCATAATCATCAATATATTATAAAATAGGTGAAGTATGAGGGCATTTTTGTTTTCCCTCATTAATCCTCATTATTTTCCCTCCTAATTTCTCACTTTCCCTCCTAAGTTCTCTTTTAATCTCAGTCATTCAATTGTAAATGCAATAATCAATCATAGCCGTCCATATCCATTGGTAGATTAAGTCTTTTCATTTTCTTTCATTCATTCATTTTTTGACTGTTATGGTGTGAAAGACATATTACCAACATCAATTAGTAGTTAGTGGTAGTAGTAAATTAGTAGAATCACGATCAGGAAAAGGCAACCAAAAGAAATTAGAGACCCGGGCAAAAAGAAAGCATCTGGATTTGGAAGCATTATTTTCACCTCTTTTGTTGCAGGTGTGAAACAGGTATGAGCGTATGAGCAGTTTTTAAATTTTAGTTTTTTTTTTTAATTTTTAATTTTTGTTTAGAATAGGTTTTTTAATTTTTGTACAAGTATGTTTTTTTTAATAGCATAGTTTTCATCTCTTTTGTTGCAGGTGTGAAACAGGTATGAGCGTATGAGCATTTTTTTAATTTGTTTTTTTTTATTTTTAATTTTTGTTTAGAATATGTTTACTATTAATTTTTGTACAGGTATGTTTTTTTAAAGAGATTTTTATTTAAATTTTTGTTTTTGAGATTTTTTTTACTCGAATTTTGTTTTGGGATTCTAGGGTTTGAAGAATCCCCTTTCCTTCTTCTCCGTTTAATTTTCATTTTTGTAGTATTGTTTTTTTAATCTCTCTGATCTGTAATATTGTTTTATATTACTTAAACCTAGGAGGCATATATTACTTGCTTCAGGTTCGTGGAAAATTGGTGATGTTCAAATTCCAAGAAAGTTTTGTATTTATCATTTCTGATTTTTTTTCTCTTGGATATTTGTTCTATATTTTTGTTGTTCTTTGGTTTCTATTTGTTATATTATTTTCTTCATTTCATTATTGCTTTATTTATATAAGAGTTGTGGTTTTTTTTTAGAATGATATTTTTATTATATTTTTTCAATTTTTCATTAGTAGGATTGGACAAAACGTGTCTAAAATTATTGTTAATCTGTAATTGATGTTGTTGAGATTGGTGAAAGACAGAGGAAAATTGGTGAGGTTCTCAGGATCAAACCCTTGGCTGCATTAGCCATGATTGATGAAGGGGAACTTGATCGGAAAATAGTTGCGATTTTATTAAATGATCCAAAGGCATCACTTGTGAATGATGTTGATGATGTCGAGAAGCATGTTCAAAGTTGTTGTTGTTACTCGAAAGAAAGATTATCTAAGTTGCATTTTCATAGTTGCTTTCTTTATCTAAGTCTGCTAAATTGTAGTTATTAGAAAGAAATGTTACTTAGTTGTTGTAGTTTAGGTCTTTCTCTTTCCATTTTGTGCACCATTTGTCTTCTCTGTTTTTAATTTGTCACTTTTTCAGAAGATGGTGATTGGTGATATAAAGCTTTCATGGTGATGATGTTGTAAAAATAATAATATTTTATTATTTTAAAAATATTTATTTTAAATTGAATTTATTAATTATTAATTTCGGTGGTGGTTACAAAAATTTATTCTTATTAAGTTGGGTGTTTATTCCCATTAATTCTCATTATTTCATTACTTATTATTATTAATTATTCTTTCTAACGGTTTCTTTCCGTTAGAGTATATATACTCATAGTAGTATATATTTTTAACTCCAAACAGCTACTAATAGCTATATTCATATTGTGTATATATAGTATACAGTGAATGTTATATAGAATATATGTACGATGATGAAAATTATATATTTTTATATTATTTATTCATAGTGCTTCACTTATTGATAACTAATTTTTTTTTATGTTAGATAGACATTAAGATAGTCATAAATATTGAAAAAGATGTTTTTTTTATTTAAATATTTGAACATTTCTTGCGTTTGTTTTGTGTCTAGCTATTTTATGAATAATATTTATTTGAAGAATTATTTATGTAAAGATTTTTTTTATTAACATGCTAAATTTTAATTATAAGTTGCTTACATTGATGCGTTATTTTATACTTTAGACAATATACAATACAGTCATGAATTCAAATTTAAAAAAATCCAAAAATTTATACAATATGTTGCAATTTAAATTGTGAAAAATAATGATGCGTTATTTTATACTTTAGACAATATACTTATTTACAATTATGAAGTTTTAATACAAGCAAGTAATTTGAAAGTTCGAATCTTATAAACACTAATTAATTAAAAGTGTGAAAACAAGTCTTATGTTTTGGGACAGATGTAATAAAAATGATGATGATGATATATATGGCAAAAAAAAATAGCTGCGTTTGGACTTGCAAAACGATTTACTAACAAAATGCATTTGGAATGATGGATTAAATAAAACAAAAATCAAAATGAGTTGGATTTTTTTTTAATATAAGAAATTAAGTTGTTAATTAAGATTAGAAATCGCATAGTTGATGCATTATTAGTTAATTTTTATTAATGAAAAAGTTGGTAGCTGAAACTAGATTCAAAGGTTAATGTTTATGATTATTCATTTCTAAATACATGTAAATCATTTTTATGAAAAGTTCATATTAACATATTATTTAAAAAGACATATTTCCAAAATCTATAATCAATTTTTTTTAAAAAAAATAATTAAAGTGCGATGCACGGGTAAAATTACTAGTATAAATTAAAATAGGAGAAGTAGAAGGGCAAAAAAGATTTCCCTCCAAAAACACTTATTTTCCCTCCTAATATTGTATTTCTTTCCTAAATCCATCATTAAGTGTGTGCTTTGTGTCTTTTAATCTTACAATCCATCATATTTTATTAGATTAAATCATAACCGTTCATCATGTTTTCTTAGAAACACACTTCTCTTCATCTTCTTTCTTTCGTTTTTTTTTCTGGCTGCCTCCGTTTCTCTCCCTTTCAGTTTCTTTGTCTCTTCTCATTTCTTTCCATCTCTTTAATGCATATTTTCAAACACTTTTATGTACAAAAAATTTTGGAAAATAAACTTCTGATTTTGATGTTCGTTAAGCTTTCCAAATATACATCATAAAAAAATATACAAATGAATACTCGAATAAAAAATAATTTATCTTTAATTTATTTCTTATTTATTTCTTTATCTTTAATTTATTCCTTGCCATTTTGAGAGTTGTCATAAAGTTTAAAAAAATTATTTAATTATATATTTTTTGGTGAAATTAAATATTAAAGATTTTATTTGATCTAATTAAATAACTTATGGTTTCTAACTAAACTTAAATTTATGCCTTTTTGTGGAAGTTAAAGATTTGATAAGACAAGTGCTGAAAACAAAAATAGAATATGAAAATTGATGAGTGGAGTATTAGTGATATAACTATTTTGATCGTATATATAATTATTTTTTCTATAGCACAATTACACATAGATAATTATTCGTTATATTTGATCGTATATATTTATTCGTTCTATATCACAATGACACATATATTTATTTTTTTGGTGAACACAAATACACATATTTTTTCGCATAGATATATAGTCTAATAAATAAGAGATGCCAAAAGTCTTTACGAAAAAACAGAAACACCAATGGTGGATTAGAAAAAGGATTAAGAAAATGAAGATATGAGTGAGGACACTGAAACACCCGTATGACTATTCACACTCTTCATTTTTTTTTAATTAATAATATTGTTAGTTTTATATTTCTAATATATCTTTATTAAAAATTTAAAGTACAAATTAAGTAGATTTATCTTTTACTCAATAATTGATTTTTTAATCAAGAATTTCAGAACTCCAAAACCTATATTCTTATGGATATACTTTTTTATGATATTTGAATTCTCATATATTTAGCACTAACTTGATATTTCAATTTTTATATTTATGTTAAAGTTCATGTCAACTCGAGATCATAGAAAGAATAACGAAATTTAAGACCCGTGCATCGCACGGGACAATTTTCCTAGTAAATAATAAAAATACTAAATACTAGTTTCCAAAATGGGCCAACAATTCCACCAGAAAAAAGAGATTCATTTCTTTTGGAACATAGAAAAGATGCATACAAAAATGTTACATGTCAATAGTAAGCAAAGTACCACTAATAAGTGATACATGTTATTTTATTTGTGATATATGCTGATTTCTGTTGTAAAATATTGTTATTTATGTTTATTTCAAAAATATTAATTTAATTTAATTTATTTTTATACTATTTTTATTGTGTGATTTATCTTGTTTGTTTTGTAGTACTATAATGTACTTTTATATCTTAATAAATTAAACTTCAAAAGTTATGTTTAGAAGTTATTAGAAATTACAAAAAGTGAAGCAGTGCCATGGATATGAAATAATGTTTGTCTTGGACATGAAACGGTGTTTGCTTCGAAATAGTGTATTCTTGCATCTATTTTGAAAGTTGTTTCCTTTGTTATAAATTAATAGTGCACGACAGGAAGTGGTTGGTTTTTTAGTCACAAGAATATACTAAGACAAACATCATTCTTCTTCTTCTAATCGTTGTTTATTTATTTATGCTTTAAATAATTTCTCCTTCCTGGGTTACATCATTAAACAATACATTGTTAGTTCTATAACCTAACTTATGTCAGAAGGGTCTGCTGAATCCTGGGGAATTGTCACGGTACGCGAATGGATTCTTAAGGACAGTGTCTTTGACATGCCCCAGATCATGTTCTTATTTTATATATTATTTTAGTGTATATTCTTCATATTTTTCCAACACTTTGCAAATTGATTGAGTATGACTGTATTTCTATGTATCATTTTTGTACAAAAATATATTATACCATTTAATCTCATGTCATGTTTTAAACTCTTTATTTGAATATCAGAATTTGTCAATTTAATCTATAAAATATAATATTAAAGTTCTTTACATTTCCAATATTACTAATAACATTAATCCACTTTCTTAATGGACGTAAATTTCCTCAAAAAGATCTTACATATAAAGATCGAAAGAAGTATAACGCATACTTTGTTCTTCAAGAAATTGTAAATTAAATATTCAAGATTAGTTGTTCAAAAAATATTTATGTTATTTATTACAATTAAAGCTCTCATCGCGAAAACACAAAGAGAAACTCCTAATTACTAAGAAAATATGTAAAATCATAACTTCTCAAATGATAAATTTAAACTAAAATTAGATAAACATAAGATAAGATAAAATTGAAAAATATGATAATCATCCACTCAAAGATAAAAATACATATATTTTACAACACAAGTCATATTATCTCTTTATTTATTACACAAACTCTTGTTTCATTTTCTCTCCTTTGCAATCCATCCAAACACACATATATTGAAAAGATTTTTTTTTTTTAAAAAAAAGAAAGAAAGAAAGAAAGAAGAGGGACACTTTTCTAATTAATTTCTTCTCTCTCGGTTTTATTTATTTATTTTTTCAATGGCTTTCTCACGTAATAAAAAGGGTTTTTTTTAAAGGTTGAGGATAAGAATTTAAAATTGGATGTATTTCATTTGGAAGTTTTGTATTGGTAAAATAAAAAGACTTTGTATTTATTTTTTCAATGATATACATCCACTTTTAGACTTTTATCCTCAACCCTAAGGACCGAGGTTAACAAAACCCTGACAGAAATACCAACTTAAATTCGTAAAACCCAATCGTTAATGGGACCTGCTCTGTAATAATCATGATTGTGATGTCCACTTCCATTTGATTCGATAACAAATTTGCAATTGTGATATTGATTTACGATAGAACCATTCTGATGCAGCACAGAACCGTTTAGATCGCCTTTACTGATTCCGCTTGATCTTATCATATTCATACTAACAGAACTAGACGCATGACCATTTTTTCAGTTCTTCTCTGCCGCAGGAATCTTATACAGAGCAATTCTCTTCTCTAGCCGTCGCTATGACATCGTCTTCTCTTCCTGCGACTGCACAGTCTTCTTCTTCTCTAGCTCTTGCTGCAGTGCCATCATCATCGTCTCTAGCTCTGCTACCATCTTCTCCTCTCCTGACGCAGAAAATTTTGACATGGTACGGTACGATTCAGTAAGATTATTATATATAGTGTCGAATCTATGGATTGGGTGATGAAGTTCAATACCACGGGCCTTCTCTATATATAGCTCCAGGTTCGAGCCTCCGGCTTATACTTACTTACTACACTATAAAGAATATTTGTCTTTGAGAACATACATGCGTTTTTCTTCCGCGATTCCTACTTTTTTTTTTCCATTTTTTTATAAGCACGGGTTAAACTTTCTAAAAATAGAAAAAACATAATAAGTTTCATTTCTTTTTTCTCTTTACAAAAAATAAACATTTATTTTTTCAATAATTATTTTAATTTTAATTTGGGAAAATAAATTTTGTTATTTTTTAAAGATGAAGAGAGTTATTTTTTTAATGTTTTATATAACAAATCAACTAATCATCTAGTCAATAATTTAAGACATTATTTATTCATCATTTAAAAAAATATTTTAATTTATGATTAAAGTTCAATTTTCAAATAATATAGAATTTTCAAATATTTTAATTTATTATTAAAGTTCAATTTGTGATAATATTCTTTAAAAAAAAATTTACCTCTTGTTTTTAAGGACAAAAGAAGTATATATTCTCAAGTATCAATTTTCTTTTCTCACAAAGAATCTACTAATCAGAATCTAAATTAAATTTGACAAGCAAGTGTAACCCACTTAATTTAAAGATGACAATTTGGTTTATCCGGTCGGGTTTGGGTTGCCCATTTCAAGGTCGGACCATGATCAAACCCTGCAAAAAAATGTTTGGATGAAAATTGGACCAAAAATCATCTAGCTAAACCGGATGACAAACGACTTTTTAAACTAGTTCAGGCTTTATTATTAATGGGGCTAAAATAGTGTAGGATTTATTCAAGTTATATTTTCAAAGTCTAAGTCCGCTTATATATTGAATTTATTCGAATCGTCCAATCGCACTAAATTTTTTTGCCAACTCATATACTAAGTCTTTAAAGCTTAAGATTTTAAGGTCTAAAATTCGATCCTTGGAAACTCCGTTAAGTTGATTATTTGTGCCTTTTTCTGGCAAAAACTTTGCTAATAAAAAAGTCAAATTCTAAATTTGGAATCATGTCCAAAGTGACATCAATCAATCTTGCAATAATACCACAATTATGTATTAACTTTAGACAAATAATCCATTTGTTAGGAAGCTAATCATAGTAATAACTTATGAAAAATTGTAATTTTTTGTATTTTCAATACATTGAAAAATACACATTTATGATTATTTTTATAATACTAAAATTTTTGAAAGATGTTCTCGTAACACATATTAACAAATATTGATTACCAAAATTCGCGTGTAACTTTAAAGGCACAAGGAGTCATTTCATATTGTTCATCACTTAAGGAGTAAGTGTTGGTCAATTTGATATCAAGATTACAAAATCTTCCCCGAAAAAAATCATTAACCTTTTTGTTTTGGGTTAGGAAGCAAAATTGACCTCAATGTTCAAAATCAAACATGAAATTAGTAATATCATTAAACAAATTGATGTTTTATGCGTGATTTGAACGGAATTAATCATCAAGAATAATTTCTTGAATCTTATCCTTAAAAAAAAAATTAATTTCTTGGATAGAAAAATATGGGTTTTATTTTAGTGTGACGAGGTACCTGTAACATTTTGAAAATACCAATCCAAATATGATTATACGTATGACAATTAAGCACAGTCAACGTCTATTTGTCAAATGAGGTGTCTAGTGACATGTCCATTGCTGCCATTTATTATGGTTTTGTTTGCATTTGCTGTTTATGTTGTTCTTCCTGTTCTTCATTGTTCCAGTCCCGGTAGTTGCACACATGTTCATCGCTGGCTCCCTGCCCTCGCTATCCTCTGCTTTGGTTACTGTTGCAGCAAACCAAGGAAGAAGCAGGTGCTCCCCTCTTCTTAGTCTCTGTTCAATTCGTTCTTCGTTTATCATTGTGCAAAGCATGCTCATCGTTGACTCGCCGTCACCGCCGATCACTGTTGCCATCACCGTCCTCTGGATATACATCTATTTATTGTGTAATGTCAATTCTGAGAGTACATATAATACTTGAAAAAAATAACTTTGTTCCCTTGAGTTAAGCCTTCTCACCTCCTACTCAGATTAACTAGAGCCAAGAGTGATTTTTAAATACCCAAAAAGCCTCGGACAGATGATATTATTAACAGGATAATAGTTGGTTTAATTACGTTAACAAGGTTACAACAGGAGAATTAAAATAATGGATTAAATGAGGTTACATGTAAATGGGTTTGATATTATATCTTGATCTAAAATAATAGAAATCTAGTTTTTTGAACCAAAAAAAAATCCAAATATCCTCAAATATGTACCTTCCTTTCTTTCTTTTTTTCCATTTTTTATGCTCCGTATGTTTAGGAGTAGCGAAGGATTTTAAAATTACACATACTGATCTTTTGAGTACTAATATTTTTGTTCAGCACGCTAAGATCGGCATATATATAATTTTTTCACATACGCGAAAACAGTAGCATACAACAAAATAAATAATTTTTATCTGGATTGCCATCCCCAAGCGAATGTGTAATTTTTGCATGTACGTTTAAGGGGGAACGTATATCTATTCAAGGTTGTTTTGATGCATTGAGGGAACTTTACAAACTTTCGATGACAAAGTATTTGATACTCTGGTCAAGTTAGTCTCTAACTTTGTGAATCATTATGAAAGGGATTAATGTCACTCACGTTTTATTATTTCGAAAACTAATTTGAAATTTCGATAATTTCATGAACTATTTTGGCCTGTAACTGCCACTACAAGAAATAACGCTATTACCGACGGCAAAATCCGTCGGAAAATAGCCAAAAAAGAGTCCATTTCCGACGGATTTTCCGACAGACAAGAATCAGTCAGTAAAATGGCCGTTGGAAATATTTCCGTTTTTAAATCCGTTGCAATACTGACGGATAAATCCGTCAGAAAGTATGATATTTCTGACGGAAATATCCGTCGAAATTGGCTCAAAAACGACAAAAAACATTTCCCACGGATTTATCCGTCAGAAACAATACTTTTTCTCAAAAAAAAATTTAATACCATGTGCATACTAATTAATTCCTTGATCTCCCACTACGAAGCAACGGGAAATTATTTCCTTCTTTTAATTTAGATTTATGCTTCTTATCACCGTTTTAAGCTGCATATTAAGAAACTTAGAATATATCAAAAAATTTGATTAAATAAAAATAGAAACAATTTAAAATGCTTCTAAACTTAAAGAAAACTATAATAAATCATAGACATTAAACTTCTTGTTCGATTAAAACTCCTAAAGCATATTTACATAAAATGAGACTAAAATAATCAAGCTTTCTTAGGTGAATTTTTACTATTGGAGTATTAGGTTAATTTGTACAAAACACTAGCACAAAATCAAGGACTAATACGATTATTTATTCATTGGAGAATTTATTGGGACTAATAGATGTGTAATAACATATACACATCAATGTTAATATGTACATACAAAATTGACATTTGGATGTACACACCTATTTGTATCAATGGGAGTTAATTTTTGTTTGTCCATTGCATGAGAAAATGAATAAGCTTTAACGACCAATTTCAATTTGAGAACAAGTGTCGATGATCATCTTTCTCTCATGAGCACAGAATAATCCAATCCAAATCTCTCGAGTGTATACCAAATTTTTGCAATATATGTTACGTTAAACATGGAGTAATTTGGTGTTCAAATATTATACTTACGCTAATGTAAATATACAAGAGCAGAAAATAAAGAGACGAAGTGTGGAGTTAGTCAAATACTTAATTCTTAATGAACTTGTAAAGTTAGTAACTAGTTATTTTATTTATTCCGATAAAAAAAATCATGAATACAAATTAATAAGTTATATTTAAAAATAAAAAATAAAAAATTATTACTTTTCAAATGATCAATTTAAATTAAAATTGGATAAACATAAAATACAATAAGATTAGGAGATATGATAATCATCCACTCGAAAATAAAATACATATATTTTATTTACTATACACATTACATTATCTCTTTCATTATTACACGGACTCTTAATTCAAAACACACTACTTTTGAATTTAGTTTCTCCTCTCTCATTTTTCTTTATTATTTCTGTTTATTTTCTTCCAATTGGCTTTCTCTCTTCATACAAGCACAACAGAGGATAACCTAAAAATTAAAATACCCATTTCTATTAGTAAAACCCAATCGTCTCGTACTCTAATTCTTCTCGAGAGTAGTTAACGGGAAGTGAACGTGGTATGTAGCTCAGTAATAATCACGAGTGTGGTGTCCACTTCCACTTGATGTACAAATAAATTTGCATTTTTGATATATGATAGAACCATTCTGATGCATGACAGAACCGTTTAGATCACCCTTACTAATTCCGCTTGATCTTATCATATTCATACTAACAGAACTAGACGCATAACCATTTTTTGGTCCAGGTGCAATAAGAGGATGATAGACTTCTTTACCTTTGTTTTTGATGGAAGAAGAAAAATACTCATCATCATCACAATAATACTCAATATTCTTTGGCAAAGGAAAATCTTCATTGAGCCTCGGCAACTCCACAAACTTTGGTAGTGATGAGTCCACTTCTTCCTCGTTTACGAACTCAATATTCTTTGGCAAAGAAAAATCATAATGTATCTTCTTCTTAAGGTCAAGGCCACGGCCCTTGGCAGAAGAAGACTCGCTACAACGACTACTATTTCTATAATAAGCAGATATTTTTGACATGGTACGGTACGGTAAGATTATATTATTATTTTTGATGGAGTGGCCTCCGATTGATTGGGTGAACAAGTTCAATACCAGGGGCCTTCTCTATATAGCTCCAGCTTATACTACAATAATAATACTACAAAAAGAATCTTTGTCTTTGAGAACATACATGCGTTCTTCTTCCGCAATAATTCCTATTACACTTTTCTCCCCTGTTTTAATATTATTACTTATCAAAAAAAAAAATTATTACTTCCACCCTCTCCGTCTAATTAAATAAATAAATAAAATAATTTTTTCAAAAGTCTAAGAGGACATGCATTTAATAAATAAAATTATCAAACTACTAATTTAATTCATTTTCCATTGATCAACTAATCACAATTCAAAATTTACCATTTCTAAATTATTTTCATTGATTACTTTAAATTTAATTTGGGACAAAAATTCTCGTCATTTTTAACACCTTAGTGGGATGAAAAGAGTATTTTTAATGTTTTATTTAAAAAACCAACTAATCATCCCCTCAATAATTTAAGACATTATTATCTACTCAATAATCATCTACTCAATGTTTTATTTAATGAATCACACACATCATAGTATATAATTTTCAAACATTTTAATTTAAGGATTTTCTTAACCTCAACCCTAAACAATTTTAATTAGATCAGTTTTCTTAAAAAATAAAGTTAAAATTTTTTTATCTCTTCTAAATACATCTTTCCTAGTAAAATTTAATTATTTTTAAACTCTTATAGTCAACCCTTAAAACTGATATTAAACAAATCCTTAATTTATTATTGAAGTTAGTTAATATTCGTTATAATTTTGTACCTCTTGTGTTTTACGACAGAAAAAGTATATATTCTCAAGGATCAACTTCTTTTTTCGTTAGAGCATCTACTAATTAAAATCTAAATCTAAATAAAATTTGGCACGTGAGTATAAGTGTATAACCCACTTAACCATATACCAAATCTTTAAGGTCCTGGATTCAACCTTGATACTTCATTCATTAAATACTTCATTAAGTTATTATTTGTGCCTTTATCCGTCAAAAACTTTGCTAATAAAAAATCAAAATCTAAATTTGGAATCATGTCCAAATTAAATACCACAATTACGTAATTAACTTAAGACAAATAGAGCACTTGTTGGCAACAAAGTCACCAAATGATAGCTTAAAAATTCAAAACCAAATGCATGAAAAGGTTCATCTTAATTATGTACCAGTAACTGTCATGCCATAATTCAGAAGGAAAAAAAAGGTTACTAGTCTCAAAAGAACAACAGATCAGATCATCCATTTAGAAAATTCCAGTGAGAAGATTTGCAGCAGTGGAGATAGCAGCTCCAGTGATGGCACACTGCATAATATGTTCATGAGTGGAGTCTTCCAATGTAAGTGCAAGGGTCGCCCCGGTGATCGCTCCTGCAACTGCACTGTTTTTCTGCATACATAGGAAAAGAATAACCAACAATGTAACTATTGATCTGAATAAAAGATATACAGCATATGCATGCCACAAAAATGCCAAAGAAAGAAAATGAAAAGTGACAATAGATTGAAGAAACTTGAGTAATTGAAGATATCATAGAATCACAAATTTTCTTTAACTTCAAGCTAATAAGCAGGTACTACATGAGGTCTTAAATTCAGAAGATATGATAAAATGAGAAAAAAGCACTACCCAGTCATGAGCTCCCCGAGCTTCCTTTAGCCCATATGTAAGACCTGAATACACTCCTGCAGCCAATCCTGCATAATCATGTCCATATTGGGAAATTTTCCCTTCCAAAAAATCATTTGACAATCAAAGTTATGTATATTATTGACAACTGAAATCAAAGAAAACACAGCAATTGACAATTGACAGAGGATGAACACCAGGAAAGTAGACAATGTAGTTAGACACAATTTGGCCTTGCAACTTTGGCAAGTGTAAGTGATTAAAATGTAAAAGCAATCATTAATCACTAGAGAATTCAAAATTCACATAATGATGTAACAGAACCAAATTGCATTGTGTCCTAGCAAAATAGAAGGAATATATAATTACCCCATTGTAAGGACTCTTTTCCCGCATTCTTCACCTGATGATGAAAAAAAGGAAACAGAATAAAGGAAAAAAATTAAGTTTTACAACAGGTGAATTTCTAGAGAACCTTTATAAGTTGAAAGGTTTTGATATCTTCAAAAAATGGTCCAATGAAATGAGGACAATTATTTTAATTTGCCATGTCATAAATTATTTTTATTTTGGATTAAAAAAATTAATTACAAATGAATTTTCTCTCATCTTGCTTAAACACCCTTCCAATTTCAAACCCTGTCTCAATACTTCTCAATTCTTTTTTTTTTTTCAAATGAATGAATGCCCCATATTGTCAAGACTCAAGATCTCAACCATTTTATTTATCACCCTTGGCTTTCTGGAAGAACATTTTTATGCCTCCACCATCGTCGCTTCACACTACTCCGCTGTCACGCTGCCTGCACTGCCACAACAACTTTGCTTGATGCTACCAACCCACCACCAAAGTTGAAATAGGGAGTTGAACACAGGCCTACAATAACAGCGATACAATAACCACTAGAACAACCAATTGATATTTTTGAATATGGCTTTGTTTTGTTTATTATTCTTCACTTTAAAAAAAAAAAAAAAGTTACATCGTCTTGCTCCTCCCCTCTTCTATGACAAATCTTTCCCCTTCTATGACAAATCTTATTTGGCAATGGCCGCATCTCCAAAATAGTAAATAGATTGCATTATTAACACAATACAAATCGTAACATCAGTCTTGTTTGCATATTGGATTCAACCTTCTATCTTGATGAGTCAAAATAATAAGAATATTTGATAAACAAGAGCTATAATAAAATAAAGGAAAAGTTAAAGCATAAAAAAATTATTTAATGACATAGCATCAACCCAACATTAGTCATTCATCAATGATTGGTCCATGTAAGGAAGGTATTAAAACCTTACAATTTTACATGGTATCAAAGCAATGCCCTAACAACAGACTGGAATAAAATTTCGTTTGCGGGGCATTAAGGTCATAATAAGGAACACAAAGGCTTTAAAGGGTTCTAGTAGGAAAAGTATAAATTAATATTATAAGGTTAAAAACTCACCATGGCCTCAATTGTTTTGCTGTTGGTCTCTCCTGAATGCACAAAACAGAAAGACCAAAAGATTGATATTTAACCCACCGAAATGTTTATATTTGTACACTAACAAATCGTAATGCACAAATGGTTGTTAAAACTCCAAGTGATACAACAAATAAATGGATCTAGCAAGGGTGTGGCATTTACCTCTAAGTCCAGGGAAACCATGCTTCTTGACAGCTGAAATTTCTGGTGGTACACCGCCACTATTATCAACCCCTGTGAATCCATATCAAGGACAACAATCCAATATAGTAATAACTAATGAATAATAAAAATACTAAATACTAGTTTCCAAAATGGACCAACAATTACACCAGCAAAAAAGATTAATTTATTTTGGAACAAAGAAAAGATGCAATAAAATATAGTAAAGTTCTTCCTTTCTCTCACTTACTACTTTGCATATTCTCACATTCTCTACACAACTCCAATTTCATAATTGCAAAGAAAAAACTTAGATATCACACATACACACACATATATACCCAGTCATGCATGGTATATATTTATAAAAAATGATATAATTTACAGAATTAAACATGAAAAAAAAGAAAAAGAAAGAGAGACCTTCAACACCAATGAAATAAGCATCACGGGCCACAGCTTGAACGGCTCCAATCTGGAAGAGATGGTGAAGGAAGACATGACATGATGAGAAAACAGAGAAAGGCAATATGAGAAATGAAACATGTGTGCATGCAATAATGTAAGAAGATACAGAAAGAGAAAAAGAAAAGTAAAAAGATAAACATATATAATGAGTAGCCTACCCCAGCAGCTTTGACGAAACACTCAGCAATGCGGTTGAGAAGAGGGTGGCCAAGGTCGAACATTCCTCCTTTCTCAAAGTTGCAAACTTCATCCAGCAGAGACCGCGTCTCCACGGTACTGCTCGTCTTTATGTTCATCTTAATATTAATCTTATCTTCAAATTAATTTCTACTCTTTCTCAGTGTTTTATGATATTCTTAAACGTTCAATCCTCTCTAATCGATGATTCACTAGTCAGTAAGAGAGAGTGAGTGAAAAAATAGGAAAATGGGGAGGGAGAAGAGATGAAGAACATGGGGTGCATGCACCGTTGTGTTTCTTAAGAGCAGTGGGTTTGAGAACACGTGTATGGATGAGTCACACGTGGCTGTTCGGAAAGGACGAGAATGCATGCGCTGAAAATGCCAACATATTCATTCATTCATTTGACACTCTAAAATGCTACTATTAATACTATAAGACGTTTCTGGATTCCCCTTCCTTCCCTTACCTTCATTTCACTGCCACGACTAATTCAAGCTACTAATAACCAAGGGATAATGTTTACGACCGAGTCAACTTCTTCAAGGTAACCATGTATCGATATCAATTTAGAGCATCTTTTTCCTACATATATATTTACAAAATAAATAAAAAAAAATGTAACCTACAGAAAAATTTCACAAAACAATGCTCCAAATAGTTTAATACACTAGTCTGAATCGCTAATGATTGGGATCAGTGCATGGTAAGCCCCGGAACATATCAAGTAAGAACACGTTAATCATGCAACGTAAATTCGAAATCCACATTCTATAAAGTGATTATCACTTCACCTTGTAATCCTTGAAGAAATTCTAACGATAGAGAACATATTTATAGATGCCATCAGCTAAACTAGAAGTGAATTAAAACTGTTTATAGCCACATTTCTAGTATTAACCACTTTACGTTTTCACGTGCATGTAATATGAAAATCACGTTTCCAAAGAGACTGAATTTGTTGGAATTGAGTGATGGCTACTACAGATACCACTGCACAATAATGCCATGGTTGAATTGCTTTCACCAAAACGTTTAATGAGGAGAAAGTTACAACATACAGTTAAGTACTTAAGAACAGGAAATAGAGAAGGGACATTCCTCACGAACACTATCAACGTATAAAGAAAACTACTAAAGATAAAGCAGTCACGAAAATATAGCTAAACCCCAGACGACCGGAGAAAAAAAATAAAGCCAAAATAAACAAGGAAAGGGCCGATGCATGCATAACAGTTCAATACAGATTTACAACCGATGATGTTTGTCCCTGCTGCAATTGTAAAAAATTGGCCCTAGAAAAATTCACTGCACATATACCTATTATCACATCCACCGTATGAATAGGGGAGGAAATTAAAAAACAGAAAAGTAAAACCTGTGTAGGGCAGATATTGGAGCCCTCTATCAAGAATTTCATATTTCATATAACTTAAGAAGAGAAAAAATGATAATAACATCAACCCCCCAACGCAGGACCCTCTAGCAGAAATTACGAAAAGTGAGCTGGAAGAGGTAAAAATCCATGAGAAGGAAAAGAAAACATAAGAATTATTGCTGGTGAATGTTACACAAAACAACTATTGTATGCTCAAAGTCTGAAATAGTCAACCAAAGCATAGGAGCAGATCCAAGTTGCTGGCTATATTAATAATATCTTCAAGCCTTCTCAGTAGCACTGTACAGTATCTCCACATTTCCTCAGCAGGATGCACAATCAGAACGTACTCCCTTGTAGAAAGAATTCCTTTGCTTTAAGCATAGGCAAACGCACAGCAACCACTTTGCCACCAGCAAAATCCCTAGGTCATAACACAAACAATCTGCCTTTTCTCTGTATGGGTCTAATAGCTTAAGATCCATTTACCGTCATCTCTGGAGAGGATTTGGGTGAAACCAATGGATGTTCCTCACCACCCAACTGTCCATTATCTGAAGTATCATGCAACTTATCAGAAAAGTTTCTAGAGGGAGCAGTCTCTTTCTCTACATGGTTCTCTTCAGCTGTTGTGTTGCTATTCTCAGAGTCGCTTCTCGAAACATTCTTCTTTACATGGTTCTCTTCAGCTGTTGGGCTGCTATTCTCAGAGCCACTTCTTGAAACATTCTCCTCTACATGATTCTCTTCCGCTATTATGTTGCTATTCACAGAGCTGCTTCCTGAAACATTCTTCTCTACATGGTTCTCTTCAGCTGTTGTGTTGCTATTCTCAGAGCCAGTTCTCAAAACATTCTTCTCTACATGGTTCTCTTCGGCTATTGTGTTGCTTTTGTCAGAGCTGCTTCTTGAAACATCCGGCTCCTTTTCTTGATTCTCCTCACTCGAGCTCATCCTCCCATCAATTTTCCAAGGACCTGTATGAATGTTGATTGCAGTCTTCTTACCAGGTAGCACAGCCTGGCTTAATGTTGAACACAAGGCAGCAAAAACACTATCTTTTGATTTTGAATTTTTAGACAACTTCTGTTTCTTCACAAGCTCTGGATCCTTATCCTTCGAAGTCAATTTCCTTTTAAGCCTGAGAGACTCCATTGCCCCTTCACCCTCTTTAGAATTTTCTGGATGCTTCTTTGGTGGTGGCCTGTAGTCTTCATCATCCTCATCGTCATCATAGTCAACAAGTCCACCAGACCTTGGACTGAAAATCAAGATTAATGCATTATTTAACAAAAATTGATAACAAGAAAAATGGAGAAATAAACATACAATGACGAAAAACATACCTTAACTGTGAGTACCTAGCAGCAACTCCATTGGATAAAGTAGGTTGCTGTTGTTGCCACCCTTTTTGATCATGTGAAATGGATGCAGAGGTTGTATCCTCTTCATCACTGACCAAATCACCAAAAGTCAAGAGACTCCAAGCAACGTGGTATAAAATAAAAATATTCTACAATACTTGGGAAAGATATATACCTGTCCTCATTAAAATAGTCTTCCTCTTCTTTCTCCAGAGCACGTTCATCAATTCGTCTTCGAAGTTCAGCCACATTAGCTGTACCTTTTGTCCCACCATTATCTAAACACTGCAAGCAAGCATAAAAGCTGAAAACTGTGTTGGGACAAGAAGTGGATCAACACAATAGGACATACCTGCTCATATTTCACTTTCAGCGAGTGAATGGAAACTAAATACTCAAATTTCACTAGCTGGTCCCAGAAAGAATCTACCAAGTATTTTACCAATAATTTCAGGTTCTCCTGCATTATAAAGCTTTATCAGCAAAAAAATGCTTGAGGCATTTAAGATCCGCAATTAATTCATTTATAAGATTGGTACCTTCCGAATATACTCAAAAAGTTCAAGAACTGCTGAATTCAGCAGATTGTAGCGATTGCCATTAGCAACAAAGGCATCTACAATTGGTTTAAGAAGGTTGTTTCTAACAAAATGATTTTGTAGATGTTCATCCTGCAGGGCAACACCCCAAACTGTGAGATATCCTGCATTTAAGGAACCATCCACTACAAGTATGCAGAAAACAAGAAGTATACAGCCAACACTGGGCTCAGACAACTAGGTTTATAGAATTTAAAAGATTCACTCAATGTAACTGATAAGGTTTTGAATTTCAGGCTTAATAACACGAACAAGTTACACAAGAATTTAGAGATAACACATAAAAAGCAACCAACATAAACTTCGGCAAAATTCTTTAGGCTTCTCACTAATAAAACATAAGACATGAATTATTTTCTTATAGCTCATCAATGAAGTGACTAAAAAGTAGGACACTAGTTATCAAGGTTGTCAATATCTAGATTTTAGACAAGTTCGGAGGGGTAGGGAAAAAATCGTAAATCGGAAATCGTAACACGGATCGTAAGATCCTACCAAAAACATAT
Source organism: Crotalaria pallida (assembly GCA_037953625.1). Lineage (NCBI taxonomy): Eukaryota > Viridiplantae > Streptophyta > Magnoliopsida > Fabales > Fabaceae > Crotalaria > Crotalaria pallida. The sequence goes on from CM075656.1 coordinate 88,253,712, forward strand.
ATATATACTTAAAAACATATATATATCCATAAAAATAACCATATACCAAATGTCATATTGTCATATGTCAAAATACATCCAAAATATGAAAATAAGCCAAAATACATACAAAATAAGGGAATTGTATGGTGTGGGCAGCAACTATACAAGTCTATGGGGCTGAGAAGAGGAGTGAGTTGGAGGTAGAGAAGTATGGAAGAGAAGTATTGTCGAGGCTGAGAAGAGGAGTGAGTTGGAGGTGGGTAGATGGTAGGGGTATTTTCGGGTTTCTAAGTTTTTAGTAATGGGGGGTTAAAATTAGGTTTTTTTTTTTTTCAATTTGGGGCCAAAATCGCGAATGGGCCCAAGCGAATCGGGTCGGGCGAAACGGGTCGCGAATTTCATTAGGGTTTCGCGAACGCAGAAACCAGCGCCGCCGCGCCGCGCCGAGCCTCGCCATTCCCACCGATCCGCGATCTTCCTCGCCGTTCCGAGCGATTCCACCGCCGCGCGAGTTTCTGCTGCGATCTGGAACGGTGGCTGCTGGAAAACACGTAATATCGGCGATTTCACGATTAAAATCGCGATCTTGACAACATTGCTAGTTATTATTCAATGTGGGGAACCTACAAATCCCCCATAGCAGCTACGGTTGACAAAACTGGGATACTATATTATTAATACTAGTAACATCCTTCTTGGCATCTTACACCATTTTTCTCTGATTCATAGCAAATTACAGTATCTGCACAAAAGTTAAAACTTACATTGCGTGAGAGAATAGTACGAATGAACCGGACAGCACCAACAACTAGGTACTTCTCTCTTCTCCGTGTCAGTAACAAAATTTTATCAATCACGTTATTAAGAAGAAAGTTGCACCTAAAAACAATAGAGATATACATTATAATATTTTACATGATTGCAATGAAAAGTCAACTCTGATTATGACAGAGTACTGAGCAAAAGGAAATACTTTATCCTGTACGGGTGGTGTAGGACACAAAAGCATAGCAATTCACAAATACTTGATAGTATCTCGGGCTTTGTTCCACTCTGATACTGCACTCCTATTCCAGGACCAATTTGTTTGCTGCTTGCACAGGCGACATTCTCTGGACATGACGCTGTTATCACTTCGATCAGGCGACCCAAATGCTTCTCATAGAAAATGTCAATAATGGTGTCCCTCTGTATGATGAAGCTAAAAAAGTTAATTAAGGAGAACTATCTAATAATCCTAGAATGGGACTGTCATCTATGTCAAACATGACTTCACATACATTTTCGACAATTCAACAGATACATTATGAACACAACTTACCTTTCAAAATCTACACTTGCACAAAAATGCAATGCAAAAGAAGAAAGGCTTCAAGCAAACATTTAACTTTCACCAAACAAGCTTTTCAAACAACCTTGAAAATTTAAACCAGCATATGAATTGACTAAAAATGTAAAGCTATAAGAAAGAGGAACCAATTTTGAAAAAAGGAAAAAGGAAAGCTAATGTTAAAAATGAGGCCACCCATAATTGAAGATGTTTAAATTTTAAAAAACTACCATTATCAGGATGTTGAATCAATTTTGAAAATATCCGTTAAACATTTCTCCCATCCAAGGAAATTAAAAACTATAAAGAGAAAAGCACAGTAAAATGGTTTAATCAACTAGCATTTTGAACCAAGCAAAAGTCAATTAAAAGGGAAGGTTAAATTGAGAGATTAAAAAACAACAGAGAAAGGAACCTGTGCCCCTGCTCCAGTCAATGTGCAAGAGTCCAATAAACTGCGAAGAATCTCAAGAAACTGGCAATGCATGTCATCTCCAAAATCAGTTAGCATTCCTCTAACCTGTACATGACAGAACAACTTGTAAATACCTATTGATAGGGTGTGAAAAGAATTGAGCTACTTAGTGAGCCTGCCCACAGTTTGGCTCGATACCAACTCAGTAAATACAAAATATGGCAGATTTGTTAAACAACCAAGCTTCACCTTTCAAACTAATCATAATAGCAAGAATGATGCAGTAAGTTAATATATGTTAAAACATTTTTATTCAATCTTAAAAAAAATAAATAAATAAAAAATTAACATATAGTTACAAAATGGATCCTTTACTTATTTTAGTGGATTGGAGGAAGCATTTTAGCTATGGCAATCATGTGCTTTGTTCACGGTTTTTTGATGCATTTGATTGGGACAGGATGCTAGGATCTTTTCAGGGCATTGAATGGTCTCTATAGAAACTTTTTTCTAGAATCTTTGCATTGCGATGCTCACGACCTTTTTAGAGGGGTATCTTTGCAAATCTACAGAGTGACCGGCATGTTTTGCTGCATTTTTTTTGTTCTTAGGTTTATACTAGTATTTTCAGTTTTTTTATTTAACTCGAGGATTCTTATCCTCTTCCTTTCTAAATAAGGTCCGTTCAAAAACATAAAAAAGGGCTACAAGGACCAACCCAGTCTCCTGGGCTCTATCAAAACCACATTGTCAGATAAAGTGAAAAACCATTTAGGTCTTTTTTTTTGGTTTCTCCTAATGCTTTCTCAGGTCTTTCACCTAATAATCTTATCACAATGGGTGCCTTAAATGGCCAAGGGTTAATTCAGCGACCTCCTTTACTATCATCAACTCCGCAGTTAACCAAGATGTATGTCTTGTCTTCAGTCAATCCTTATGTATTTTCTGCCTTAACGATGCACAAGAGGACAAAACATGATCATAAAGAGCATAAAAAGCTGATATGCCATAGTCATAAATTATTGGTTGATGCATATTTGCATTAATTCCACATTGTGAGAAAGTGTAAACTGAGAGAGAACAGAGCTGTCTTAACAGCTTTGCAATCACTTACTATAAATAGAGTTAGTTACTCTTGTAATAATTAGCCTTTCATTAATACAAAGTTAGTTTACATTTTCTCTCTTATACACATAACAGGGTGTGAGACACTGTTAGAAACCTCCAAACCAGACCAGAATTTTATTGAATTAACACAGAAATCACTATGTACAGATCTAAAATGAATATCAGTAGCAGGAGTGGATTTACAACGAACTCACTCAGATAAAACAGAGGAAATCGATAAAGAAAGCAACAGAAATAGAATTGGTTGCTGACTCTTCAAGGCGCTAAATCCTCACTCAGTTACTGAATGCCTTCCACCAAGATCTTTCCTTTCCTTTTATTCTTCCTACTGAATGTTTGCCCTTGCATTCCACGCCCTTCGCCACGTGGGCAAGGTTGCCACAACCACAAATCTCTCTTCTACCCCAACCCCAAATTGTTCTAAATTTAGTAATTGGGATACCAGTGAGGCAGGCCTCAAGTCCATAGTGAAGGAGGTTATCAACTCTTATATAAGCCTGGCCTTCCAAACAATTTAGAGCCCAGCTTGTCCATCTCTTGGTTCGCTGGGTACACTATTTCCAACCCAACATAACATCAGAAAAAGCATGACCCCCACATAACATCAGAAAAACACTTAATTCTGGAGGTTGTACACTAATATTAGCCTGGCTTTTAAAGGTGGTTCTCCACTACAATATAGCGTTAAACAGCACAGGATATGTTTAGTTTAATTATCTCTTTAGGTAAACCAACAAGGTTATCTAATTACAGCAATTTCTTTACACATGCATATCACCTAGAAATAACGTGATCTCATTTGCGTACAAAACTTACCAACAGTCCGAGAAGTGTAGCTCCTTCCTGCCGACCAACATAGGACCTAAGAAGATTAGGATCCTGATTCAAGAAGAGAATCAAGATGTCTGTTCTGCAACCATCATAATGATTTCATCTTAGCAGTTAATTATAACAAATGCAAAAACAGAACAATCAAGTGAGAATTTTACACAGATCAAAGTGACAAAGTGGCATCAGTACCCAGTAAGCACAAGCTTCTTGTCTTGACTTTGCAAGACATCAGCGACAATGTCAAAGATGCCTTCATTCATCAGATCTCTACAAAACATTAAAAGTCCAAATTGAATAACCAATGAGATTTAGTAACATCCAAAAATAAAAAGAATATAAAAATTAAAATTAACAAATAAACAATGAGGATGAGTTAGGTATCAGTTCTACGACTACATGTCAAAATGTTTTATGAGAGCTTACTAATAAAAACTGCATTTAAGACCTGCATAGACATAGTGTCTGATAGCTATATCTCAAAATTGCTATTAAAAGTTGTTGTGCAAATTAAAAAACTTGCTAAGCGCACAGTGAAGAAGAGATAAAACTGAAGCTACAACATATACTGTAAAAAAGCAAGACTACGGTTTAAGGTTTAGCAGAAAATTAAAAGTAAATACAAGGAACCAGATGTATTTTACCTAAAAAGTCGAACCAGCTGGACCATCTGTAAGCTCTTGCTTAAACTAATAAACTCACGCAAGAAATACACCTGTCCATCCCATAGAAAGGCAAATTATATTTAAAATGAAAATAAAAAATAAGGTCGATCGTTAGTTTTAAAAAAAGACAGCACCAACATCAAAGCACTTCAACAATACAAGATAGGAAAAACAATCAATATAAATATATAATAAAGGTCAAGCAGGTACGATTCATTTTGAAAGGAAGTGACCATCAAGTGGCACACCAAGTGCTCCACCACAGCTATACTCGTAATATATTAGTTCAAATAATTCTTCTAAACCAAGTCACTCTCATATAGTACATCCCATTGAACATGACTCTCTCACTATTTGGTTGTGCTCTACGGTGATAATCAATTTGGCGAATGAAGCCTTCCTATATAAAGACTTCAAAACAAAATTCTGCCTTCTTCAAGCTAAGGCAAAAATGAGAGATCAAATGACACTGCAGTTTTTCCAATTATAGAAGACAAGGAAGATTCAAGAGTGAAAGTTAAAACAAACTCCATCCATGATTTTACATGTAGTGCTGTGACCAAGATGGAAACTAGAGATGAAGGTCAGCTCTAAGGCACATGCAATCCCATGAAGGTTAACATTAAAGGACAAAGAACAGTACTGGTATCTTCAATAACAACCTAGCTCGAGATACGCAATCTACAAAGTCTGTTTTCCAGTTTTGAAACAAATCCACTGAATTTGAAACAAAAGAAAAAGAAGAAAGAAAAAACCAATAATTGACAGAATAAAAACCTAAGAAAAGTGCACAGAACAACGAGGACCATTTATTAGCACAACCTCACACTGGAATTCTGTTTCCTCGTTAAGTAAAATTTCATCAAATGTAACTGCATACATATAATAAGCTACATCACCACAAGGAGAAAATGTAAAGTTATGAAATAACAATGGCATGCTGGAATAGTACAGTAGCATTCTCATTTGCTAAGAGAAACAAATGAAACAATATTTTCAGGAAGACTTACCATATTTTTCTTTGATTCGGTAGAGGTGGTGGGTGCTTTTAACCTAGCAAACAACTCCTGGATAAATGTACTGTCGTCCTTCAATAATGAAACAACCTAAAAAATAACAGATCACTCAAAATATAGATAACATAATCAATATAATAAATGATAATTCTTCGTTCATACAAATAAAATCCTACAATGGCATTGTTTGCATGTATTATGGAGTTCAGATTTGCAACAGTAGCCTCATCCAATACTCTTGCCAAAACAAAATCCTGAAAGCAGCAAAGAGAAGGTAAGAATCACATTAATAAACCCAAAAAAAAAATTAGAGCAAACAGCAATAAAAGGCTTAGAAAGAGCCGAACCTTCAAAAAACCAACTCTATATGTCTGATGTATCTTTGATAGCACAAGATTATCTTTTATAGGTATGGCCTACAAAAGAATATAGTGGAACACTATCAGATGTAAATTTCCTTGCATCTATAGATCCACTTACCACCTTGCTTCTCCCGGAAAATAAAACAAATAATCAGGTCATAAAATATACCTCCTTAAAAACAACGTGCTCTTTCAAAAATTTACGGTGATGTTTAACATGAGGAATGTCTGGATCATCTGAAATAATGCACAAACAAGAAGTTCAAGATCATAAACCTTTTTTCTAGTTCAGAAGTCTTTGTTTCCACAAACCTCATTTAACTTGCTTGAGAAATAAATTATGTAGAATGAACTTACACTCAAGGGCACCAATAATGTCCATTATGTATTCGTCACTGAATATTCTCTCAAAAATTTGTGTGCTATTGAGCAAAACTGCAGACAAACATATCTCAAAAAATGAAGAAATAAATAACAGGGTTGAAATCAAAATGGCAAAAAAAGAATACTGACTGATCCCTTTGACTATTTTGAAAATCATGTGAAGGCCATCCATATTTTCCAAGTCTTCACAAACTCTGAATACTTCCACCAACTTCCGGAAAAAGTCTTGCTGCATAAGAAAAACAAAAGAAAAAGGGGAATTAGAAACATAAAAGTTAAAAAAAAGATAAGAGTTTACAAAAAATGTTAAGCACACAGACGTACAGGCATCAAAAATCAGAATATAAAAGGAAAACATGGAAACTGGATAACCAATATTGTTATTCCAGCAAGATAGGCATTATTAATTAACATTAGGATATAATAGTGCAGGTTGAAATCAACTGTGTAACCATCATAAATGAGGCATTTGCCTCTACTTCTATATCATACACATTGATAACATAAGTTGCAATCCATCTGGAAATATGCTGTCCTCCAATCATACAAGACACATACATCAATGTTTGTACAAAACAAGGATACAACATCATCCAAATTAGTTTTAAAGGCAACAATATCAACAGCTTCTGCAAAGAAAATCGGGAAATATTGCAATAATGAAGAGTTTTAGAAGACAATATTTTTGCAGTCCATCTAATCTCTATGGTCCCTGACTTCTTTCTAACATATGACCATAGAAAGTGAACACAAAGTTGTCTAATGTCCTCAACCTCAAGACCATAAGACAAATTTGTTTGTGCACTTAGATAGGACAATAAATTTGTTATGTCCTATCACTGAACACCACAAAAGTTGCACTTAATGAAATTGTCATCACCAAAAACAAAAAGGGAAAGGTTGCAAGCAAAGGTAGGAACTTCAATTAAAGGGTGATCTATAGCTAAAGTGAGGCATCGCAAAAACATTCAAAATGAAAGTGCCTACCTATTAAGACATCACATGCATAAATACCAAGGGTTAATTTTCGCTTACATCATTTATTACTAATTCCGTAAGCCGCAATTGATCTGCAATGCCACTCTCAACCACAGTCTGCGAAGGGGAAAAAAAGGTGAACAGAGTAGAAGCGTCATAAATAAATATGTTAAAGGTCATAACAGGAGAGCACAGTACTAAAATTCAACTGACTCCCAGGATGTACCACATAATACTCTACAATAAATTTTGTAAAACTGCTTTATCATCGGAACAGAAAAGCAATATCACAAACACAATACCAATAATGTATATATGCAGCAATAATCATAGCCAAATCCAAAGTGTGTACCAAAACTCATTGTTAACCAGTGATTGCATTGAATAATTGCAAGTCAACATGAATAATAAATTAGTATGAGAAACTTTTATCAATATCACGTAGGAAACACGATGCTGAATAATTATTGAGATTATAGATTCAACCCATGATTTTAGACTGACATTTTTTTATTTATGAAGCTTTATCAACTATTGACTCAATGAGCATTGAGCTGATGATCACTATTTTGGTTTACTGATAAGTAGGTGGACAGATAATTATGTTCTGCATTGGACCTTACATTAAACTTCGGCAAGAGTTTGCTACAGCATGCCTTAAAAAAAAAAAATCAGCCTACAGCTCACTAATGGTGGGTTGAAGTTTTCATGGGTGGATAAGGAATGTTGTGAATACAAAATAATCAGCAGCTTTTCTAGTGATAGAAGAGTTGATCTATCCACAAAAAAAAAAAAATAACTGGTCAGAATTCAGGATCAATTTCGCTATGCAGTTTTTTGCAGGATTTCAGATTGGAGAGCAAAAGAGAAAACAAAGACAGAATAACACAAGACTGATATCAATTTGATGAATTGATTATGTAATAAGATCATACAAAAGACAAACCCAATAGTCCCATTCATACTAATACTAGATGCCTCGTCATAATTAAATAACACCCAATATATCTTTACAGATTCAATAAAGATATTATGAGATATTTTTCAGATATTCCAACAGTTTAACCTAGAGCTTCTTAAGCTTTAGCTTCTTATAATAAATAAGCACAAAAAAGAAAATGAACCAACAATATAATGTGTCAAACAATGTGATAGAAGCTGGCCACTGCTGTTACGATGGACAGTGGATAGATTTCAATGAAATAGACTATGATAAATCAGCTGAAACAAGCACTTATAAATCTTCTATCAGAATTGTGGTATGGTAGGTTGAAAACAATAAATTCAAAATAGGCATAGTTCAACTGCACAAAATTACATTATTACAATAAAGGGAACAGATGAGGAAAACATATGGTGGCATTGCAAAACTATAGTAAAAAGGGTAGAAACAAAATAAGTGAGAGGATTAAGGCTTATGCCCAAACCTTAAGAATTAAGGGAAGCGTAGACAGCTCAACTGCAGGCAACTCCCTCAACTCACTGTTTACAGCGTGGAATGTCTCACCTGAATATACAGCAAAAACAGTAAGACTAAGTCCTTAAAGTAGCAAACAAGATGATTCTGCACATAAAGCCAAAGAAATTATCAAAAAGAACTAGCCCTAATTTGTTAGTGATAGATTCCATCTAAGAACCAACCGGCATCAAGTGAAATTGCCCAACAAGTATATAAACCGCACTCCAGGAACTGAAGCAAGCAATGTGGGACATCCAACACCCCCAGCCACAGATGCCTTCAGTAACACACGATAAACAACGGAATGACAAGGGGATGATGGGCTCTCACTATGATACCATGTTCAATTCCATCTTAGAACCAATTGGTATTAAGTGGTGTTTTCCAATAGATATAAGAGCCACACCTCAAGAATTGAGGCAAGTTATGTGGGACTTCCAATAGTCATGTTTCCATTAGACGTGCTACACATTTAAAAAGCCGACAATTTGTTTAATGTGAAAAATATTTTCTGAGACGCTTATTGAATTTTATAAATTAGATAATCATCCTTATTGCATTTAAACCATTTTTTCTCCCCCTTTTTACCCACATATGAATCCAAATTCAGAGAGAAAAAAAATTTGTCACAAAAGCAATTGTTCATATCAATGGTTTCTCATAATTGAAACAACGCATACTTGAATAAGCCAGAAAATACATGCAAAGCAATCTATAAAGACACAAAAATGATTGAACAAACTATAAGGGCAACAACCTAGATAGTAATAGAGTATATGGTTAGACTCACAGTTAACTTCGGGTAACTGAAAGTAACATAGTTAGAAAGTAGTTAAAGAGGTAGTTAGCTTTTTCTAAAGAGCAATGATTGAGAGACCTACATAAAGAGACCTACTCATAAGCCTACACATTAGGATCTTGACATTTGTCATTTAAGTTCTTTTATTTAATTTTTTTTAACTTGAAAATAACAAGTGTCATAATCTTATGTGTAGGTTTGTAGGCTTGTAGGTCTCTTAACCATTTTGCTTTTCTAAATGTGCCAAGCTGTGACAGTCAGCTCATCACTGTTAGTACATCTAGCAATAGTTCTGATTGTAATATTTCTAGTAATGCAAAGTCTGCATCTATGCTTACTCCGTATATGCTACGGCATTATAGACTAGGCCATCCTCATGAGGATGTAGTGAAATCTGTTCTCAAGTCTTGTAATATACCCATTCCTAATAAAACTGTACTAGACTTTTGTGGTGCATGCAGTGTTAGCAAATCTCACATATTACATTCCCCTCTATCTACAAATTCTTACTCTAATGCATTTGATCTTTTATATGTTGATCTATGGGAACCAGCTCCAGTTCTTTCCAACTCTGGTTTTAAATATTATTTTTCTATAGTTGATGCAGCTACAAACTACACTTGGTTATTTTTGCTAAAACTGAAATCTGAAACACTCACACTCTTTATGCAATTTCAAACTTATGTTCAAACACAATTCTCTAAAACTATCAAGGCTGTCCAAAGTGATGGTGGAGGTGAGTTCAGACCATTCACTCAGCATCTTGCAGTTGAAGGGATTGTTCATAGACTTACCTGTCCACACATCTCTCACCACAATGCCTCAGTTGAGAGAAAACACGGGCATATAGTTGAAACTGGCTTAGCTCTTCTCTCAAAGGGTTTTGTTCATATTGTTTTCTAAGAACATGCATTCACTTCAGCTGTATACTTGATTAATAGGATGCCTTCTCCTGCCAATGACTATAAGGTTCCCTATACTACTCTCTTTGGTCAGATTCCAAATTATCATGAGCTAAAAGTCTTTGGTTGCTGCTGTTATCCTTATCTAAGGCCTTATAGTCAGTATAAACTTCAATAAGATCAACTATTTGTGTATTTCTGGGGTATTCTTCTACTCGTAAAGGCTATAAGTGTCTCTCGGCAGATGGAAAGATCTACATATTCAAGGATGTTATATTTAATGAGTATAATTTTTCCTTTGCTACTGCAAGCAACTTTGCTGATCATAATCCTACCTACTCTTCCTACACTGATTTCAAATTTGATAGTGATCCTCTTCACTTTAGGATCATTTCATCATCATCCACAATTCCATCCCCTCCACCCTCTCCACCTTATTCTTTTAATCCCTCTGCTTTCTCTGTTCCTAGTTCTCCCAATCCAACATCATCATCAACTGCAGACTCTTCCCAAGAGCCTCCTGCTCATCATTCTCAACACTCGCCCTCTAACTCATCAACCTCATCTTCCTACTCTTTATACTCTCCACCTATTAACTCTCATCCTATGCAACCCAGAGCCAAGTCTGGTATATCTAAGACCATCTGTCCATCTGTATACTTAACTCATCATGAGCCAACTTCTGTCAGAGAGGCTCTTGGCAGCAGTGACAGGCTTCAGGCAATGAAAGCTGAATATTCAGCTTTAATAGTCTATAGCAATTGGTCTCTTGTTCCCTTATCTGCTCAAAGAACTGCTGTAGGGTGCAAGTGGGGTTTTTATGGTTAAAGAAAACCCTGATGGTAGTATTCAGAAGTATAAAACTAGGCTAGTGGCTAAAGGGTTCCTTCAGAAACTTGGCTTTGACTACTCATAGACTTTCTCCCCTGTTGTTAAGCCGATTACAGTTAGGATAATTCTCACTCTAGCTATCACCAATCAGTGGCCATTGAGACAACTTGATGTCAACAATGTCTTCCTCAATGGTTCAATAGATGAGGAAGTGTATATGCAACAACTTCCTGGGTTCAAACATGAAAACAAAACTCTTGTCTGCAAGCTTCATAAGTCTCTCTATGGCCTGAAGCAAGCATGAAGACAATGGTTTGAAAAATTAAAAGGGACTCTTATTTCATTTGGCTTCAAAATAAGTAGGTGTGATAATTCTCTTGTAACCTACATCACGCCTACAATCACTGTTTATATTCTCGTCTATGTGGATGAATCAAATCCTGACTTTATTCAGTCTTTAGTCACTAAATTACATAACTCCTTTGCACTTAACCTAGGCGAGTTGGATTATTTTTTTAGGTATCCAAGTAGTTAAACAATGGAACCCTACTATTATCCCAGTCCAAATACATCAGGGACCTATGCCACTATCTCTAGACCTGAAATCAGTTTCAGTGTCAATAAGGTTTGTCAATACCTTTCTAAGTCTCTGGATACTCACTGGGCAGCAGTAAAGAGGATACTCAGGTATCTAAAAGGCACTCTTCACTACGGTCTTCTTCTTAGACCTGCTATGCCTCACTCCTCTTTCACTCACTGGTTATTGTGATGCTGACTGGGCAACAGATACTGATGATAAGCGGTCAGTCTCAGGTGCTGCACTGTTTGTTGGGCCTAATTGGTTTACTTGGTGGTCTAAAAAACAGAATTCTGTCACTAGATCTAGTACTGAAGCAGAATACAGGTCTCTAGCTTTAGCTGTCACTGAGCTTATGTGGGTTCAATCCTTACTTTCTGAACTACAGGTTGCCTACAAGCCTACAGTAATATTCCGTGACAACCTTAGTACTGTGGCTTTAGCTCATAATCCCGTTCTTCACTCTCGGACTAAGCACATTGCATTGGACTTGTTCTTTATCAGAGAAGAGGTTCAGGCAAATAGCATGATTGTTCAGCATCTCTCGGAAGAACATCAAATTTCAGATGTACTAACCAAACCTCTAACTACAGCAAGGTTTCAAGCTCTCAGGGAAAAACTCAGAGTAGTTGACAGATTAGATCTTCAAGCTGCCCTCGGTTTGAAAGGGGTGTAATAGAGTATATGGTTAGACTCACAGTTAAGTAACTTAGTTAGAAAGTAATTAAAGAGGAAGCTAGCTTTGTCTAAATGTACCAAGCTGTGACAGTCAGCTCATCACAGTCCTAAGGCTATATATATGAGCCTCCTGTAACTTTAGCAATTAGGAAAAGAGAATAAACTCATTCTGTCATTTTCAGTTAGATATTTCTCTCTCTCCCTCTGCTTTCTGTTCCTTACAGATAGTCATATCATACATACACATCACAAAGAAGAGAATTGATCAATACACTCAGTTCCGATAATGAATAATTTGCATAGCACTACATTGGCATTGAAATAATAAAGCACACTCACATATGCAAAAAATACATTATTTTTGTGGCGGAAGCAAATATCAAACTCCTAAGAATAAACAGGTTATCATTGAAATGAACAAATAAAATTCCTTATTTACACAAGAGACATGTAAACAACCAACAGATAGACAGGAAGTAATAACATTCAAATTTTGTATTACTTACTGTTCAAAGTATTAAAATGCATATTCCTTTGCGCACTGCAAATATGGTCCCTGAGTAAACAAGCATGGTAGTAATTAAGCTCAATTCCATAGCAGCAAGAACAAAACAAAGAGAAGATGTAAAATAAATGTTGCTAGTTATTCTTACCATATGTAAGAGCATCCACTAGGCTCTTGAAAGCTAAGTGCTAGTTCTGTATTATATTCTGGATCTCTCCATGAGATAATTGTATCTAAGAAACAAAAGGATATCATCCATCAAACTGACCGAACACAATAAAATGAATAAACCCTCATACAAAAGCGCAAACAAATGACTATTAAGTCATTAAAAATTACGAGCGAGAGGGAGATCATAATATGCTACCAGTTACCTTCTTGTTTCCTGTAAATATCGTCCGAAGTGATGCGATGCAAAAGTATGGTCTCGTTGTCTTCCTCGTCATAAACAAATAAACCCAACTCTTCTGAACGCTGCAGCATTATAAGATTATTATGGCTTTTCATTCATTGTAAATGCGGGGAAACTCAATGTTGATCAAACAAAAAAAAGATGAAAAATAACATCTAAATGTCTGTTTTTCAATACAGTAATTTTACCTATTGACCACTTTTCTCATTTGAATACTAAAATCAGATTCAGCTCTTTTTTCTTAAAAGAAGAAATTCATTAAGATGAAGAGAATATAAATACAAAGAGAAGGGAGCATAAAGAAATCTCCTAAACAAAAAAAGAAAAAAGAAAACAAACAAGAAAATAGAGAAAATAAATGGTGCAGAGATGCCCCTAGAAAAGTTACATGTTTTACACCAAATATAAGCCAAACACCTAATCTTATCTCAAAGTGATTATTAGCTAAAAGCCAAACATTTTAAGTAGAGGAAGGAAGATAAAATAATAATCAGACAATAGAAGAAATCAGTGCCCCAACAGGCCAACAATACAACCAATCCTTGAATGCACTGCCCATGGACACAAAAGCATGCATAGAATAGGCATGTTAGTAACAAATGAAAGCTTTATCATAATGAGTACAAACCTCCATATAATCAACAGTGGCGTGCCCAGTGCCCTGGTCATCCCACTTCCCATCCTCATTCAGGCGGTAGACCTTGACACGCTGAAATCCAACAAGAACAAAGACTTGAACAATACTCAACCACTCAAGATATATCAACATAGAAACAATATTGTTAAGAAATGAGAATAAATCATGCAACAATTCTCAAATGCATAAATTGAAATACATCATAATGAATAAGTAGCAAGAAATAAAGAAAGTATATTCATTGAACAAGTTTAGGCTCAACTAGATGAAAAAGTTGGCTGATTACACGATTTCCCCAAACCAAGTTAATGTGTGCAATCGAGATCAGAGCACCCTCAAAAGAGGGTAAGATCATGCAACACAATCTAAAATCTTTGCTTCCATGTGACATAGCAACAACTTTCCAAATTAAATGGCAGCATACATACAGCCCATAATACACAAACTTCAAATGGAAAAAATACATAATATATTCGAATTTCCAAAAAAAGAAACCTAGGAAGTGAGATCAAGAAATTCATTTCAGGCAACCTCCCAGTGACATGGCGCCAGCCGCGCAATGGTAAACGCTCCCTTTCAAAGTAAATCAATTATTCATAAAATGCTAGTTCAAGCAAGTACACCATCCCAATTCCCAAAGCTTCACTACCAAGGAACAAGTTCACAATAACAATAATCAATTGATAGCTAAGAAAACACACAGTCCAAACAAATTCATAAGCAGTCGAACACATCACTCCAGCTCCAACAACAATTCAAAATTAAATTAAAATCAAGCTCAAATTCCAAACACACACACGCACATATATAGACACATAGAGTATAGTCTAGAACGAAGGCGAAAGTATTCAATTACAAGAAAAGAATACTTGCCTGCATAGAATTAGAACTGGCTTGAGATTTCTCAGGCGCTCCCATGGCGGGAAATGAAAATCACTCGAAGAGAAGGAAATAGTGAATCTCGGAATTAGGGTTTTGAGGAGAAGGGAGAAGGAGGGAACAATTACAGCAAGGGGGGGAATTACGGAAGGTTCGAGAGGTATCAAGAGGAAACCCTAACCGTCATTACGAAGAATCGTGGTGAAGTTTCGACCATGTCGCTCTCGCTCTAGTTTCAGTTTCTCTCTCTTGTTTTAATATTCTTCTCTTTCTCTTTCTTTCTCTCTCTCTCTTTCTCTGTGTGGTGTGGTGTGGTGTGTTGTGCTGTGTGTGTTGTTGTGTGTGAGTGTGACACCCCTGCCTGCCGCGAGAGATTGATTAAGCAAAAGGAAGAGGAGGAAAGTAAGAAACTAGAAAACTAGAAAACAATTGCGTACGCCATGTGTATTGCCCCTGTGGAATACCCGGAATGCCACTGGGTTTCTACTGGAATTACCATTGCACTAGACTTAGCTTGTTTGGCAACACCTCGTCTCTTATTTCGTCAATTTTATTTTTTTTTACAAAAGGGCCCGACAAAATAGAAAAAACTAAACATCAAAGACATATCTAGGAATATTCAGCACAAAAAAAAAACAAAGGACATATCTAGGAATAGCACTTTTCTTATAATCTTGAGCAACCCTCATTTGATTGATCGATAATATGACCATCCCCAAGTTGCAGGCTTTTGTTAGCAAGGTAATCAGCACAAACATTTTCTTCACGTAATGTATGTGTAAAGCATGCACTTCAATCCTTCTTCTTCAACACATTAATGTGTCTAATAAGACCATTGACAATAGTGTATCGATCATGTGATTCTGGTTCGTTGAGAAGCTTGCTGATTGATAGGGAGTCACATTCAACTATAATTTTTCTTATTCCACGAATCCAAGCAATTTGAAGGCCAGTCAGAATTCCCCAAAGTTCAGCCTTGCAAGCAGTTGTGAAGCCAATCTTCTTTGAGAAACCGTCTAGCCAGCGACCTTCACAATCTCTAAGCAGCCCTCCGCATTCTGCTTGACCAAGATTTCCTTTAGATGCTCTATCTGTATTAATCTTGATCCAATTTTCAGGTGGAGCTTTCCAACTAATGAAAAGTGTTGTAATCCTCCTCATCTTGTTTGTGATGGCAACCCCATGAGCTGCATTAACAACATTTACTTGCAAAGAAATAAAATAGGTTGGATTAACAGGATATCTAAATGTAGGATCTGAAACAAAACAATTATGCCAATTCCAAAATAAAAAATACAACATAAGAAAATACTTCCTCAATTCTCCCTTGTAAAGCTCCCCCATCCTTTGGTCAAGTTGTCACGACACCAAGAGAAAAGATCGCTGCTAAAGAAGGAGTTTCTTTCATCATGTTTTATGAAGGAGCACCAAACTAGAGAGGTTATCCCACAGTCCCTCATAACATGAAGGACAGACTCCCGATTTTCATTACAGAGAGGGCAACATGGTTCTCCCAAGCCCCATAAATCTTTTTCTTTTTTTAAAAGTGCCTCGGCTCGATAAATTTTTAATTTTTTATGGATAAAATTCTTTTGCTTTTTTTTTTTACCGGAAAGGATAAATCAATTTATCTACAAACCACCAAATGAGGGTGTTTCGGATTGAATTCCGAAATTTCAATTCCCACTATGTAAGTTACACTCACTTATCTCAGGACAAGAAATTATTGTATAGTTCTAGATTTGATCACATTCTCATATATTTATGGATTATAGTTCATAAAATTACATTTAAATAAAAAAAATAATAAATAAACAGTAAGCTAGTTATTCAGAAGGTATAAAAAGATTAATAGGCAAAGTTTTGACGGAAAGGAAAATTATGCACTATCATGTTCGAACTTAGATACTCAATGTCTCACAATTTTAGCAACTGAAGTACCTCTTCCCAAATGTGAAATGATTTCATAGTTTTCTCTTTTAAGTTATTTAACTAACTTTTACTTGTAGCTGGTTTTGCTAAATAGTTTCTATACAATCAAATAATAATTGCATAATTATTACTAGTACAATTTTACACTCATATTTACAAATTACCCACCAACATTGTCCTCACATCGACAGAATTCGAACCGAAAATCTCTCACAACTCCGAACTCAACCTTTGCCAACCAAACCAACAATTGTTAGCTTATGCTATAACTTGTAAGATATTTTATTCAAGATTAAATTTGCATTGTTATGTTAAGTAATTCAATCTATTTTTAAGTGGATAAAATTATGACATTATTATCGATCTGATCAAAGTGTACAAATTATTTTCGTATCTACAAATCATTTTTTCTCATTTTCCCAAACTTGCACTTTTATTAAAGTGTTATTTCATAATGACATTATGTATCCTTTTGATTATCTGAAATTTAAAAAAAAAAAAATAGACATTCGAAACCTTTCGATTAGATGTAATAATATTTTTCGGTTTTATTTGGTGATCACCTAAAATTTTAAGATAAAAATTTACTCCCTCCGTCCCTTGATATAGGGCACCATTTTGGTAAAATTGGTATCCTTTTTATAAGCCGTTTTAGAATATCTAGGTAGCATTAAAGAATTTATTCCAAATACATCCCTCATAATTGTATAGGGGTGATATGGTAATAATTACAATAGAGAGATAAATGAATAGAGTTATACAGTTTTAAATAGGGGTAACCTTGGAATGACAACATATTTTTTAATAAATTTGAGAGTAATAATTACTGTTCTTAATCTACGTGAATTAGGTAAAAGTGACTTATATTAAGGGACGGAAGGAGTATATTGTTGCCCAATTTTTAGAAGATGATAAAACATGGAGTTTGTGATGTTATCCCCTTTATTCACCACTAACCTCTCGGTGGCCGTGCTTATCCATGCGCACTTTTTTTCTTCGTTTGGCGACAGTCGACACAATCAAATAGCGAGGGAGTGAGTGTGGGGGGTCCTTAGTGGGGCAGCCTTTTGGCAAATATTAGCCACGCATTCGGATTCTAACAAGATTTGTTTTGTTCCCTTTCAAACCTTTTTTGCGTTTTCTATTTCTCCACCAAGGAAGGCAATAATCATTGTTCCTCTAATTGGTCCTCGAAGAATATCACGTACGAAAATTTAAAGCTATGGTTTCAAAAACATCAATCTTTGAACTAAGGACGAAACAGAAAAAGGTTTCCATTTTAGTACTTAGGCAATTACATTGTAGTGTTTGTATATTACAATAAATATAACAATTTTGTTCATTCCTTTTTATAAAGCTATCCTACTTACAACATGCATGTTTGGTTTCGCGTTGCGGAATCAATTATGACCTCAAAATCACGTTAGAACAGAAGCAACTATTACTAACTTTGACATTCCAGAATTGATTCTGGTTAACTCACCGCAGAACCAAACATACACCTCAGTAATCTAAATACCCCCACCTCAGCGCACAAATCTCACTACATCGGTTTTCTCCAAAAAGTGGCATTAACAGACACATTTATTTCCTTATCCAACTTTCAACTTCCAACCATGGACAAGATACATTTAGTGCCGTAGACAATGATAGAAGTTAGACATTTAGGTATCAATGGTTGTAAAAAGTTGGTTTCTTTTTCATAAAACTCTAAACAATCTCTTCAAACAATAAAGCATAGCAAAACAGCCAAAACTATGCTCTTGCAAAGTATTAGGCTGTGAATCAAGCGTAACTTGCAGAATCCTAACAATGTGCTATAGACCACTCAAGGGTCAGAATAACCGCAAAACAGAATGATCAAGTGAAACATGGAAAACGACTCTTTAAATGAAATGGGAAGTTCAAGCCCACTACTCCTATCAAGGGTTTAGTAAGAGAAAACTATGGTACCATGAAGAAAAGGAGGTGCTTCTTGTCCTGCCTATGACACCTTAAGGAAGGGCATCTGGGTTACATAGAGTCTCCCAGTTATCCCTGATCTATAACTAGCACAAGAGAGGGGGAAGACATCGCCATAAAAATAAAAACAAAAACATTAAAACGTAACAACAATACATTATAGTACAACTCATTTCTACAACTTTTTGTTAGTGTGAATGTCATTTACACCTAGTTTATATTTCTTCCTTCACATTGCTAATAATCACATCTCTCTTTCCTATATGAACTACACTTCAAAAAGTGATAAAGAATAAACATTAATCTACATTACAACACCATTTGCATTTCGTTCTAAACAAAACAACATTAGATTTCACACCGTTTTGATTAGTATAAAATTTCATAAAGTTATGATAAGTGCAGGTCAAACTATGTGCACCAAAGTAGCATAAGGACAAGGCTGATTCTGAATCAATCCCTCTTCTAACCCCCCAAAATCAAATTCCTCTTTAGGTACATGATAAGCTACACTATAAAAAAATCCAAGCTTCCGATCGTATATTAGCTAATGTCTAAATTTCGTGAAATGCTTGCTTACTTTTACCAAAACTGCTGTTAGAGTACTTCTGATTATAAGCTAATTTAACCCCAAAAAAAAGTAAACTAATTAAACCATCACAAAAAAATGTAATGGCAAAAACTAGCTTCCTAAGCTGATAATTATAGATTGTGTAACATGAGCATAACCATAACCATAGCAGTAGGTCAAAACATAAGTACTCAATATTCATTGCTAATTCAAATTTAAGGGTCTTTAACACAAACCATCAACAATACAAAACAAATTGAGCTTAATTTTAAAACAAAAAAACTAATAATTCCATCATTTAAATAGTGTCAGTTTACTCTTCCTCAGTGGCAGCTTCACCATTCTTCTTGTTGTGCTTCCTTGCATACCTCTGGTTCCTCAAAAACTTTGGATCCATCTACATACACACCAATTACCAAAAATAAATAAATAAATAAATAAAATTAAATTGCCCATAATTTATTAAAAAAATACTAGTAGATTGACAATAATAATAATAAAAAAAATAAATTAAAAAAAGAATACCCCTTTGGTGGAAGTGTGGCGGTGCCTCTTAGGTTTCTTGATGCCATTCTTGTGGGCCTTGTAGGACTGGTTGTGAGCTGTGTGGTTCTTCGACTTCGCCATCTCTGAGATCAAAAGCACAATCAATTAGAGAAATTATTACAATAAGGAGTTGAAGAAAACGCAATTTGTGATGGAAATCAACAAACAAACCCTAATATTGCAGAAAGAGAGAGGGGGTTCAGTTCGGCTAGGGTTTTTTTCGATGGAATATTATATATGAGCTGATATTTTAACCGTAAATGACGATAATATCCTTTTTCAATGGAAGAAAGGCCTTCGGGCCTGCAAATAGTTGAAGATGAAGCCCAAAAATGAATGTTTCCAAAGCTAGTCTAAAGAAACTCTAGGATTTTTTATTTTTCTTGAAATGGAACTCTAGGATTATAAATCATGAATTATTAATATTATTATTGCTAAAGAAGTGGATGAGATGGTCAAGAATGTTAAAAAAATTAAGGTTTTTTTTAATAAAAAAATTCAAAAAAAAAAATTTACCATCAAGGCAACACAGCATAGTTCATAATTTATGTAACCAGATATAATATTAAGAGTTCGATATATGTTGTGAACGTAAATAAACTTTGCCAATAGGACAAAATTCACTTTAAGGTCTTCACACTCTGAACTGGATGAAAAAAAATCAACATATATAAAATGAAAAATGTTTATCTAAGATGCCTTAGAAAGGGGAGTAAAAATGAAATAATTAAAACTTATGATTTTTTTTCTTCATATAATCAAAATCACAACCAGAAAATCACAATGCCAGCTACCCACCTTACCTACCTTGGTCTGTACACTTGGAAAAGGAAATGCTTAAAAGAAATAGGAATAAAGAAAAAACAGAGTTGCATTCCCACCACATGCGTTAGCAAATTGCAAAGCTGAATTGGCAACTTACTACTATATGCCAAAAGAGACAGACAAACACATGATCTAGGATCTCCTTCTTCTTCCGTCTTCCTTCTCATCCCTCAACCTTCGATCTGTTTAACTTTTTGTGTTTAGATCTCAACACAACACAACAGAACACAAACACAAACACATAAACCAAACCAAACATGTTCTTCTTTGACTGGTTCTATGGCATTCTCGCCTCCCTTGGTCTCTGGCAAAAAGAAGCCAAGATTCTCTTCCTTGGTCTCGATAATGCTGGCAAAACCACCCTTCTTCACATGCTCAAAGACGAGGTTCAAATCATCTCTTTACCCTTTTATAATAATAATCTCTATCTTCTTTGTTAGCTTAAAAATTGGATTTTTATTTTTTGTTGTAACTTAAAAGTTTGATTTTTTTTTTTTATTGCAGAGATTAGTTCAGCACCAACCAACCCAACACCCCACTTCCGAGGAATTGAGCATTGGGAAGATCAAGTTTAAAGCTTTTGATTTGGGTGGTCATCAAGTTGCTCGCAGAGTCTGGAAGGACTATTATGCCAAGGTTTATTATTTTCATGCTTCAACCCCTCTTGATCTTCTCCTTAATTATCAATTTATGGCTTCTCCTGATTGATTGTTTGCAAGGATTTATGGTTTATGTGATTTAGAGTTTTGGAAAGTGAGATTTCTTTGTACTTTCACTGCAATGTAATCTTGTCAGTGTTTTTTTTTTTTTCCCAAGTGTGTGTTTAGATTAGCTTATTTGTATCCAAAACAGCTTAAAATTTTAAAGTTTTTTGGGGAGATTTTTCATTATTTTGAATAAATAACCATTATTCCATAAATGTAAGCAATACCAAATCTGCACTATGTGAATTTTGTTAATGTATCAAGTGCAGATTTGGATTCAGTTAGGTTGGAACTTGGAAGGGACTTGATAGTTCTTGGCCTTGTAACATTTTATTGTTTCATTGATGGCTCAATTGCCTGAGAGTTGAGACAACATTATGATGAAGCCTAGATGTTCAAAATCTTAAGTTCATTAGATTTTATATTTATTGGAATAGCATTTTTAAGATAACACTTCTGATTGTATTATAATATTGGTTGGTTATGACTTCTCTGCCAACCCTTTAAATGTAAAGCCCTAGCTTCCATGCTGGCTTGTTTATTATTGATTATTTCCTTTATATGAAGTGACAGCTTTTCACATTTGTATTTGTTCTCTGCTCATTTTCCTGTGGTATTCTTGGTGATGTATTCTTGCTGTTTATGTTAACTTTTGAATCATCCTTGCATATGCATTCTCGGCTCTGGCTCTATACAACCTTTTCTAATTCATTCATCTTGTTAATAACTGTTGGCTTGATTTTCATTCGTGCTCTCACTGGTCCAACAATTTGTGCCTTCATAATCCCAGATATAGCTCTTTGTATTTATCTGATTCATGGGAGGCAAACATTGACGGTGGAAACTTCGCTGATAGCACTCTTTCAAACCTTCCAAGATGTGTTTACTAGTGGCTTTCCAAACATGTTCTATTTCTCCCCCTGATGAATTAGATAGAATGAACATACGGAAGAGTGGGAGGAACAAATGACAGATGCAGAAATCTGTGTAAAAGGCTAATTATTTGACTTTTTTTAACAAATTGATATATCCCTTTTAAGCTTTAGAATTTTACAGTTTAAAATTCTTGAACCTTGAGGGAGAAGAGGTATTCAGTAACAAAAGCTTGAAGTTAGTTTCATAATTATTGCTTAGTATCTCGATGCACCTTTCTGTTTTGATTTTCTAATTATTTACTCCTATGTCTTTGTTTGACGTAACATTTTCCATTTACTATGACAAGTTGAAGGTTTGTGATTTTGTTAGCTACTAGTATAAGTTTTTCACTTATCTTTAGCCTTAGCTTCAATGAGCAAATGACTCCGATGCTGCTTGGAATTTTTGAATGTGACTTAAGTGTTCTCATCTATGTTGGGTTCCAGGTGGATGCTGTTGTTTACTTGGTCGATGCCTATGACAAAGAGAGGTTCGCAGAATCAAAGAAGGAGCTCGATTGTTTGCTTTCAGATGAATCGTTGGCGAACGTTCCATTTCTTGTACTGGGAAACAAAATCGACATTCCTTATGCAGCTTCAGAAGAAGAGCTTCGATATCATCTCGGCCTTACCAATTTCACCACAGGGAAAGGTAAAGTTAATCTTACCGACTCCAACCTTCGACCTCTTGAAGTGTTCATGTGCAGCATTGTCCGCAAGATGGGATATGGTGATGGCTTCAAGTGGGTCTCTCAATATATCAAGTAGAGTCATGTATCATTTTTGCTCCCCTTTCCCCTGCTCAACTAGCACTATCTGCAGTTATATCAGTAGAGTTTTCCTTTTTTCTTCTTCTTTTTTTTTTTTTTTTAACTATTGATTTTGCTTTTGATGATTTTGATTGGATCATTTTGTACAACTGCAGTAATATTACATGATATAATTTGTATCTTCAAAGATTATTTTTTTTGGGGGGTATTCTCCTTTGAAATATTGGATCTGTTTTAGGGTGATGTAATACTGAGCATAAACTCAAATAAATTTGATCTTAATCCACTTTCTTCCCTCTTGCATATGAATGGTAGCAGAGTTGTATTGTGGTCCAATTTGTTTTTATAAATCAAAATAGTAAAAAATAAAATTAATAGGAAATTATTGTCTCGCTCACTGCCTAGAAATGATTTGAACCATTTAATAGTCAAGACTATGGAAATTTAGACATTGCACAAAAATATAAAAAATTATTTTTGAGTGGAAAAAAGTGTAAAATGTTGTCTATGTAATATTATAACATCACTTATTATAGTTCTCAAAAGTTACCCGATTGTGGAGGTGCAATTTATTTTTTTTTCCCCTTCAAAAATAGTGGTGTTTGCTAGACTTTCGAAAATCTGCAGCTCACAGCAGTTGATCATTCTCTTCTCACACTTAATCAGACGATCTATATGTCAACTCAGAATATTTTGCACAAGTATTTGAACCTTTGACAAATGACTATTAACAAATTTAATGCTCTTCTTCGTCTCTTTTAAAGATCAAAATGGTGAAGAAATGAAGTCTGTTACTGAAGACTGCACTTGTTTGACTCATCCATCGCTAATAGATTTGCTAATGTTTATGATATCATGGATTTATTCGACGCTTATTTAGTTGTTTAGTCTTTTAATTTAGGTGCTTTTTTAATATTGGTGCTAACACAGACCTTTCTTTCTTCTTTTAGCCTAACTTTTTGTGATAGACAAACAGGGGCGTCAGGTTTCAGTGACATTGTTTGCATGGGTGGTAAAGGAATGATGTGGGATCATATTTTAAGCACCCGTGAAAAAAAAAAGAGTAAAATACCAATTTAGTTCTTGATATTTTTTTCACTATATTAATTTAGTCTCTAACAATTAATAAATACACATTTAATTTTTCAAGATTTTCGGATGTATCAATAGCATCGTCGAAACTTGCATTAGTTTTGCTTTAATTTATTAAAAAAATTAAAAAATGCTTAGGTAATTTGCTATCATCATATCAATATTCTAAGAGTACTACTACTATTTATATAACTTTTTTTTTTACATCAATTTCCTATTTTATATGTTATCGCGTGTCATTTTTTTTCTCTCTCTCATCCTATCACGCCTAAAAAAAAAAAGAAAAAAAGAAATGCAACGTGGTGTCTAATAAAATGTGGTGCAAATAAACTTTTCCATAGCATATAGAACAGAAATTTGATTGACGATTTTTATTTTATGACATGTTAAATTAAACAACAACATCTTATGTTTTTAGTGAATTAAGGGGAAATTTTATGAGACTGCACAAAGATTTCTCCTAATTTGCACAGTTGATAGTTTACTAATTTGCATGTTAATTAATCATGCAGGTGGATGCTGTAGTGTACCTGGTTGATACATTGGATAAGGACAGATTTCCAGAATCAAAGGAGTTGGCTGCTCTTCTAGCTGATGAGTCTCTAGCAAAAGTGCCTTTTCTTATCTTAGGAAACAAGATAGACATACCTTATGCTGCATCAGAGGATGAGTTGCTCTATAGCTTGGGTCTCTCTAACTTCACCACGGGAAAGGGCGAGGTCAATCTGGCCGACTCGAATATCCATCCCCTAGAGGTGTTCATGTGCAGCATCGTTTGCAAGATGGGATATGGCGATGGCTTTCAGTGGGCATATCAGTACATCAAATAGGGAAGAAGAAGAAGGAACATGCACAGTCATTGTGCTAATAGGCTTAGAAAGTTTACATAAACATCAACTAGTGATCAATTTTGCAAAAGCGCTTTTCAAATGAAAATCATATAAAAACTTGTTTCCAGATTCCGCATAAACAATCTGCAACTTTTTTCAGTGAAAAGGGGAGATGAGGTTGTCCCTTTCTAAAGTGTCCCTCCAATAAAATGATAAGCAATGCAAATGTTAAAGTGATGCTAACTAATGAAAGAGTGATGTAATCATCAATCATAAAATGATAATGTTTTGTGTACTAGAAACTACACTTTTCAGCCTGCTATAAACTATAAAGTATAAACCTGCTAAGGGTCGGAAATACTACAACAGACTGGTTTATTAATATAGAATCAAATATGATAGAGATTCCGAGTTCCAACAATAATTAATCAATCACCTCTATTCAGCTCCAGGAAGGGTTGTCATTCAAGTACATACTTGATCATGCATCATAAGCATCCACAATGTAGAGCTCAATTACATATGAAAGCTTCATAGATGACCCATTAAAGATATTAAAGCAATCTGAAAGGGTCATGGATTCAAATCTACACTAGGGAATTTACAAGATCTACATGCTATACAGTAACATTACCAATCTATCACTAGTTTGTTACATCCCAAAAAATAAAAAGCCATTTTGTGGGAACCTTGTTTTAGGTACCTATGTCTTTGTTAACATGTCAACTTCCGAATTGAGGAGTTCTTCAAATTCCAGCTCCAGCTGCACAATGCAATTGTACACAAGTAAATAAACATGTGATATCAAATCATGGCAATAACATTTGTATATATTATTCACCTTTGCTTGACTATGTGCCAGCTTCATCCTCCTATACTCTTCTTGTGCTTTCTTAGAACGAAACATGGCCTGCACACGGACTACAGACCTCTCAACGCGTTCTTCAGCTTGTTTCCGACTGGTCCGGAAGAAGTCCTCCTCTAGTTCAATTTCCTGAAAGTCATCATTCATTTCTTGGACAGGATTAACCTGGAGGCCGCGGAAGCCTTTTCTCTTTAGACGCCAACGCAGGATGGCTTTCTCAAGCACTCCAACAGACCAAATAATTTTACGATATTGCCTCCGCACCTGAAAGCCCCTGAAAGCGGCCTGCAGTGAAAATATATGCATGAATCTTTGGGGATTTTAAATTATTATAATAAGTACTCAAGAAGATGCAACTCAATTGAGCCAACAAAATCTTTCGGTCTCATATATGAAGACCATGGATTGGTTACCCCTTAGTTGCTAGGGTTTATAGTTTAAAGAGTATAGAGAGCAGTAATCCCACGTCATATAAATTGAGGGACTCATAGGAGCCAAGAAACAAATTCATTCACATGCTTGGATGAGCATGGCAACTCTCATAGCCATGTTAATAATTTTGCCAACTGATGAATCCACAGTCAATCAGTCCAAAAAACTAGTCAAACAATTGTCAATATTGGCATATGTTAACTCGGGACAATCAACAATAACAGAGGCAGGAAGGGCAGCTCTTACTTGAATTTTAATAGCTTGACGTCGCATGTGGAGAAATTCTCTACGGATCTTCCACGTACGGAATCTATGCTGGATCCGAGCAGCAGCTGCCATCATTTTCCTTGACTCAAAGTTGCGAAAGGCATGTTGAATCCTCATTGCTGCTACTATTTGGCGTGCTTCATCCTCTGAACTAATAAATTCAATTGCCTGTGATTGCAGTTTTAGTGAGTGCTCCCTAAATGCAGCTTGTATGCGCGCTGCAGCCTCAGCAGCTGTTCTGTAAGCTGCCAATGTATCCTTCATATACAGCTGGTCCTCAGTAAGGTTCTCAGAACTTACTGGATCAGTTGTGCTAGTTTCAAGCGTGCCACTGATATTTCCTGCTAAGCTCATGTCATTGAATTGTTCAACCAGAGACTTTTCTGAAAGATACGCTGCTAAGCCATCATATCCCTTCATATAAGCAAGATCAGCAGCAGTGCATCCACCAGGATTTTGTGGAGTTGGATCCGTGACCAAGTTTGGCTTTGCTCCAGATGACAACAGAGTTGCAACCATTTTCTCCCTGCAGAGACAAATTTTAAATCAAATAAAGAATGAAAAGTTCATTGGGTTCATTAGTATTAAAAGAAGGACATGCGTATAAGATAGTATTACCAAATGAATAGCCTGCCATGCCTAATCATGATAGAATTACATAGGTAATATTTATTATTGCTAATATTTAGGGGGAAATGAAACCGAAAAGAACTTGAACAGTGAAGCCATATCAGAAAACAATTTTTAGGTCAATGAGGTTGCAGCAAGACTAATTGTTCAAACAAATGGTGATACTAGTGCACCATACCTTCCATAATACGCTGCCCAATGAAGAGCTGTCCAACCAAATTTGTCACGGAAATCCAGCGACAAGCCTGACCATGAAAATAAGGAAACAGCCCAAGTATATCCCAAAATTGCACATAAATGAATCACACTTTGGCCTTGTGAGTCATATTCAGTAGTCTTACGGCCTAAGACAATTCGTTCCAAAAGCCATTCCCTAAGTCTGTTTCTCAACGAAATTTCGAACAAGTCATTCTTTGCTTGTGGAAACGGAATCGTACAGTCGTCAGTTGATTTCATCAAGTATTGCCAACTTTTGGACAGAAATGATGTTTTGGAGGCAAATTTGCTAGCGTCTTTCAGTACATTAGGTGATACTTTACTAGAGTAAATCTCAAGGTTCCTTTGTGTAGTAAAGAGCAAATGAGCAAGCCGCATCTGAAGTCGAAACTCATCCCAATTGTGTTTCCCTTCCATAGAAGCGGCAGGATCATGAATAACAGGAGTACGATACTCAAAATTAACAACTTGGCTAATAGGCTTATGGCCATCCAAGCTCATATACAGATTCACAAATCCAGGAGAGTGTGGTGGCACCCAGCATCGGTAAACTCCAACCTGAACCATTTCTACAGGAACACTTACATCACCACAAACACACAGTAGATTGGACTTTGCAAGATATTGATAATCATTATGAAATAACCCAATTATCAAGACCTGCAAGAAGTAAATGGACCGATAGTCCAGTTATAAATAGAAATTAATCATCAGGCAAGTATTTACTGCAAAATTTAAGTTAGAATAAACTTATATAAACACATAAAGATGTGCATGCTTATAGCCAAAGTGCTACCATGAAGGCCGTTAAAAATGTTTTCTTTTTTGTTTGTTGAAAAAGAATAGTAAATGCATACTCCTATGGAGTTTAAGATTCCATAGTTTAAAGCTTCAAAATTACACAGGCATATGATTACTAGCAATAGGCATGTGAGAATAGTAAAAGGAAACCTTTGTTTTCTCAGTTGAAGATGCCCATGTAGGGCACAACTCAGTGATATCAAATACTTGTTCTGGCAGAGAAGATTTCTGATTATCAACCACGGGCGATGAATATGGTTTACGAACAGACGAAGCAATTGAAGATTCAAGAACTGACTCATCTGCAGAACATTGTGCATCAGATATGATGTTGTTTATCCACCTTCCAAAGCTGTCTTGGCTTTGCAAGCCTTCATTGACCAAAGTGTCTAAGGAACCAACACCGCCCAAAGAGATTGAAGAATCTGTTTGAATATTAACACTTTCTGGAAAACTGTATGGAACTTCTGTAGAAGGAATGCTTGCAACCTGGTGATAAAAACCCTATAAAGGTTACAACAGAAGATACTACAAAGCATCGCTGGAAGAAAGAAGGAGAGAAAAAGGGGGGAGAAGAAGGGAGCAGAAATGCAAGAAAGAGGACATAATTTATGCCAGAGATTCATTATACTAACAAGAACCTTATATGTTTTATTAATTAAAGTTGTAAGCACCATCCATATTACATGTTTTATGAATTAAAATGGCATGCAGCATTACTGTAAAGAGTTTTACACCGACATCCACCAACATTTTGACACCTTTGCTTTTACAATAGTTACTAAGAGAATGATACAGTAATAAATACTGATTTGTCAAAATATCAGTGGATGCCATTTAAACTCCTTTACGGTGCATACCAATTAAATTCATGTTTTATCTACCAATTGTATACTGACACTTTTTCTCTCATTATTAAAAGAAAACTAACACTTTTTACTGTCAATTATATATATTATTTATTTTATATATTATGTGCATAAAGAAAATATACTATCCACCTAGTTTTTTCCACCTTAGTAAATGATAAAGATGGAGTTATGTCATAATAAACCAAGAGAACACCAATAAAACAAGTACAAAGTGCAAAAAAGAAACACACAACCAGCCTTCAATATCATTTCAAGGTCCTACTCTTTTAAATGAGTGGCTTTTAATATGTAATTACTGGTGATTTGAAAAACAGTATAAGAAAATAAAAACAGTTTTGAACATCCTACCATCAACAAAAGTTCAATAAATTCAATAGTGAGACAAAATCATGTAATGCTCGACACTGAATGCCTGTTGCCTGGACATCTACTGATTCTTTTGTCAAATTATACATAATAAAGCTGTTTTTAAGATAAACTTAAGAGGATAACAGGTTCTTAAGATAAAATTAAGAAAAATAAGTGCCTATGTGCTTCTTTTGCTACTCTGTGGTTTGTTTAGTTGGAAAAAAAACACCTGCATTCAAATTTTAAAGGCTCTTAACCCCAAGATTTACTAGGAATATTTAGGCCTCTCGCTAGTGTTTTTTTCAAAGATGTTTCAAGGGAGTTTCACTTTCCAATATGCAAAGAGAATGGGAAGCCTTGCTGCATTCTTCAATCTTTCTTTTTATTTTCAGAGAGCATCTTATCCACCCCCTAGTTGTGTTTTACTTCTTTTCTCTCTAAATGAAATGTTTGTATCAAAAAGAAAAATTATAAAGACTAATGGTGCCATCAATGAAACATAAATGGAAAGCATATCATGGATCAGGATAATGAACACAAATACTACAAGATAATATTATCTTACATTGCCGAAGCTTCCATTGAGTAGACTTTGATCTTGTTGATCCAAACATGGAACATTGCCTGCAAAAATTTAAATTTAGAAATAAAATAATAAGACTTCACAACAAGTGACAGGTTTTGCTTAAGCAAAAACAATTACCTCCAGTAGGTTTAGTAGAGATGTTATCATTTGAAACCACTAGGTCATCCCATTCAAGTGTATTAAGCTCATGAAGTTTCATTTCATGACTTTTGACTGTTAAATTATCATTAAGCCCTGGTTATTTCCAAAACATTAAAAAAAAAAATTGATGGTAAGCTACAATGTCATAAAAAACAGTAACCAAATATATATAGCATCAAAACTATTAAACAAAAAAGCCTCTTATTAATATCTTCCTTTAGAAAGATAGGCAGAAGACAAATATGGTGGAATGACAATGTGCAATGCATAAAGACATAAACAACTAAGCCTTTGTCCCACTAGGTGGGGTCGGCGCAATGCATAAAGACATGATCTCACAAAATCACTTGTTCTTCTCTCTTAAGTAATTATCATGCTTCTCATTTTTCCCAAACAAAGCCCTGAACATCATTTTATTAAAAGATCCCAATGTTTCAAGGAAATGTAACAAGTCTTTCATGTTGATAGCCTCTAGAGTATAACTGGCAAGAAGATAGTCTGCAATCATCTAAAAGTCGCCTCACCATCAGCGTAAGCACTATTGGTCCCAGAATCTTGGTCTTCTGATAAAATCCACTGTGCGGTTGGATCAGAGACAGAACTTGAATTTGAATTTGAATTTAACGGTGACTGCGTCAAAAACTACAACTTAAGAATGTTAGAAAGGCAAGTTTAATTCATTAACCATATTAAGTGGTAAAGCATAAATAGCACAGGATGCTTCACAAAACCAAAAAGAAACCTGTGCAATTCACATTGTCAATAAATGAAATTTCCAACCACAGATAAAATGGAAAAATGGTTGGGAAGAAACATTTCTCTTAAAGGCATAATTTTTGTGTGTATCTAGACATGTTTGAACTCCCAAAACTACACTACCGATAATCTGATATAAGGACCACAAACTGGCTAATGATTTCTAATGTGACGGTAAACCTATATGGTCTTCTCTATCAGGCAAAGCAACATACACATAGCACGCCTTAGTCATCTATTGTGTGGTAAAATTACTTTTTTTAAATGAAAATAGAAGAAAGAAAAAGATTGAACACAACCTCCTGTGTTTCACGATAATGAACAAGGACTATGTGCTCCAGACTCCTGAAAAGGAAAATAATAGTAAGAATCGTAAGTCACACTACTATTGGAAAAGAGGAAAAAAAAACATTTTTTATTGTTTAGCCAAAAAAATATGCAAGATATAGAAAACCACTGTTTATAATTCATAGTTCAGAAACACTGATGCATTAAAAAACATTGACATACTTATCAAGCAACCAATAACATCTACGAACAAAGGTCGGGTTATCTTGGCCATGGGCATAATATACATGGATCCTTTCTTCATTACCAACCTGATTGATGGAGAAAAAGAATAACCGGAAAGAATGCAAAAAAGTCAGATTCCATGGGGGAAAAGAATAACTGGAAAGATCGCAAAAAGTAAGATACATGTATCATCAGTGACTCAATCTTACACAAAAATACAAAGAGAAGATAATGCATCATATAGATCAAACACTTCATAATTAATTAATTCATACTCCTAAATCTTAACAGAAGTGATATTATCATGCATGATATAGATCAAACACTGCATAATTAATTAATTCATACTTCTAAATATTAACAGAAGCGATATAATCATAATCATACATGATATATTTTCCGCTATAGATATAAGTTACAACAAGAAGAACCACCATGTATTATACCACTGTGGAATTGGCTACATTGATCAATCAATGAAATGGCTTGTAAAACCATTGAGACAGTTTAATCAGAAGGGATAGACCACTAAAATCTCATGGATAAATGTTCAAGAGACTAATTTCAATAGGCCACCTACTACCGCAAGAATTCAAATGAACACCTAAGAAAATGAAAATTCTCACTTTTAAGTGCTCATGGGCTTCTTTGACAGTTTTCCCATCATTTTTCTTTTTCCAGTTATGACCATCTTTTCGAAAGTTCCTAAGCACCTTGCGGTCAAATAATACAATAGTACCACCTGTTTCACACACAAAATAATAATATAACATTAGCACTGGTGATTTGAGTCCTGTTTGATATCATATAAGTTCTTAATAAAATGAACACTTGTTACGTAGATGCAAAGTGACTAATTAATCAAAATTCCTTTAATTCGCGTAGGAGTGAACAATGCCATTAATCATTCATAGTGAGACTTACTATTGCTTCATACTCATGACATGTACACTAGAAGCTTTGATCAATGCATAAATGTCATGTACACGTTTTTTTTAAGTCTAATACTTTTTTGTTAAGAATTGCCTCGACAGGAAGTAAAGGATCTAAAGGTTTACATAATTTACACCACAAGCTTCAAACCATGAATTGCTATGTATCAAGAATATCGAAATGTTTCATGGAACTTAAGAAAATATTAAAAGACAGTAATGAATATGATGATAAACAGTCTGAATGAAGATGCATATCTACTTTACAAACATCAGGTTGCCATCAATAGTAATATATAATTACTTTTAGGCAAATGCACTGGCTTGACACGGATCGTGAAGTATTTATGATTACAGAGTATGGCATGAATCTCATTGGGACGGAGCCATCGGCTTTTTGCTTCTTCCATAGTGTTTTCAACATCCAGCTCTGGGTCACAGTAAAAAAGTAATTCAGAAAAACAAATCAATAGATATGATGAATATGCAATGACAATTGATCAAGCAATTGGCAGTGGTGATAATATTTGCAGTGCGAAGCAAATTATAAGCAGAAATGCATGGTAGATATTTATTTTGACAACTTCCTTTCGATTGTCTTAAAAATCGATATCATCTATTGAACGGAAAGTTAGACTCACACTTACACATCCAGAGATATTGATCTTTATTTCCCTGGCGAGAAGGTAACAAAAAACTAGTATTGATTTCTATTGACATTTCAGGTGATTCACTGAATCTTGGGACGAAAGCTAGAAAAGTCATGAACCTTATAGTTTGATGTTACAACATTTGAGATGTTAAATGAATTAGACAAAAAGAGAAGTAACTTGGACAAAAAGAAATGAAGTGACTTAGACAAATCTTTTGTTGATAACCTCAAACCAATCAATCGAATATTGATTAATATCTAATCGATCGAACACCACTTGAAAACGTTGAAGAATTCACAATTAGTATATTCTGAAATCATAGCCGAATATGATACTAACAAGTAGCAATTACCAAATCTTAAACATTTTGCCTTAATACAAGAAACAATTTTCTCAGCCAGTTCTCTACTTCCACTCGCTGCACTCATAGAAAATGTGATACACAGAATTGTTGTAAACATTATTTCATTGGAATTCAGCTACAATGAAGTCAGTGTACTATTTCAAAATATATGTTAAGAGAATATTACAGTATTAAGTCTGTTGACAAACAAGGAATAAGTAGTTTCTAATATTCAGAAACAACATAAAAACATGGGAAGTTGCTATTGTGCCATGGCTTTTTCCCAGACATAACTTATTAGGCGTTATTCTTTATGAGCTATTTTCCAATAACGATATAACATGTGTAATAGTGACTCAATTTATAACATGTTATATTTTTATTAGAGAACCGAACCGCAAGCATCTAAAATTGGTTGTAGCAGTCCAGTACCCTTAAAAATTTGCCAAACAATGATTTGTTTTTGGTTATTGTTATAAATTTTTAAGTGTGAGTTGTGCAGGTAAAAGAAGCCACACATTGGATAATAATGAATAAGTTGGAATGTATAGTGCATGATTAGACCCATAAACCCATTGTCTTGATATTTTTGAGTCAAGATGTTTTGCCAATATCCAATATCCACATCCCCTCGTTGTTAAAAAAAAACAAAAAAATTAAAAAAACAGAAAAGTTCACACTTTTTTTCTACTGCTAACTTTAATCAAGCTCTACAAATGACCAAACAAGGAACTATGAAAATTGAAAATTTTAGAGTAAACCCTCAATTCAGTCCTTCAAAGAAGATTATTATGTTACCAGATAGGTCCTCAAGTTTTCAGTCATCAAAATGTAAAACATCACCACATCAGTCATTCTATTCTATGGACTTGATCAATTAATTGATAACAACCAAAAAGAAAAACTTTCAAAATTCAATTTTTACATGCTAAAAGTCAAAATAATAATAATTATTATTATTATTAAGAAAACCAGAACAGTAGAGTTTCAAAAGTGAAACTTGATGATACTTGAAGTTAAACCAAACAAGTGTGAATCACGTACCTTGCAATGAGCGGAAGCCATGTATCTCTGAACCAACAAGCTGCCCCATTA
Source organism: Crotalaria pallida (assembly GCA_037953625.1). Lineage (NCBI taxonomy): Eukaryota > Viridiplantae > Streptophyta > Magnoliopsida > Fabales > Fabaceae > Crotalaria > Crotalaria pallida. The sequence continues at coordinate 88,288,075 of CM075656.1, forward strand.
AGTTATGTGCCATAATATCACAGAACAGGACAAACCTATGAGTGTTCTCTCAGCACGAACTCAACAATTGAATAAGTTACAACCTTAGCAGAAGGAAACAAAAACTCAGAAAAACACACATGATCAAAACAAAAGAAGAATAATCAACGCATGAAGACTGACTTATATAATCTTTTAAAAGGTTGAAGCAGGAATAAGGGGAGGGAGTAAAAGCAGAAAAAAGTGAGATATTTTAACTGACTGTGGAGAAAGAGAAAGGACTGTTGCAGCTGAATGATGACACTCTGTTCTCTTGTCTTTGCCTTAGTCGCTTTCTCTACTGTCTTAAAAATAAAACATAAAAATGACAATTTCTATCTTTATATGTTTTTATTTAATTCGCTTGTATATTAAGAAAAAATATTTTCTCCTATTTAAAATATAAGAAAAAAACATATTTTTTAATTTAAAATATAAGTAAAAGGAATTCTTCCTTAAATTTTGTTTTATTTTCAATGCTATTTTTCAAAATTATGGAGTACTACCAAATTATTATCTTGTTCATTTTTTATTTCATTTTCAATACTATTTTTCTAAAACACTTTTCTTTTTTATGAATTTTGAAAATTAAATATAATAAACTAATTTTCTTAATAAGCATGATTTTAGTTTTTTTTTCTTATATTCTAAACTAGAGGGAGTAGTTATTATTCTCAAGAGTGAAGTACCACTTTAATCCCTTGTATTATTCTAAAGGGAGAAATTATGAAGATATAAATGTCCCTCGTATATTTTAGATGAGACACTTTAGTCCCTCAAAATGTGGAAATTCACTTTTAGTCTCTGAAGATTTTTTATTAGGATACTTAAGTCCTTCCGTCCACTCTACCAACTGCCTCAATTGCGTAGTTAAGTGTCCCATAAAAAAATCTTGAGAGACTTAAGTGCACCATGCAAAAATCTTCAGCGAATGAAAGTGAATTTTCACATTTTGAAGGACTAAAATGTCTCATCCAAAAAAATATGAGAGATCAAAATCGTACTTCAGTCTATTCTCAAATTTATAAAAAATATGGTAACATTTATATCTTCATAATTTCTTGATTACTATAATTTTTTAATATCATTATGAAATTGAGAGAATAAAACATAAAATATTAAAGTATTTTTTTCATAAAATAAAGGAAGTAACTAAATCTAATCATATACTCCTAGTTCGGTTACATTTCACTTCATGCATAATTACGGAATGGAATACTGGTACTACTTAACTGATGGCAATAGCAATGCATAACATGTGAATGATATTATTCAATGACTTTTGCAAAGAAAATGGAAGCAGCAAGTCAAAGAATGTCGTAGCCAACTGGATAATCAGTCGGTCGTGTGAATTATGCCCAAAACAATAGTACTCTTTTCGATTAATATGTAGTATATTTTTTTCTTGAAACTTTTTCCAAATTACTAGTTTATATAATTAACATTATTTTCTAATTATATTTTTATTTGTCATAATTTTAAGTTTTTAATATATTTTCTTATTTTCTTAATAATTACACAAAAGTACTACTCCTATAATCAAAATGTTTCAAATTCTTATTTTCTGTTTATAATTTTAAAACATATTATCTCCATTTTTATTCACTTCATAAGTCATACTTAATCACAACACATAAACCAAGATGAGTAGTTAAATTAACTCTTTGGTTTTAGGAAGAAAAAAATCTAGTAATTTTACCTTTTTACAGTATTTATTTTACTTTCATTACTTCTCTCATGAAAAATCAAACTTAATTAATTAAAATATTCATTTAATAAAAATAATATAAAAATCAAATACTTCCTACAAAATATAAAATAATTTATATAAAATAAACAATTTTTCTTGCATGTTAACTATATATAAAAACCAAAGGAATAATACATGGTCCTATCAAACGTCGGAGTATGTAATCGATGAAGTTTGAACCACAGGTTTACAAAGTGTGAAACCGCGGAAATTAATGGTTTGATATTGTTCCAGATTTTTATTTTTTATTTTTTTTTGAAATTTTGATATTGTCCAGATTGATTGTACATTTGTACTAAGTGTTACGTGTATGATTTGCGGCGATTAGAAGGTCCCGTCTCAAGTCACAACCCAACCAAAACCGAGTAAACGCCACAACTATGACTCGTTTTGGTGGTTGGCCTATGCATGCAATGCATGTGTGGTTCTTTCTTTGTGTGGTTCATTTTATTGGAAAAAAAGAATAATTTTTGAAGCTTTGATAATGAATCTTTTTTATCAAGGGTAGTGTCATGTTTTAATTGGAAATGTCCAGCATATCTATAAAGTTGAAGCTTTCCTTGTCGTCATTGACACTGCTCAGTTGATGGCAATTTTTTTTTACCAACGTAGTTCACTTGTATAGTGGAATATTAATATTGATACTTTTGAATACTAGAAATCATCAAACTGACTTATTCTTTTATATATAAGATTTTTTGAGATTTTTTTATCCATATTTATATGATCTTATATTAATTTTCAATGATTATTAATTATTATTTTTATTCATAACACCCTTATTTACTTAATATTTTTCTCAGATTCTTGATACTATTAATAGTGGTAGTTTTGAAAATACATATAAAATATTCATATTTCTAATATCATCAACTAAATTCATCAATTTTCTTAATGAATATGAAATCTAAAAAAAATTCTTTTATATAGGAACAAAAATAGTATTCTTTTTATTAATAAAGTTTTTTTTCATACTCAATCATTTATTTTAATAAATCCTCCCAATACTATAATATTTAAATTATGATTAATATTTTTCATATATACTAGCATGCATCTTGATAGGTTGTCGATCGTGCACAAAATTTATAAACAAAATAAAGCTATAAAAAAATTAAAAAATAAAAAAACCAATGTAAAAAAGAGATAAAGATCGTAAGAAATGAAAAACTATTAACTGCCACAAGTTTTTCTTAGAGTGAGATAAATGGAGAATGTATGAACAAAGTAGTTTTGATGAGTTTAAGTTTTCATGTGTAAATAAATTACATGTTTTAAAATTGTATGGACGAGGCTAATTTGAGTCAAGCACCATAACCACTATTTAGTTAAAAAAAAAAACATGATTTTTTTTTATACTATAATAATAGATTTATTTATATCGGTTTAATCAATGACGGGTCCAGAACACAGGAAAGAAAGGAGGATAGCACATGCAAGAATGATTCATTGCAATTTTTCTCTAGCCACGCTATAAACCATCAGAAATAAGCAATAACATGCGACTAAATGTCTAAATCCTTACGATATTAGATTGTGGCTAAATGGAAGTTATAGGTTTTTAATAATTAATCATGTTTTTACCGTAGCTAAAATACAGCCATAATTTTAACCATGGCTAAACAAAAATAAATGTGTTCACAGAAAAAACCAAAAATAAATATTGAAATATGTGTTTTAAAAAGATTATGAATGAGTTACCAATCAAAATAGATACTTGTGAATATATCGGTATATATTATGTTTGTTTGTTTTTAACGGTGTTCAATATATAAATGTGATATAGCATTTGGTAGATAAATGAATTCTTTGATATAATGTAAAAAGTTCTATCATTGTTGTATATGTAGAAAAGACTCTATTGATAAACGACAAAATTACATCAATAATTTCTCCGTCTCAAAAAGAAATAGCTTTTGGATTATTGTAAAAAAAAAAAAAAAAAACTATATTAGTGTTTCTAATTAGTTTCAGATTATTATAAAAGTAGCTTGGAAGTTTTCTATGGTTAAAGTCCAGCCACTGAGTCAAACTTTCTACTAACAAACAAACTTCTGCTATTGGCTACAAGAGAGAGAGAGAGGGAAAAAGTGGTATAAAACAACTATAGAATTATTATACTAAAATTTTTAATATTAGCTACGAATATAGCTATGAAAACGTTTGCCGCTAATACATTCATAACCAATGCATTTTTAGAAGACTAAAATGGGTTTAGAGGAATTTTGAGAATGTGTGATTTCTCATTTCATCATTTATATTTTATAGTCTAATTTTTTTAAAGAAATTTTTTATTCATCATGTCCTAAAGATAATATGTAAAAACTATAACTGTAAAAATATCATAAAAAATTGATGCCTTTAAAATTTTAAGAGTCATATTTGTAAGATTTTAATGTTGATTTTATACTTTTAGGTCATTAAACATTATCCCAATGATAATGTATAGCAAATCGATTCTAATATCTCATTATTTGCTTCTGACACGAGATGTATCATGTCATTGAAATCAACATACTGTATACTGTATTAAAGTGTGAGTCTTTTCTATTTCGACTTTTTTTTTTTTTTTTTTTTGGTGTAATCTGTATTCAAAATTTGAAATATTTCTCAAACATTCGATTCCTCTTATTTTTTTTATTTTCGTTTATTGATATATTTGTCTCAAACTCATTAACATATTTTGCTAATTTGCTTTAAATTTGATCGTCTAGGCTTTTGTGAAATTCTAGAGAAAGGACTAAAAGTCTAAAATAGATTACTTGAAGCTAATAATAAGATACTCCAGTGTTGTTGACGAAGAACACAATTTGCTAAAAGAAATTGAAAATGCTCTTTTTGTCGTTTAATATAATATCTTTTTAGGAGAATTCACATCCATCAAAAAGTTAGCTGATGACTTATTAGTGTCGATAATGATACCGAAAATGTAATTATTTGCTATATTTTTTTCAAAACAATCCTTATAAATATTTAATGTTTGTGAAAAGAATAATTAAATATCATTAAAAATTGAAATATAATTTTATAAATAAAAAATGGTTTTCTTAAACTCGGATCGAGAATAAAAAATTAAAATATGACAAAAAAAATTGAAAACTAAATTCACAACATTCAAAATACTAAAGATCTATTTTTCGAAAACAAAACTATTCTATATAACTTTTTATTCTAACGTTAAGAAAATTTATAAAAAATTAAAAATTTAAAAAACCATATATTAAAAGAGGAAAAAAGTATAGGGGTCTTTTTATCTTATGTACCAGATACATAGAATAATCAAGCTTGAAAAGGTAATTTTTTTTTTGGAAAAAGATACATTTAATTAATTAAAATATAATTATTTAATTTTCAATAAAAATTTACTTTTTATGTTTAATTAACCTATGTGCATAGGTTAGAAAAACCGAAAGTATAATTAATACTAGGTAAAAAAAATTAACAACCCGTGAATGCAGGGGTTAATTAGTGGCTTTATAACTTCATTGTCAGAGTTCAAATCCATCATTAGTGAGATACAAACCGCCACGCAATTAATTAATTAATTAAATTAATCTTGCCCCACATTTGCTCCCCTGCGTTCTCCATCAGTGGGAAAAGTAGTTCTCCTTCGAAGTCCAAATACAAGCACCCTGCACCAAACAAGCATCTCATCAATTAAATTATTAATTATGACATACTAATACAATTGGAACAGTATATCCGCATAAAAGTTTTTATTTCTGTTTATTTTGGTTATCGATACTATATAAATTGTCATGTATAATCAAGCAAGTTTGGTTTAGTAGAAGGAGCTGATCCAAACTTAACTAAAGTTAGGATTTGATTCATAACCTTAGCTTGTGTATTTAGCACTTTTAAATCATTCACTCAGCAATTCAGTCCAATAAAAATACCCACAATTCTACAATGAGATTAATCATCGTTTATCAGGAAAAAAGAAAAATATCAACAAGTGGTGTATGATTATTTATTTATTTATTTATTTTATGAGAAAGTGGTGTACGATGGAGTATTTTTTTTTTTTTTTTTTTTTTGCAAAAGCAAAGGTAATTGAATTAAAAGTGTACAAGGGTACTCGCCCATATACAACAATGAACTACATCAACACTAGCTATAAGCACCAAGTAGAGATACAAGATAGGGTTATTACACCACAATGCAAAATCAATGAGGACCCTATCTTTAACCTTAGCACCTAACCACCTCCACGATCTCAATTGAAAGTAATTGATACTCCCTCTGGTCCTATATATAGGACATATTCTAGAAGCAATTTTTGGTCCTATATATAAGACATTTTGTATTTTCTATGCATCATTTATTGCTTTTTCTCTTTTTTGCCCTTATTAAATGCATGTGTTTTTTGTTGTTCATTAATGAGTGTGAATTTTTCAAGAAAAGTTGAGAGGGTAAAATTGTAATGTTACAATATATTCTCATAGAATTCATAAAACTAACTATTTTTCTTGGTCCGAGAAATATGGTTAAGTATGTCCTATATATAGAACCGGAGGGAGTAAATAACATATATATATATATATATATATATATATATATATATATGGGGTTTGCTAACATGAGGAAGTTCTTTTTTCAATTGGAGCATGTTAGCAATGTGTACCTGATTATTTTAGACAAAAATACCCCTATATATTTTGGGAAAATGTATTTTTATGACAGGGTATTTTAATAATTTAGTTTTGTCAAATTAAAAAAAATTAATAATCCCAAAATCCTTCCCCCTCCCCTATCAGTTATTACTTTCACTAATAACAGACCTCATCGTTGCAGGCAATCCACGAAGGGCGGAGGACAATTATCTTCGGCAACAAATTTGAACTCCAAGAAGTTTTACAAGTTTCAAAGCAAATCAAGAAGCAGGTCATGGTGGACACGGTGAATGTATGGAAGTAGCAAACTTGAATCTGAAATGGTGGCCATAGACCAGCGATGGCAAAAACATATATGCCTCTCAATTGTTGAAGACAATGATGGATCTATGCATTCCCAACGAAGAAAAGACACAAAAATGGTTTTCATTAGAGATTGAGTTGGGTCAACATGGTGATGGTGGTGGCGGTTACAATGGAGAGGAGTTTTCATGGAGTTTAGAAAGGATGAGTGTAGGTTGAACTGTTGATGGGTTGAGGAGTGAGTAGAGAGAAATAAATTTTTGTGTTTTTTTTTTATTTCTAAAAATATCTATTTACAAGAATAGCCTTGGTACCAAATCTACTCCAACAAATGATGAAGGCTATTTTTGGTCAAATGTTTTGGTACACATTACTAACATGTTCCCATTAAAAAAGGAGTTTTCTCATGTTAGCAAACTCATATATATATATATATATATATATATATATATATATATATATATATATATCCTGGTTGAGACTTGACATTCATGGATAAAATCCTCTCCATTAATTTTTTGTTCATTAACATAACCTCTCCATGCCTAAGCTGTCTTTTAGTAATAAGGAAAAGAAAACTGTTGGAATGAGAAGGTTTCATGAATAAGATTCACGATGTTGATATTTATTTGCCGGTTTGAGAAGGTTTAATTTACTTAGAACACCAGATGTCTAAGCTAATTGAAGAAAACAGAAGAAAAAGGAATCCTGCTTCTTATGTATTTGACGTCCAACACGGGATGTCTTATAATTATTGAAGATTGAATGTTAACTCTTTTAAGAAATTGTTCCTGAACTCAGTTTTTTTTCAAAACCGCATGCATGCATCCTTTTTCCATTGCATGGATTCTTAGCTTGTGTACCTTGACATCTGGTCATATCCCAAAAGTCTTGCACTTAAAGAGTGGATGGCTAAAAAAACTACTACTTCCTTTGACCCCGTTAAAAAATTCAAAAGTAAAAAAATTAAGGAAACATGTATTTAATGATTTGTTTAACACATTAACAAATTATCGAACAATTAATTTATTGCATTTTGCATGAATCAACCAACACAATTCAAAATTTACAATTTCTAAACTTTTCATTAATTATTTTAACTATAGTAGTTTGAGACAAAAAATTTAGTCATTTTTTACGATCCTTGTGGGACGGAGGGAGTAGTAATTAGTTAGAGTATTTATATTCAGTTAGTTAATTTTTCTCCTCCACACAAGGAGTACCTTTTTTTCTCCTAGTCACAATACACTTTTTTCTAATAAGAATAAGGAAAAAAGGCAATTTACCCTAGAGCTGTAAGTCATTGCACCTTAGTTGATGATTTTTTTTGTTACAAAACCAATTAACAATAATTTTTTTATTTTTTATTTTTATAAATTGATACATGAATTTTAAAACATGCATCAATTTTAACAATTTCTCGACGTAAGATGATTTTGACATTGGTTCAGGCTTTAAAAAAAAAAAAAAAAAAAAAAAAAAACTAAACTAGTAAGAATACAATTAAAGAAGTAGCAAACAAGTATGTAAATCGCATCCGACCGAATGGCACAGGCAATGTATAACTTCCCGACATTTCTCAAAGAGAAAATTTTTTTCCATCCCACTATAAATTTATGTCACCCCATTAACTGGTTGTGATCCAATTTATGATTGATTTTTTTTTTATAGTAGTAGTGAGTATGATCACAACCATGCAAATAATATTTTTTAAAGGTTGTGGCTCGATTCACAATTAGAAAATCGTGAACAGGTTCACGACAATGGGATGGGAGAAAAAAAATTTACCCACCCCACACTCAAATTAGTACACCCCACTTTTAAATAAAAAACCAAAAATACCCTCATCCCTATTTCTATCTCCTTCCCTCCCACCCCTCCCCTCCCCTCCCCTCCCAGCCACCCCACCTTCTTCCCACCCAGCCACCCCATCCCACCCCACCCCTCCCCTCCCCTCTCCCACCCAGCCACCCCACCTTCTTCCCACCCAGCCACCCCATCCCACCCACCACGCACCACCCAGCCACGTACGCCACGCACCACCCAGCCCACCCCACCCCTTCCCCCACCATGCACCACCCACACCCACGCCCACACCCGCACCACCCACACCCCACCACACTCTTTTCCTTCCCTACCTTCTTCTTCCTCTTTTCTCTTTTTTTTTAATTTCGACCTCGGGTCGTGAGACCCCTCACTACCGGGGTCGTGAGGCCCCTCACTATCGGGGTTATGACCCCACCCCACACACACCCGCACCACCCACACCCCACCACACTCTTTCCCTTCCCTTCCTTCTTCTTCCTCTTTTCTCTTTTTTTTTAAAAAATTTTGACCTCGGGTCGTGAGGAGCCTCACTACCGGGGTCGTGAGGAGCCTCACTACCCGAGTCGTGAGGCCCCTCACTACCGGGGTTGTGACATGACCTATACAATGGGGTGGTCTCGGTAGTGAGGGGCCTCACGACCCCGGTAGTGAGGGGCCTCACGACCCGAGGTCAAAATTTAAAAAAAAAAAGAAAAGAGGAAGAAGAAGGAAGTGAAGGAAAAGAGTGTGGTAGGGTGTGGGTGGTGCGGTAGGGTGACAGTGTGGGTGGTGCGTGGTGGGGGAAGGGGTGGGGTGGATGGTGCGGTGGGCTGGGGTGGGATGGGGGTGGGGTGAGGTGGATGAAGGAAAGGAGAAAGAGATAGGGGTGAGGGTATTTTTGGTTTTTTATTTAAAAGTGGAGTGTGTGAATTTGTATGTGGGGTGTGAAAATGCCCACCCGGGATGGGATACATAGGAGGTGGGATGACAAAAATATCTCTCTTCTCCTAAACTAGGCAATGGACCCCATGACACAGAAAATTCAGAACTAGGCCTAAAGTGAGCCCAATGACACCCAAAAAGTCCAAAATCACAGGCTCTACCACTGGGCCTGGGTCCAATGCTAGCTGATATAATGCTCGTTAATTAGAAGTTTAGAACATACCATCATCATCATCAAAGTTTTACTTCCCTTGTACTCAAAGATGAATGAGAACGGAAGCAAAAACTCCTCCACCTATTCCAACTATGAAAAATCTCTTCCTCCTAATAAGTTGAACACTCCCTTTCCATCCCTTTTACTTCACATTACAAACTCTCCACAACTCTTCTTTTAAAGCCACAAACTCACTCACACCTAACATACCACAACATAACATAACAACAGGACTATACTCTAGGAGAAAAACAAAGCAAAAAAAAAAAAAAAAAAAAAAAGAGATGAATTTCACATGGTTTTTTCTTTTGAGTATTGCAACAATATTAGTGAGTGTGATCAATGGACAAACACCAGTGAAGCCAGTGGTGAAGATAGTGAAGGGTAAGAAGCTATGTGACAAAGGGTGGGAATGCAAAGGATTTTCTGCCTATTGTTGCAATGAGACTATTTCTGACTTCTTCCAAACCTACCAGTTTGAGAACCTCTTCTCAAAGCGCAATGCACCAGTGGCACATGCTTCTGGATTCTGGGACTACCGTTCTTTCATCACTGCTGCTGCTGAATACCAGCCTCATGGATTTGGCACCACTGGAGGAAAGACCTCTGGGATGAAGGAGGTTGCTGCTTTCCTTGGTCATGTTGGTAGCAAGACCTCTTGTAAGTCACCATAATTTACTTTAATTGGCTTATACTATTATGTTAAGTGATCACGTGTTAATATGTTATATGATCATGGGGACCTTCTTATTATTATTATGTTTTCTTTTTGATTTATTGAATTGTTTTGCATCTTATTCTAGGAAGCATAATACTTCAAAATAGTTGTCCTATATTATATGTGATATGCACATACAAACATATTAGATACTTTTATATAGCTTTTGTCTATATATGTATCTTTCAATCATTTTAAGAATTTTTTCCATATCAAAGTGCCCGTGTTGTGTCTTATCAATGTATCAACATTTGTGTATCTATCTATGCTTCCTGGTTCTTAATGAATTATGATCTTAATATTTTAGACATTTCAAGTGAGATGAATATAGATTCTTAATTTGAATTATTAGTTAGTTATATTCAGGATTTGATGATTTGATCTTTCACTTATTCTAGCTAGAGTATAGAAGTATAGATCTCAGATCTCTCAATTGTTATTAGAAAAAAAAAATGCCAAACTAAGGTTGTGTATGTGGAGATCATATGTATGGATAAAGATCTTCAAATTACAGTAACAAAATCTTGAATTACTATTTCAGGTGGTTATGGGGTGGCTACTGGGGGACCCTTTGCCTGGGGCTTATGCTACAATAAGGAATTGAGTCCTGATAAATACTACTGTGATGATTATTACAAATTAACCTATCCATGCTCTCCTGGTGCAGCATACTATGGCCGTGGTGCCATACCAATTTACTGGTATTCATATTTTTAGACTATCACTTAATTTCACCCTGTGCCTGATCCAGCATTAATTGGAGTATCATTATCTCTATTTGTTAATAATATGAGTGACTGGTTTTTGGTTTTGTTCAGAAATTTTCACTGATTTCCCTAGAAAAAATAAATGCTTTAAGCAAGTAAATACTGTTTGTAAAAGAATTGTCAGAAACTTCTAGTTTTCACCCTTTCTTGCCCTGCTATTAAGTTGCCAATTTCTTCTGTACAAAGATTTTACCAAACTATTAGACAGAACATGGCAAAGCCCAAAGAAAGAAGAGATAAGTTTAGTGAAATCTGGAATTGTTTATTGATAGAATGAGAAAAGTAGTAAAATTTGAATAAAATCTAGCTTATATACTAAAACAATGTAATTAATTACTATCTAACCAAAATTTTCACCTACTTTTATCTTTATGTAACATTTTCTATTTAAAAGCATGATAGAGAGAACAAATGAGACAAGTGAAGTTTTACCAAAATGACAGAAACTATACGATGTGACAATAAGCCAGTGATATGACAGTCTATGACTTATATGATTCAATAGAGAGTAACTAACCAACAACCAGTTTTCTGATTCATTAAACCAATCTTACTTCTAAGTTCTAACTAAGGCTGAGTGGCTAACCAAATTTATTGATGCCTTGATAACAGGAACTACAATTATGGAAAAACTGGGGAAGCCTTGAAGGTGGATCTATTGAACCATCCAGAATACATAGAACAGAATGCCACCTTGGCCTTCCAAGCTGCAATATGGAAGTGGATGACCCCACCAGAGAAGCACATACCTTCAGCACATGATGTCTTTGTTGGTAATTGGAAACCAACCAAGAATGACACATTGTCCAAAAGGGTTCCTGGGTTTGGTGCAACCATTAATGTGCTTTATGGTGATCAAGTTTGTGGTCAAGGATCAGATAATGAGTCAATGAACAACATCATTTCTCACTATCTTTATTACCTTGATCTCATGGGAGTAGGAAGAGAAGAGGCAGGGCCTAATGAAGTGCTCTCATGTGCTGAACAAGCTGCTTTTAAGCCTTCTGGCGCACCATCTTCTTCAACAACTTGAGCTTATTGTTTACTTCATTGGTTATTGTTTGCACATGCATGACCATTCTTAAATCCTTGAAAATCTAATAATAAAAGAGGGGCAAGTAGAGAACATTTCAACTACTTTTGCCTTCAAATGAGAGTGAAAAGAGTTTGGAGTTGACAATCAGAGTTAATGAGTATAGATAATAGATTATTCTGCTGCTATGTATGCATCATCATGGTTCTTGTTGTTTTCTCTTTTCCTTCCTGTGTAAGTTGAATATATTTTTGGTACAATGTGTATAAATTTAATATTTGATTATTAAGGTTTGTCTGGAGAATTTTGTTGATACATGCATGTTTTATGTTTATGTATGTGTATGTCGTGCATTTCACCAATAAAAATGGTACCAAGTTTAATCCAAATATTGTTGTCCAACACTTAACTCTGGGCATGTCCAGTTACTTTAATTTTTTTGGGTCAAGATATGTAGAAGGGTTTTTGCTAACAAGTGACTAATTGGCCTCTACAATTGAAAAAATAATTACCATTATTTCACATTTTTTTCATCATTTAAAAATTCAAAAATTATATTTTTTTTTTCATAATTTCTCATTATATTCCATCCCGTCTCTAAGAAAAATTATTTTTTTTCTTATAATTCAAACTAGAAGGTGTATGTTTCTAATTTCTAAACGTAAGTTTTTTTTCGTAAAAAACAAATTTTTAAGAAAGCTAATATTGTTAGTATATTAAAAATATAAATATTTAATACACTTTTTTAATATCGTATAACTAAAATTTTAAAAAGTGTTTAATAAATATAAGTATTCGTGAAAAATAAATAATCAATATTATTGATGGAGATTGAAAAGACTTACTCCCTTCGTCCTATAAAGTTAGTAAAAAAATATAAGAATTTTTATCCCAAATTAAAATTAAAATAGTGAATAAAAAAATTAAAATTGCATTGTACAGTATATTTTATGATTGGCTTACTAAGAAAACATGCAATAAATACTTATTTTTGTAATTGGTTGATTTGGGAGATAATGCATTAAAAACATATTCCCTTATTTTTTTTTTTGAATTTTCAAAAATTTACTAACCGGACTATAAGATACTCTTTTTGTTTCATGTTGATGGTAAAAAAATGAAGAAGGCATGTATTCAATTGTTTGCTTAATACATCTAGTAATTATCGAACAATTTATCTGGACCGTTAAAAATAGCTTCTGAAATAAGCTTTCTCTCCTCTTTCTATCCCCTTCGGTTCTCCTTCTCACCTAAGGCTTTGTTTGGGAGTTTGGAATGGAATGGAATGGAATGCAACATAATGGAAAGGAAAGGGAAAGAAAGGGAAGGAATGGAATGAGAATCACATTTCCATTGTTTGGATGTTTAAGTTAAAAAGAGATGGAAATTACCATTCCTTTGTTTGAGAGTTGAACAAAAGTGAATGGAATGGAACATATTTTAATAACACATTTCCAATATTACCCTTTTCAAAAACAGACATTTTTGTATAAAAGAATTTGTATACAAGACATTTTCAAAAACATGCGTAAACCTCAAACACAAGACACCAAAGGCACATAATTACAAATAAAACATCCTGTGTTCCTTCGAAACACATAAAATAAATTAAACCTGTGCACAGTCTTGCATTTATGAATGCATCATCACAATTTTAGTTCCTGTGACAGCAAAAGTAATACTTAAATAGAGTTATCAGATCCAATTTTACAAAAGTAGTATGGATTCATTCTCATACTGGTAACAAACCCAAAATATAACTTCACATTGCCATGCCAACACTCAAAGTATTCCTAAATAGTGTGGCTTCTAACCCAAAAAATAGCATATCTGTAACTGATAAACCAAAAAAAGACAGACAAACATGTTCATAAGAGGTTGTTGCTAAACAAAATACAATTTAGTTACTCGGTGGGAAGCTTGGGCTGGACATTAGAGCCATTAGTACATCCTTGCGATCTTCAAGAGGGCATCCCATCACAGCTTTTTGAGCATCAATGTTTTGAATGAGGAAAACATATGCTTTGGATAAAAAAGGTTGCTCAACACCCAAAGTCTTCAAAAGATCCCAAATATCTTGTGCATTTAGAATAGGACAATTTTGTTGACACTTGACTAGATCTGTTGTGCTCTTAACAAATGCCTCAACCATGCTATCTAGTGATTTAGCAAACTTTTCCATGGTTGCATCCTCCTTTGTAGCTTTACTAATTCTTCTCTTCTTGGATGAAACTCCATTGACTGGTGTTTCACAATGCATATCAAGAAAATCCAAGTTTTCAGTTTCATCATTAGTCAGATCAAAAGTTTCCAAGGTTGCATTGTTGCTAGCTACTAAATTGTCAATGTCATCTATGGTTTCATGGGCATTGCTTTCAATAGGTGTACCATTTCTCTTTCTTATCTCAGATGCAGTTTCAGCATGTTCCCCTGTTGCTCTATCTTGTGCATAAAGTTGCATTAATTTTTCATAAAATGGTATGGGCTTGTTTTTTCATTCAGCAGCTTCAGGCTTTGCCTAAAATAAAATAATAAAATTAAAAACACAGACACACACACACATAAAATGGTATTGGCGTTTCAATGCATTTTTTAATATTCTTGAGTCAGATGCTGTTCCTTCCCACCCAGGCAAGATATATGTGAATTTCAAATCAAAAGAACATGCAGCTAAGATGTTTTGTGTTGGATAATCTTTCCTACCACGATACCTAGGAGCATCTTCAATAGGGACTTTTACACGCACATGAGTTCCATCAATTGCTCCAACACAATCCTAATAGAAAACTCTCTTAATTAAATTTAAACATAGGTTTAAGAAGTAATTCAACTTAAGAATTTATGTTTACCTTAAAATAAGGAAAGAACCTACGTTTGTTGCGAATTTCCGGTTGCACCTCTAACCCATTAGGTTGTTTCATATATATTTCCTCTAACTCAATTACAGCATTCAACACACTATGCAAATGACGACTAATAGTTTCACTAGATCGCCGAAAGAAAAAGCGCACTGCAATATTCCTTACATTATGTCCTACTATGTAAAGGAACTTAGCAACTTGTTCTTCAACTGTAGCGCGTTGTGTTGGCCGAAGACCACCGTCCTTTTGTAATATGGAACACAAGTTCAAAAAAGTTCTTGGCCCCATTCGAATTATATCACGACATCTTTCATTGCCAACAATTTGTTTCATTATTTCATCGCGTACACGTTCTCTTTCCTCCCTTATACTATATGAAATTTGATTTCTCTTGCGATGCTTTTGTACCAAGTACCACATAGTGAACAAACACACAAGTTGTATGATACACATGCGAAATGCATGTTGCAATAGCATGAATGTGTGCCTTACATCTTGTTCAACCATCTATCAGTTAGAAACAAAATACAAATATCCACTTTAACAAGCTTTAAATATAACGTACATCATAGTTCAAGATTATTTATCTTTTTCTTATTGGAGAGTTATGTAACATAGAAATACATCCTAACACATAATTGACAAAAACCTATGAAACCGTGAAATCCTAAACTAAAACCTAGGATAACAAAAAAAAATTAGAAAACCTGGGATAAAAAAAAATAGAAGCACCGAACAGTTAAGTAGCCAAGAACCTACAATGGAAGCAGGCCAAGAACCTAAAACTACTTTGATTGAATAAATCCTAACTAAAACCTAAAGTGATCAAGCATGGCCAACAAAAAACATAAAACCTAAAACTAAAAAAAAGAAGCACCGCCAAGAACCATTAAACTACTTTGATTGAATAAACTTTAACTAAAACCTATGATATTAATAGTATTACTATGACCCATTCTCTTGAAAAAAATAATAATAATAGGATTACCGTGATAAATAATAATGAGGATTGAGAAATAATAATAAAAAATTAGCTATACATAAATAAGTTTAGAATGAGTTTATGTATCTTACTTGGAAGTTGAAACAAGATGATGAACTTGAAGAGAAAGAGCTATGAGATCCAAGTCAGAGAAAAACAAAATAGAAAATGGAAATGGGAAGAGCTGGTGTGTGGGGGGGACGAAGCAGAGTATTGTGTGTGGTGTGGGGCATATAAAGTATTGGGGCACGTATATAGAAGCAGGGCAATGAAATTAACTAGTCATGTTAAGAAGGGTAAATGGTACTTTTAATAAAGCTAGGTTTCCTTTCCATTGTTTACCCCCCAAATTGGGAGGGAAAGAATTGGGCCATTTGGAGGGAAACAAAGGGGAATGATTCCCTTTCCATCCCTTTGGTTTCCATTTCCTAAAAATCTCCCAAACAATGGAACCTTAGGTTTTTCCCATTCCTTCCCTTTCCATCCCCTTGATTCCCTCCCTCCCAAACAAAGCCTAACCGTTCTCTTCCTCTTCTCTTCTTTTTCTCTTCTTCACTCTCTTCTTCTCCGGTTCCAATCTTCAAAAGTCACTCAAAGCCTCTCTCATATCTCTCCTTCTCGTCTCATTCTCCTCTCATCATCTCTTTTCTCTTCTCACTGTCTCTCGTCTCTCTCTCTTTCTTTCATCCTCTCATTAGATCACCATCTTAAATCACCACTACCACTATCTCCTTTTCACCACTATTGAACCGATCCTGACTGTCACAACCGCGGTATCATCCCTAGCTGCTATTGATTGAGATTTCCATTCATGTGAGTAAGTTAGATTCATGGTGGACGGATGGTTCACAATCACTTGAGATTTTCTCTATTATCTCTTTCTTTCTTTCTTTTTCTTTGATTATTTGGGTTCATGTTATATGGTGTAAGTGTTGTTTTTTTGTCTTATAAGTGTTATGTGTTATCTTTGGTTTATCTATTTGACTTTTTATGGTTTCTCTATTTGATTTTTATGGCTTTACACAAATGTTCAGGGACGAAAAAACACACCAAAAAAAAAGGAAGAGAGAGATAGGCAAGTAAACACGAAAAGAGGGAGACAAGTAAACCAAAAGAGATCAAAGAACCAGACAAACAAAAACAAAGAAAAAAAAGAAGAGAGAAGAAAAAAAAACAAAAATGGATCGGAAGGGACTGATGATAAAGGAAGCAGCAATATTTGTTTCATCTCAATAGGTTGTTATTATTATTATTTATTATTCTCTGTAATTTAATTTGTTTATTTTCACTTTATCTATTCTCAATCTTGTCCGGTAATTGAATTGATGAGTGATTATAAGGTAATGAGACTATGAGTGTATTCCCTCCGTTTCACTTTAAGTGTCTTTTTAACATTAAAATTTTGTTTCAAAATAAGTGTCTTTCTACCAAATCTAGGCAACATTTAATATTGTTTTTCCTTATTTAACCTTACATTTAATGTTGTTTTAGTTTTGAAATTTGTAATACTAGTAATGATGCATTGACAAAATAAAAATATTAAATAGGGGTATTTTTGATAAAATACACATAAAACTTACAATAATCATCATAATTAACACTTTCTTAATCTATGTGCAAAAGTCCAAAAAGACACTTAAAGTGAAACGGAGGGAGTAGTTGTTAACCTGGTTTGGCACATCTTTTATGATAAAGCCACTCGAACATGGTGCCGGCTTCGCTGCACTTGAGTGGGGTTTGGTGCAGCGTGCACTTATTGATTTTGACTGGTTATAGCCTGTTTCTGGATCAGCTTATTTAATTGATAGTGACAGCTCTTTATTGAGGGAATGCTACTGATAATGCCACGTCCAAACAATTGAATAAAAAATTGAATAATACTCCCTCCGATTTGAATTATAAGCAACAAAAAACGTATTTTTCTTGGTTTAAAATATAAACAAAATTAAGTAACTTTATTAAATTTTGTTTCAATCCCAATGCTACTTTCCTAAAACATTTCTAGAAAATTGTAATCTTAATTAATTTTTTTTTCTCAATACTACTTTCCTAAAATACCTCTATTTTTTATGGATTTGCTTATAATTCAAACCCTCTCTACTAACAATGCCATCGATTGAATAAAAAAATTGCATCGATAATATAAACTTTTTTTTTTAATTTTTAATAATATTAAATAGTCCATTGGTGTATGCTCATAAATCAGTCAAATATACCAAGCAAAAAAAGTGAGACAAGTATAGTTTATATATATATATAAAAGACGTCTCATGTGAGACGTAGTTTAGTCTTTTCTGTACATATGGTTTTACATGGGAGGTGCAGGTGCATGCTGCACTGGCCAACTTTGGTTCATTGAAGCCGTAGCCCGCGAACATTTTGAGGTGTTTTGCCCATCATCTAAATGTTACAAGACATGTAGTTATTTCATTCTGGTGCCACCAATATTTTATTGTGTCAACTTTTATATTCATGGAAAAAGTTATGAATGCAATCCATTGTTTAATTTTGATATGCTTTTTAATATTTGATTCATTTGTAACTAAAGCTTAGTCCTTCGATTTCACTTGTTTTATTCTAATTGCTAAATTCTATTATGTGTATGTAATCTTTTTTTTTATTTTATTTAATTGCATATTTTGATTCTGTGCAATTTCAAGAAAATATGAGGGTAAATATGAACCCTCATACTATAGGAAGTATAATATAGATTATAGTAAATATTAATTATTAATATTTACCAAGATAAAATTATTATAAAACAAGTAAATTATATTAAAATTATTTTATGTTTGAATTATTATAATAAAATTTTTTTGTCGATTTATACAACATGTAAATTTAAGCATGCAAAATAATTATGAATTATTTTCTACTTTAGGCATCAAACTTATTTACAGTGATGAAGTTTTAATATAAGCAAATAATTTTAAAGTTACAATTTTATAATACTTCTATATTCTTTTTTTTACCTTTTCATTCTCTTCGATAATGTTCAAATTTTTCTACGAAATTAACCTTAGTCTCACAGTTGCTAATACTAAAACTGATTTTTATAACTAAAATGAATATTAATAATTATGATCAAAATAATAATAAGTAATACTCCATCCATTCTTATATATAAGATCCATGGACAAATTTTATCTCTATTAAGAAAGATGATTCATTTAATTAATGATATTGTAAATATGAACATTTAATATGTATTTTCCAAATTATCCCTATTAATATTATTGAAAATCTATAAATTGTTAAATAAATAGGGGTATTTTTAGAAAGAAATAATTAATGATCATTGAAAATTAGTAAAATGTCTTATAAATTGGCAAAACGGGAAAACGGGAAAAGCGGAAAAAAAACGGAAATAATTGAATTAAATATAGGCATCAAAACATATATAATAATGCCTAAACAAGCGGTCATCTAAGAATTAAAGAGGAAAAAAACGAATATAAGGTTGTAATTTGAGAAGTTCTAATACAAGCAGGTTCTGATATAGGCAAATTTGTATCAATCATTTAAAAAGAGTATCATTATGAAGAATAAATTTTGGCTAAAACGGAAAAAGCGGATATATAAGTATTAAAGATGAGATATAATTTGGTATAGTGATTAGCATAATACAATCAAATATTTACTTCGTCATTTATTCAATTTTAAAAAATCCGAAAATTTATACAATATGTTGTAATTTTGATCGTGGAAAATAATAATGCATTATTTGATATTTTAGACAATATACCTATTTACAATTACGAAGTTCTAATATAGGAAAATAATTTTAAAGCTGGAATCTTTTTAATTTCTATATTCTTGTAATGATTTAGCATAATATAAAACATCATATTTTGTCCACGTAAGACAACCCAGTTGGTGACTGCAGGGACACTTAGGATTTCCCTCTCCCCCAGGTCATGGGTTCTAGTCCCAGACCTCCCATGTAAACAAAAAAAAAACATCATATTTTAGAAATTTTTTAAAGAAAATCTCGTTTATTTATACAATATGTAAATTTATACTGTGATGAAGTTTTACTGTAAGCAAATAATTTAAAAGTTGCAATTTTATAATATTTTTATATTCATTTCTTAACCTTCTCATTAATGTTCAAATTTTTCTACTAATTTAACCTTAGTCCCACAAGTGCTAATACTAAAATTAATTTATATAACTAATACGAATATTAATAATTATAATCAAAATAATAATAAGTAATACTCCATGTATATAAGATCCCATAGACAGATTTTATGTCCATTAAGAAATATGATTAATTTAATTAATGATATTGGAAATGTGAACATTTAATATGTATTTTCCAAACTACCCCTATTAATATTATTGAGAATCTAAAAATTGTCAAATAAATAGGGGTATTTATAGAAATAATTAATTAATGATTATTAAAAATTGATAAAATGTCTTATAAATTAGTAAAACGGGAAAACCGAAAAAAAAACAAAAATAATTGGAATAAAATATAGGCATAAAAACATATATAATGCCTAAACGATTCGTCATCTGAGAATTAACTAGCCAACAAAAAGCGATATAATGTTGTAATTTGAGAAGTTCTAATGCAGACAAGTTTTAATATAGGCAAATTGGTATCAACCATTTAAACAGAGCATCATTATGAAGAACAAATTTTGCCTAAAATGGAAAAAACGGATATATAAGTATCAAGGATGAGCTATAATTTGGTATAATAATTTAGCATAATGCAATCAAATATTCAGTTATTCAATATGTCATTAATTCAATTTTTAAAAAATCTAAAATTTATACAATATGTTGTAATTTTGATCATGGAAAATAATGATGCGTTATTTCATACTTTAGACATTATACATATTTTATAATTATGAAGTTCTAATACAGACAAGTAATTTTAAAGTTGGAATCTTTTTAAATTCTTATAATGACTTAGTATAATATAAAACATCATATTTTAATAAATTTTTTTAAAAAAATCAAATAAATTTACAATATGTAAATTTATATAGTGATGAAGTTTTAAAATAAGCAAATAATATTAAAGTTGCAATTTTATAATATTTCTATATTCTTTTCTATAACTAATATGAATATTAATAATTAAAATCAAAATAATAATAAGTAATACTCTATCTATCCCTATATATAAAGTTCCATTGACAGCTTTTATGTCCATTAAAAAAATATTAATTTAATTAATGATATTAGAAATGCGAACATTTAATATGTATTTTTCAAATTATCCTTATTAATATTATTGAAAGTCTAAAAAATATTAAAATAAATAGGGGTATTTGTAAAAAAATAATTAATAATAATTGAAAATTGGTAAAATGTCTTATAAACACAGATAAATTAAAAGTATGAACACGAGTCTTATATTTAGGGACAAATGTAATACTCCAACCGTCCCTAATTATAAGGTCTTCTTAACATTTTTATTTTGTCCCTATTTATAAAGCCATTTACAAATTTTCAATGAGCATTAATTATTTTTTTTCCATAAACACTCCTATTTATTTAACACTTTTTAGATTCCCAATAATATTAATAGGGGTAATTTTGAAAATACATATCAAAAGTTCACATTTCTAATACAATTAACTAAATTATTCCACTTTCTTAATAGACGTAAAATCTTTCAAGAGGGCCTTATAATTAGGGACGCATATAGTACTAATAATAATAATGATAATGATAATGATAATAATCAAAATAATAAAAGAATAAAAATATATATAGTAAATAATCATAAAATCATGACTGATTGCTGATTATACAGCCATAATGAATGATAATAATTACTATCACACTAAACATCAAAATATTAGCTCCACAATCAAGGAAAAAACATTGATTAGCTAGATTTCATAAAGATTATTCATAAATAATATCACAAGAAGAATTTAAACTCTTTATCCGACCTGTCAACACTACATAAATATTAGTTGAAAGAGCTCTTTAATATAAACTACATATAAAACTCAAAATTGTTGTCTTTTATGATTGTAAAGTTTATTTTTATACAATTAAAAAAATTACACTCTTCGGCTTACAATATAAGCAAATCTAACTACTTTCATATTTATTAAGAAGGTTAGTTGATTGTATTTAATTTTCTCAAATTTATAAAAAATAGATTTATTTTAGGAAAGTAGTATTGAGAATGAAATTTCATAAAAAAAAAGTATTGGGAGTAAAACAAAAATTAAACGAGAAAACAATTTTCTAAATATATTTTAAGAAAGTAAAATAAAATTTAAGAAGACTTTTGTTTATATTTTAAACCAAATAAAATATATTTTTTGTTGCTTATATTTCAAGTCGGAAGGAGTATAATTTATTTACATGATATAAACATAAACTACACATTGACTCGACATAATTTAATAAATAAGTAGTAATTTAACATTATACATTACAAATTCAAGATATTTTACTCATACTTTATCAATTACAATTTTACATGCATTACTAATATCTCAAATTAAATAACCCCTGCTACTATGGTTAGGTAGGATAAGAGGGAGCACTGTTCTTCAGTATTCTTTGAAACTTGAGAGCACTTGTTTTTTGACCATAAATATGTTTTTTTGTTTTTAATAGTATTGGGAAGCAACCGTGGGAAGCACTATATAAGGACGTCAAACAATCTCCTACGACATCATTCATTCACACACTCTCAATCACTTTAAGTTTTCAGCTGAAACTCCAAAAAGTGCGGGAGAGAGAGAGAGAGAGAGAGAGAGAGAGAGAGAGAGAGAGAGAGAGAGAGAGAGAGAGAGAGAGAGAGAGAGAGAGAGAGAGAGAGAGAGAGAGAGAGAAGTACATCGATCGGTGCGGGTACAGGAGACAATTATGGTGGGGCGCGACATAGATGATTTGCCAAAGAACGGAGCCAACTACACAGCGTTGACGCCGTTGGGGTTCCTGGAGAGAGCGGCTCAGGTGCACCCCACCAGAGCATCGGTGGTCCATGGATCACGATGCTACACGTGGCGTGACACTTACCAGCGTTGCCGTAGATTTGCCTCTGCTCTATCTAATCACTCCATCGGTCTTGGCCACACCGTAATTATCTTTTCTCTCTATTATTATTTATTATTATTATTATTTGAAGGAAAAAAAAAACAGAACAAATATGTTTAGAAAATGCAATTATTCTGCACTTTTTAGTTCAGTTTAGCTGTCATATGAAGTTTGAATGATGTGTATGATTGAGGTTAAAGTTTACAGTAATTTTTATTGTATACTCCTTCTGTCCGTTAATATGTCATTTTTACCTGATTCACACATATTAAGAAAAATAATTATTACTCTCAAATTTATCAAAAATATGTTGTCATTCCAAGATTATCCCTATTTAAAACTTTACATCTCTATTCATTTTTCTCTCTATTGTAACTATTACCTATCACCCCTATGTAATTATGAGGGATGTATTTGAAATAAACTTTTTAATACTACTACCTAGATATTCTAAAACGACTTATAAAAAAGGACATCAATTCTACAAAAATGGTGCCCAGGGACGGAGGGAGTAATAAATTAAAAAACTGGTAATGGAATGAAATTTATTTGATGGAATTTAGTTCTAGTGTGTTTTAGTGCATGTTTGGATGCACGTTGGATTCATTATCATTTAACTCATAATGTATGAAATCCATGTAGGTTTACATCTTGGGTGTTTGATTCTAAAGGTTAATAATCCTCTTAATCTTTATTAGACCTAACATCCTATCACCAGTATGTTTTCTTGATTAGAATCATTAGATAGCCAAATCATTATTGAGACTGATAAAACCAAGCAATACTTTTTTAAAGCTCAAATCTATGTTCTGTTGAGCTTATAAGATTTCTCAGAACCGCTCCAAAGTTCTTTTGATCACGTATGTGAAATGAAGTGGGAGAAAAATGCCTCAACATCTTTCTGTATGTTGTTTGTGTGTTCAGGGCTTCTGGCATCCAATAGCTTGTCAAATTTATTTTACGTTTTCTTTTTTATAACAAGGAAAAGTTAATTACTGGTAGAAAAGATGAAGTACAAAATCGAAGGGAAGACTGTAAGAGATATTCCATTGTATTATAGACAAACATCAAATCACAACCTCAAGTTAGTTGCTCACCTCTAACTATTTCAGTGTTTTTTGAATTTGGTTCTGCATTTAACATGCATATTATTGTTGTCATTCTTTGCATTTTATATTCTTATGCATTTGTTGAAGTGGATCCTGAAAATTTAGCCTGTTTGTCTTCATGTATACTTAAGTCTACCTGCAAATATCTATTAAATTTGCACCCTAATTCGTGCAAGTACTAGGGAAGCAAACATACTTGCAATGGTTTTGTAAATTACATTTTGTTGGAAACTTATTTTTAACATTATGGATTTCATTTCCCATTATTCCTGTGTGTTAAATTTTATCTGATGGACTTGATTTTTTTTTTCCGGTTGTATTAGAGCGTGTTTGCACCAAAGTTGCGTTTTTTTTTTTTTTTTGCCTAATACTGAAGTAATTCTCTAATACTGCAACAGGTAGCAGTTATTGCACCCAACATTCCAGCCCTTTATGAAGCTCACTTTGGAGTTCCAATGTCAGGAGCTGTTCTAAACACTGTTAATATTCGGCTAAATGCATCAGCAATAGCTTTCCTTCTCGGCCATTCCTTAGCATCAGTTCTAGTTGTGGATCAAGAGTTCTTTTCCTTGGCTGAAGAAGCTTTGAAAATCTCGTCTGAGAAAAGCAAAGACTTTAAGCCTCCAATCTTAGTTGTTATTGGTGATGAAAACTGTGACCCTAAGACACTTAGATATGCATTGTCCAAAGGAGCCATTGAATATGAGAAGTTTCTTGAAAGTGGTAACCCTGAATATGCATGGAAACCTCCAGAGGATGAGTGGCAGAGCATCGCCTTGGGTTACACATCCGGTACCACTGCTAGTCCTAAGGGTGTGGTATTACACCACCGAGGAGCGTATCTCATGGCTCTAAGTGGAGCTCTTGTTTGGGGAATGACTGAAGGTGCTGTATATCTCTGGACACTGCCCATGTTTCACTGCAACGGCTGGTGCTACACCTGGACACTTGCAGCTCTTTGTGGGACAAACATATGCCTTCGTCAGGTAAACTAACAGATTTTGTTTTATTCTCTGCATTTTTGGAGTGATTGAAATGATTTGTTAACTTGTTTTTCTTATTGAGTAACATGCTGTACATACCTTGTTGATAAATTCTAATTTTAGTTTCATGTTTGATGCTATGATTAATGCAATGTCAAATAAATGAAAGGCTTGGTTTAGCTCACTGTTGATACCCCTCTTTAAAAATAGTATTGGCATGGCTGAAACATATACATTTAGTTTATATTGAACTTATAATTTTTATTTTTTTATTTTTTTGGTTAAGAACTTATACTATTTTGACTGTGTTAACATTACAATTTGACAGCCTCAACAACATTAGTTTTTGTTATATTTCAAATGAACAATTCTCTGTTCTGTGATGCTTTAAGGAAACCTGTTTGAATGCTGCTATCTTTTTAATTTATACTGTTTTATACTTTTTCTGAGTGGTCTTTTATTGGCATGTTGTTAGTTGATTGATATAGAGATCCACCTTCTCTCATCTTTCATTATACATTATTTACACAGGTAACAGCTAAGGCAGTATTTGCAGCCATTGCCAAGTATAAAGTAACTCATTTTTGTGCAGCACCAGTGGTGCTCAACACATTAGTTAACGCCCCTCCCCAAGAAACCATCCTTCCATTACCTCATGTTGTAAATGTGAACACAGCCGGTGCTGCTCCTCCTCCATCTATTATTTCCGCTATGTCTGAACTCGGATTTCGTGTGACACACACTTATGGTCTCTCAGAAACTTATGGCCCCTCCACAATATGCGCCTGGAAGCCGGAGTGGGATTCACTTCCACCTGAAAAGAAAGCCAGGCTCAACGCACGTCAAGGGGTTCGGTACATTAGCTTGGAAGGCCTAGACGTCGTGAACACGAAAACAATGCAGCCTGTTCCTGCCGACGGCGTCACCATTGGCGAGATCGTGATGAGGGGTAACATTGTGATGAAAGGCTATTTAAAGAACCCCAAGGCTAATGAGGAAGCCTTTGCGAACGGATGGTTTCATTCGGGGGATCTTGCTGTGAAGCATCCAGATGGATACATAGAAATTAAGGACAGGTCAAAGGACATAATCATATCCGGTGCCGAAAATATAAGCAGTGTGGAAATAGAGAACACTTTGTACTCTCATCCTGCAATTCTTGAGGCATCAGTGGTTGCAAGGCCAGATGAGAAGTGGGGTGAGTCTCCATGTGCATTTGTGACATTGAAGAAAGGAATTGATAGTTCTAATGAGCAGCATTTGGCTGAGGATATAGTGAAGTTCTGCAGGTCTAAGATGCCTGCTTATTGGGTTCCAAAATCAGTTGTGTTTGGACCATTGCCAAAGACTTCTACTGGGAAGATACAGAAGCATTTGCTGAGAGCAAAGGCAAAGGAGATGGGGCCTCTTAAGTTGAGCAAGCTGTAGTAATCATGTTACACGATGATGAAGAAAACTTGTCTAGTTGTTGCTATAATGCTATGTGACATGGATGATTATGATTGTCCTTAATTTTGGTTTGCGTGGAATAAAAGGCTTTTAAGCATTTCAGAATAAACATTAATTAACTCCTTGTTTGAAATTACATGCGAATATTTTTAAGGAAAATATATTTTTGAAAATAAATCCATGCATAGAAACTTTGGTTATTTCGCCACGTTCAAAGATGCAGTACAAGAATTTTATAACATAGTTAAATAGATAATAATGTTCAATCATGTTATTGGCAAAAAATTGTGATAAAAAGATTTTTAAGCATGATAATTAAGTAGTTAGCTATGGTTTAAAAATATTAGCCACGATTAACACCGTTATTAAAGCCTTCACTAAGAGTGTGGTTATACCCACACTTATGAAGGTGGATCTCTTGAAGAGAGGGGGGTTTGGACCCCCTGCTTGCCTCCGTTGCTACTTTTGAACAATGTGGGACTTCATAAGCATCACAACAAGAACCAACACAAGGCAATATGCAAGGCAATACCAAACGATGTGGGACTTGCCATGCTTCACAAAAAAAACGATGTGGGACTTGAACTAACGCAAGGCAAGGAAAAACGATGTGGGACTTGCTATGCTTCATGAAAAAAACGATGTGGGACTTGAACCAAAGCAACTTGCATAGACATATTAAGTCCCACATCAGAGAAGTGACCTTGGATGACTTGAATAGTTACATTATATTAAGTCTCCTACCTTCATGCCAAACATTCCTTCTTCTTAGAGCATGCACCATGCTAAATGATGTTGGACTTGGTTATGTGAATAAATATGAATATGAATATAAATTTTAAATATAATAATAATAATAATAACAATAATAATAATTATTATTATTATATAGGCCGGCCTGTTAAGCTAAATAGGCTTTTTATATAGCCTGGGCCTGACTTGTTTAGATTATGAGTAATAGATTATGAATCCCCGTTAATATCCCCAAACCCCAAATTCAAGCATGAAATTACTATAATACTCACCACACAGCAAACAAAACAATTTTATCCAAATAAACTAAGAAAATAAAAAAAAAACAAACACCGATTATCCATCGCCACTCTCCTCTCCGCTAGCCGGAGCTCCGGCAAGTTACCGCGTTTCTCAGGCCTCAAGCTCCGATCATCCACCACCACTCATTTTTCTGGCTCCAGAATCGCTCCCCGAAGTGCTCGCATCGTGTGTGAGGCCCAAGATATCGCTGTTGAAAGAAAGAAGCAGCCACAGAAACATGTTGCTCGTGTCCACCGTGAAAGGCCACCGATCATGCTTACCACCGGTGCTGTTCATCGTGCCGTCTACGGTTGCCGGTCTAGTGAAGCCGCCGTTACAGCATCATTCTCCTGCAAAGATGGAGAGGAGTCCCTCTTCCAACCCACTTGAAGAAGGAACGATCGATTGAAGGCGAAGAAGAACAGGGGAATCGAGAGTGAGAACATCATCGCGATTCTGGGTTTGGAAAACGCCCTGCGGTTCTCTCTCGCTTCTCCGCTGTCATGCGAAGCACTGCCGCCATGGCCTGCGGTTCTGCTCTGGATTGTGTGCTCAACATCTTTCTCCATTGAAGACGGAGAAGAGTTCCTCTCGCACCAAAACCAAACGCGCTGTGGTGGACTCGGCCTGGTTGAGGTCCTTAAACCGCCTCGCCGAAATCCTGAGGACCCTTCAGGAAGCCTTCTGAGCGCTCGGCCGAGCTCAATGCTCAACGGTCGAACAGATGCCAGAAATAGGCCGACCTCGTGTTCCCACTCAGTCCAGACATCCAGGTCCGACACCTCCCCGAGTCCGACATCTAGGACATGATGACGTCCCCCTACCTTATCCACAAGGACAGCTCATTACCTTATCCACAAGGACAGCTCATTACCTTATCCACAAGGACAACTCATCCAACCTTATCCGCTCCTAGCTCAGTACAGGCTGGCCCTACTTGGGCCTAAAGCAAGCCCATTAGGGCAACCAGCTCCCCCTATAAGTAGCTCAGTACTACATGGGGCTCAGGTACGTCCTCTAACCCTAATTGCCATCCTCACACACCAGTGATTAGGGTTGCTTCTTGGCTCTTTCCCTTAGCCATCTGAGGACTTCCCCCAAACATCACAGATCAACCTAGACAGAGGTCCCTTTGAAGGTCATCTCCTACACCCTTGGAGGTCCTCACCGTCTAGGACATCACATTGGCGCCGTCTGTGGGGAAAGATAAACTTCAACCCCACTCAGAAGATTCCACCGTCTGCCGTCATGTCCTATGAACCACCGCCTGGGTACCTAGGGCCCAGTAACATCCCCAGATATAATGGCCTTACTGACCCTTAGGAACATGTCCTTTCCTATGAAGGAGCCGTGAACTTTCACGGAGGAGGAGATCGGCTGAAATGCCGAGCTTTCTCTATGACCCTCCAGGCCCCAGTCCTTCGGTGGTATTCAACGCTTCCTAAAAACTCTGTCAACAACTGGGCAGAAATGAAGCGCGTCTTTCTCAACAGATACACTGCCAGCTGCGTGCAACCCAGATCGGACCACACGCTAGCGGCAGTGACCCAGAAGCCAGATGAATCCTTACGTGCGTACTTGCACAGGTTTCACAGCGAGTCCAGTTCGGTCCCAAATTTGTCTCCCGAGGTGGTCGTCCTCCTTTTGACCCAGGGATTGGCCGAAGGAGGCTTCAAAGATTCACTTATTGGAAAGCCACCAAGGGACATGGCCGAACTGAGACAGAGATCAAACAAGTATATAAACCTTGAAGAATTCAGCAAGGGACAGTCGAGCAGACTGGAAAATGCTCAAGCCACCTCGCAGAACGCCCTGCCCCGAGGCCGTCCTCGGGGCAACAGGGATGAAAGAGGAGGAAGAGCAGATCAGGGAGACCGAGGCCGCTCTCAACAAGAGGACCGCCGACGTCCATCTATCACCAAATATGACTCTTACACCCCCCTCACGGTCCCGAGGTCTCAAGTCTGAAGAGAGACCATGCAGACCGAACTGAGGAGTGTACCCCGTCCCCTTCCTCAGAAATCAAAACTATGTGAGAGACAAGTCCAAATACTGCAATTTTCATGACGGGTACGACCACCATACCGACCAATGCACATGGCTTCGGGATGTCATCGAGGATATGGTAAGAAGAGGCAAACTACAGCAGTATGTCCGAGAGGCAGTGGAAAGACGAGGTCAGAGAAGATCTCGCAGCCCGGACAATGATAAAGGAAAAGCTAAGGCCGACTCGTCCCCAGAGAAGAAGGAAGAGGAGCCACCACGGGTAAACATGGTCGTGGTTCAGGACCTCGATAAGTCGCCAGAAAACTTCCGAGTAGAAACCATCTCGGGAGGTTTCGCTGGCGGCGGTGAGATGAGGGCGGGAAGAAAAAGGTACATCAACCAGGTTTTGGCAGTTCATCACAAACCCGTCCCCAAAAAGCCTTCTCGGAATATTCCCATCATCTTTTCCGACCAGGATATGGAAAACGTCATCCCAGATCACAATAATCCTATGGTGATAACGGCGTTGATTGACAATTTTGAGGTCGCCCGAGTCTTCGTTGACCAAGGGAGTTCGGCCGACATCCTCTTTCTGCATACTTTCCAAGCTTTGAAGTTGAGGTCCGCCGACCTCGTAGGATTCGAAGGAAATCTCATTAGCTTCACAGGTGAAGCAATCCGCCCCCTGGGAGCCATTCATCTCCCGGTGACCCTAGGCAACCAGCCTTCGGCCCGAACGGAGATAATCAAATTTTTGGTTGTTGATTCCGATTCCCCGTACAATGTAATATTGGGACGAACTTGCCTACAAGCTTTTGGGGCAGTAGTCTCAACAGTGCACTTGGCAATGAAGTTTGTTGGATCTGATGATAAAGTGGTTTCGGTAAAAGCTGACCAAGTGAAGGCCCGGCTCTGCTACAATGCGAGCCTACGGGAAGGAAAAAAGAAGCAAAAAGAGTTCCCCAATCCGACACTGTCCAAGGGAAGAGTCTTATTGGCCGAACTCTAGTCTGAACGAAACACCTATGAAGAACGGGTGGTAATTCCCCCCTTCACCTCTCTCCTGAGCAAAGATGCTATCGCGAATGATAAACCCCTCCGAAAAATCCAAGATGCAGTCAAAGGAGATATTCTCTCTCTTTCAATCCTCTCCTACTCCCTGCATCGGGAGAATTTGCTCTTTCATCTAGTTCTCACTAACCCCGCCCTTCACTCGGCACATCTCCGAATTAAGGGCCGAAGTGACTTTCTCGCCCATATCTTCAGCCGAGCTTTTCAGACCCCCAAGCTCAGGTACTTCAAGATGGAAAGGTCCTCACTTTTCAACATTACCAACAGTCTCGGCAGCCTTTCCTATCAGCCCACCTCGGAGGACAATAACAAGGAAATCCGACAAGGCGCTCCTGGTCCGAAGAAGATAGCGATGAAAGAGCCAGCCGACCGCGACGAGAAAGCAAAGCAACCCGGGTCTTCTGAATCTGATCACCTCGTGCCCCGAGGATCGGACATCGGCCCTAACGGCCAGAAAAGCGGGAACTAACCCCGAGATCGATAACCCCCAACAGAGGCGTTCTAGAAACATACTCTGGGTAATTACCGAACTCAAGGATTTCCAAAAACTTCTAAACACTGAGAACCTGTTTAAATAGGTTTACCTCAGGCATCTCAGTAGTCACCAGCACCCCCCTGAGGGTTTTTATTTTAACTTCCTTTTATTTTCAATTTCCTTCCTGCTAATTATTGTTCATGTCTTTAATTTTCATTGTGAGATATTCACCTTTCAAAAGAAAAAGCAATGTACCCATAATTTTATTCAATGAAAAGTACAAACTTGCTCATACTCAAGTGCCACAGTTTTATATACGTACGTACTAGCTTCTCATTTAGCACTAGCCCCCTAAATGTTGCATGGCGCTATGCACAGCCAACATCTTCCAGATAAGATCGGCTCATATGCACAGTGTACAAGGGACACCCGATAAAGAATAGACTGTTGTGAAATGTTTATACATAGCTTCACTCAGCACTCTCTTTTACATCGGGGCCGAGGACATCCACCTCGGCTAAGGGGGGTAGATCCGAGTTCCCTACCGTATGCACTTATATACAGTACCTTTATTCAGAGGAAAACTTATAAGATTACTGCACTTACTGAGTCTTCTGATTTATTAATATTTCAAACACCAATGATTGGGTACAAGTTTTCCTAAGGTCCGATCAGGCCGAAATACAACAAGCCGGCAAAAGACTTGTAAAGTAGCTTTATAAAAAAGATCTCGGATGCAATATATATGCGACAAGTTAAAACAAGAACTTGCATAAAAAGTTTCAGCATGCAACAAGTTCCAAACACTTGCATCTTTTCCTAAAAATCTCCCTAGTGGCCACCTAATCAATCGAAGACCGAACCCGAGGTCGAACGAATAAACATGCAATAGCTCGCAACGAGTTCCCAAAGATGCGGGCACAATTCCGACCTCGGACATCGGACGTATGCAACAAGTTAGTAAATGAACTTGCATAAATACGACGGCACGCAACAGGCTAAAACTGTTTGCTGTAAAAATAAATAAGCTACAATAAGTTAAATAGATGTCAACATTGTCAGATATAAAAGGACATAGACAAAATATAAGCTGCCCAGCATAAGGGACTTACGCTGCATCTTCCTCAACATCAGAAAGGACGACCGTCCGCGGGTCGAACTCCTCATCCATCCTTTCCACCAGTGGGTTGGGCAGATTCTCCTCAGGCTGGTCCAAATCAACCTCGGCTCCACCATTTTCATAGTCAACCATATTTCCATTCTCCACTCCGAATCCGGCAGATGCGCCGACGTACCGAATGCGGAGCCCCTGGTTCAGGTGAAGAACCTGCTCAACTGCGTTGGTGAAAACCTTGCCGGCCACCCTTTCAAGGTCGAAGTCCGACTCCCGAGCCGCTACCTTATGCTTTAGAGCCTGGGCAGCCCTCTTCTTCAGCAGACCCCTAACCTTTTCCACTTCGGCCAGGCCCTCCTGCCGATCGACCTCTTTCGCATCTGCTTTGGCTTTCGCCAAGTCCTCTTCATGCCTTTTTCGGAGCTCTTCCATTTGTCGCCGGTGCTCCTCCTCAGCCTCAGCCAATTTTTGTTCGGCTGACCTCTTGCTACTCTTCAGCTCTTCCACCTCCGCCGCC
This sequence comes from Crotalaria pallida, assembly GCA_037953625.1. Lineage (NCBI taxonomy): Eukaryota > Viridiplantae > Streptophyta > Magnoliopsida > Fabales > Fabaceae > Crotalaria > Crotalaria pallida. The sequence goes on from CM075656.1 coordinate 88,320,850, forward strand.
ATAGCCGACCGAGCCTTTTTCTTAGCAGGGGAAAGACCGTCCGCCACATCATCAGCTACCTCGGCCAGCACATTAAACATAGTAGTGGCTCTCTTCAGCTGGCAAGCCATTTCCTCCGCTTTCTTCTTCCATTCCGCACCTGACATTTTGACAAGAGTGTCTTTGAGTGATGGTTTGGTGGGGGTAGCTGTCAGCCTTGATTGAGTTTCAGTGCTTGGCGGCGGCACATTTGCAACAAGGGCTACCTCGGTCCTGGGACTCGGCGAGGCAGGAGGAGGAGGAGCAATAATAACGGCAGGAGGGGTAGGATGGAGGGGACCAGAGTCGACCGATAGCGTATCCGTAGAAACCTTGGACGACACGGCGTCGGCAGAAGAAACCTCGGGCTTTTTCTTCCTCCGAGCTTCAAAAGCAGCTTTCAGCGCTCTGGAAGACATCTCAGACCAATGTTCTTCTGTAAAAAAAATAAAAAAAAAATAAATATATACATTAGTATAAGAGAATCGAAAGAAAATGCACAAGTGCAAGAGAAAAAGTAACTACCAATCTTTGTCAAGACTTCGTCGTCAAGACACTTTATGAAAACTCCAACATCAAGTTGGGCTTTCCGAGCGCGGTATTCCGTTTGAAAGTGATGGGCCGTCACAGATTCGTCGGCATCTAGTGTTACACCCGACCACCTCTGCGGTGTACTGGAATGATGATTGAAGAACTCAGAGGTCCACTCCAGAGGGAACTTCGGTCCTGTCTCGGACCGAAACCAGGGCAGCCCCGACCCAACATACTTGTATTTGAAGAATCTCGGTTTGAAGCGCTTCCAAGACTCAGAAAACATGCCAAACAACCCACAATGAGCTCGGGCTTTGGCCGACACCCAAAGACGACCAGTAACCCCGTCTTTATTACTGATGAACGGGTTGTACATCCACAAAAATAATCGAACCGTACACACCAAACGCCTGGCACCGCAATACTTCTGGAACGCTCGGAGGAATGACCAAGTATTAGGATGAAGTTGGGATGGAGCTAGTCCGAGCTCGTCTAAGACTCTCATTTCTAGGTCGGTGAAGGGGAGGGTCACGCCGAGATTGTGGATCAGATCGGCATAAAAGAAAAAAGAATTATTGTCAGTCCGGCTGCATATTCTGTCATTTGCCAAATAGGGGAGCACTTCGTAAGAAGTTCCGGTGGTGTCCCCTGGGCAAGGCAGCACGGCCTTCCTTACCTCGGCAAGCTTGTCCTCGGAGCAAAGATTGGACTGAATTCCTTTGGGCTCCACGTCAACCCACTCATACTGTTCGGCGTCAAAAGGTGCAGGGTAAAGTTCAGGTTGACGGACGCACTTCCTGAGCGGCATGGTACCTGTGGAAGAACAGGGAAGCTCGGTATTAGTCTTGCGGGTTACGAAAAATAACCCCCCAGAGAACCCCCTCGAAGTAGTTCCGAGGGGCGAGCATCTCCCCTCTTCCACAGGTACCCCTCGTTCGTACATTCCCTGCTTCTCCATCCTCTCGAAATCGGCACGCTCCCTACCGTCAACAAACTCAGCCCAGGCGTACTGCCGTATCCACTCTCTTTTCTCCTCCCAGTCCCGAGGATAGACTACCTCGACGGGATCAACCTCCAGAACCCTCCTTTCGTACTTTTGCCTATACTCCCTTTGGCGACGGAGCGCCTCGTCTACCTCCGTGGAGGAGCAGGACGAGGAGGAGGAGTCATCCTCCTCATCACTACTGCTAGACGACAGGGACACTACCCCAGCCCATTTCCTAAACCATTCCCTACTCATACTGAACCCAATCCACTCCGTTGGATTTCTGAAAAATGAACAAAAAACATGAATAAAAAATTCTCCAAAAATCTCAAAACATGCCTAACCCGAAGAAGGCCAAAACCCCAGGAATCAAAACACCCAAATCCAGAAAAACCTCAAACCCCAGTGTTATTCCCCAAAATCAGATCCAAAAACCTAAAGGAAAAAACCCACCGCCATGAAAATAGAAACCAGAAATAAAAACCAGAAATAAAACATTCCAATCCCCCACCGTATAAGTCATAGAGCAGTAAAGAGAGAAGTAAAAGCTAGAAAGAAGAAGGAAACAAACACGAAAAAGAAAAAAGCAAGTGTAACAGTACCTTAGTGAGAATGGGAGCAGAGGAAATCGTAAACTTGTAAAGTGAAAAAGTCAGTGCTGAAGAAGAAGAAGGCGTTGGGCGAAGAAGAGGAATAGGGTTCAATGGGAGTGCTTTTGTGGGGAGATAAAGAAGGGGAAAGAGAATGATCGATAGAAAGAGAAAGAGAAGCAGTTTCCTGGGATAGAGGGGGAAGGGAAACCGTTTTCCCTCTCAAATTCGAAGTTTGGGCCTAGCCCCAAAAAGCCCAACCCAGCTTACAACTACACATATTAAAACACGTGGCGCACAGCAAAGAAAAGTGTGGACCTCGAGCAACGTCACAATGATGGTGACGCCTCGAGAATCGCGATTTCTGACGCGTGGAACGAACGTCGTTCCGGTACTGATAACTCGACAACTGTCAAACCGACTCTGTCATAATAAAAGGACATCAGAGACAGCTAGATCCAACTTACCGGCAACTCATCGTCCGAACTCCCTAGAACCTCGGAACAAGGCTCACATAGCCTTGACCGAGCTGGGGGCTTATGTGGTGAACTCGGCCCTTGTGGGGTGGACCTGGGAAAAGGACATAAACCAGAACCTCGGAACAAGGCTCAGATAGCCTTGACTGAGCTGGGGGGCTTATGTGGTGGACTCGGCCTGGCCGAGGTCCTTAAACCGCCTCGCCGAAGTCCTGAGGACCCTTCAGGAAGCCTTCTGAGCGCTCGGCCGAGCTCAATGCTCAACTGCCGAACAGATGCCAGAAACAGGCCGACCTCGTGTTCCCACTCAGTCCCGACATCCAGGTCCGACACCTCCCCGAGTCCGACACCTCCCCGAGTCCGACATCTAGGACATGATGACGTCCCCCTACCTTATCCACAAGGACAGCTCATTACCTTATCCACAAGGGCAGCTCATTACCTTATCCACAAGGACAACTCATCCAACCTTATCCGCTCCTAGCTCAGTACAAGCTGGCCCTACTTGGGCCTAAAGCAAGCCCATTAGGGCAACCAGCTCCCCCTATAAGTAGCTTAGTACTACATGGGGCTCAGGTACGTCCTCTAACCCTAATTGCCATCCTCACACACCAGTGATTAGGGTTGCTTCTTGGCTCTTTCCCTTAGCCATCTGAGGACTTCCCCCAAACATCACAGATCAACCCTAGACAGAGGTCCCTTTGAAGGTCATCTCCTACACCCTTGGAGGTCCTCACCGTCTAGGACATCACATGCGCCGCCACTGCTAACAATAATAATAATAATATGGAGTTTGGGGTTAAAATGCAAAAAGGGGGTATGAGGTTAAAAAATGGGGTTTGTATTCTAGTAATTTTTTAATTAGGGCATTATGATACTTTCACTCCTAAAATTGGGGTTTGGGGATATAATGAGGGGTTTATAATCTATTACTCTTAGATTATATAGGCTTTTTGAATAGCCTGAGTCTGACCTGTTTGCAAAAAAAGCTTGGCCTGGGCTCGACCTATTACTCGGCCTGTCATAGGCCCCTGTAGGCCGGCCTGACCTCTTTCCACCCCTAACTCCAAACCCTATTCTTTTCGAAAGGGTTCCGTTGAAATTTTTTTTGACATCTCTAAATCAAAAAATGCATTTTTTTTTCGATATTAAAAATGCATTTTTAATGGGGATCAATCGAAAAAATTCATTTTTTGATTCGGAGACGTTTAAAAAAATTTTGATTTATCCAATAAGAAAATGAGATTTGGGGTTGCCAAAATAGGATTTGGAAACAAATACTCAAAAAATATTGCATGTCAAATAAAGCTTTTTTTTTTTCTTCTCCCATTTCCTCTGAGGGAAAAAAATAAGCAAGGGAGGCAGCTCTTTAGCCCACATCCTGCACAAGGCTAGATGGGTATCTCAAATTAGCCCAAATCAAATTTAGCCCGACCCAAAACTCAATTGGCATACATGGAATAGGATGAATTAATTCCTATATCAACTTTATAGATTAGATTATACTAGTAATTTTACCCGTGCATCGCACGGGTTTAAACTTTTTTTTTTTAAAAAAAAAATTTGATTATAAAATTTGGAAATATGTCTTTTTAAATAATAAGTTAATATGAACTTTTTATAAAAATGATTTACATGTATTTAGAAATGAATAGTCATAAACATTAACCTTTGAATCTAGTTTCAGCTACCAACTTTTTTATTAATAAAAAATAACTAATAATGTTTCAAATATGCGATTTCTAATTTTAATTAAAAACATAATTTCTATTTTAAAAAAATTCAACTCATTTTGATTTTTGTTTTATTTAATCCATCATTTTAAATGCATTTTGTTAGTAATTCGTTTTGCAAGTCCTAATGCAGCTATTTTTACCATATATATCATCATCATCATCATTATTATTATTACATCTGTCCCAAAATATAAGACCTGTTTTCACACTTTTAATTAATTCGTATTTATAAGATTCGAACTTTCAAATTACTTGTTTGTATTAGAACTTCATGATTGTAAATAAGTATATTGTCTAAAGTATAAAATAACGCATCATTATTTTTCACAATTTAAATTGCAACATATTGTATAAATTTTTGGATTTTTTTTTAAATTTGAATTCATGACTGAGTAAATATTTGATTGTATTAAGCTAAATCATTATACCAAATTATAGCTCATCTTTAATACTTATATATCCGTTTTTTTTGTTGTACCCAAAATTTTTTATTCATAATGATGCTTTGTTTAAATGTTTAATACCAATTTGCCTATATTATGACTTGTTTGTATTAGAATTTCTGAAATTACATTATATTCATTTTTTTTCTGGTTAATTATCATATGACGGGTCATTTTGGCATTATATATTTTTTATGTCAATATTTGATTTAAATTATTTCCTTTTGAAAAGATCATTAATAACCCGTGCAAATTGTAATAATATCGAAATGCAAATTGTATATTTGCGGGCAATTTTTATATTTATGTGTAATCTAAATTGTCCTAATAAAATTTTCCTATATCAACTGTATAGATTAGATTATATTAGTAGTGTTCTTTTCCGCCTGCATAAGCTAGTGAACAAGCTTAGTTGACTGAAAATAACCTCCATCTTAATGTTTGATAAATGATCTTATCTCAACAAGCTACTCCCTCTGGTATTTATTATAAGTTACCTTTTAGAAAATGTTTTTATCTTAATTATAAGTCACGCACTTTATATTTCATATGCATCATTTATTATTTTTTTTTTTTTTTTTTGATCTTATTAATTGCTTTGATTATTTATGTTTTTTGTTGTTCATTAATGAGTATGAACTTTTCAAGAAAAGTTGAGTGAATAAAATTGTAATGTTAACAGTATATTCTTATAGAATTAAAAAAAAAACACTAACTATTTTCCTTGATATGTGTAATTCGGTTAAATATATCCTATAATAAGGTCCAAAGGGAGTATAAGCTAGAGATTTACTCACCCCTCCCACAAAGATAGTAGCAAATTGGAAATTAAAAAAAAAACCATGCATTTAATGGTTTGTCTAACACATTAATTAATTATCAAACATATAATTTAATGCATTTTGAACTGATCAATCAATCACAATTCAAAGTTTACAATTTTTAAACATTTTTATAGATTACTTTAACTTTAATTCGGGACATAAAATTTTGTCTTTTTTTACAATCCTTGTAGATTGAAGGGAGTATTTTATTTTATTTTACCTTTATTAGGTACCTTTTGAGTTTATTAATATTAACAAGCAATTTTAATTTAATCCACTAGTTTATTGGCTATTAACTTTTAACTCCTAGCTTATAATCATGGAGGGAACCTTAATATATAGAAGGACATGGAGGTTGAAAAATCTAACATATGATAGGCATAATTAACAATAACTAACTTCTACCGTTTATAGTTGTCTAAAATTTAGTTTAATTAAAAATGAAGTATATCGTATATATGGTACTACTATATATCCTAAAAAAAGTACGCATAGCTATTTTTGATGTAATTTCAGACACAGAAATAAAATACTCATTTTCTCCTAATACCTTTATAAAAGAAATTAAAAATTCAAAGAAAATAACCATTAATGCAATTTATTAATTAAAAATAGAAATTATATATATTTCTATTATTGTTTCCTTTCACTAATAATGATTCACATATTTTTTTTAATAATTTAATGTGTCTTTCCTTAGTTACTCAATTATAAATATAATATACTCTCTTCGTCCCTAAATATAAAGCCCTTTTGACACTTTTATTTTGTCCCTTCACACTTTTATTTTGTCCATATTTATAAAGTCTCATACCAATTTTCAATGATCATTAATTACTTTTTCCCACAAACATCTATATTTATTTAACATTTTTTAGATTCTCAATAATATTAATAGGGGTAATTTTGAAATTACATATCAAAAGTTCACATTTCCAATACAATTAACTAAATTATTCCACTTTCTTAATGAACGTGAAATCCATCAAAGAGACTTTATATTTAGGGACAGAGAGAGTATTATTTTTAAGAAATTTGATTTATTATTTTTACTTCAATTTGAAATAGAACTTTTTGTGTTTTTTAATCAAAAATAATAGAATGGATGGAGTATATATTAAGCAAGCTGTTTTTATTCTTGAAGCCTGGTTCCGTCCTAGCTTATAAATTATTGTAATCCTTCAAAGATAGCTTATCATCTAGTATCGCTATAATGCATCGCAGGAAGGTTCATAGAATCCACACGGACACTACTAAACAGTTATTGGTCTGCCACTCCCTCTCCATCTTCATTCACAAATTGAAGATCAGCAACAAATCGCCTACTTGTATATGAAAATCTTCATCATTTAATTTCAAGAGGAAAAGAATCAAGAACTGATATTTTTTTAATGTATTTTCTTGTGGTGATTTGATCAATGACTTGTAACATCTAGAAGCTTAGATTTTCTTTTGAAAAATAAAGGTGGCGTAGGATAAAATCAAATTATCTGGATAATGCAGAGGCTCTATCTTGCCAATTTCGTTATCCAAACTCCAAAGTAATCTTCTTAATTGCACAATAGATGCTCAATTTCAATATTTTTAACTACTAGAGCATGACTTGATTGATTCATTTAAAGATGTTCCTTCCAAGTTCCAATATTCTTACACTTGGGTTCCAATTTTCCATCAAGAATGGACCCCACTATATTCGATTTGGATATAGCATAGGCAAACCGATAATACTACACTTTGTATAAACAAAAGCATGGTACTAATTGAGAACAGAGTATTGAACATAGAACATTAAAGTGTTAAATTTAAGAGAGCTTTAAAAGTACCAATTAGGTAAAAGTAGCATTTTGAAAAGTTTGGTGAACAATAATATAATTGATAAAACCAAACAATGTAAACAATAAATTATTATTAGTGATCCTTTTAAGTTTAACATGAACTCAACTTCATCATGTAAGAAAACTTCCAATTGGTTATGGAAAGCAATGTGTTCACGTCACTTCGGTTTAAGGATAAGAATGCACACCCAACAAATCAGCACCAACACCATCCTTATACCATGCTACTGTTTGTATTATGTATGTCAGACAGTTAGAGAAGCTTTTCTATGATCCGTTGCTTAGGTGGCTATGGTTCAAATCTATCTATCACATTCACATATGAACCACCCAACTAGTCAAGTAGCCAAGCCATGTAAGATGAGGTTTGATTGGTGCATGTAGCTTTTGTTTTGTTCTCATCCCAATAAAAATATGTCATAATCAAAAATTGTTAAATGGATAGGATTTGTGGGTCCATTTTATTTATGATCCAGTTGGGTCAGTTCAGGCCCATTATTTTGCCACCTTCACAATCTATCTATCTCTGATTCCCTCTCCCTCTTTTCTCTCTCACTCTATCTATCAATGTCCATTGCATTTACATCGTCTAACTATTCTATTTCATCATAATTCTAACTTCTTACAAGACGATTCATCTTTTACTTCCCCAAAAAAAAAAAAAAAAAAAACTTACAAATAGCAGCCATGCAGCTATTGAGTATTTTTAATGATTGAACTAAGCAACTCATCTATCTGAAAAATGAATTAGAAAAAAAAAAAACTAAAGTAAATATTAACAAGTGTCCTTAATATATTTGTTAAGAAGCAAAATATAGTAATAACTCATAAAAAATGTAATTTTTTATATTTTCAAAACATAAAAAAAATGCACTCATATAATTAATTTTTTTATATTAATATCCTTAAGAAGTTTCCTTCCAATACTTGTTTAAAAAAAAAGCTAATTTTTTTTTGGTGAAAAAAAAAAGCTAATTTTAATTTCTCATCTAACTATCTCTTTGCACAGCGCTGAAGTAGCCAACACATTAATGAAAGTTGTACTCAAACGTAATACGCTATACGTGTTGGCGGCTACCTACCACCAGAATATGTAACACTTTTTCTTTATATTTCTTTGTCAGTAATACAAGTGTCTCAAAAGTAGCTTTAATACTAAAGAATTCTTGAAACTAATAGGTCGCGTTCCTATGTTTCTTTCAGTGAAGTGTGTTAACATGTAATCGAACCTGAGACTTTTTAGTTTCAGGCTCCATTCACAAGTTTTTAAGTTGGCAAGATCGCACCACTTGAGCTAACCCCGATGATTCTTTATTTTTAATATAAGTCATCTAAAAAAATTTGTGATCTTTTATATAAGTTATTTTATAATGTTCATGTAGCATTTATTTTTTTATCTCATATTTAGTCTTATTAATTAGTTTTATTTTTTTGTCATTGATTAATGAACAACCAATTGGATATTTCAAAAGTATTCTCTTTGGTCTAATTATAGTTTATTGCATTTTTTTAATTCATAAAGAATATAGTACTTTAGAAAATTTGCATTGAGAATTAAATTAAAATTAAATGAGAGAATCATTTTCAAATAATATTTTAGGAATAATTGTATTAAGAATAAAAAGTTAGTTAACTTTTCCTTATATTTGATACCATAATAAATATAGTTCATCTTTTTTTTATATAGTATTAGAGATAGGGGGGAGTATCTAAAATTAAATTAAAAATTTATTAGTTCAAATACTAGAAATTGTAAAATACCATAGTATTAAATGAAGATAAAAGGGTAAAGTTGTAAGGATTTCTTAAACAAAGGCTGAGAATAAGAAACTAAAAATGGTATGTTTGTATTGGAAAACTAAAGATTTAATATTTTAGTGATGATGGAATTAGTTTTTCAATGCACTTTTAGAAAGGGTGATAATGGGTTGAAGGTGATAACGGATAAGTTACAAAGTGATAAAAATGACAAGTGGATGTAACCCACATTGTCATGTACTGGGACGGATTTATGTAGAAACAAGTGGGGGCACTTGCCCCCACTAACTTTTTTTATTTTTTAAAAAATATATATGTATAAAAATGTTTATATACTTTACCGTGAGAACTTGGTCAAACATGTGACCCTAGCTCAGTGGTTTCTCTCTTCTTGTTTCATTTTGCATGTCACTAGTTCGATTCTAGAAATAGGCATGCACATTTTTGTTACTTTTTCCTTCATAAAAGTTGTTATACAGTACAGTTTGTTATCTTTCCTTCTCATTTTTCTATTTGAGTATTAGTGATTGGATTTATTAATAAGCAAAATCTGTTCCAAAATATTTGTCTTTTTAATAAAAAAATATTCTATTTAACTGTTTTTTAGAGAGAAATAAATGAAAAATTAGGTAAGCATTACCTAAATTTAATATTAATTATACTCCTTTTGTGTTATAAAGCTGGTAAAAAATTGTAAAAGTCAAAATTTTTAGAAAACATGTATTAAATGATTTGTCTAACACATCAATCAAGTATCTAATATCTAATTTAATCTATTTTGCATTGATCAACCAATCAAAATTCAAAGTTTGTAATTTTCAAGTTTTTTTAATTAATTACTTTAACTTTAATTTGAGAAAAAAAATTTCAAGTTTTGTTAAACATGCGTTGAGGATAAGGCATTAAAAGATGCCAGGGGTATAAGAATTTTGGGAAGTTACCTCTACTATTTCTTGAATATCAATAAATATTTAATATTTCAATGCAAAAAATATTTTTAACTTCTTATCCTTAATCAAAAAGATTGAGAATAACTTAAGTTAAAAAATTTCTTATGGTTGATTACAATGTATCGCCCCCACAACTAAATATTTCTAGATCCGTCACTGGTCATGTACCAAGTCTTAAGGCTTGAGAGTTGGAACATTCCAGATTCGATCATGTGCGTTACCATTTGCAGATTTAAATTCCCTTCTTCCCTTGGCCTATCCCCTAAAAATTTTGTTTTTAAAAAAACTCTACTTGTATATATTGTTTTTTTGTTATTAATAATAAGTGTGAAATTTACAATGATATTTTGGAAATAAAAAGTGTAATGATATTATTTTTAAAAAAAAATGAAAAAAAAAAAGATTTTAATGATATGTGTGATTTGGTTAAGACCAAAATGAGTACGTAAAAAAGACACTTTTTCTATTTTATTAATTGATTATGTTTTAACATATTATGGATATACGATACTTTCTCCGATCTCAAATATAAGCAAAACAAACTAATTTTATACTTACACTTTGTCCTTTCCTAAATAATCATTTATTAGGTTAAAACATGTGGATTAATAAATATATTTAATATGTCTTTCTGTAATAATTGGTCATTTTTCATTTATTATCTTTCATATCTATTAGATGACAGTGAAGTTATAAAATGAGTAATTAATGTTACCTTAATTTTTTTCTGTTAAAAAAAATGTTACCTTAATTTTTTAGAATAACCATTATTTAAGAATAAATTCATCTTGTTAAAGTCATACTCCAATTATTAAGGAATAGATGAACTATTAAGGAAGTTAGATGAATGCATTTAATTTTTTCAAATTCATAAAAAAAAAAAAGATTACTATAGAAAACTTCAATTGACAATGAAACAAAAAATAAATGATACGGAATACAACTTTATAAAGATAATTTAGAAATGATTATATTAGAAATAAAATTACTTAACTTTTCTTATATTTGAAATTTAAATTTTTTTTCTTCTAATATTTGAGACAAAAGGAAGTATTTTATTCTTATTTGAGAATGTGATTCATGTACCTACAATGATAAATAATAAAGAATGGACTAATTGCTTCTCAGCTTGGACTCTTATGTTGCTTAGTATACTGGCAAACTGATTTTACTTCACCAAGGTTCATTCTTTGCCACTGATATGAATACTTGATTTTATCCTCTTCCTTCCTTTAAAGATACACAAAAACCAAGAATTTATTAAACATGAGGAGGATTCAAATCAAACAAAGACCAAACATTTTATTTTTATTTTTTTAATTATAGAACCCACATTTCCAAATATTAGGAGTACGATCCATTTTAAAATAAGTTCTAAAGATCTTATTTATCCTGAGTTTCAGGTTCTTTCATGTTCCATGATTGAAAGAGTAAGACAAAAAGTTAACTCAATATTATTAAGGAAAATAAGGTTTCATAATTTATTACTTCTGTTCATGTTTTAAGTGAAAAGTAGATTCAAGAAATTTGTTGTGTATGTCTGGTGAGATCTAATTAAATCAGATATGTTGTCTGTGTACATTCTGTTAAACTACGAGGTCCCACATGTCATGACTTGACGAGCCATAATTATCTAGTTCAAGAAGGAAACAAATTAGAAGCATAAATACTTTTTTGTTCTTCAAGTAATTAATTATTCACTCAAGGCAGGGGCGACAGTCAATAATTTATAGGATATATATTGGTTTTTTTTAATGAAAAGTTTATGTGAGTTGGATTTCAGGGGTTTATTAGAGTAAGGATAGACTTTCGGGTTCAAAAAGCGTTTACTTAAGTACTTACAGATTGTTCACCAATACCGTCCTCACATCTACATAATTCGAACCTAAAACTTAATTCTACCAACTGAGTCAATGATTATTGGCATATATTGGTTTAAGAAGCAAAATGTTACAAATAAAAAATTATTATTTGGTCTCTTACATTATCCTCTTTCCCTCACTTTAAATAAAGTATTTTGATTTAAATAAGTTAATGAATTTTAAAAATACAATGATATTTCATATTTGATATTTCATTTTAGGTTTTAGATTTATTATTATTTTTTAAAATTTAATCCTCATAATTTTATTAATTTTTGCTAGCCACATAAAAACCATCACGCGTGGGTTCACACCATGTTTGAAACCCCACATAAGGTGGTCATTACAATGTTATGAAATCCGGACTCAACCGGGCGGTCGGCAGGCGGGAGGGCAATAAGGGCGTCCATCCTGGACCCATAATTTTTAGGGGTCCCAAAACATTATATATATATATATATATATATATATATATATATATAAACACACACACAAAACGTTACAAATATTGATATTAGTACTAGCTAGTACAGTTGGTTATTGATACTTTTGCTTTTCATAATAACTAGAGCTCGAGTCTCACTATTGGCATCTTTTCTTTTTTTACTTATTTATATATATGTTCTCCTTTTTATTTTGTTCAAATTAAACGCACCTTTCTCCTTTTTATTTTGTTCAAATTAAACGCACTTTTTAATTTTTTTCTTTCATTTTTATTATGAGTCATACTCCCTCCGTCCTACAAGGATGGTAAAGAAAACACAATTTTTTTGTCCCAAACTAAAGTTAAAATAATAAATGAAAAGTTTGTATTTGAAAACTTTAAATTGTGATTGATTGATCAATGTCAAATGCATTAAATTAGGTATTTGATAATTGATTGATGTGTTAGACAAATCACTAAATGCATGTCTCCTTAATTTTTTGACTTTTCCAATTTGTTACCATCCTCGTGGGACGGAGGGAGTACTTAACTATATTATAAAGATCAATGAAAATAGTTATATTTCTTAAATTTTAAAAAATCTTTAACATTGCAATTTTATATCTTAATTTATATTAAAAATTTCACAAATATATTATTTCACATTAATGAATAAAAAACAAATATGATTAAACAAAACCAATAAGTGTCTTATAAAAAATACAAAGTAACTTATAAATAGAACAAAAAGTTCATCTAAAAAAACAATTTATAAAAAAATACCGAAGGAAGTATTTATTTCTAAATTTCAAGCTTTGTTGAATTGATTGTTATTTTTATCTATAATAGAATGAAAGTATACAACTATTAGAGAAATGTTGTTTATTTTTTGCTAATTAATCAACATTAAAATAGATAATTTTGGAATTAGTTTAAATGACAATGTAAGATTGCATTGTGGAACAATGTTTGTCAAAGTTAGAACCTAGGGTTATAAAGTAGATTTCGAACATTAAGTAATGATATTATTAAAATATATAATTATATTATTGCATAATATTTTATTTCACCTCCCTTTAACTTTTTGTCCAAGTTTTTTTTAACTAATTATGATTTTGAAACACATCTTTATTCTCAAACTTCTCTACTAATAGAATTGTTGAAGCGGTTGAAGCCTATGTGATTTATTTATGGTTGATTGTAATTTTGCAAATTTATAGAGTTATAAGCATTAACAATATTTTTGAAAAGTCCCTATATTGAGAGAGATTTTATTGTTAAAATTTTATTTATTTTTTTTATAGTTTAAGGGCCCCAAAAATATTTCGCCCCGAGCCTATAACATGTCAAGACCGGGCCTGTTTTAATGCTAGTAGGCTAGTAGCAGCTACTTTAGTGAAGTAGTAAGAGATTGTAACCAATTAGCTCAATTTTTTTTAAGGGAAAATGTGTATTTTATTCATAGATCAAAAACAATATAAGAAATTTCACACTAATAATAATTAAAGGGAAAGCAAAATAAACTGCAACAACATACTCTTCCATGTGATGGATCATCAGCAACTGTCAAAACCCGACTCTAACAGGAGATTCAATAGCCTTTAATACCAAGATAACAATCTCATTGATGCTGGGACTAAGCTCAGTTCGGCGACAAGGAATCTCAGATTTAAAACGAGAGAGTCGTTGGACGGTAGCCAAATCAATAGTCAGCAAAGAAAGATCTGTCTCGATGAGTAGCCTTCCAATTTTTGGAGCAAAGAGGATAACCACCAGATCTAGAAAGTTGAAACTATCCAGAGGTATCCCTCCACTTGAAACACACAAAACAAAAATAACTTACACTAAGGCAAGACAAAACCCAGAAAAACTGGGGAAAATAAACTCACACCCTTTCTCAAAGGAAGGGGAGGGACAGATCCCTTCCCCCTACCAAGAAATAGCAGATAAAAACAAGAGGAGTAGAGGAAGGAGGAGGGGAGAGAAAAAAATTTAGGATTTGTTAGCAAACTATTGTGTTAATTGATTTTAATAATGTTATTTATCTAGGTAGAGTCTCAAATAACTTAGCAGATACTATTTCTAGGAAAGCTTTCATTGATGAGAACAAGATGTGGTTTGACATTTTGAGTTTAATTTCTTTCCTATCATTTTGTATCAAACTTACCCTTAGAGACATCAAATATTGAATAAAATTGCTTGACTCACCTTAAAAAAAAAAAAAAAAAAAACATAAAAAAAACTTACGGGGGACTAAGTTAAAACGATCCTTATTTATATGGTGTTGACATTTTTTTCTATTTTTCTTGAATTTTTATATAACTCTTTGTGCTTGATGAAAGAAAAATATAATTTGTAGCCGAATGCAATGAAGCATTTTAAAATTTAGAGAATGAGTTGTATCATTTTTTTCTCTTAAATCCCTTTTAATTTTTTTTTACAATATTTCTAAAATTATTCTACTTTTATTTACCATAAATTATTTTCCTATATGTAGACACAACATTTTTGTTTACTAAATATTATTTGTTTCATTTTAAAAAAAAATCTCTGTGCATGAATTAGTTTTTATGTTATTTTATTTTTTTAAACTTAATTTAAATACAACAAGAGATTATTCTAAACCATCAGCGTCCACGTAAGACAGCTAAGTTGGTGGCTGCATGGACACTTAGGATTTTCCCCTCCCCTAGGTCATGGGTTCTAGTCCCAGACGTCCCATGTAAACCAAAAAAATTCTAAACCATCAGGATTGATGATATGAAATTAAAATGTGTTATGGACTATGGTTGGATTAACCAAGTTGACCAGGTTGACTAAAGTGAACAAGATAACCATGTTGGTCAGGTCCAGGTACAACTAAATAAGCAGAAGGGCCCAAGCCCATATTACACAAGCCTTTATTCCGATCCAGGTTATCTAGGGCTGATCGGGCCACGTTTATCACCATGACTCCCAGCATGATCGCATATCTTAACTGATAGGCTGATTGGGATCGTCACAGCTTCCGAGATTCTCGCAGCACTAACAACTTAGCTAGCTATTGATCTCCGAGAATATACACTGCCCCTGGTCATCCTAAGACTCTTATATATACACGGCTACACGCTAAACTCTTAGGTATTCTCAACTTAACTCTCAACACAACACACACAAAAAATATTGACCTAGGCTGCCATGTTTCTTCACTAGGAACTGGCTGTCAACGTCATACATCAAAACCGGTCTTAGTCTTAATTCTAAAAACTATGACTGGGACACGTCGAATACTCCGAACACAACAAAATGTATTAAAATACATTGAAAAACTAAATCCATTAACTTTTGAAGTTGTAGATTGAGTTCCTATTTTTTCAATATAAAACTCATTTTTCAAAGTTTTTATCCTTAGTCGAAAATCCTTCTATTAAATTAGTCTTTACAAAGTTAGTGAATATCAAATTTATGTCCCAAAAACTTAATGAAAAATTACAAATTTTTTCCAAATTATAATTATAACAATAACTAAAATGTTTCGGAAATTACAATTTTATGAGTGAGAAATAAGTATTAGTGGTAAACTGGTAATAAATTATTTGAACCGATATATTTTCACGTTCATTAATTATATATACAACAGTCGAAATTTTTGATTTGATAGATCAATAATTGAAATTTTTGATTCTTTAGTAAATTATTTAGCAAATTTTAGCTTGGATAAGGATTATGGGTAACACCTCATTGAAGAACTTAATCCTGCTTTCATTAGATTACTTTACTTTGACTATTATGGGATTGCATTCCCTAGAGATGCAACGTTATCTTAGTTTCTTGGTTTTTGGGCCTTTGCCCTCTTGTTCAACAAAAAAAAAATAAAAATTGATGTTCCAACTTTTAATTATAATTTCTTTTTTAAAGATTTTCCAATTTTTAGGAAGAATTTATCTAACCTATGCTCCTTCTATATAGGATAAGGTATTATATATTAAGTTTTGGGTACATCAAAAAATAATGGAATGAATTATTAATATAAACAGCTCACATTCTCAATATAAAAGCTAAGATAGATTACTAAATTTTCCCCCACATCCTTGTAGCGTTTAAAGTCTTCTCTAAATTGTTTGTTGTTCCCATTTGGGTTTAGCATTAGGTCAGCGATGAACTTACGAAAGGTGATACAACATGCATGATGTGTATCCTAACCAAAAACCATGCCACAACAACGTTTCAACTATAAAAGGATTTTACTAGAATTGCATGTGCTATTCTTCAAGTTGAAGCTTTCCACCAAATTAAAAGAATTGGGTGGCCCTTTCGTTTTGCTCCAATTTTGTCTTCATTTACCCACTAATTTATATACCCAGTGCTTCATGCTTTATTGGAAACTGGATAGAACGGTTTAACAATAATAGAACAATCCTTTAGCGTTGCGCAAATAAATATATCAATGGGATACCATTTAAAGGAGAGCAAGGATAATTTGGTATAAAGGAAACGAGATGATGACCTAAACATGTAACAAATTAAAAACCAAAGTTCAACTATTCACATCACACGTGAAGGTTCTAAAATACAAAAATGTTACATGTACACACCATGAATGAACACTAAGAGCATCCACAGCAGAGTCTGAAGAGAGTCTGGTGGAGAGTCTTAAGTTCATATTGTCTTCCAGAATCTTTTAAGACTATGCTAATCTTCCAGAGTATGTAATTTACATACTCAACTTAAGATTCTGTGGACATTTTTTTGTCTTTTTCCTCCTTTTTACTTCATAATACCCTAATAAACAAATAATAAATAAATAAATAAATAATAAATATTATTAACAATAAATAAATAATAATAAAAAAAATAATATTAAATAAAAATAATTGTCAAATAATAATAATATTCTTTTTTAAAAAGTAAAAATAATATTTTTAAATATATATTTTTTCTCTTTTATTCTTAAATATATTGTCTTGTTATGGAAAAATAAATAAATAAATAAATAAATAAGAATTATATGAATTTGAATTATGTATTTTATAATTTTTAGTTGGTACCATTAATTATTGTAATGTTAAATTTTATATAATTTTAATATTTAAATATTATTTTGGATTAATTTTCTAAATTCTACGTAATTAATATTATTGAAATTAAATTGTATTACAAAAATTTAATTTTAATATTTAAATATTATTTTGGATTATTTTTATAAATTCTACGTAATTAATATTATTGAAATTTTATTACAAAAGCATTATTGAAATAAAATTATGTATAAAAGTACATGATGATGTAATGCTGATGCATGTTTGATGAGTCTGGTATTAAGATTCTGCTGTGGCGGAAGATATGAAAAGTCTGAAGTTGAGTCTGATAGCCGAATGATATTGTAATGCTGATGTGTCAGAGTCTGGTGAGTCTTAAGTTAAGATTCTGGTGTGATGCCCTAACACCTTTGCTTACACGTTTTATTTTTTGTAAAAAAAAAATAATGTATATTTTTACACCTCATTTTGAGATGTTATAAATGAGAGGCAAGAATAATATTTAATTGATTATGTAATGTGAAAAGATAAAAAAAATGAAGTGTAAATAAAGATAAAATGGTTGTTTTGATAAGGTTTAATCACACTTTTGGTCCCCCAATTTTATTAATTTAACGAATTTAGTTCTCATACTTTTAATTTGGAGAAATTAGTCTTTCAATTATTAATTTGTGGCAATTTCAATTTTTCTGTGTCTAATAGATGAATAATATAAAATTAAAGAACTATTTCCATAAGAGAGCTTGCCTTGAGGGATGTTTGTTTTTCTTAAAATTGTGTTTTTAGATTATCATAATCTAATGTAGATTATAATTTTAAATTATGTTTTTGGAAAAATAATAAAAATCTAACATCTCCCTCATACGAGTTGTTGATTATTTTAATTTTGGTAAGATTTTTTTTGGACTCATGTAATTTTCATATTATATCCTTATCACTCTAACACATTAACTATCCCTTTTACTCCATACACTTTCTATAATTTACTCAGTAAAAATAATCTTCTTTACACTACTCAAACAAAACAAATTAACTTAAATTCATATAAAAATAATTATAATCTAACTTAAATAAATTAACAGATAAAAATAATTATAATCTAACTTTACTAGCTATACCAAACACACATTTGGTATAAAAAGTTATTAAAATACCTACTTAAAAAGACCTACACACAAATCTATACATAAGAGTGTATGAGACACTTGTTATTTATGTTATTTTATTTTATTTTATTAATTTAAAAAGTAATAAATATCAAAATCTTATATATAAATTTACACATAGACTTCCTAGGCCTACGTGGATCTCTCATTTCTTAATATGTATAACCGTTATTCTACATATAAAAGTTATTATTTTTAACAAAGATATACTATTTATAACTTACTTTTCACCTATCTGAACTAATCTCTTGATAAGATCTTTTCTTCATGTACATGCATGCTAAATGAATATTATTTAATATTATTTATGAGTTGCGTTGAGCCTTACTGCTTTTTCAAAAAGATATTTTATTTATCCACATTCATACACGAATGAATTACTTAATTTTTTTTTTAATTTACAGACTGATGTGTAATACATATAAAAAAAACCAACATAGATGATCGCAATCTCTTAAAAAGAATTTCAAATTTTAACCTCACGAAATTGTATTGATTAAATAGTAAAAAATTGTATTGAGACAGCGGTAGCATGTGGGACTTGGAATCTTGTTTGTGGAGTTCACATGTCATTCGGTAAAGACAGTTGGTAAGCTATCATATATATATTTTTTAAAATTGAAGGCAGCTCAACCAGAAAAAAAAAAAAAAAAAAAAGAAAGAAAGAGAAAGAAAAGAAAATTGAAGGCAGCTCACTTCGTCCTCCTTCATTATATGAATAAAGAAAAACAAATGAAATAATAGGAAGTTAGCAGCAAACCTTATGGCAAAAATCTTATGGTCAATGACGTTAATTTTCAAATCAATTAATCTAGAGGATATATTACTTATTTCAACAATTCTTATTGTATAATTGAAAAGATATAATTCGTGGATATCATTTGTCTACCCCCTTATCCAATCATATATATATATATATATATATATATATATATATATATATATATATATATTGTTATATACGAAATGGGTAGTATATCTAATTAATAGGTAAACTTCTCGAAGCATGTGGGTCGATTACAGGTTGGAAATAGTTTTACATGCATGCACATATATAACAACATACATATATAATCATATTTAATTACATTCTTTGTGTGGTAAGTAACTTGACCTTAATATTAGAATAAATAGACAATTTTTCTTCGTTCTCCTGTGAATAATGATAAAGGTTAGTATGAAAAAAAAAAAGATTTTCTTAACAACTAAATAAAATAGTTTTGCATTAAAAAATTAAAATTTAATACTTTTGAGATAAAAAACTTAGTTTCACAATATCTTTTTATTCCTTTTTTTTATAAGACTTTTTATTCCTTTTTAACCTCTTAAGTATAGAGATTAAACAAATATTTAAAAAAAAATGAAAGGAGGTTAATTGATGTTATTGTATACAGTAATTTATAAAAGAATAATGTGAGAAGTCTCTAACTTTTTTTTAAAAGTCTTCAATCTGTAAAAAATTTATTTATTTTAAAATAACAATGTTCTTTAGCAAGTGATTGGTCAGAAATGGAAAATGGGTAACTGGAGATCCGATGAATGAGCTAAAAAAAGAATTATATAAACAAATTTTGAATATTTATATCATGCAACCAAATTTTGGATGATTGCACAACAATCTCCTAAATAAACCAATGGTTGATTGACACGTCAGCTAATAAAGTTTTAAATCACTGCCATGTCAGCTCATATTAGCTGATTTATCAAACAACCATTGGTCCACTAAGGAATTGTTTTGCAACCATCCAAAATTTGGTTGCATATAAGTAGTGCCCATAAATTTTTACTCCACATCTTGACCCAAATTAAAATTTGAAGGTATTACATCAATGAATTCAACCACTTGAAAGATTTTTAAATTACTCAAACTTATTAATTAACCAATATGAATATCTAAAAAAAATTTAACCAATTCAATATGAAATTTATAAGCCAAATCTAACTCATACTTAGAATTCATATATAACTGAATCACACCCTAAAAAAATGATGTAGCATTCTTCAGAAGTACTTTCAAAGTTGCAAGTTGCATATGGGAGGAAGATTCAGCAATAAAAGAGACAAAAACTCATAACTTGAGTCACGAGATTTGATTTTTTATTAATAGTAGTGATTTAGTCAGGTCCAGCAACATCACGGGGGTGAAAACTGAAAAGTGTTTTCATGGGATTTTTGAAGAGTTTGTACGTAAGCAAGGGAATCGAAGTCGTTGTATTTGGTGGGGAGAAGCTTCAGAAACCGTCAAATAATTTGACTTCTATGGAATTATATATGTTAATTCTTTTAACCCTTGAGAGCATAGTGTTTGATTAATAATAATAGTCAAAATAACAACCAACAAGCTTCAATATAGTGTGAGTTTCTTAAAAACGATTATTATGGATTCGATATAGTATATATATGCTATATGTATATATAAAAAAAAACTTTATTGACAAATATAAAATTTATTTAAATAATTTTTACTTCTCAAGAAAAGTTTAATCTTCAAGAAGCTATGAAGTACAAGAACCCTTGTTGGTTAGTGCGCACAACAAAAATAGTCAAAATATATAGCATAGGCGGCGCTTACGGAATTGTAATCTTGTGAATGAAAACATGCAACACGAGAAAGCCTAGCAACATATATAAGCCTTGCCTGGCCTGCGCGCGCAGTACAAGAATGTGAGGGATTCTCTCGTCCGTGAATACAAACTCTAATTCACTTCTGAAAAATATTTGAAGTTTGATAAGTATTAACACTAAAAAATAATAATAAACATGACGACCTTTTTCTCTTGTTTTTTGTGTCGTTTTCTTTTTATATCTATCTACCTAAGTTATGGCATATAATATAGTTTATTGATTTATTTATCATCTGCCATGCTAATTATTCCACAAAGGGACCATCCTCGCGACCACCCACTGAGCCCAACTACTGACTCAGGCACTCTCAATAAGCCAAAAAATTATACTTTATTTATATACACGAATTTTATTGTTACTGACATGAAAAATCTTATTAATGAAAGCGCTCATAAAATCATGATAAAACATACTCTAATTGTTCCTTTTTTTTTAAGGGTGATTGCTCCTTAAACCAAATGTCATCTAAACTTTTATATTATCTAAATAAAAATTAAAAGTTCATGTATTTATTATTTTTTTTTAATTTTTATAAGAAAAAAATTTTATTTAAAAGAACTAAGAAGTAAAAAAATTACTTCATTCTAACTAAAACTATACAACCAAAACACAAAAAATGAATGATCTAACTCCCATCCCTCTAACAACATATTTCTTTCCGGTTCACAACGCCATGATTCATGTATTTATTATTGATTAATAAAGATCCATATGTACCATTTATAGAAGGTAGGATTTTAGGTGTGTTCTATAATGCTCAGTTGTCTTTTTATTAATATATTTTATTTGTTTGCTGTTAAAAAAAATATCCATATATACCCGACTAATATCTCAAATTAAACATCTAGTTGAGCATAGTTCTCAGTCGTTATAAACTTGATATATAATGGTTCAATTCATCGATCGACGTGGAAACCCAATCATGTAACCTTCTTTCTTTTAACTTCATCATCACCCTTACCTTTTAAAAGACGCAATTCCCCTCACACTATATATATACATACTCCACTCTCCATCATTCATCACTCCATTCTTTCTCAAAACCACATTTCTCATTCCCATTCTTTCTCAAACCCTCATGTATATATCCATGGCTTGTTTCAAAAGCAAAAGCTTAAGCTTAGTAGCTTTTGTGTTAGTGATTATTTGTGCCTTACTATGGGTTGGGGAAGGGAGGGCACCCTTTGCATGTGACCCTAATAACGGGTTGACGAGGGGGTTCAAGTTCTGTAATACGCACGTGCCTATCCACGTGAGGGTGCAAGACCTCATAGGGAGGCTCACATTACCTGAGAAGATAAGGCTTGTGGTGAACAATGCCATTGAGGTGCCCCGGCTCGGCATCCAGCACTACGAGTGGTGGTCGGAGGCGCTTCACGGCGTCTCCGATGTCGGCCCTGGCGCCAAGTTCGGTGGAGCCTTTCCCGGCGCCACCAGCTTCCCTCAGGTCATCACCACTGCCGCCTCCTTCAACCAAACATTGTGGCAAGAAATTGGACAGGTGAGATTATTATTATTATTATTATTATTATTATTATTATTATTATTATTATTATTATTATTATTTAATTTTCATCTTTTAGTTTCATCCATTAGTTGCTAATAGATTTATTCAAAGTAGATTCCTTGGGCTTTCTTTTTATCCATTCACCAATACATGCATAGTAACATAACGTATTGCTTTTGGAATTATACGGCCACTAGCTAGCTTCAATATATATAAAATATAAATATAAAAGGAATGCATTCACCAAGCCAAATGGGTCAATAGCTTTTATAGGAGTATAAAGTACACTTATCATGTTTCTCTTTTATATGTTACCTTTAGATAAATGAGATGGTTAATGAATAATGATCATGAATTAAATTATAAAAATGAATCCCCAATTGGTTCCGAATTACTATAAGTTGGTATTTTTATAGTAAAATATTATCTTCCGATTATTTAATTTTTACCGCCCAATCATATATACCTGGCTAGTACTCGCTGCGCTCTAATCACTTGATTTAGCTGTTGGTGTAGTACATGGACATATTATTACATATATTGTGTCCCATGTGCCATGCATTCATAAGAATATATGAAATCTGACACCCATGCCACTTTATTCGGTTTAGAAAATTTCGATGACGTTGAAAAATCACCATCGTAGTTTTGTCACCTACCAATGGCTAAAAGAAGGTCCATTACGCCATTATTTCAATAACTACGAAAGCAACAGTGTCATCATAAGGTGGTTTGGGCAGTCCTTGTTCTTTGTTCCGTGGTTTAGCCTCTCTTGACGTCATTAACAATATTTACTTATTAAGTCTGGAATAATAATTAATTAGGATTTAGGTGGCAATAATAGATCCTTTTCACTTCTTAATTTGTTGTCTTCTTCGGTTAGATGGTAGGAATGAATTTCCCATCAATCCATTACATATTAATTACGGTTAGTGAAGCCAAAAAATCAGTCATCTTATGTACTCCGTAATTTGCATGTTTGATTATGCTTAGTGAAGCATGGAAATCAGTCCACTTTGCCTAGTATTTTTCTTATTATTATTTATCAAATATTGGCCAAACACCAAGCCAGGTATTTGATGTTGACCACCAATAATATCTCTAACTCTAGTACTTGCAAGTTGCAAAAAACTTGCGTGGAGCTTTTAATTACGTCTATTTTTCTTTATTTGGTCCCAGGGCTATGTATGTATGCATGTATGATGCTTTGAAAGGTCATTAAGTTAATTGCTTTTGCTGTAACAACATGAGACTCAATAATAACCTAACACATTAGCCACATATATGAGGCATTCATATGTTGGTATTAGTAACATTACATACATATGAAAAAAAAATGCCTTCTATATTCGTATGTAGGTATTAGCATGACTATGTGACGTTTAGAATCCAGAAATGTCAAACATGGAATTTTTTATGCACGGTTCTTAGCACCTATTATTATATATTTTTTATTCCGGTTGGTAGTGTTAGTTTGGCCAAATGGCATAGAGAAAAGACAAAAAAAATTGTCGACTTTCTTTATGGAGCAAAATTATTCAATTGGAATATGATTATTAATTGAATGAATTGTATTTATTTTGGTGTGAAATAATATTTTTTTTTATATAAAAAAAATTGAATGAATTATATTCATTTGTAGGTTGTATCCGATGAAGCAAGAGCAATGTACAACGGTGGGGTGGCTGGCTTGACATATTGGAGCCCTAATGTGAACATTTTCCGTGACCCCCGGTGGGGCCGTGGCCAGGAGACTCCCGGAGAAGACCCGCTTTTGGCCGGAAAGTATGCCGCCAGCTATGTCCGGGGACTCCAAGGTGACGGTGCCGGTAACCGGCTAAAGGTTGCTGCTTGCTGTAAACATTACACTGCCTATGACCTTGATAATTGGAAAGGTGTAGACAGGTTTCATTTCAACGCCAAGGTATGTATGGGCAAATATTATTATCATGTCTAAACTTTTGTATACACATAGTGACATAAATATTCGCTCCTATGCTCCTTATATATGCTCTTCTTATGAATCTGTTTTCTTCTATTTATAAACTCATTTTTCAAATTTTCATGACATTGATTACTTCTTTTCACATATATTTCATTTATTCAACATATTTTAGAATCCTAGTAATAATTATAGAAATAATTTTAAAAAATTATATCAAATATTTACATTTTTATGTTATTAAAATTTTTAACTATTTGTTTTTTAATTTTCATTAATTTTTTAAAAATGGAATTATAATGAGAACAAAGAGAGACTATAGCAAAAGAAAAATTCTTAAATTATTTTGAATATATCTAATTTAAATATATTATCCTTTAGTTAAAGTTTCAACTACTAGTTTTTTTTTAGCTAGGCCCAAGTGATATACACTCTTATATGTGCACCAATCGCACTCATTTATATGTGTTCATATCTCTTTTTTTTTTTATTAGACGAAAATTTATTAATGAGTAAAGAAGTATAAGACATACTTATAAAAAAAATACAAATCAGTTCATAGTTTAGTAATATCCGTGTTATCTAATCTACCAAATCTCTTTTAAGAGATGAATGTTTACCTACTTTGCTAATCTTTAAATATCATAACCAAATATATCAGTACATATCATATACTCCCTCCGTTTCACAATCTTTGGCCTTTTAGGTCTGGGCACACAGATTAAGAAAGTGTTAATTATTGTAAGTATTATGTATAGTTTGTCTAAAATGCCCCTATTTAATTCTTATTGAAAATTGTAATAGTATTTAATTTTTATTAGTAAGTGTGTCCATTAATTAATGTATAGTGGTTTAGATATGAGAGATATGATAAAAGTAGAATTAATGAGGAGTAAGAGAAATGATTGAATGAAAGGTTAATATTGGAAAAAAAAATATGTTTGTGTATTGAAAATGTAAAAGGCTAAACATTGTGAAACAAGGAAAAAAGTCTAAAAGACCAAACATTGTGAAACAGAGGGAGTAGTAAGTACTCCTAAAGAATTACAATCCTGCCAAGGCAATCATGCCAACACCAATATTGTAACTCCTAAAGACATTTGATAATTTTTAAATTAATTTGTTAAGAGAATATAATTCGTAAAGTTATAAAGTAGAGCTCTCCGTTGCTTCTATAATTCTCATCTTTTGGGTCCAAATAAGTAGTTTCCAATTTGCACTTTTGCAAGTGAAAAAAAGTAATTTTGATTAAAGTGGAAGTGGTGCAAGTGGTTGAAAAGGACTTGCGGCCACTTGCAATTGGTTTGGATAAGTGATAGCGACGTCATTCAAACTACCAAATTAGCACTTATATGCACCAGAAAACGTTTTCCTTTCTCTTATGTTGATTATTATGTTCCTTGATGATGTGACTTTAATGGTAAAGTTGGAAGGGAATCTAGCTAAAATTATTCATGACAGAATTTATTTGGTGTACTGTCATGTTTATTAAGTTTTCATTATTTTCAAGGAAAAAAATTACTTTTTTCATTTCTTCAGAATACTATAATTTATTTATAAATTAATATTTTTAAAATCATGATGGGTGCATGATATGATGCAGGTGAGCAAGCAAGACTTGGCAGACACGTATGACGTACCTTTCAAAGCCTGCGTGTTGGAAGGGAAAGTGGCGAGTGTGATGTGTTCCTATAATCAGGTTAATGGCAAGCCCACATGTGCTGATCCTGATCTTCTTCGCAACACCATCCGTGGCCAATGGCGCCTCAATGGGTCAGTACAATATCAATAATAACTATCCTACAAAAAAGATAAATTAATTATTTTTAATAGTGCCATAATGAAATTGTGCACATATTTAAAACTTTAAGTAAATTGCCTATTTGATCGCCCAAAGACAGGATGTCTAAGATTTTGATATTGGACAAACTTAAATTGAATGCTCAAACTTCGCAACAATCAAATTAATTTCTTGACAATGGAAGTAACACACATGGTAAAAGATTTATTGTTAGTCACTAGTTATTGAATATATCGAAAAACAAAAAAAAGTCAAATTAATTTCTTAAAGATAAAAAAGATGATTAAGGTAGTACTACAAAAAGTATTGATTTGTTCCATATTTTAACTATTTAAGGACAATGAATACCATTTTTAGTGGCACAAACTAATTTTTCCTGTACTCTGTTTTTCAGGAATTTAATTGGTCATTTACTCGATCGTTTTTAATTGCTTACACTAACATGTGATTTGAGTGTTTTTTATTTTTCATCAATTTTCAGTAATTTATTATTGCATTTTGTTGCTTCTAATTATAAAAATAGGTACATAGTCTCGGATTGTGACTCAGTGGGAACTTTCTATGACACTCAACACTACACAAAGACACCTGAAGAGGCAGCAGCACAGGCCATTAAAGCAGGGCTTGATTTGGATTGTGGGCCATTCTTGGCCCTTTACACAGATGGTGCCATTAAGCAAGGGCTCA
Organism: Crotalaria pallida; assembly: GCA_037953625.1. Lineage (NCBI taxonomy): Eukaryota > Viridiplantae > Streptophyta > Magnoliopsida > Fabales > Fabaceae > Crotalaria > Crotalaria pallida. The sequence continues at coordinate 88,348,028 of CM075656.1, forward strand.
TTACTGAGAATGATCTCAACCTTGCCTTGGCAAACCTTATTACTGTCCAAATGAGATTGGGCATGTTTGATGGTGAGCCTTCGGCCCAACCATATGGAAACTTGGGCCCGAGAGATGTGTGTACACCGGCCCATCAACAATTGGCCCTTGAGGCAGCTAGACAAGGCATAGTGCTTCTACAAAATAATGGAAATGCCCTTCCACTCTCCCCTCAGCGTCAACGAACCGTAGGAGTCATTGGACCCAATTCGGATGTCACTGTTACAATGATCGGAAACTATGCTGGTTAGTGGTTACTAATTTAACCCTTTCTCAAGTTTTCATAGTAAAAGTAGCATTACTATATGATTGTGTTTATGGTGAATCATATACACATTCATAATTCAAAAGCATAATTTTTCTTAAAAAAAAAAGTTTAAGTAAAAAGAGTTTGGTATAAGAATATAATAATATTTTAACAAATTTGTATCTATTGTTATTTGATTTCTCTCTTGTTACTAAAGAAACACTATCAAAATATTAGTAAATGTTATAGTGAAACTGTTTACATTGACAAATATGTAAAATTGATTTTATTATTCATGATTTTAAGGGTAATAGTTAAAAAGTTATTAAAAACATGGTTAAGGAAGTCTGAATAAATTAAGAAATTCTGTATTTGATATTTCAACAAAAGTTTTTTTTTGCCCCCTAATTCCTTAACTATTAACCTTGAAGCAATGAGTAGAATTTTTTTTATAAAATTTAATGTTATAACAAAGCAAAGACTATATTTCTAATGTGTTGTTGATCATCTTAGCATTGGACTTTTATTTTTGGTAGGTGTGGCATGTGGTTATACTACACCTTTACAAGGGATTGCAAGATATGTGAAGACCATTCATCAAGTAGGATGTAGGGATGTTGCATGTGGTGCAAATGATCTGTTTGGAAGAGCAGAAATTGTAGCAAGGCAGGCTGATGCAACAGTGTTAGTAGTGGGCCTTGACCAGTCAATAGAAGCAGAGTTCAGAGACAGGGTTGGGCTTCTCTTGCCAGGCCACCAACAAGAGCTTGTATCTAGGGTTGCCAGGGCAGCAAGAGGCCCAGTTATCTTGGTCATCATGTCCGGTGGTCCTGTTGATATCACTTTTGCCAAAAATGATCCCAAGATTAGTGCAATTTTGTGGGTTGGTTATCCTGGCCAAGCTGGTGGAACTGCCATAGCTGATGTCATCTTTGGCACAATTAACCCAGGTAGAGTAATAATCACAATTCACAACAAAATATCTACCTCAAGAGTAATAACTCTCAAAAGTTTAACAACCCACCATTCATATCTAGTATAATAACATTTAGTTTTAAGTCCAATTGCAAGCATAATTATGCATGTTGCTACATGTTACATTTTTACTAAATACACAAAACATAACTTATGAAAATTCTGTTTTGTCCTGTCCTAACAATGTTTATTAAACTTTTACTAAGATTTTGTTAGTGATTACACACCTGACTCCACTATTATGCAATAATCATGAAAGCTTGGACACTAAAATTTTTGGTATAACTGACTTCTTTATGGTTTGGCTTCTATTGTAGGAGGAAGGCTACCTAATACATGGTACCCACAGGACTATGTAGATAAAGTGCCCATGACAAACATGGACATGCGTGCAAACCCAGCATCAGGGTACCCAGGAAGAACCTACAGATTCTACAAGGGCCCGGTGGTATTCCCATTTGGTCATGGGCTGAGTTACACTAGATTCACTCACACCTTAGCAGTTGCTCCTAAAGAGGTCTCGCTATCCCTTTCAAGCAACAATGCCTTCAAAAACTCAACATGGTCAAGCAAAGCAGTTAAAGTTAGCCATGCAAATTGTGGTGCTTTGGAGGTTGGGTTCCATGTTGATGTGAAAAATGAAGGGTCAATGGATGGGGCCCAAACCCTTCTCATTTTTTCAAAGCCACCAGAAGGGAAATGGGCTTCAGTTAAACAATTAGTGGGCTTCCACAAAGTACATATACTTGCTGGCTCCAAGCAAAGAGTCAAGGTTGGTGTTCATGTGTGCAAGCACCTTTCAATTGTGGATGAGTTTGGGATAAAAAGAATCCCAATTGGTAAACATGAACTTCATATTGGTGATCTCAAACATTCAATTTCTGTCCAAACTTTGGATGAAATCAAGAATTAGAAGATTAATTATTTGTCAAGTGTCAAACAAATTTGACATCAAATTTGACATATACAGCAACTAAGTTTTACAAATTAAATAGGAAGAATAAGTTTCAAAGAAACAAGTTCTGGGCCTTCAAATGTAAAATAAGTAATAGGTGATCATTTGCATTTCAAATTACAGAGCAACATAGTGTGTTTTCATTTTTACTGCAAATGTAAAAAAGGGAAATATAGGTGAAATTTGTAACCAATCATAGTGGCAAGCGCATTATGTACACTTCATATGTTGAAAAGGTTTTTGAGCAATGTTGAGGTTCTTACTAAGATTCATATTCTTTCTCATTTCATCTACATATCATCTCAAAATTGATGGTCATCATGTTTTCTCAACCCGAACTAGTTTACTAAGAGTTTAAATTTTTTATTTTGAGTAGTAGTTTGAAACTTCAAATATAATAACTCTCTCAAAGGTTATCTTTAGCTCATTTGTTTCACAAATAAATAGTACTCATTTGTTAATAGCCCAGGTGTCTTATTCGCTAAGAGTTGATCTTTATTTTTTTGTTCTGCTTATAAATTAAGGGGGAAAAACTTAGTCGTTGCTGCCAAATGTACACTTTATTGTAACCTCATCTATTAAAAAACCTAAAATCGGTGATTATTAATTGAATAATGAAGGGGTAATTTATTAGTTTATCTTATCACTGGTGGAATGTCTATGTCACTTACAAGTTACAAAGTTAGTACTACAGAGTTAGTACTTTCAATGGAATTTTCTAAAGAGTGAAGCTATTCATTTGCAAATTAATTTATAATAATTTGTATGGTTTAAATCAGTCACCTTGCTTTACTTCTTATTATATCTCTTCCCCCTTGTCAACGGCTCAACGCACATTAATAAATAGCAGGTGGACCTTAAGGTGAAACAATCTATAATCCCAATTAAAATATAGAATAAAACTAGTAAATAATATCAGTAGGTGCGGCTTGTAAGAAAAAAAGCACTTTTCCTAAAAGATTGTGTATACTCTCTGAAGTATTCAGCTCTTACATTAGAGATACCAACCGTGGAGAAAAAACTTTACATATTAGCTCATTCAGCGCTAGTAGTTTACACTTTACAGCTTACTCTATTCGAATTTTTATTACTTTGCATTTTTGTTAGCGACAAGACTATTTGTAAGTTCATAAAATGTGAAGTAAATAGTTATATCTTTAAAAAAATATGGAAAAAATTCAGTAACAAACGCAAAAAACGTGCAAGTTGAGAGCATACTACAAAGGATAATATCCACAAATTTGTGTTGCAAAAACGTAAAACCAGGTTGTAAAAAAAGAAAAAAAAAAGAGAAATAATTGAGGTATAACTCTGATAAAAAAAAATGAGGTATAAGATTGCTTAAATTCTTTAAATTGGGAGTGTCGGTAATGTAGATTATTGGCACATGAGAAAATTGTACGTTGGGGGTTTGAGATGGACCAATTGATGGTGATATCCTAACGCCTTAAACTTAGACATCCAATGGCAACATAGCTCTTAGTAGTTCTTCTAGGCCCTTTGAATTTTATAATTAAATACAAGATTATAATTCTATTGTATATGCCAATATGGTCATTATTTACCTTTAAACAATTTGTTCATTGGAATTTTTTTTTTTGCGCACTTAAAGAAAGAAAGAAAAAGTTAACCAAAAGGATAAAAGAAAATTAATGCTAGCTAGTTGCTAACCATAAGAAAACAGCAAGGATGCCTCACATAATCTCATCATCTACCATATAAAATGAGTGGTATTATTTGAACATCATAAATAAACATTTATACCATAAAATTAACATTTAAACAATTTTTTCACTCTTGTCAATTGTCACTTACATATAATTTACTCAAAATACCTTCTAAAATGTTTATTGTAACAAACATGATGATGGAACGCGATACTCAAAAAAAAAATTCTCTCCAAAAATGTTTGGAACAAAATATTTTTAAAAATAGAATGTAAATGTTTATGATTATGATTATTTTTATCATGCCTATATATTTTTTAGCTTCCTTATCAACCTATCCTAATATAAATGTAATCTCTTGGCATGTGTAGTGGATGCATATTCTTATCTAACCCTCTCACTCAAACCCCTCTCTATCTCATTGTCTTTAGTATTTCTTTTTATCCTTTCTCTCTGCCTTTCTCTTCCCTGCATCTCTACCTTCCTCTTACCACAAGGTAATTCTCAACATCCTATCTTTCTTTCTTTCTTTATGTTTTTTATGCCTACTTTTTTAATTTTTGTGGGGTTTCACTGCCCCTATAAATGGCCATGCTTGTGAACCATTTCACTTGGAGCAATTCCTTCCTTGATTGGCAGAGTGCTCTGTTGCTATTCTCTGCTCTCTCTCTTTATTTTTCTTTTGCACTCAATTTAAAGGTTACATTTCTTAGATTAATGTTCCCAACTTTGAAGATTGATGTTTGATTTATGAGTGATCAATTGGTTTTGTTTTGTTGAACAGATAAACAGAGATGGCAGAGTGCAATAGGGAAGACTATTTCACTGCTCCGGATGTTGAGGTACCTAACCAAACCCCAACCCTTCCCATGTTTTTATTTATTTATTTAATTAATTAATTAATTAATTTTGGTCAGTATCTAACAAACGGTACCATAGAAATATCAAATATCTTTATAATGTAATGTCGTAATGTCTTTTTCAACAATTAGTGATGGCTATGAATTATGGAAACGGGGACAATTAGCAAATAGCAATCAATCATAGATAGCAGTGAATAATGTTAATGTTTGTTTTGTTGTGTGGTGTTGCGGCATCGCTCACGTAAGGGAAATGGTACCAAAAAATTAAGGGGAATAAAATCGGACTTCAAATCTAACTGTCAATTTCTAATTAAGTGACTGACTTATTAAGGTGGGTACGTGTCCACTTTCAATTGCTTATTTCATGGTACCCATGTACTCTTTTCTTTTTCCATCATGATGGTACCTTGTACTTTATTCTGTTTATAATATGGGTACTCAATTTTATAAAGATTGCATTGGATGCCTAATTATGGTACCATGTGAGTTTGATTTTTGTTTTTTTAAACATAAAGTGATAAAACAATGAGCAATGATATAACTATGAGGTGATTGATATACAAGTTTAAAAATTCTCCAAATCTTATAAAAGTTAAAGTAATCAATAAAAATAAGAGAATATTTTTTTTATATAATACATGAGTCTATTTTCAAAATGAAATATAATGCATGATTCATTCATTAATTACAAATTTTTATTACACAAATTTAAATCACATAATTAAAAAAAATAAAATAACTTTTTTAATTAAATAAGGTCCAATTGCAATTAAATTCGTCATGAGTGTTTTCGTTAGAGTTTTTAAAAAATATAAAAATTCATTTGAGTTTTTTCATAAAATAAAAAATCATATCGAATTTTCTAAAATTTTTTGAACCACATACACAAACCAAATGAATAAATTTCTTGACAAAATTCCAAAAGCAGCTTAGTTAAATTTTTAGGGGAAAATGTGCAAGGGGCCTAATTATAATTTTTCTATATGATTATGGATCCAATCACAAAAGCATATTTGATTTTTTAAGAAAATAGTACAAGGAGTATTTATATTTGCAATTACTGAACTTAACAATTGGATACATGTAAGTTGTTAACTCACGGATACTACACTGTATACAATTTTTAAAACTGTTTTTTCTTTTTAATAAAAAGAAAATGTTTTTACGGGAGGTTTTAAGAATGAAGATATTTTGGGGGAGCTCCAAAATTGTTGGTTATATGGGTTTTAATTTCAGGGGTCCCTACCTAAAACTGTGCCACGACAGAGGTTTCAAAACTCGCAAACACAAAACAAAACTATCCTAAGTGGTGGTTGGGCTGTCAAGCAAATCATGTGAACTCTGTTTCTTCCCAACCATGGCCATCATTAATTTGTTTGTTTTAAAAAAACTGTGATTAAGGTCTTCTCGAAGAATTTTTTTTTAATTTTTAAATTAGTACTCCCTGCCTCCCTAAATATAAATTTCTTTGTAGGATTTCACGTCCATTAAGAAAATTGAATAATTTAGTTAATTGTATTGGAAATGTGAATTTTTGATATGTAATTTCAAAATTATCCTTATTAATATTATTGGGAATCTAAAAAGTGTTAAATAAATATGGATGTTTGTGAAAAAAAGTAATTAATTATCATCGAAAATTGATATGGGTCTTTATAAATAGGGACAAAATAAAAGTGTCAAAAACACTTTATATTTAGGGACGAATGTAGTATTAAAATTTAATATGTGTGCACTAACAATTTTTTTTTATATTATTGTGTGTAGGATTATAATTTTAATGGAAATTTGTGCATTATGAAGTTACATAATCTATCTCGTGTGCTTGATTATGGAAAAGGGTGGATTAGGTTTTAATTAGATGAAATATGGAATAGTCAAATGCAGGACTTTTATTAAAAGTGTTTCACGAGGCTGCTCAAGTAACTTATAAAATAAAAGGTTGCTCAAGTTAACATGGGTGGGTGTAGACAAATTTTATGCATAGAAATCCAGAAAGCTAGTCTTAGTTTGACAAATATGCATGAATAGCATTAGTAAAAATCAGTTTCCATTAGACAAACATTGACTGGTGTACAATGAATACTTCATTGCACCAAGTTATATTTTGTGGTTGGTGAGATATGGCCCCAAAACTTAAAGAATTATAAATTGTTAATTTTTTAATATGACATTCTCTTCTGTTTCTTTTGGTTGGATTTTAACAATTGAATATCAGCCAACATCCAAGGGAAAGAAGTACGGTGGGCTTGTCCCAAAGAAGAAGCCTTTGATATCCAAAGTAAGCAAAAACTATAAGAAACCACATCTTTTTCATACCGTAATTTTACTTTCTAACTCACAAGTTACAATTAAATTTTATTTAATTTGTGTTTTTTGTCTGGTTGTTTTTTTTTTTTAAAAAGGATCATGAAAGGGCATTCTTTGATTCAGCAGACTGGGCTTTATGCAAGGTACATTTAGGCTTTTACATTTTAGACACATAATATTATCCCAAAACTATCAAAGTAAATTAAATAGTAAAATGAATACCAGAACTGAACCTGATAATCTCTCTAATAATAACAATTTTTTGGTATCTAATCCCAACAGCAAGGTGCTGGAGTGAATCAACAATCTACAGAAGCAGTAGAGACCTTGCGACCAAAACTACAGGTACATATTATTTTACTATTTGTTTTAGAATTACTAATAGATGCCCCTTAAATTTTTAAAAATAAAAAATCTCTGTTTCAATTGTAACATTCTTATTAGCCAGTTTTCTTCAATATGTTTTAATTTTTGTAACAGAGAACTCCACATCAGCAGCTTCCCCCAAGAAGACCAGCATGCACATCTGGTTAAAGATAATTTCGTGAGTTACTAGAATTATACTCTGTTGTAAGATTAATAGCATTGGTTAATTATTCGATGCATGTATTCATTGATTTTACATCCATTACAATAATGCAGGGGTAGATTCAATAAGTGGAGCAAGGATTTGCCCAATCTGTTGAAGTTCATGATATATTGTTGTACATTACAATTCGCTGGATGCTTTCAATTATTAGCGGTGCAATAAAAGTCCACCTCTCTCTCTCTCTCTGTTTTTTTTTTTTTTTTTTGGGTCATTTGGACCAAAAGAGGGAACCAGTTGAGTAAAGCTCTAGTAATCAATTCTGTTCCATTTTATTGGGTCAAAATTATCCACTTTTGTGCCAATAGTACAAAATTTCAAGCTGATATCTCATGCTACTGTATAATGTAAATTATAATAACAAGTACTTACCAATAATTCGGTTTTTAATTAGGTTGGCCCAAGAGAATTATTGCATCAAGAAACAATAATCAGAGACGTGGTAACTTTAATTCGCAGAAATTATGGCATTAGGCTTCTTCCCTCGCCTGGTTTGGGACTGAACTACTACGTTTAAAAATAAATAAATAAATTGTGTTTAAGATAAGTGGATTGATCATTTTAATTTTGTTGTGCAATAGTAAGTCTTAAATAAATTTTAAATAAGTAAAATTTTAATCTAAATTGTGTTTAAAGATCCTTAACAGCCTACCAAAAAAAAAAAATCCTTAACAGCGTTGGGCAATTTTGACATGGGACAACCCAAAACTACATTGATGAAATATATTTTTGTTTTTGCAATATTATTGTGCCTTGGTTAGGTTTTTGGTGTGTTATTCTGTATTTTTGGTTTCAAACATTTCTTTCTCTACTTAGATGCATCTTTTGAACTTCTTAGCATCTTTGGAATGAAAATATGAAATATCTTTATCACAAAAAAAAAAGAAAGAAAGAAAGAAATCATTGATGAAATATAAGGGCGCAATTACATTTTTCAAATGCTAAATAATATAGGGAGTTACTATCATGCAATCCAAAATTGGATGGTTGCTATGCAACCTTTTCTTAAACCTAGTTAAAATTAGGTTTTTGCAATTTAGTCCAACATAAAAAGTAAATTAAAAATTTAGTCCTTTGTACCTATAGACAAATTATAACTTTTAATTTAAAAAAAATAATTAAAGTAGTTAAAATTAGTCACTTGTGTAAAAAAGCTTAATGCAAGTGACTAAATTTAAAATTAAAAGTTATAATTTGTCTATACGTACAAAGGACTAAATTTTTAATTTACTTTTTATGTTGGACTAAATTGAAAAAAACTAATTTTAACTACTTCAAATAATGACATGGCATAGGTGGCAACTTCTTATTGCTTTAAGAAAGGTTGTTATCCAACCATCCAATTTTGGATTGCATGATAGAAATACCCAATAATATATTTTGATTCCAAATTTTGAAATAAACAAATATTTTTCATTCAATATTATTAATATTTCATATGTATGTTGCAATCTTCTATTCTTATTTTTCATTCTTAAAAAATTATTATCTTCTACTCTCGTTTATGAAAAAATAATAAAAAAAAAAGTTTGGTTTTTCCTCGTGGCTAACGTAGTGAAATTTTGAAAAACAAATTTCTCAATCCAGAACATAAAACAGGAGAATTTTTAGGTACAGGTGAATTAGATTATTTTCAAACTTTAAAGTTTTAAATAAATCATATAATTGAAAAATGGTACACAAATTAAGTGTTAATATAATTTCATAGTGTAGGACAATTTTTTTTCTTCATAAATTTTATTATTTTTATGGAACTGAAGGAGTCTAGCCTTTTTAATAGTAATGTTATAATAATAAGGAAAAAAACTTCTAAGTCTTTTTATTTAATATCATGACTTTAACATGGCAAAATACTTTTACAAAAATTCCAGTTATCTTCGTAAGATGGATGGGGTACTATCATTTTGAGTGATTGTTCACTAAAAAATCAAAAGAGAAATTTTAAATAGCGTTACAATATATTTTAAAAGTGATACTACCGTATGTTATTTGTCTTGGTTCCTGGTCCTGGAGTATATATTAAGTGCATGTTTGAATTTGCGGTGAATTAATACAGAATCAATTCTGGAATGCAAAAACTACTCATAGTTGCTTCTACTCCAACATCATACTGTCATCAGAATTAATTTTATACAACAGAACCAAACATGAGTAGTCCGTATGTCACTGAAAGATAATATCTTAATGACACATTTCAATTATTTTCATGAGACGGATGAAATATATACTATCATTTTATAAGTAATTGTGAATTAAAAAATAAAAAAGATAAAATTAAAATACCATTATAACAAATTTTAGAAAATACTATTGTATAACATTTGGTCTTAGTTCTCAGTATATATTGAGTCGTCCATGTGTCACTAAAAGATATTAACTTAAAGATGCATTTAGCCATTCACAAGCAATGATCACAAGACATTGAAAAATAAGCTGGTGATCGAAGATATACCACATTAATCCTTATGATATCGCTATCCCCAGCGATGATGATTGCGGTACTAATAACGTTCCGAACTCTGATTATATTTTCTTCTTATGACACCTTGTTTGGATGAAAGAACAAGCACGACCAGGTGATGTATGTTGTGCTTATTTATTTCTCAGGCCATGTGACATTTGTCCATGCAATGCACTCTTTATTTTGTGCTAATTGAATTATTCGGTCGGGATGGCATGTCTCTTCTACATTTTCGATTATTTCTATATTCCCTTGTTTTTTTTTCTACCCAGCTTCTCACGTACTATTTAAATACATTCGTATTCGATCCGGATCGTTTGATTGGCTATAGTAAGTGAGTTTTTCAACATAAATTTTCTACATCCACAAATAATTGCACTTGAGAGTTATACTTAAGCAAAACGAGCCTTTTACTACTCATCTCAACTCATATGTTGGTGTATTATCTTGTTTTCTATTGCCCTAAAAAAATAGTATTCAATTTTTCTATATGTTTAATGATAAATTTGGTCTGGAAAAATTAAAATTAACCTTATATATCTCTTGCTTTTCAAAACATTCCTTATCTTATTTTTTTTCTTTTTTCCTTTTGTATAAATTACTTGGTCCAAATTTTTTGTGGAGGAGGTAAAGAAATTAGGAGATTTCTAATATGCAATCCAAAATTGGAGTGTTGTCATGCAACCTTCTCTTAAACCAATAGAAAGTTGTCATTTAATTTACTTGTGTCATGCCATCATTTGAAGTAGTCAAATTTAATTTTTTGCCATGGCGAGTGGCGGCGGTGGCGCCGGGGCAGGCGGCGGCAGTGGTGTCGGTGAGTTTTGAGAAGTGAAGATGAGTTCTGAGTTTAAGAATTTTTTTTATATAAAAAAAATTAAAATTTATAATTTGTCTAAAAGTACAAAAGGACTAAATTAAAATAATCTAGTTTTTATGTTGGACTAAATTGCAAAACTTAATTTTGACTAATTTAAGTAATGATGTGGCATACATGTCTTAGGTGGTAAGGTTTTATTGGTTTAACAATGGGTTGTATAGCAACCATTCAATTTTTGATTGCATGGTAGTAACACCCAAGAAATTAATGGATGATATAGAAGAAATAAAATTAAAGAGGGGAGAGAATAATTATGAATATTACATTCTAAATCAAAGAAATTGTGAATAATTACACTATGTATGATAGATTTATTAGGTGATTATACCAAAGGCTTAACATATGCATGGATGTCGCATGACTAAGGAATAAGGATAGAAAGCAATTTGGGTCATAGCTTTTGCACGTTGTTTTTTTTTTTAAATATAATCTCTTGCATATATCACAAATAATTTTTCCTTTACGTGGCCTGTAAATACGAAGTATATAATTGGTCCAATCCATGATGTTTTTATTCAATCAAGAAAATGCCTCTTTACATTATATTACTTTAATACAATAATATATGCAACTCTTAAGAACTAGTAATAAAAACATGGAAAAAAAATTTGTGCACCTTTTTTAATTTTTGTTCACGGAAATTCTTTTTTAATTTTGTTTTTAACCTCAAATTTCAGCCACTTTTATCCTACTGCAAATGGTTTAATATAAAATCACCTACCCTACTCTACTACCGTTGTCGTCATATTCAGATTTATTTGTGCCAATCGCTCCATCATCAACATTAAAGTATTTTTTACCTTAACAATCTTTAAAAAAATTAATATGGCATATATATGTCGTTGATCATCTCCTAATTATTTTAAGGACTTTTAATATTAATCATCAAGGTTTTTAATTACTAAATCAATGATACGGTAAAAAATGAGTATTAAAACAAAATTAAAAGGAGAGCATCAAATAATCACCCCAAAAACATATCATGGGTGAGGAAGTCAATATCATTTTCAAAAATCGTTACTAATAGTAATTAATTAGTAACCATTAGTAATAATCCTTTTTTTAAAAATAAATGTGAGTAGTGACAATCCTTTTTTTTAAATAAATAAATGATATTTTGAATATATATTCAATAAATGTGAGTAGTAATAATTCTTTTTTTTTTCAAGGGATTAACAATCACACGGTTGATGCTAAGATGTTTTTTTTTTATATATATAAAAAAATTATTCCAAAAGAACTAGAAGCACAAAAGATACTTCTAGAGAACCACAAGAGATACTCTTAGCTTGACGCTAACATGTTCTTAATTGTCATTTTTATTTTTATTTTCTTTTTTTGAGAAAAAGTATTTAAATCACACATTCTTAGCACATTTATAGTACTTCTCTCCTCCATCGCTCATCTGTTCTTTAACTTAAAATTGTAATTGTAGGAATTAGTTGTTGAAGTTGGGAGATTATATTGTTGCTGCAAATAAATATGTGACACACTATAGCTTGGAGAGAAAGTATTACAAAGAAAGTGAAGCTTTTTTAGGTTTGATTTTTTAGATTGCTAGGAGAGAATAGTTGGTGGCTTGCACTTCAACTGCTTCTCTATAGCGTTTCACAAATTTTAATCGCGACCTTTGATTGGTTTCCCTTTCTAATGAATCTTTCATTTTAAATGGGCCATGCACAAAGAAAGTAAATCATACTAACAATATGGGCCGGGGGAGTCACCATATACTTCAATTATTGTGTCACTACCAAATTTTGAAACTCATTCATTGCAATTTATATTATTTTGAAATCTTTTGGATCGTTTATTAGCTTGTTGATTAAGCTTAATTAGAAAAACACATGCAAGGATGAGGAATATTCATGCACACTACGCTTATTTTGTCAATTAGTTGGTTAAGAAAACTGAATGGTATTAAATATTGGTAGGTATCGTTGGTCGCTCCAAAATGGAATTAGCATGATATTTAACAACTAACGTTTGCTAGTACTATAGTGCTAACGTGAGTAACGTACTAATGTTATATTGCTATATAATGTTCTCCGATTCAACACCACTATAATCTTTCCTGTAAAATTGAAGTCATACAAAAACCTTTGATAATGGCAATAATCCTATTTAGAGTCAGACGTTGGATTTTAGTCTTTGCTCTACTTTGCATTTGTCTAATTTGGACAAACTTTGGTATATAATAATCACCCAAAATATGAGCTCGTTTTTTAGAATAAATTTATATTTTTTTTATTCAATCACACTAATCCTGAATTAATTTGTCAGGAAATGCTGATGATGAGAGTGAGGTTGAGACCCAGCCAGGTGCTGGATTTGGTGATGCTGAAGCTGGATTTGGTGGTTCTGGGTCTGGAGTTGGTGGCGGTAATGGTGCGGGGATTGTTGGTGGTGGTGGTGGTAATGGTGCTGGAGCTGGTGGTGGTTCTGGCATTGGAGCTGGAGCGGGTGCTCGTGGTGGTGCTGGGTTTGGTGACCCAACTGAAATTGTGTCCAAAGCCTTGCTATGTTTCAATGATAAATATGTGAGTACCATATCACACAAACTGAATTTTCTTTTTTAATTTTTTTTCTTGATGAGATCAGACTTGAAAGAAAGTATGCTCTAATAAGTATTTGAATGATAAAGATGAGTTTTGATTTGATTAAGGATTTTTATAATGAGTGTTATAGAACATGACATATGTTAAAAATATTTTAAAAAAAAATTAATGTATATGAGAAATTAGTTTATTTAATATTTTAAGATATGATATTTTAATTTTTCTTATAAGCACTTATTTTCGAAAATATCATAAAACATATATTAGAAAATTTCATATCAATATAGTTGTAGTTATTTTTAGATAAGCAAAAGTAAAATAAATAAAACCGGAAAAATGTTTAAAAATATAGGTTTTCATGAAATAAATACTTATTTAGAGAATCAAAAGTATCGACTTTCTTTCTAAAATAAAATAAGAAAAAATTTCGATTTTTTTAGGTTGAATTTTTTAGATAATCTTAAAATCAAATGCATTTTCATATTTAATCTTTCCCAAATTAACCATCACACAAATATTATGAATTATGCAAAGAACTTCATACATCTTAGCTTAGTATGTAAATTGATTAATGCGGAAGTTGCTTTTTATGGTATTTATTAAGTTTTTTAGAAGTAATATATATCACAAGTTTCAATTTTTTCTTTTATCATAAGTTTTTTGATTTAACTTCTTAACAAATATTCTACCAACATATATTAATATTTTCATAACTTCTTAACAAATTTTTTATTAAGTTTTTTGATTTAACTTCTTACTCACGTTAGCACTATAGACATACACACGAATGATAAAAAATTATCTTAAAATCATTTTTCAAACATATATTCAAAACATATGCAGATTCAAGTTATAATAGGTAATACAATATCATTATAAAAGTAACAGTAATTTTTAAAATCGCTTGTGGAAATGTTCTTAATTATTTTTGCATTTACTGTAAAGAAGAGACAAGTGACAATTTTTCGGCTCAAAATCATTACTGGATGGTTGTAAATTAAATATATTGGTTTGGTATATTTACTTAAGTTTGTGAGATATTTAGGATATTAACTGTGTACCGGTCTAAGTTTTCAAGATGGAGTTCTGGTTTTGATGTATGACGTCGACTATTAGTATTTTTAATGAACGTAGAAACCTAAGTCTGTTAGTGTTTTAGTGTGTGTTTGTGTGAGATGAGTTGAACGTACTGGAATGACAATGCTGGTTTTATAAGATTGCGTGGGTAACTTGGATTTATTCTTATCTTGGCAAAATTGTGCTTTTTAGGTTGTTAGGACAAAGACAATCCTGGAAATCATAGTTATATAGTTATATCAATCAACTTATCGATTAAGGTAAGATATTATCTTAAACAGTTACACGAATAAACATGATCAAGTCAATCCTTGATTAATAGGTTGGATCAACCAACATGCTACCACGGAGGGATTGGTTAAACCTTGATAACATCCATTATTTAGTAGCATTTTAGTTGGACATAGTCAACTTTGCCAATCTGATAAATTAGGTGGCTCCCGTCAACATAGTCAACATGAATTCTTTAGTGTAGCCATATCATCCATAAAACCATGGACACAACTTAAGAAAAAAAAATTTCTTTAATATTGTTATTTGATAAAAACATGTGCACATGTTAAGTTTTTTTAATGAGTCATTGTACATCTTGGATTGTTATTAACATTCAATATTCATAACTGAATAATATTTAATTTCTCAATTTTCTAAATTCTCTTACCATGTTTTCTAACATTTATTATTTTGACACAGATTTATAACAGCTGTGAAGAGTCCTGTAGATTAAACGAGAATGGTAACCTGAACGTGCCAAGAGAGAAAACTGATGCATTTTGTGATGGGCCATGTCTCACGGAGACAAACTTGGTCCTAAGTTGCCTTGATAACATTTTCAGCAACTTCATATTTTACAACAGGGCAACGATACAGGACATCAAAGAAACGGTTCAAGCTGGATGTGGCTACGGTCCAGAAAGAGGTAACATGTTTTATTTCGGACATTAGAGATTAATAAAAAGTTTTTATATGGTTTTTGTTATTTATTGATAAATGGGATTATGTTCATGTAGGAAACTTCAATGTAGCTGAGCACATCCAAACTGAAGAAAGCAAAGCTATGAAGGCTACTGATCATGTTCTAATTGGGGTTGCTTTGATCCTAATGGGGCGTGGTCTATTAATGTGATTTTCACTTACATAACACATTGATTAGTGATTACAATAATTTACGCTGCCGTTTAATGTGTACTAATGTACCGGATTACTATATACTAGTGAAAATATTGTAGTATGTGTGGTTGACATCAATTATATATAAACTTTTTTGTATGCTCAGGCCATAATCTCAATTTGAAAAAAATTGACTCAATAGTCAGGCGAAGTCTAAAGTAATCAGGAACCGAGAGTTTATGCTTGTCAAATTATTGAATCAGGGTTTGTTTATAAGTCAGCAAATTATTTAAAAATTGTATCTAACCGAGTAAAACTTTTTAGATGGCATTTTAGTTTGAGTTTAATACAAAGAAAGTACTTTTCCCTTTGAATGTCCTTTTAATTTTTTTTTTAATTTATAATGAGCTCTGGGCCGTACCTGCTCGAATAAGCTATGAGCCCCCAAAAGAGTAAAAAGGGTTTTAATTTTTTAACCCCCAATTTAATCACTTGACCCCCTTTTTTTTGCCAAAATCCGAAATTGCCCTTTTTTTCTGGGTTTATAACACACTAGCTGGGATCTGAGCGAGAATTACAAAAACGAAAAAAAAAATACAGTTCGCTGAGGGGTCAGCGAGCTTTGTATTTTACATAGTTCACTGACCCATCAACGAGTTTTTTTTTCCTTTTTTGTCTTCTCGCTGCAGGGTCAGCGAGTATGTTATTTTACACAGCTCGCTGACCCATCAGCGAGCTTTATTTTTTTTTCCTTTTTTGCCTTCTCGCTACAGGGTCAGCGAGTATGTTATTTTGCACAACTCGTTGACCCATCAGCGAACTTTATTTATTTTTTTTTTATCCTTCTCCTGCAGCGAGATTGTTAATAAAGCTTTTATTCTTCTCCTTCATCTTAGCCTCGTCATACAGTGTCACTACACCAATTTTCACACAATCCAAGCTGCTCACTCACTCACAATTCAACTGATAACTTTGATTATTCAGTGAGCAAAGATGACCATATGTGGAATTGTGGTGAGGGGACTAATGGTTCTGTTCATAGCAGGTTCAAGCCCATAGGAGATGGTGGTGTTGCTTTCTCCAATCATGGTTGTGGTGGTGGTTTTAGTTCCTTTATGCAAGGTAATGGTAGTCAGTATAATAAAACTACTAGTTCAAATAATCATTCATTTTTCCCTTCTGAATTGCCTGCTAGGCCAAGGTTTGAAACTCAGTCTGGTGACTCTAGGGGAAAGAATTCTGAGAACATGAGAGTGTTGGAAGGTTTAGATGGTGGGAAGGTAAGGAAGGTTTCTAGGCCAGAGAGAATAATTAGAGAGATTGTTTATGAGTCTATACCTGCTATGGCTTTGATAATTCAGGAGTTTATTTTTATTAACAATCTCGCTGCCCCTGCAGCGAGAAGGATAAAAAATAAAAAAAAATAAAGTTCGTTGATGGGTCAGTGAGCTGTGCAAAATAACATACTCGCTGACCCTGCAGCGAGAAGGCAAAAAAGAAAAAAAAAATAAAGCTCGCTGATGATTGGCGAGCTGTGTAAAATAACATACTCGCTGACCCTGCAGGGAGAAGGCAAAAAAGGAAAAAAAAAAACTCGTTGATGGGTCAGCGAACTATGTAAAATATAAAACTCGCTGACCCCTCAGCGAGCTGTATTTTTTTTTTTTCGTTTTTGTAATTCTCGCTCACATCCCAGCGAGTGTGTTATAAACCTAGAAAAAAAAAGGGCAATTTCAGATTTTGGCAAAAAAGGGGGTCAAGTGATTAAATTGGGGGTTAAAAAATTAAAACCCATTTTGTTAGCTTAACGGTTAAATGAAGTGAGCCAGTTACTGATGTAGCTGTGGGCACAACTGCATGTAAATGACGAGTGTACTGACTCGTAAGTGTGCAGGGCTTAAAAAGCCTATGAAAAGGGGCATTCCGAGAATCGAACTCAGGACCTCTCGCACCCAAAGCGAGAATCATACCACTAGACCAAATGCCCAATTTTGAAATGCCTCGCTTTTTTCACATATATAAACGTCAGAGATAGATCAGAAATTGGCGCTTTTGCAAAGCTTTTTCGTGTTTGACTCAAAAGCATTTACCAACTTTAAAAAAAAAAAAATTGAATTACTAACTTAGTTCCTAATGTTTTTTTATCTGTAATAATTTGCTCTATAAAAATTTATAAATATACATTTAGTTCATCAAAATTTTTGGATATACTAATTTGGTCCATCAATATTTTCTTACATATATACCAACTTGTCTTTCATGTTTTAAGGACCTAATTGATACATTCGAAATCTTGAATGATCAAATTGGCACATTTAAAATATTGAGAGACTAGATGTTTATTTATAAATTTTTAGAAACAAAGTTGACAAAAAAAATATTAAATTAATACTTCACTCTTAAAAAAATTAAAAAAAAAAAGTGTTAGTTTTGCCGTTAATCTAGGGTCTAGGAGTATAAAACTAAGAATGATCAATACATTATTAAGAGAGCATGCATATCTTTTATCTCATAATATGTGTTACTTCATGTATCATTCATTTTTATTGGTCAATAAAATATTAAGTTAACATATATATTTAATTCAAAATTTATTTTTTTACGAATAAAATTGAATGACACATGAAGTGACATACATTATATAACATAAGTTATTGGATTCGACTTTTACACTTAATTTTTTCTAGTTAAAGAATGTAAAATTTCACTTGAGTTTAAACTTCCTCAAAACAGTCTTGACATATGATATCAGCATCCGAATCAATGTAGGACACGCTCCCACCCAGTAACTAATCCTCCACTTTGCGAGTTCCAAATACTTGTTGCATTATTATTATTTAGATTTACTGAAATGACCTTTCAATTCCTTCATTGCAAGAAATTAAAGTTTGAAAAAAAGTTTACTTAAAAAAAATATAATTTGTTCAACTAAAATCGATACATGAACAATAATTTGTACATGGTAAGTTTTCTCCATGTCAAAAATACGAGATACCTATTATTCATGTGCTATTGTCGGAGCTTGGGGTGTACATGCGGGAACCACACGGTTTCCTCTAACTACTTTTTTTCTAAAATTTTACGTACATATAATTATTATTAGGGAGTTACTATCGTGCAATCCAAAATTGGATGGTTGCTATGCAACATTTGTTTAAACCTAGTTAAAATTAGGTTTTTGCAATTTAGTCCAACATAAAAAGTAAATTAAAAATTTAGTCCTTTGTACCTATAGACAAATTATAACTTTTAATTTTAAAAAAAATTAAAAGTAGTTAAAATTAGTCACTTGTGTAAAAAGGCTTAATGCAAGTGACTAAATTTAAAATTAAAAGTTATAATTTGTCTATAGGTACAAAAGACAAAATTTTTAATTTACTTTTTATGTTGGACTAAATTGCAAAAAACTAATTTTAACTACTTCAAATAATGACATAGTATAGGTGGCAACTTCTTATTGGTTTAAGAAAAGGTTGCATAACAACCATCCAATTTTGGATTGCATGATAGAAATACCCTTATTATTAAGAAGAAGAAGAAGAAGAAAATATATAAAAACTCCAATATTTTAATTGAACGTAACTTGTAGTTATTTTCATGGTAAACTTTTTGTTAATATTTCACTTTCAGTTTTGGATGTTTGGCCTCTTAAAAAAAAAATTGTTTGGATTTATGAAATAATATTAAACATGTTTAACTTATGTGTTAAAAAATTATTATAAAATTGGCTCAAAGAAAAAATCAAGCTCCGCCACGTAACACATACTCATTTTGTGTGCCTAAAAATCCAAAAAATGAAGAAGAAAAGAAATAAAAACTCTAATTAAAGTACTAGGCCTTAAATCAACAGCCTTACAAGTCACTGACTTTCATGTAAAGTAGGAAAATCACCCCTAGTTTATCAGATCACGCCCGGTACTGATATTTTAAGGGCTTTTGGCGAAAACAAAAAATTATGATCCTTACTTTGTTAAAAAAATACTCCCTCCGATCCTATTTATAAGATCATTTTGAGGTTTTTCACTCTCACCAAGAAGAATGGATAAATTTGTTAGTGGCATTGGAAATGTAAATATTTAATATACTTTTTCAAAATTACCCCTATAATTATTATTGAAACTCTAAAAAATGTTGACTTTATAAGAGTGTTAGTGAAAAGAAGTAGGAGTAATTAAATGCTATTGAAAATTGAAAAGGGGTCTTATAAATAGGACTAAAATAAAAACCCAAAAAAATCTTATAAATAAGACCGAAGGGAGTATTAAGTAAAATTTTGACAAAAAATTTGAATGAAAGTTAGAATCTTTCGCAAATTGTGATGAAATAATAATGAGGATCCCTAATTTATATTAAAAATATAATTATATGAAATTTACACTAATTTTTTTTTTTAAAAAAATAAGAGTTTATATAAATTGTGAGGATTTGAAACTCATTTTCTTTTTTCTTCAGTTATTATTGTTTATCGAAAATTTGAGATTAATATTAGTTGAAATATTTTTTTATTTTTGGGTTCATTTTTTCCTTAAGTTCGGAACAGTCGTATTTCTTGCATATTATTGGTAGGAAAAATAAGACATAGAACAAGGTCCGGTCCTGACATATTATAGGCTTGGGGCGAAAAATTTTTTTAGGCCCCTTAAACTATAAAAAAGTTGTAAGTAAATAAAACTTTAATAATAAAGTTTGAATAAAATTTTTCTTAAGATATGGACTTTTCTAAAATGTTATAAATGCCTATAACTCTATAACTTCGCAAAAATACAATTAACCATAAAAAAAATCACACAGACTTCAACAACTTTACAAGTATAAGTTATATTTGTGAAATAATATATTTGTGAAATTTTTAGTATAAGTTAAGGGATAAAATTGTAATGTTAAAATAATTTTTTAAAAAAGAAATATAACTATTACCATTGATCTTTATAATATAATTATGAATTATAATAAAAATGAAAGAGAAAAATAAAAAGGTAAATTCAACATGGACAAAGTAACTATTAAAAAAAATCATGAACAAAGTAACAAGAGAAAGGGAAATATATAATAAATAATAAAAAAAAAGTGTCGTAGGGGGATTCAAACTCTAGCCATAGCAAATTTTTAAGGTTGGCTGACCAACTATACTATTTAAACTTTATGCTAATTAATCTAACCTTTTATTATATATATATATATATATATATATATATATATATATATAAATTAAAATTATTTTTGGGCCCCTAAAAATCATGGGCCCAGAGCGGGCGCACTCATTACCATGCCCCTGGGCCGGGCCTGCATAGAACAGATCGTTTCGGAACAGGGAGGCACACATGTTTCCAAGGTTCGTCATAGAAGAAATTATTAGTTGATCCTCATTCATATTATTTGTGATTCATGCTAATCATAATCTGATAAGTAATAAAAACAACTCTTCACCCATTTTTTCTCCTTTATTTTTTAATTTTATTTTTCAACATAACAAATTAATAATTGATCTAAATCATAAATGACATGATGATCTAAAATCAACTAATAATAACTTCTCCAGCCCAAGGCAAATTGTTTCTGGCTATGTCTTGCTCCATTTTAATTGCATAGATTTTTTTTCCTCAGTTAAAACGTCACCACCACCTTTTGCTTTTGGACTAGGAAAATATAATACACGTTTGGCATTGGTCATCTAGACATCTACTAATAAATAAGGCGGATTGGTACTATATGGCCATTGAAGAAAATATGTAGGCACTTGGAACAAGTAAGGTTATACTTGTCATTTAACTCTTTATCTAACACAGTGAAGACACTCTCACACCTCTCAATTAAGAGCAGTAGCACAGCCATATTTCTCACCTTATGCATGAGTTTGAATTCGTCGACCCTGCATGTGAACCTATTTAATATTTTCCCGGATGAAGGGTCATATGATGTTGACAAATTCACTAAGGCAAATTATGTGATTTACCGATTACCACGGAAGTCAATCAAAATTACGTTAGTTCCCTTAGAGTATAGGTATTAGGGAAAATTGTGGCTATGAAAACAAAAGTTACCCTGTCCAGTGACCTTTTACATGAGATTGATACTTGAACACTACACACAGTCTTTCACCTTTTTATAACAATCAACATATCTCGCCTCTTAAATTTATACTCAAGCTCGATCGAGCTCACTATAGAACATCTTCGTCGAGGTTCAATCCTGACATTTTTTTAGATTTTGGTGAAATAAAAGTTAATTAATCAAAAAATTTAACCATTTAATTTTTTTTAGCAAAGTTTCAACAAAAATGAAGACTTTATACAAATAGTGAGTGTGAAAAAACAATAAATTAAAGTGCCTAATTTGCAAAAGAAAGAATTAATTATGGGAAACTTTTATGCCAAAAATTGAAAGGAAAAAAAATGAAAGCAGCCCAATGCAAATCGTGAGATATTTTTTTTAACTTTTTGAAGCCCCTTTAATAGTGGGTTCTACTATCCTAGGCGATTGTCCTCTTGTCCAGGAACGGATCCATAAAATATATAGAGGAGAGGTCTAATTAAAGATAAAATTATATAAATAATGTCTATATATATATATATATATATATATATATATATATTATGAACACAAGTTTAGGTGAGTTGAGCTCTGGGATCTCATCACCAAGGCCAGAATAACAAGCCTTCGGACTCAAAAAGTGCCAACAAAAGTACTTACAAATTACCTACCATTATCGTGTCCTCATATCGATAGAATATAATTCAAATCTAGGATCTCTCACAACCCTGACTCAATCCTTACCAACTGAGCCAACAGTTATTGACATAATTTTTAAGGAAAACGTATTTTATAAAAAATCATGTGTCATATAAGTTATTTTGCCACATTTAAAAATGTAGTAAACAAGTCTTAAAACGTAGCTAAACAAGTAAAAACATTATGTTTTGTTGTTGGCAAAAGCTATCATCAAGAAATATTTAACTATAACCATCAAATAGTACGTTAGCTACGGTTTAAAAATGTTATTCGCAATTAATTTTGTAGCTAAAATCTTAATAAAAAGTGTGACTAAAATACCTACATACATTTATAAAAATAGATGCTTTGGAGGGAGGTACTAGTTCCTCGCCTCATGAAATTATTAGTTAGTCTTGAACCATGTAATTCAGCCTCTCATTTCAATCATTTACGGATTATTTTTTAAGTTAAAAAAAAATTAAAAAAAAAGTAACAAATTACGGTGATTATCCTGTACGAAATTTCCTATTAAGAATTCAAAAAAAAAAAAAGATTTTCTTTTTAATATTCTCATACAGTTATTATTCAATATTTTATTTAATTATTACTGGATTTTTTTTTTTTGAAAAATAGAGACAATAAAAATTTTAATGTTGTGATTTTCAATATAATGTTTCTATTTTTTATCCATTAACCGATACCCTTACATTTTTATTTAGTGGATCTGATTATTAGTTAGTAGTGAAAAATTGTAAAATACTGTATATTATAGCAAACAAATACTAGTAATCGCAATTCTACGGATTGAATCACCTAGAAAGTAGAAACGATCCTTCGCTTTATACTTTTTCAGCTTTAGTCGATGGGAAATTCTTTTTGTCCTTTACCGACAAATCTTATCATTAAGCAGGGCATATGAAATATGAATCAGTTGCAGGCTTAATGTAGTCCAGAAATAGTAGTAAAACAATGGCTTAATTATGTTTGAGGTCCCTGTAGTTTAGACTTTTTTTTTGAGATATCTCTATTTTTTTTTTCAATGAATATATCCCTATAGTTTATTCTGGTTAGGTATTTGCCCCCAGCTCCTTTTCCGACGAGTTTTTGGATGAGCTGGACCGTCGGAGCTCCACTTGGAGCCACGTGTTATACACGTGACTGTGACAGTCACTTAAATTTTTTTTGTTTAAATTGAAAAAAAAATAATAAAACAATAGGATAAACTAATAAACTAAAAAAAAACAATCAAAATCAATTTGTTTTTTTTAACAGCAATCAAAATCAATTTGCTGATATTGCAAAGATTGAATTCTATGATTTAGATGAAATGATGTGTCAAAGGATTAATGTCTGTGCTTCATTAATCAATTTTCTGGAAATGAAAATACTATATGTCCCTTGACATGGGTATATGCTTCTGTATGTATGTTCTTTTTCAAAGCTCTGTCTTCTACTTCACCTGTTTCTATTCTATTTGCTGTTTCTTTTTTTTTTTTCATTTTATAATAAAAATGTCAATTGTTCTTGTGGTGCTCATTTTCGCATGCCACCTTGATCTTAAACGGTGACCTCGAAGAAGCTGCAGATTTGGAGCTAGAGGACTTCATGACTGAAAAGAAGAAGAACCGAACGACTGCGGGAGGGAGAAGATGACACCTACACCGTGGGATATGGAGTGAGAACGCCGGAGGGAGATGCTGGTTGTGAGTGAGAGAAAAAGAACGAGGGAGATAGATGGATCGAATGGAAGGAAATGTGAGGGATTATAGTAAGCCACGTTTTTTTTAGTTTATTAGTTTATTCTATTGTTTTATTATTTTTTTTTAATTTAAAAAAAAAAATTAAGTGACTGCCACATGTATAACACTTGGCTCCAGGTGGAACTCCGGCGGTCCAGCTCACCCAAAAACTCGTCGGAAAAGGAACTGAGGGCAAATACCTAACTGGAGTAAACTATGGGGGTATATTCATTGGAAAAAAAAGTATATAGGTATCTCACAAAAGAGGTCCAAACTACAGGGACCTCAGACATAATTAAGCCTTATTTTTTTTAATTTAAAAAAAAAAATTTAAGAGACTGTCACGTGTCAGCTTCAGGTGGAGCTCCGGCGGTCCAACTCACCCAAAAACTCGCCGAAAAAGGAGCTGGGGGCAAATAACTAATCGGAGTAAACTACAGAGGTATATTCATTGAAAAAAACATAAGGATATCTCACAAAAGAGGTCTAAACTACATGACCCGAGACATAAATAAGCCTAAAACAAACTATGGTAGAAAGGAAGCTTCTCGTAAGAAGGAAACTTTCAAACACATCATGTTCAAGAAAACAATAAAGTGACCGCATGTTTTTTGAACCATAGGTTACGTTTTGGGTTCATTGTCTCTGGCAACCTTGCATGGACGGAACTGTAGCACGCAATGCCTCTTTACCTGCATTCTGGATTGAACAAGCAAGCTAGCTTATTAATGACTTTCAATCGTGAATTTGAATTTGCCTAAAGGGATGATATTTATTATTTAACGACCCTACTACTAAAATAAAATGCGAGATATTTTTGTGTCAAGATAGTGCAAAAACGAAGCAATATTAAAAAGTTAATGGTAGTAGGTTGAATGTAGGTAGTGAAACCAAATCCCCATTAATGACTCTGACATACAACAGGGAACAGGCCCAGCATCAAGACTATGTAATACATGTTCATATCCAATCCAATAACCGCAACAAATACGCTTTATCAGTTTATCCTATGGTTGGAAAAGTGGCAATGCATAACGGCCCTAGTAAACTAGTAAGCGTAAGTAGCAAAAGTAAGTACTTTACCCTGCAAAAAGCAACTTTTTTCTCTCTGAAAATTCAACCCCGTGCATTACTCACGTCTACGTTGTAGCTCCCACTCCCCTAGTATATATAGTGCTACAGTGATGCACATTCCCAGTACTACTGTGAGTCATAAACAAAAGTAGTAAAGTACCACATACAACTATAACTACTACTACTTCAAGAAATAGTAGTCAGTAATATCTCTCTGTCTTTTCTGTCTGTGTCAGTGTGTGTTTCAAAAAGTTAAATTAAAAATATATACTAAGAAGTAGAAGTGAAAATATCTATTGTAATGGGGAGAGCACCTTGCTGTGAGAAAGTGGGGTTGAAAAAGGGAAGATGGACTGCTGAAGAGGATAAGATCTTGACTGATTACATCCAAGAAAATGGTGAAGGATCATGGAGGTCCTTGCCCAAGAATGCAGGTATATATACATTTAACATTATATATCTACATGAATAATTATCAATGTATGTTGCTCCAACTGAAAGGAGCTTGAATCACTTAAGCATGATATTCTAGATAAATTCTTGAATTCATGCGTACCTAAAAGATTATTATTGAGATTTGGATGGAAATTTCACCAAAGTACCTGATCATACTTAGAAAGATTAATCTCTCAACTATTGTATAAGAGTATATTTAATATATATATATATATATAAATATATAAATATATATATTCATAAATAATTATTGTATGCTATGCTCTTATTATTAGTTTAGACCACATGATCCGGGACGATATGATATAATTCAGCATAATTGCAGTGGGTTTGTATTGAACACAAACACAGTGTTTTAATTTTTCTATATATGTTGTGTGTGTTAGTGCATATATATACTGTATGATATGATGCTCAATTATATGAAAGTATGTATGTCTATGTGAAGGTTTGCTAAGGTGTGGGAAGAGTTGTAGACTAAGATGGATCAACTATTTGAGAGCAGACGTGAAGAGAGGTAACATCACTCCAGAAGAGGAAGAGCTCATTGTCAAGTTGCATGCTGTTCTTGGTAATAGGTGCGCCTGATCGATCTGCTCTCCCTTTGATCAAAATAAAGCCTTCCAATGGTTTACTATATATCATTTCTCTGACCTAATAAAAAATAAACACTGCATACTGTAATTCATGTTCCTATTTAAAATATGAAAATGGTCGATCTTCAGTCTTCACTAATATAATTATAACCAAGTTTGAATAATTCATTGGAAGCTGGTAATAATGGCATCTCACCTAAATAAAAATGTTTTTCTTTTTGTTACAGAAAATTGTATATTGTCAATTTCTTTCTTGAGGAAGGAAAAAAATAATAATAAAAAAATAGAAATTCCTGTTTCCTGAAAAAATGAAGTTGAAAAGTTTTGACATACAAATTGACTTAAAAATAATGTCAATGCTCATCGAATAAACAGAATTGGCTGGAGGAATATAGCAACAATGATTTTACATTGCAATTGAGTTATGTTGCAATCGTTATTATGGACTATTGTTGGAAAATATGACAGATGCAACCACAATTGCAACTGTAATACAGTCTTACTTGAAGACTACTAAAACCACCAAAACGGGATATCGTTACCACAACCGCGATTGCAGACTTAGATATAATAAAATCTAGGAAATTTCTAACATGCAACCATGGTTGCATAGCAACCTTTTTGTAAACTAATAAGAAGTTGACATCTAAGACATATGTGTTATGTCATTTCTTGAAGTAGTGATTTATAATTTTTACAATTTAGTCCAACATAAAAAGAAAATTAATTTAATTTAGTCCTTTGTACCTATTAGCAAATTAATTTAACACCTGTTGTTATAATCACTTGTTGTTTTAATCTATGTTATAATGTTAATAGGTACAAATGACTAAATTAAATTAATTTACTTTTTATGTTAGACTAAATTGTAAAAATTATAAATCACTACTTCAAGAAATGACATGACACACATGTCTTAAGTGTCAACTTTTTATTAATTTACTAAAAGGTTGCATAACAACCATCAATTTTATATTGGATGTTAGTAACTCCCTGAAATCTATTATTAGGAACATTCTTGGTCACACAAAACATTATAGGTATGATGAAGAGGAGATATACTAAATATCTTCCCACATTAAAACCCGCGACCTTTGCGAGAGTATAAATGGCTTCTACATTAACATGACTACAACCCTTCATTAATTCCTCACCCACCATAGGATGTCAACGATGTGACTTTGTCTCACATAATTTTTATTTCGTATTTTATATTAATTTCTTAAAGTATAGTACATTTTTTTTTTTTATAAATTTGATAAAATTAAATGCATTTGACTAATTTTATTAATAAGTGTGCAAGTGATATTTTTTTTACATAATTGAGACCGGGAAGAGTATCTTATTTGTGAATAAATTCAACATTTGGATTTTTCATTTTTTTTTTTAATATTTTCTTCCATTTTATTGTAGAGTGAAGTTATAAATTTGTTACTTGGATGCAGGTGGTCTGTGATAGCAGGACAATTAGAAGGCAGAACAGATAATGAGATAAAGAATTATTGGAACTCTCATTTGAGGAGAAAGATTTACTGCTTCATGAGATGTTTAAATAATGACTCTCTCCCACCCATTGATTTGGCTAACATAGCTGCTACATCCAAAAGAAAAGGTAAAGGGACAAGAAACCAAGTACCCATGGAACATGACAACAACAACATAACTTTGAACCAAACCTCCCATGAAGCAATGCCTCAATTAATTGGAGGAGAACCTGATCAAGAAATTTCCATGATGGATGCTTGTTTTGAAATGGATCAAGGCAATGCTAATTATGATAATACATTTGCATCATACCCCAATATGAATGGAGATGTTGAGGGCTTGGGACCATATCAATGGCTAGATGATGAAATTATGAAACTTAGTCACATGTTTGAAAGTGGGGTACTTGTTAATAATCCATGTGGTAATGTAAGCACCATTAAGGAGGAGCCTAATAATGGAAATGACTGTTATGGGCATATGCAAATGGATATAATGGAGATAAGTGAGGAGAGAAAAAGTGGTGTTTGGAACTCATCAAATGCTGAAATTGGAATTTGGTACACTAATGGTACTTCACAGGTGAATAATTCTATTAGTGATTATCATGTGCCTAACTGGGATTTGGCAAGTAGTGTTCAATTTCACAATCAGTGGGACCTACAAGACCAGAACCAGGCTTTCTTGTAGGGTATAGGCATTGGTGAAGTAGATGGATTTCATCATTGATCAGTAATTGTTAAGAATTGGTGGAAATATTAAGTGGTTCATATTAGAATTTTATTTCCTTGCTACGTGATATTATGTCGGTGGCAATTTAAATTAAAGTATTTCTTTCAAAAAAAAAAGTTTATGGTGAATGCATGTTATCATTGTACGAAAACTCAAACAGAGCATAAGAGAATCTCCCCTCACTAATGTACTGAATATATATGATGAAATTTGTGAAAATATGCGTTGCTTATAAATAATGAGAGAGTTATTTAATTTTATTTCAATAAAGCCAGTAATTCATTAGCATTCGTGTGGGGATACACTTCTGAGTTTCAGACTAACTAATGGCTTAAAATTTTCGGTAATTGATTTTTTTCTTCCATAGTATCAAGTCTATTTGACCAAATAATGAGGAAATTTGTTAGTTTAAGGTGTTAATTAATGAGGAAATTGGTAGGGGAGGGACTCCCTCCCCTTCCTTTGGGAAATGGTGTAGGTTTATTTTCCTCCCAGTTTTTTTTGGGTTTTGTCTTGACTTTGTACAAGTTGTTTTTGTTTTGTGTTTCCAGTGGAGGGATGTCTCCGGCTTTCTAGATCTGATGATTATCCTCTTTGCTCCAATAATTGGAAGGCTACTCGTCGAGACAGATCTTTCTTTGCCGACTGTTGATTTGGCTACCGTCCAACGGCTCTCTCGTTTTAGATTTGCGATTCCTTGTCGCCGAACTGAGCTTAGTCCCAACATCAATGAGATTATTATCTTAGTATTAAAGGCTATTGAATCTCATGTTAGAGTCGGGTTTTGGCAGTTGCTGATGATCCATGTTCAAATGGAAGAGTCTGTTGTTGCAGTGTATTTTGTTTTCCCTTTAATTATTATTAATATGAAATTTCTTGTTCTGTATCTGATCTATGAATAAAATACACATTTTCCCTTTAAAAAAAAGGTGTTAATTAACTTCCCTTAAAAAAAGGTGTTAATTAACTTAACTAATAAGGCTTAAATAAGTTGTTTGGTTCTTGTAAGTTGAAAATTTTTCAAGGATCATTTCATGGAGAAATTATTAGTTGATTTACGATAAGTCCTTGTAGAAGATCACATCTATGTTAGGAATTAATTTTCGTTTATGCTAACTACCGCATTTTTGGTTGACCTTAATTTTCAATTATATTATTGTATTGTAATTTATTTAACTGCTCAAATTTCAAAAAAAAAAAAAAAAACTACTCACATTAGGCGGGTTGAGGTGAGGCAGGAATTTGCAAAGCAGATTTAGATTTTATCCTATCTTACTGAAGTGGCTAATAACATGGTAGACGGACTAATAATTTTTCCATGAGAAAAAAATTTTAACACCCCACTCCCAACTTCCTACACCCCATTTTTTAACAATTTTTCGAAAATGCCCCCCACTCCACCCCAACCCCAACCCAACCACACACAGTCCAGCCACCTCCAATACCATTCCACCCACGACAACAACCACCCACCACAACAACCACAACCATCGCCACACCGCGCCTCCGCCGCTGCTTAGACCGCCCTCGCCGCTTCCTCCCACCGAAGCGTCATCCATCACATGGCATCGGGAAGCTTGGGTCAAGAAAAAACTCACGACCTGATGGGGTGAGTTGGTCGTGAGAAGACTCACGACATCACATTGGCTTCGAGAAGCTTGGGTTGGGAAAAAACTCACGACCGTGTCGTCAAAGGCTCGGTCGTGAAAGGCGTCATGGTTGGGGTAGGGTGAGGTGGTCGTGCCGAGACTCACGACCATGTGGGGGTGCCTTAGAGTGGGTTGGTTGTTGTCACTCACCAAATAATTTTGTTCATCACCAAATTATGTCATCACCGTTGGTTGTTGCTGTTTTGCCGTCGTGACTGCTGTTGTTGTTGCCGCCGTGACTGCTGTGCCGCCACCTTGCCTGGTCGTGACCCTTCTCACGACTCGTTCTCACAACCGTTGCTGCTCCTTGTTGTCGTTGTCTGCTGTCACAGCTGCTGCTTGCTGCCTCTGTCATCACCGTTGGTTGTTGTTGTGTCGCCGTCGGGACTGCTGCTGTTGTTGTCATTGTGCCACATGCCGCCGCCGCCAACACCCTGTCGTCGCCGCCATCACCCTGCTGCTACTTGTGGCATGGATAAAGAAGCATCCTTGCTGCTGCTTGCTGGCATGGAGAAAGAAGGGTGTGATGATTGCTTGTGGGGTGTGGATTTGAAGTGATAAGGGAAAGAGAAAGAAGGGGGTGTGAGGGTGATAAGGGAAAAAGGGCATTAATGTATTTTACCATTTGAAATAGGGTGTAGAAAGTTTTGAATGGGGTGTTAAAATTTTTTCTCTTTTTCCATTTAAAGCGTGTTTCACTATGAGGTTTTTGATATGGGAATTAGTCTATAAACCTTACTTTTATCCTCAAACCCCATTTTAAAGTGGAAATGTCAATTATACCCTTTTATCATTCAAAACACAAAAAAAAAAGAAACCCCAAACCCCACACCCCCATCCACCTTTCCACCTTCCCACCTCAAACCCTAAACCCCAAAACCTTCCACCTTCCCACCCAAACCTTAAACCTCTCATCTTCCACCTTCATCCTTCTCCCAAATCTCAAACCCGAAACCCCTCATCTATGTTAATGGACATTCATACTTTTTCTTTAAGGTAAAACTTTTTTATTTCTGTTTTTTTTACGTAACTGTGCAATTTCTGACTACCCGTGTCAGAAATGTATATAAATTTTATAAATTTCCGACACTAGATTGTCAGAATTTTAAATATATTAATAAAATTCCGAAAACCCCGTGTCAGAATTTAACTAAATTCCAACACTGGGTTGTCGAAATTACATAGAGCACAGAAAAAATAACGAGACGAAGAACAGAACCAGCGAACAAGAGGAAGAACGAGACGAAGAAGAAGACGAAGGACAAGAACAAAACCATGGGAAACTAACGAAAAAGAAGGCAAAAAACCAGAGAAGAATGGAGCAGCAAACTAACGAACCAAAGAAGCAGAGAAGGAAAAAACAAAATACAAAAAAAAAAAAGAAGAAAAAAACGTACCAAAGAGAGCAAAGAAAAGCACGACTGAAGATGATGTTATTGGCGGTGATGACGTGCTTCAAGGTGGTGGTGGTGGTGGAGATGAGGAACCAGAATGGAGGAGTAGGGGGAGTAGAGGAGTCACAGAGAAAGAGTGGATGAAGTGGGGTTTGGGGAATTGATTTGAATGGGGAATTTTTTTTTTTGTTTTGAACGCTGAAGGATATAATAGACATTGCACCATTAAAATGCGGTTTGGGGAATAAAGTGGGGGTTTGTAGACTAATTCCTAGTATATCCTAGTTAAGAAACACATTGTGTGTAATGGTCCAAATATGGGATCCTACTCGAGCCCACAAAGGCCACTCCTGCAAGGCCCTAATCCGAAGTGTCCATGATAATAATGTCCGTGGGGCTTGTGTAGTTGTGTTACAAGGATATTGCTTTTTGGCCCCCTTGTTCGACTTTTTGGCCCCCATTTCAAATTTTCGTGGACCAAAATACCCTTAAGGGCGTTAACATTTCCGGTTCTATGAAGCCGAAAAAGTCATTCCGGTTTTGCTGAACCGGAATCACTATTCCGGTACTGCTTAACCGGAAATTGGCTTCCGACTTTGCAGTACCGGAATTATAAAATAATTTCCGGTACTACAGAGCCGGAAAGGTTAAAAATACACCCCCTGTTTTGCTTTCCTCTAACAAGTTTACTGAACTTTCACTCCAAACTCCAAAGCATTCTCTTCTCCAAATATGGCTTCCCTCCATTCCAAATATGGCTTCCCTCCATATTTCTCTGTGAACTGTGCTTTCTTTTGCTTTCTTTTCTTTGTTAAATATATGCATAATTTTCTCCTTTTTACTATGCGATTAAACTAAGTATGTTGCAGGTCCTCTTCCAAAATGCTTCACCTGCAACGTTACTTGCTCGGGTAATTGGGATCATTGGTCCAATTGATCAAAGTATGCTTGCAAAAGGATTGTTTGTCTGGGGACTATTGTGTGGCATAGATAAAGAACTCAAGTCAGTGTTGAAAACATAAGGGTGTTTTTGGTTTTAGGAAACATATTCTGTTCTCCATGGGCATGCATCATCAGTGCCTCTCTTTCCTTTGCAGAGGGAAGCCATATTTGGAGAAGAGAATGCTTTGGAGTGAAAGTTCAGTAAACTTGTTAGAGGAAAGCAAAACAGGGGGTGTATTTTTAACCTTTCCGGCTATGTAGTACCGGAAATTATTTTATAATTCCGGTACTACAAAGTCGGAAGCCAATTTCCGGTTCAGCAGTACCGGAATAGTGATTCCGGTTCAGCAAAACCGGAATGACTTTTTCGACTTCATAGAACCGGAAATGTTAACGCCCTTAAGGGTATTTTGGTCCACGAAAATTTGAAATGGGGGCCAAAAAGTCGAACAAGGGGGCCAAAAAGCAATATCCGTGTTACAAAGGATTTAGTGATCCATAACAGAACACACACGCCAACGTAATGTGGCTAATTGTTCTTGCTGAGTAATGGTTGCAAGCTTTTAACTATATGCAAACAAATAACTGATGAAATGCCATTTGGTATGATGAGTTCAGTGATAATAATATCAATTTAAGTTCTAATAATCACCACACTAAGAATAGGTTTCATCAATGAACTACGTGCTCTATAATTAGTAATACAAGGATTTTTTTCGAGAAAATGATGCGAATGTTTAGAATTAGGAAAATGCTAACAAGTGTCATTAAGATACTAAATATGGTTTAGAAGCATTGAAAGTTGAAGTTTCCCAGAGAAAAAAAAACTTGGAACTTATGATGTTTTTTTCACTTCTAGAAAGCTTAACAAATGCATTAGAATTATTTTAAGCTAGCGAATTAAGCCATTATTCTTGTCTATCAATGACATCCAATTGAAATTACCAAAAAAACCTATATTTATAAAGACTTTGATAATTCCACTTCCACGAATGAATCAAATAAGAGGACAAAGCTTTAATCATAATCAAGCAGCTCCAAAATCAATCCACTAAGGTGTTGTTTACTACAGTTGCAAGAAATCAGAAACAACCTCATCAACCAAAGAATTAAATATTTGATCCACAACCTCTGCTCCAATATTAAAAGCATCAACCTCAAAATCTAGCCATTTCCCATGTTGGCTGCTCATATCCATGTCAACAAGCTCATCCACCATTGAATCCCTCATCTCTCTCCAACCTGAAATCTCCTTGTACACTTCTTCTGCCAACCTTTCCTTTCTTTTCACCTTTGCAACCCCTTTGGCCCACATTTTGAATCCTCCTCCTACATAGTACCTGCATCTTAAGTCCAAACATTCACTAACACAATCAAATATAACTTTCCTTCGTATCCTGGACTCGACATCAAACTCGAACCCTCCCTTTCGAGTTTCTAACTGGTTGAACAGATGAGGGTTTACAACCTCGCGAGCTTGACATAGCGAAAACTCCGTATACATTGATTCCACATTGGACAATATATCTTTCACATAGTCCAACTCCCATGTACTTGGCCTTCCAAACTTTGTGACAGAAAATGTACTTGTGTGCTTCTTCATCATGCTGACGGTTGATGTTGAAGAAGCTGAATCAGATAACTCTGCATCAGATTCAGCATGATAGAACTTGTTCGAAAACTTCAAGCCATGAACTTCCTGAGCTTGAACAGATGAGCATAACTTGCTTCCTGAAAGTAGGCATATTAAAGATTAGCTCTACTGAATCATGAAAAGTACTTTTTAAGTAGGTAGTAATAAAATGCTGCATTGTGCTACCTTCTGTACTAGTGACATCTGTGCTCATTGAAGATTCGCAGCTTTCGATCGAAAAAGATGGCTCAAGAACAGAGATTGGACTCGGTTGTCTGCCGTTGAATAATCGTGGATCCATCTCGTCAACCTGTAAATAACTTGAGTTAATTAGTAGCCCACTCAATGGGAAAAACATAGGGAATATGCCACTAACTGGAACATTTCAATATTATTGTTACCACTTAATTTACTAATTCTGACCCCCTTTTGGGGCACATTAACCATATTTTATTTTAACAACTCAAGTTTAGTTCACTATTAACTGCATAAAATTTAGCCAAATACTAGTTGACTTAACCACTTATCAAATTGACTTTATATGGACTAGGATGTGGCTGACACAACTAAAAACTAATGCCAATCAAACAAGACATAAACACCACCTAAAGTGCTGATTTTTGTATCTTAGAACCAACCTTCACATAAAAAGACAGAATAAAGTAGAACAACTAAGACCACTCCAGACATAAAATTCAAGCAGCCAGAGTAATCAATATGCAGTAAGCAGCTGGACTGATTCGTTTCATCAAGCTGTTCGCGTAACTGAATTATCTCCAGAGAAACCAAGTAAGTTTCAGGTTCAAATTATTTTACCCTAATCTTTAGACACTATCACATACAAATAAGCAGACATCAAAGAGTAAGTAAAACCAGTGTTTTGAGTGGTAAACCAGTAGAAATGAACACAAGGCAGGACTATGTTAACATGTACTGTAATTGCTTATATAATGAAAGAAAATTATTTTGTGGGAAACGGAATGAATCTGGTTCTTGTTTTCATTCATAAGGCTGAATTTTAACACAAAGCCAGCCTAACTTGAATTTTTCTTGGTAATTTAACTAATGACTCTGTCTTGCATGCTTAAACCATAAACATTAGACAGTAAAAACGACAATAAGAATTATAAAAGATTGTCACATACCCATGTGCCATGTTTTGATGAAAAGTCAGGAAGACCAGTGAAGGAGATGCCTGAATCATGGCTTCTGCTTAACTTGTCTGCAAATAATACATCTTGATCTTTCTTTTGTTGCAATCTTGGATTACCTAAATTAAGTTTGGTATATGGATCATTTGATTTTGGCGCAGTACTGGAAGGTTTCCCTACTCTAGAAACATCATGACAAGAGGTCTCGACTGCATTAGTTAATTCCCTCAACTTCTGTTCCAAAAGCATACCCAAGGCATCACCACCAATCACATTGTATCCTATTGGAGACCTTGTGTTGTCTGCTTCGAGCAACACTCTTTTAATGCGTTGATCCAAGGAAAGGCCATTAGCCTTCTGGCTAGCTTGTCCGGAAGTCTCAAAACCAGGATTCTTCCGTGCCAATGGGGTGGTAAAAGTGAAGGAAACTACATCGGTGTCTTTATTTTTGGCTTCTTCAGAACAACTAAACTGTTTATTACTGACTAGATTAGACTGTACAGGCTTCTGTGTTTTGTCAATGAACAAATTATCGACAACCCTATCATTCCAATCCCTGTCTGTAGTCCTTTTCTTTCTGGGAAAATTATTAGTACTGGTATATAAAACTTCCTTCTCACTATCAGTGACCTCCATAGCTGACTTTCTGGATCCAGCTTTAGATTTTGCAACAGATTTACCACTAGAGTTTCTATGCCGTGCATAAGGGGAATCCGCAGTCATAACTTTTCTACTGTGTGTATTGGAAACTGAAGGCTTTGATGGTAGTTTGTCTTTTTCAACGGAACTATTCTGTTTCAGATTATTCTGCCTGAGAACACCAGAAGATTTCTTATGCATATTTTTCTGAGCATTTGCCTTTGATGACAGGTTGGGTTTAGTGTCGGTATGCTCTTGCTGGCCCGCTATACTTCTGCCACCACTCGAACTCAAACCTTCTCTTCTTTGGACATTCACTTTTGCTTGGACCGCAAGTGAAATAGACTTCCCCTTATTTCTTAAAGAAGAATCTTCTTCTGCATATGTAGGAGATCTAATGGATGTATCCACAGATCCATTCCAACTTTTGTTCATAGATTGTCCCTTTAGATACTTGGCAGCATTCGACTCTACTGGCCTTGGAGAAGGCTCTGAACTCCTGGTTGTTCTATGAGAAGTTTCTCTTTTTTCTTTTAGATCTCGAGCTCTAGATGTCACTGAAGATGACACAATTAGAGGTCCTTTTTGTGATGCCTCTGCCTTATCTTTAAGATCTTTAACCCTCAATGATACATTTGAAGACGATGCTACCATAGATGTTTTAGGCTTTGTAGAAGCATGGGATCCAGGTTCAATAATTCTTGCGGCAGCCTCCATTATATACGCAGCATTATTGGTTGGAACAAAACCAGGACACTTAATTGGAGACAAAAGTTTATGGTGAGTGACAGGAATCGATTTAGCTGATTTCGGAGGCAACACTTCTCTTTGGAACTTCTCAATTGGCCTGGTAAGGGTCTTTTGAGGCTTTGGTTCTACAATGTTCCTAGAAGTGCCCTCAGCCTTTCCAACTAGCTTTCCAGAATATAGGATCTGATGGTCATGCTGATGGTTGAGGTTTTTGCTAAAGTACTGCGTGTCGTCAAGGGATCGGGTATCAAAATACGGGGATGAATATGGATCAGAAAAATTGGAAGGAGGCAAAGAGTCTAATCCCATAAGCCTGGCAACTACACTAGGGGCCCTCGTTCCACATGATTCATCATCTGTAACAGATGAAGCATAACTATGATCACAACTTCTTCTAACACCCGCGCCTGCTCCGTATTCATCTTCCTCCACCTGGAAAAATTAAACAAGTAACTAATCGAATTTCTTAACCAAAAAAAAAAAAATGACAGTTGAGGTTGAAGTTGATATCACTACCGAATAGGGCTGTGTCATTGCCATTTTGTAATTGGCTTTTCTTCCATGTTTCAAGGGATCTGCAAATGAAGAAGAAAATTACATACAGAAAAACATAAAAAGAAGACCACAAAAATGAATACAAGTGATGCACATGACAGGTTATAAAATCACTACTGCATATTCTATAGAAGCCGTAGATTTACCCGGTAACTCAGACTTGGTTGCAAACAATTTCTTACGGGATTTCGAGGTCCAATCGAACAACTGGAAAAATCCACCAACATATCCTCCTCCACTTTTTGCCCCGTCTTTCTCGACACCCATTTTCAAAGCAGGATTCAGCTAGCCTTCAGGAAAACTTTGGAGGATAGCAAGAAAGATTAATATAGTTAGTCGAGCAAGAATTATAGTTTATCTAGAATTGAATGATAGGCAAAGAAAAGAGAGCTTCTTTCAATCCTCAATAAGTAAGAGTCACTCAAAGTCTCAAACAAACTCCTACTAATATTTTACAGCAAAATGTCCAGCCTTTTCTCACTAGGTAAGGTCTGGTACGCGGATCAAACGACATTGTAACATTCTATCATAAATCATGTCTAATCTCCTGTCATATATAATACTCCCTCCGGTCCTTGTTATAAGCACCCTTTCTGTGAGAGAGAAAGGGGGCTTATAATAAGGACCCGAGGGAGTACCTAATTACCTATAGACAACCAAAGAATTCTATTCTATCTTAAATCATGTCTATAGACAACCAATTAAAATCTAAACTCCCTGATATCTTAAACAAATATAATATTAATTTGGGAACATTGTCACACAAAACAGAATAAATCACCAATGATTGATAGCAATGTTTCAATCTAAACCTATAAAAACCGTCCAAACAAAATCACCAAAATTTCTATACACACAGTCCATTCATAGATTGAAATGGAAGAAGAGACATGTTCAAACTGTGCATAACTACAGACATTACTTCCCATCCAAATGTATCTAATTAAAACACTTTTTCCTATCTATGAAATCATTCACATCAACCAAACAAAGCATGATAAAAATCCAAAAACACTAAATTCATGCCATTCAAAGCACAAGAAGTTCAGCTGAATCCATCAACAGGGTTCAAAACACAAAAAGAGAGTATCCAAATCCAAACGCAAATCTCAAAAGGAGTAACCCAAAAACAACATCTACCCATTAACTAAAATGAAGCAAAGATGCAAACTTTGGCATTGAATTGATAACTTACGTTGAAAAAATGAGATGGGTCAGCTAAACATTTTGGTAAAGTGAAAGAGAAGTAGAAGCAGCAAGCAACCACCACAAGCACAGCATTTTCACTGTGGATGATAAAACCGTAGCTAAACGAAGCAATTGAATTGATAGTTGCACGGAAAAAATTTGGTGGTCAGGGAGAAAGAGAAGGGAGTGAAGGGAAGAGGGAGCAGAGAGAGAAAGGCATAGTGTTGTTGTTGTTGTTGTTGTTTTTTTGAAGCATTAATTGGAGACATAAATGAACGTTTTTTATTTGTGAGAAATAATTAAAAATAATTGAAATGAAATTAAAAATGCATTTATTTGAGAAAGGTGTGCCTGTGTTAGTATAAAA
The DNA here is from genome assembly GCA_037953625.1 of Crotalaria pallida. Lineage (NCBI taxonomy): Eukaryota > Viridiplantae > Streptophyta > Magnoliopsida > Fabales > Fabaceae > Crotalaria > Crotalaria pallida. The sequence goes on from CM075656.1 coordinate 88,386,814, forward strand.
AAGGAGTAGGAGGAGAGAGCTTATAACGTCTCTTTTTTTGATATCGAGAGAGGGGGATGGGATTTCAAATTACAAACGGAGAAAATAAGGTGGTCCCCACAGGAGCTTGATAACGTTACTGGATTGCGTATTTTGAACACCGGTAAACTCATTGTTAGATGACACGTGTACCACTGTCCTTTTTTAATTGTCTCAAATTCCTCCTTCCGGTTCTCATTATTGGATGCTATGGGTGAGTATGGAATGCCTTAGACTTGTTCTTCCAATGTTCTTAAATATTGATAGGGTCGATTTTGAAATACAAATTCACTCTTAATTAGGATGAGACTTGATATGGATGACAAAATATAGAGACAAATCGAGTTGATTTGAGAAAAAAAATTAATGTAAAAAAAATATAGATTTATTTTTGAGATAAAAATGATAAAAATTTGATATGACGAAATGAAATTTTCGATTTTTCTATATTCAATAATGATCGCGTAAAGGTACTATTGTCAAAATATCACAATTTTTTACCTCATTTAATTTTGTTTTAATCTTTGTCATAACATAACCTTGTAAAATGTGACTTAAGATGGTAAAAAGTAGTGTTAAATAAATAGGAATATTTGTGAAAAATAAAATAATTAAAGTCATTGAAAATTGAAACAGGTTGGTACTCATAAAAAATGTTAAGGTAAAGTCACTATCTAGTACTTATATTTAGATATTAAGAGTGTATAATAATTGAATCGCAACTAAAAAAATATTACTCTCTCCTATTCTCATTATAAGTTGTAATCCCTCCAATTTACACTATAAAAAAAACTAAAAATACGCTTACTAAGGAGATTAACTGATTATATTTAATTTTCTCATATTTATGAAAAAGATAGATACATTTTAGAAAAATAGTATTAAGAATGAAATAAAAATTAAATAAGATAATCATTATTTATGATTTATGAATATTTTAGAGAAGTAATATTGAAAATGAAACAAAATTTAAGAATGTTAGGTAATTTTTTGTTATATTTTAAACCAAAAAAAAAAAAAATACTCCCTCCGTTCCTTATTATCTGTTGCTTTTTGGAGAGATTTTTTGTTTTTTTTATAAAAGATTTTTTGTGTTTTTATCTATCGTATTGAGGATTTCAAGAGTGTAATAAATGTTATTTTTCATATTTGCCCCTACTTAATATGTCTTGGTTTATATAAGTAGTGGAGAAAAATTAATGATTATAGAAAGAGAAAGGGTATAGTGGGGAAAAACATAATTAATGTATTAGAAATATGAGTAATGATTAGATTTCTTAAAAGGTGTGTTTTATTTGAAATATGACAGATAAATAGGAACGGATGAAGTATGTTTTTGTAAGACCTGGGCTAACAAGGGCAGGGAGTGAACGTCGGTGCAAGAGACATGGAGAAGAAGCGGCTCCTAATAGGCTTCAAGGAGAAGGATACATGAATGAATAGTTAACACACTAGGATGAAAGGAATGCTTGAATGAATTAATTGATATGATCCATATAAACAAGATGCATTTACTTTTTGGTAGCTCATCGCTTAAGAACTTCACAATGAAGCGTGTTTGACTTGGAAATTTCATCGGAAGCGTATATGTGAGGACAAAATTCGCTGAAAAGACTCATGTTGATCTGTGGAGACAATCGACAATCCATGTGATAGTCAAGAATGTTACATTTTTCCGTATATATATTGCAAATTGGAGGAGTAGTCTAGAAGCTTTCCATGATTTTTTTATGGGTATTGCTAACCGATGTCAGTTAAGGAATCCATTAAGTGAAAACTTGCATTGAAAATCTATTTCTCAATAATGTTTTAAATTTAGCATTTTCCAAGACAAAACTACTTCTTTTGCTTTCTTAACCAATGCCCTAAAGATACTCTTTAGCATTTTCCTTTTTTTACAAGTCATTTTATATTTTTCATGAAATATTGATTATTTTGTTTATAATTTACCTTTATTAAATGATTTGACTATCTCTAAGGAGAAACCAATCAAATAAATCAAATGGTGAGATTAAATTAAAAAATTGTTAGTTACAAAATTATCAATTAATGTAGTAGACCAATATTAAATGAGAGTATAAATGTAATGTTATAATATTTGTTTATAAAATCAAGAAAATTAATTATTGCTTTCGGTATTGTATGTAAGACATTTTTGAGATTTTTCACTTAAATCAATTAAGGTAGTAGTAGTTAAATTTGTTTGTGATATTAGAAATGTTAATATTTGATATACTTGTTCAAAATTACCACTATAATTATTATTGTGACTTTAAAAAGTGTTTGAGTAGATAGAGGTGTTTGTGAAAAAAAATAATTAAATGTTATTGAAAATTGAAATAGGATTTTATAAATATGATCAAAACAAAAGTTCCAAAATGGTTTTATATATAGGACCAGAAAGAGTAATTTTAACTAATTTTATTGATATGTTTGATCCGGTTAAAAATACAAACCTCATACGGTAATATACTAGCTCCCATCGTCCCACAAGGATATAAAAATTAGCAAAATTTATTATAAAAAATTAAGTTAAAATAATTAATGAAAAATTTAGAAATGGTAAACTTTGAAATGTAATTGATTGATCTATGTAAAATGCATTAAAACATGTGTTTTGTAATTAATTGATATTTTAGACAAATCGTTAAATACAAGTCGCATTAATTTTTTTATTTTTTTAATTTGTTACCAATCTTACGACATATTGAGTACAATACTATTTTTTCATAGGAAGAAAAGAGTAGGATTTTTTTTTTTTTTAACTTTAGGTAAATTTAAACGTCATTTATCAGATGTGCGAGTTTTAATTAGCATGACCCATGTAATGATAAAATTCTTTTTATATCTCCCAAAAAATACCTGTTAATTGTTGTCATTTTAAGTTCCCTGGCCCTTGTGTCGTTAACGTTCTTGGTGATACGGAGTACTTTCATATTTAATCTTCTTCGATGGCACTCTTTAAATGAATATCAACCACAGTTCTATTCCAGTACCAATAGAAGCATGACTCTATTAATTGCCTTTGCAACATCCACTGACTAGTCATTATTAAAGGTTTTGAAGGTTGAAAAATGGGTGTGGGGTGTGATATTGTGATTATTGAAATTCCCAAATACTTGAAAAAAATACTTATATGATTAGTTAATGGAAATATAAATACTTTCTTCGTTAAATCCTTTGATGATCTTTTAGGTTTGACACATATTAAAAGAGAGTGTTGATTATTGTAAATTTTTTTATGTATTTTTTCGAAAATGTCTTTATTTAATAATTGTTGAAAATTTTAGTAATATTTAATATTTATTAAGAAAGGTATCCATTAATTAATGTATAATGGTTTAGGATGAGAGAAGATAAAAGTAAAATTACTAGTATTATTGCTAATATAAGAGGTCTCGTTGGGAGATTATATTAGCCCCCGAAAGGGTCCGCCAATGTCGAAAGGATTAGTCACCCAGTTGCGCGGGTGAATACCTTGGGGAAAAAAATATTAGTTTTAAGGAGTAAGAAAAATGATTGAATGGAGGGTTAAAATTGAAAAAAAATAGATATGTATTTAAATTGTAAGAGGATAAAATATATGGAATAAGAAAAACCTAAAAGTTAAAAAGATTTGGAAGGGACCAACGAGGCTTGGTTCAGTTGGTGTAAGGCCCCAACTGAAATCTTGGGAATGGGACAAGGGTGCTAGTAGCCCCGGGTTCGATTCCCACTAAAAACATCTCGCTGGGAGAGCCAGTCACGCAGCTCGCTCCGGATTAGTGTCAAGGGCTCCCTGGTATTAAGGGTGCTCTTGGGGATACCGGTGGTTCCGCAAGGAATACGGACAAAAAAAAAAAAATTTGGAAGGGAGGGAATAGAGTAATAGACAATTAAAATTTTCAATAACCTCATCCCGTAAAAATTTGAAAATCAATCAATAACCAGGTTCTCTTTTCACTTCTTTTTAAGATATTGATTTGGAAAAATGTTTATTGTCATTTTTTGAGTCTTCTATCATTTTTTATTGTATTAATTTTTTAAAAAAATAAAATGTTAAATAAAAAATAAATGAAAGATTATTTAAAAAAAAAATAGAGAATAAAATAGGATTTACAAAAAACACTAATTGATTCAACCCCATTGTCATATAGAGTAAAAGCAATTTGCATGCTTCCGTCACCCATTCTCTGTCTTGTATATTCCTAAAATTTGTTTAGTGGTTTGAATAGGATGACAGTTAGAATAGGATGAAATATAGAATGAATAGGATAAAATGTGAGAAAAATAATTTTTATTTTGTCCAATTTTTTATGCACACCAAATAAACATTGATAATATAAGGAGATGATGATGGCCTGTAGGGGCAGATCCAACTAAAAAGGTATCACTCTTGTTCTTGAATACTGTATGAAAGAGGAAAAGAAAAACATAGGTTCAAAGTTTTAAAATATAAATAAAATTTAACTACTTTTATGTTATCAAATATTATTAATTTTAAAATATCTCTTAATAAATCCATAATACTTTTAAAATTTATTCATTCATTTGCTTAAAATTATAAAAGATAATATAGGTAATAATTTTTTTCTTATACATAAAATCATGAATATTTTTTAATAAATACGTAAATAAAATTACAGAAAAAATAATCATAAAACACACTTGCGTATATGGTATAGCTGATAAAATGATATTATGATCATTTTTCCTGTGATTATAATTTGGTCTGTTAAAATTATAATCTGTTTATGTTTGGGTATCTTAACTAAAAAAAATAAATTTAAGCTAATCTGTTTTGTTTGGATAGAGTAAAGAAGATTATTTTTACTAAGTAAATTACAAGAAATGGTACGATGTGACAAGTGGGTAGTTAATGTGTTTAAGTGATAAGAGTAGGATAGGAAAATTACATGGGTCTAAAAAAATAATCTTTCAAAAAATAATCTCAAGTTGTTAGGAGAGAGCTTATAGATTTTGATTATTTTTCCAAGAATATAAGTAAAGATTATAATCTTTGCTGATGTGTTTGTTTGCAATACAAATTATAATCTTAGCTTATATTATTGAAAAAAATAATCAAAATCTATAAGCTTCCTAACATTAGCTGAAGATTATTTTTTGAAAAAATATTTTTTTGCCCATGTAATTTTCCTATTCTACCCTTATCACTCCATCATATTAACTCACTTGTCACATCATATCTTTTTTATAATTTACTCATTAAAAAATAATCTTCTTTGCACTATCCAAATAAAACAGATTAGTTCAATTTTATTTTTCAGCTAGATACTCAAACATAAACAAATTATAATTTTAACAGACATATTATAATTACATAAAAATAATCATAATCTCAATTTTACCGGCTATACCAAACATGCAAGTATCATCAACAAAAATTTGTTAGTCTCTAATCTGATTAACAACATGCCAAGTGACCAATATCATGTGCGTCCACGTGGATTCATGTCATTAATTAATTTTTTTTAAATCGATTCTTTTTTTCGAATGGTTCATGCAATTTTGTTATTGTTGGACCATTGACCATTGTTACCATGTTTTGGTCTGGACCTTTGCTATTTTATTATGGTTGATACCATGCTTGTTATGGCTGGGACCATCGTTACTAGTTGCCAAGGTCATTTTACAATGTATGAACCTGAGTAGTGAAATGAAGCTACTTTATTTTTGTTGGAAATTTTGCATTTGTGTGTTACAGCTCCGACTATATATGAAGGCATGTCAAGTTTCTTATGTTAGATTAGGTTTTTTTTTAAAGATAAAGATGCATATTTGTATATCTAACCTATTGAAGTAGAGTTGTTTCGCAAAACTAATGGTACAACTAACTGAAATTTGTTAAATGACTCAAACAATATAATTTGACCAAAATGTATGATAATAATTAGGAAAAAATAAAAAGCAAAATTGAGATATAATTTATTAAAAGTTCTTTCATTTTTTTTAAAGCTACTACACATAACTTTAGTTAGTTTTCAAAAGTTATAACCTTCTTTTACGATAGCTATAAACTTCTTTTATTTTTTTTTTACCAAACAACAACTCTAGCAGTTTATTAATCGAATCAATAAGTTAAAAGTTACCAAATAAAATATAAACTTGTCTTATCAAATATAAGCCATGTTTCTCAAATTACAAGAATAAGGTGTGAAAAACAAGGTGACTTTTAAAAATTAGTTTTTTTTTGTTTTTTTTTAAATGTCATGGATCAACATGGTGTTGATCACTTGGCCAGTTGTTAGTCACATCAATAGCTATTAGATTTTTGTTGATAGTAAAAACTGGATCTAAAATTCATGTATTTTTAGAGACTAAAAAAATTTTTCAGACACTAAAATCAAATGTGAGTGTACTTCCAACGACGATAATTGAATTAAACCAAAAATATATACACGAGAAAGATGAGACACAACACATACAAAATCATAACAAATCATATTTATTTGGCCTCAAGTTCGTTACAAATGAATTTCATTAGCACTAGCTCATATGATTCTTTTTCCCACACTTGGTCTTTAACCAATCAAGCCCTTTCTTTAATGAACTCTTCAATTCATACGACTTATACTTTGCCATCCTCTTCTTCCTCTTTATCTCTGACATCTCCGGCAACAAACCGCTCTTGGAAAATTTTCTATTACCGTGCGCCGCCGTTGGTGATGATCGTGATTCGTTTAACCGGCCCTGATGACGTTGATGCATGCCGCCGTCGTTCTCTTCATTGCCCCAGTTGCACACGTAACCGCGGCCTATGTAATTACCACACTTGTGGATTGCATCCATCTCCTATCTGAAGGAGGTTAATTATGTAAATGTATGGCGGCGGAGTTGCTGAGCACGGCGGAGGGAAAAAGAAGTATAAGATTTTTTGTTTTTGTTTATTTTTTTGTTTTTCAGGGGTTAAGTGGTTAAGTTTTTATACCCTTCTAATCTCAGGTGTGGTGTCTATAAGAAAATTCTAAAATTACAAAAAACAGACAACCGTGTTTTGGAAGGACACAGCAAATGTGGTTTGAAAATGAATAAATAAATAACGGATCTTTAACTAAATATAGAATAAGATAGATTTAAGACCCAGGTGAGCACCTTCAATTTCTCTTTGTTTTTTTATTTATTTTTATTTTTCAACGTCATTAGCTTTTCCTCACTTAAATATCTTGATTCAAAGTTTTTTTTTTTTTTTTAAGAAAAATTAACTTCAGCTTTAGACATAGGATAAGATTGAGAATAAAAAATAAAAAATAAATCAATTTTTGATATAAAATTTTAATTTCTTTTTTTGGTGTACACCAACCGGTACCCGGATCTGATTTATCCAGAATCCGACTCATCCGGTCCGACCCAACTGAGGTCGCACTAAGCGGTAGGGGTCTCCCAACGGAGATTGCTCCATACCGAGGCTCGAATTCGAGACCAGTTGGTTAAGGGACCAAGTGAGCTACCACTTGACCAACCCCACATTAATTAAAATTTTAATTTTTTTAGGGTAACAACTTTAGAAAAAAAAATATTCATTTTTAAATGCTTATTCTCAACTCTATGTTACGAGAACCATTTTTTTTAAATTTTATTTAAATTTAGCATGGCACAAGACACCAGCAAATACATTGAACCATATATAACATCAATAACAGCAGCAACAAAAAGTTGCAAAGTATTGCTATAAAATACAAACCATAAAAATTACTTATTAACCAAAAAAAAAATTGTACTTGAGTCCAGTTATATATAGCCGAGTGCAGCAGCAAGAGGAGCACAAATATCTTGTTTTAAAGATAGATTAATTTAGATATCCTCAATATATATTGTCCAATAATACCGTGTAACAAAACATCCAATTAACATAGCAAATTCACATAGGTTGGTGGAGTCTTTGATGAAAAATATTATTGAAAAAAAAAAGAAAGGAGAGAATACCAATGAACCCATCATATTTTGCCATCAGATTCAATTGATAAATGAAAATTAAAGTATCCAGTTAAAATATGAGGCTTAATAATAATATAAAACAATATAGTTAAAGTTTACAAAAAAAAGTCCACGTAAGACAACTCAGTTGGTGGCTGCAAGGACACTTAGGATTTCTCCCTCCCCAGGTCATGGGTTCTAGTCCCAGACCTCCCTTGTAAAAAAAAAACAATAAAATTAACTAATTGTTTACAAACTAAATAATTTAACAAACTATTATAAAAAAAAAAATTAACAAACTAACTAATTTAATCAACATATACTAGTAATTGTTACCAACTACTTTCCCACTGCAACTAATTAGTAGCAATAACTATAGTAATAGGCCTTCACCGAGCCATACATACATTATCAACCTAGCCGAGAAGTGCAAGCTAAGCAAGTTTAGTGAGTGCGTGGAAATTAAACCAAATGTTCTTGAGAATGATCATAAGAGCCCGAACCTAGCTAGACCTACTCTAAACAGCCAGATTCCTTAGTTGCAAGCTCAGCTGGAATGTTTAAGTTAAAGCACGTGCTAAGGAGTGTTTTTATTGTACTTGTTAAATAGTTAAATATAGTGTAAAATTATTAGAAAATGTATTTTTTTTTTAAATTTTGAAACTTGGGATAATATGAACTCATAGTTGGTTTTCTAATTCTAAATAATTTAACATTTAATCTAAAAACATTTGCTAATAAAATTCTGATAAGTTAAAAAGTGATGCAATTGAGCAAGCTTTTAATTAGACTATATATGTTTGGGTGCATAAAAACCTGTATTACATTTTTTTATCAGAAGAAATAAGAATTTTACTAAGAAGTACTAGATCCAGATGCACTCAAGACCATAAAAATTACAAAGCTAGCATTGTTTAATTTTATACATGCATGCATACTACATACAGGATTTAGTCTCCAATCATTATTGAAAGAAAATCTTAATTACACCCGTTACTACTTTTGCTTTGATGATAAGTCACGTGTTCTCTTGTTTAAGTTCCAGAAGCTCCTCTTTAAAATGTGTAGAATTGTTGAGGGCTAATTTATTTCTTTCTAATCGTATTGACCAGAATGACAAACCAAAGCAATGTCCCTATTATTGCTTTTGCTTCTTTTTAAGACTTTTTCCTTTTAACCCCGCTGTTTACTCATTGGCCCCGTTTTTATTATTTTGGACGAAATTGCCTTTATCTTACCGACTTAAACAAGACGGAAGTGACTTTCCGATTTTAAATAGGCGAAAACAAATAGAACATATTTCTGACTTTCAAGAGTCGGAATTTTTCTGACTATCTAGAGTCGGAAATTTTCGGACTATCCATTGACGGTAATTGACATTATACCGAACCATATCCTACCAAGCATCTGAGCTTGAAATTCCTGTACTTTTTTAAATAAAAGAACTTCTTTTGAGATAAGGTAAAAGTAAATATTTTTTTTAGGGATTGATAGACATGGAGAAAACCCAACTTGCATGGTGCATCATCAACTTTAATACAAAATCACAGTTAGTGAAGCTGAAGCTCGTTCATGCCAACAAACAATGAGAACCTCAGTTTTCCCATTGATCCTGCTAAGCGATATCCAACAGAACGAACACGTCTCTTGCAAAAGAGTAATGCAAACACTCGCTCCCTAAAAAAATGGGTTCACCGCGTAAGCAATCTAAAGCAGTGAATCTGCAAGCAGATCCATTTGTAACAAAGTCACTTCCATTATACATTTAAAAAAAGAAAAAGTCACTTCCGCCTTTCCAAAGTCGAAAAATTTCCGACTCTAGAGAGTCGTCAAAAATTGTTCTATTTATTTCCGCCTAGTTAAAATCGGAAAGTTACTCCCACCTTGTTTAAGTAGGTAAAATAAGGACAACTTAGTCCAAAATAATAAAAACAGAGGCCAAGGAATAAACAGTGGGTTAAAAAAAAAAAGTCCTTTTTAAACTTTATCATACCAAAGCAATGGCAGCAAAGGCTTGATTTAGCGTCCATATGCAACACCGATCGGTAAAGCCTTTATTTACAAATTTTATGTATTAAAATTAAAAAAAAAATGTCTGGTGTCAATTACTCAATTATATTTTTTTTTATAGATTCAATTACTCAATTATTAGTCACGTTATTTGTAATTTGTAATCAATTCGGTTTGGTGTCTATACTTTTGTCAAATGATTTCATTTTCAAGGGATATCTTATATCTTTTTACTCTACAGTCTACACCTACCGATCACCATAATAATAATAAGTAAATAATATTCTTATAATAATAATAATAATAAATAAATAAATATTTTTTTCTTCTTTTAGTCGACATCATTTTAATAATAACGATATAAATAATAATATAAATATAAGTTTTTTTTTTGTGAACATATAAATATAAGTTTTTATATTCAAATATGAGAGGGTTAATTAAATTATTAAAATTTGAATTACCATGTATTCCTTTCTTTTAATGTACTTAATAATTTTAAGTGGGTATTATTATCTAACATTATTTATTGCAAATTTAACTTTTATTCAATTTTAATTTTTAAAAATTATTTGAATATATAAATATAATTTTTGAAAATTTATAAATATTGATGTATTAAAAAAAATATTTGTGATAATTTTTAGAAATAACTTCTAATTAATATTATTAAAATGAAATTAAATCTTAGAAATATACGATGAAGTAATACTGATACATGCATGAGTCTTGAATATGGTTAGTTTTAACTGATGTGGTGAAATATATGAAAAATTTAAAATTCGGTCGATCTTATAACAAAATAATGATGTTTATAATATTTTTTGTTTGAATTTTATGATTCTATTGTTAAGACTGTGACGTGCATATCCTTCTTTGAAAAAAACTACTCCCTTTGAAAAGAGACATTCCCAACTCCAAAATATCTCATAATATTATAGAATAATACTAGTTTACTTCATCACCTAAACCCTTTATAGGTCATTATACCAACATATTCTTTTTACCACGACTATGACACACAGCCAATATTTACCAATCACAATCTTGTTGAAATTTTTCTCATAGAAAAAAAATTATTATAAAGGTTAGATAACAATAATAATAATTTAAGTATGCTCAGTATTTTTACATGATTAAGATTTAAGAATAAGTTTTTTTATACCCAGAATTTGGGACTCATCAGATCACATTGAAATCGGCGAATTTTGCCAAATTAAAAAGAGTATCTATATATCCACTCATTTAATCTCTCCTCTCATAAATCAAAGCATGTCCAATTTAATAAGAAATTGAACACGAATCTTAAATTTTTTTATGCTCGTCTTTAATTAGCTTTACCAACTACCTAGGAACCGAAACATATTTCTTTATAAAAGAAGAGTAGTAACTTTTTTTTAGTTAAGTAAAATTTCATTAAAATTAAAGAAGTAGCAGCATAGCAGTACTTGTGATACTGAAAGAAGAAGTACGATTTCTGATACTGAGCCCCATCCATCCATCTACAGGAAAGGATAAGCATACATGTACAATAATGGAAAAACCAAAAGCAGATTGAAAGGGCATTGTTTTTGGTCCAAGTTCAAGTCTTCCTTCCGAAGTCTTTGTCCTTTGAATTGCAGGGTCGTCGTATGCTAGCTGGACTCAAGTTAAGATCAACATCACCATTAAGATTATTATAAAGCAGACCACCATTAGAACCATGCTGTGGGGCCCATGCATTTGGGAACCATGCTTCATGATCTACCCCATTAGCACGTGGATCATGAACATAAACGGGTCCTGATGATGATGGTGTTCCATGTGCAACCATGATATGATGATGATTAGGGGAATTAGGCACTATGAACCGTTGTTGTAGTTGTTGATGATAGGAAAGGAGGTTTTGGAACTCTTGTAGCTTGGCTTTTTGGCGTTCTCTCTTGTGTGCATTTTGGTGTCCTCCTAGTGCTTGAGAATGAGCAAATTCACGGCAACAGTAATTGCATTTGAATCTCTTTGGAGTTAATGGGAAACCGAATAGCATCAACGTCGAAGTTGATGAGGATGAGGATGAGGAAGAATGATGATTAGTATTATTAGGGCTAGGGTTTTCTGATGGACTCATGCTAACTTGGTTGTTGTTCTTGGAGTGTACTTAGGGTTAAGCGTGAGAGGGGCAGCATCAAACCGTGACTATGTGTTCATATATAGTAGGAAAAAGATGGTTACACATCACTTTAAGTGGCTAATCAATGTACGGATATGTGAATAATTCATGTTTGCACCGTAATTAATTAATTCATGTTTACACTTATTTGTTTGTTGTCGTTCAGTCAAGAGGATCGAGATTACTATTTTTATTTGGCTACAGGTTCAGGTTGCCGTCCCATAAGATGTTATGTCTTTCTACAAAATGTGATGTTTGAGAAGTTATTAGTTGATCCTGAATTATCCACTACATCATTTATGGTCCAGATCAATGATAATTTGTCATGTAAAAAAATAAAATGAAAAATAATAAATAAAATGAATGGGTGATTATATATATTTTGTGTCAAATAATGATTGAGTAGTTCAACCAATAATAATGTCTCTCCTTGTTGCCAGGAAAAAAATGCAAAAAACATGACTTAGTTTTTTTTAATGGGTTTTACTTTGGTACCCTTTCAAAATAAAGGGTTTTGGTACCCTCTTATATTTATCCAATCAAATTATGACAACTGCAATATACTACTATGTGAAAAAAATGTATAAGTTTAATAAAATTTTGCAATCAAATCTGTGTGATCTTATTTGTAAGATTTTTTTAACTAAATCAATACACAACCACTCCCAAATCATGAATTTTAATATCAATTTTTTATTCATCTTGGGCCAGCAACCTCAACATCATGTCACTGATATCAATTTTCTTGCTAGATAACAATGAAAAAAGAACACTTCACTGTATTTTTATTTTTCTGATCAGCTTAAAAAATTGTATTGCTGCAGTTGAGATATAATCTTTAGTACACAAGAACATATGTTTTCGTCTAAATTTAGCGTAGATTTTTTAGCACAAAAAATATATAAAAAGTGGAGAACATCTTAACATATAATTTTCAGTCTTTATTGAGTGCCAAGATATCTCAGTGTTTTTTGACATGGTAGTATATTGTACTTGTCATGATTTGATTGGAAAAATATGAGAAGGTACCAAAACCCTTTATTTTGAAAGGGTACCAAAGTAAAACCCTTTTTTAATTTTATAAAAAGAATTATTACTATTAAAGAGTTCCCGCAACAGCAACATGGCTTAGTCATTTGGAACACATCGATGTTGACGTGGAATTCAATAGGAGTATTTTTTTTAGTGCTAAGGAATGATCTTTAAATTGTAATTCAAGGAATATTAGAGAGTGTCTTTAGGACATTTGTTAATTGGAGTATTTGCTGGACGAGTCACTTTTGCTCAATCCAGTATCATGAGCATACCGAACTATATTATGCAATCCTCTCCTATTCCTGCTTCTGTTTGTGATAATATTGAGCAGCTTTGTCGAAATTTCATTTGGGATAATTCTAATGAGCATACGAGATGTCACCTTATTTCTTGGGATAAGGTTTGTTCGCCCAAAAGTGAAGGAGGTTTGGGTTTTCGTAAATTGCGTCTTGTGAACGAGGCATTCATGATAAAATTAGATTGGAGGCTGGTATCTAATCCGAGTACAATTTGGGCAAAAGCTTTGATTGCTAGGTATAAGGTGAGGGATTTATTTATGAGTAGTCCTTCTAATAACAATTCTGCTACTATGACTTGGAGAGGAATAACCAAAGCTTGTGAACAATTGTATGATAGTGTCTACTGGATCTTGGGAGACGGTTCGTGAATCAGATTTTGGTTAGACCCTTGGCTCCCGGGTAGGTCTGCTTTTATTAACACTCCAAGTGTCTTACTTGATCCCTCACTGGAACCGTGAGTTTTCAGTGTCTAGCTTCTCAGAGAATGGAAGGTGGTGGTGGGATATATATGCTAAATGATTGCTTACCTCAAGATCAGATTAAGAATATTCTTGCAGCAGTGCTTTAATGTCGCAAGTGGTGATTTTTTTTTTCGTCCGCCGACCGTAGTGACTAATCTCCTCGCTGGCTTGTAGGCATCTCTAATGGGTGGGACAGATGATCCCGAGATTTAACGCTGCTACATGCACAAGGCAGGATTCGAACACCTAACCTTGCTCAAGCGTGAATCAATCCCTACCACTGAACCACACGCTCGGGGCTGTGAATTTTCAATTCCTAGGCTGTGCCTAAATGCTTCTATGTAATTAACCACTTGCACTTTTGAATACATGGGTTTTAGTAACCTTTGCTTATGTACTTTGGATTATATATATAAAAAATTAGTTATATGATTAATAAGTGCGTGTTCAGTATAATTGGTAAAATTATATTATAATTATTTTTATTTATGATTATAATTTGGTAAGATTATAGTAGTATGTTAAAATAGTAATTTGTTTATATTTGGCTCTCTTAGATGGAAAATGAATTTAAGTTGATCTATTTTATTTGGATAGTGTAAAAAATATTATTTTTTTTTAGTAAATTATAAAAAAGATATGGAGTGATAAGGAGTACAGTTAATGTTATTGAAGTGATAAGTGTAGAATAGAAAAATTACATGGGTCCAAAAAAGTAATCTTACCAAATATGTATAATCTACAATACTCACGAAGGAGATGTTAGATTTTGATTATTTTTCCAAGAATATAATCTAAAATTATAATCTGCATTGGTAACCAAATACAATAGATTATGATTATTAAAAAAAATAAACAATTCAAAAAAAAAAAGAAGAAGAAGCTAAAAATATAATCTTATTCAAAAACAAACTAACATCCCTAAGTTGATTTTTTTTTAAATAACGAAATTAAAACCTTAAAATAAGATAAAATATAAAAAAAAAATATATAACCTAAAAACTATATAGTATCAATAAAAGGTTTTGTTTGAAAGAAATATAATGCATAAATTAACTATTTATGTATTTTTAACTTTTTTTTTGTGTGCATTAAAGGTATCCTCCGAAGACTAATCCTTTCGAGGCGTAGAAATCACCTAAGTGAATTTTGTCTCTATCAACAAAGCTTTTTTATACTCAATGCAGATATCGAACCCATGTGTTGAACAAGATTCAAACGCTTTTGTGAGTGTAGTGTTGTAACTAACCAAGCCGCACCATGACTAACACTGTTGCCAAACTTTGTAGGAGGTTGGACATGAGAACAGAAGATGTTCCACGGTTTCATCCTCCTTATTCGCTCTAGTTGGCACGCCCTCATGTAGCACTTTCTACACAAATCCTGACATCTTCATTTGTGCCCAATATATTTATCTTAACACAGCATAATGCATGAACATAATTTTTTTTAATACAATTATGTAAATTTATTTGAATTTAAAACTTTGATACAATTATTTATAATTCTTTGATAATAAGTTTAATTTGTTACTCAATGTACTTGTTTTGATACTTTGTCTATTTTTTTTTTAAATAATATCATATTATTTAGTTAGTTATTATGTTTTGTGGTCTATGAAAAACATTGCTTGTTACTTTAAATATTGTATACTTATGAATATTCAGAAATTAGAAAAAAAAATAGAAAAAATATTGTGAAAATTCTTGAATATAATATAAAATATTTTATAAAGTAGGGTCTCTCATTTTATTTTTCGCTTAGGACCTCAACAAGGTACGTTAGGACCGACCCGCCGAAGTAACGTTGAATGCTTTGTGATGGGTCGATGTGCACAGCATGGCTCATACCATATCTAAAAAGTGGAGTGCAGTGGAGACATGAGAGTTGATTGAATTTGAGTAAGTTGATTGAATTTATCTACGATTTTGCTTCAATGAATGGGGTGTAGCTAGTGGCACTACTAGAAATAAAGCTTTTAAACTCGAACTTTTAAACTCAGTTACTGTAAATTCGAGTTTAAAAAAAACGCGGTGGCAATTTTGTAAATAAATTATAACTTTTAAATTCGGTCGTTGTTTAACCGAGTTAAAAAATATTTTCTAACTCAGTTAATTGATCAGCCGAGTTAGATAGTTCCTTTTTTTTAAAAAAAAAAATTTAAATTTTTTTTTAAAGTCGGTGCTTTTTCAACCGAGTTAGAAAGTATTTTCTAACTCGGTTATTTTTTTCGTCGAGTTAAAAAGTAATTCTAAAAAAAATTAAACTAAAAATAGTTTTAAGCTCGGCTAAAACCACCGAGTTAAAAAACTTTTAAGCTCGGCTAGTGGACCACCGAGTTAAAAGGTTTAACCTAAACCTAAATACTCAGAAATTAAACTACCCTTGCCTCAAAAGGTTTTTCCTTCTTCTTCGTTCCCGCGCCGTGCTTGTTCCCTCCATCCCTAAAAAGTCCTCCAGCCACCACTGCCACTTGTTTCCGTCACCGTCTTTCCACCAACCGGCGTTCCTCTTCGTTCTTCACAACAACCACGCGCAGCAGCAGCAGCAGTTGCTCGTTCCTCTTCGTTCCTCTCCGTTGCTCGTTCCCGTCTCCTCTTCGCTCTGCCTCCACGCGCAGCAGCAGCAACTGACGACAGCCACCACCGCGCCGGTTCTCCACCACACCTCCGTTCGTTTCCGTTTCTGCTTTCTTCTTCCTCTCACTGCAGCAGCAGCAACCGTTCGTTTTCTCCGGTTGTGCTTTCTTCTTCCTCCACGCGCAGTAGCAGCAACCAAAGACAGCCACCACCGCTCTGGTTCTCCACCACAGCCTCCGTTTGTTTTCTCCGTTTCTGCTTTCTTCTTCCTCTCACTGCAGCAGTGTTCGTTCCTCCGTTCCTCTCACCGTTTCTGCATTCGGTCCCTCCGTTCCCTCCGTTCTCCAGGTTAATTAAAAAAATATTTCACTGTTTACTTTCTTGGTATCTATCTTCTATTTGCTCTCTACTTAGTTTCTTTTTACTACGAATTCCTAGTTTAATTTAAAATTAGCCTGCAATCCCTGCATATACATGGAACCAATTATCATTACTGTAGGTTTGTTCAAGTCCAATGGGAAACATCCCATTTGATTTAGTGGATATTATATAGCTTAGCACAAGAATTAATGTTTCCTTAGATCTAGAATCTTAAGACTTATTTGACTGAACATATAATTTGACTTATTTGACTGAACTTATTTGACTGAACACAAGAACCATGGTTTTACTATTATGTTATTTGAAGCCTATACCATGATGGGATAATATATAAATATATATACTATGCTTGTAACAATACCTGTGTGAAGGAAGGGTCGAATTTAATTTGTCTGCTATGTTATATTTTATAATTCCATCTCCCATGTGCTTGGTGCAGTCAACAAATTTGTATATTAGTTAAAATTCAGAGACGAGAGAAGAGTTCAGTTCAGTCCTAATTAATTAATAATGGCATCATGATACACAACATATAGTTGATGAAATTGAAAACATATAGTGATCAACACAGATTCAATATAGTCAGGTCTTTAATTGTAAGTAATTGTAGTGCTCTCATATTAGTCTTTAATTGTAAGTAATTGTAAGTAAATGCAAAAACAAATACAAGGGGTCTTTTTTATTTAACCTATCACCTTTTAGGTAGGATAGTTAAATAAAAAGATTAAGAGTCGCATGATGTAACTATTAAGCATGGATTTTTAAAACAAAAGGAGTATCTAAGGGATAGTTCCTTTCTAATTGCTACAAAAACATTATCATAGGAATGTTGCTTGTCTTGAAATAGTCTTTGATTTCTTTGTTGCCAAACGTGATATGCAACAGCAATATGGATCGTAGTTGGATAAATGCTGATCTATTGAGTGATGAGTATGCTCATGGAGTGGAAGAGTTTCTGGAATTTGCAAAAACAAATGATCGTGATAACAATGGGCTATTTCATTGTCCTTGTGTAAAGTGTGTCAATGTTGATCGGAGAACAATAAGGGAAATAAGAGATCATCTCATTTATCCTGGGTTTAGCAAGAGTTATACAAAGTGGATATGGCATGGTGATCCAGTAGGCATGAAGAGTGAGTCTCAAAGTGTGGAAGTTGATGATGGAGTAGCGGAGGATCAACTGGAGGACATGATCCGTGATATTGGACCAGAGTCTTTCCACCGAGCGCATGTGTATGAGAATTTGTGCGAAGATTTGACGACGCCTTTGTATCTGGGGTGCAATGATGATTTGACACGGTTGTCAACAGTGTAAAATTTGTTCAATTTGAAGGCAAGGAATGGGTGGACTGATAAAAGTTTTACCGAATTGCTTAAGTTATTGAAAGACATGCTTCCAGAAGGTAATACCCTGCCTGACAGCAATTACGCGGCGAAGAAGATATTATGTCCAATGGGTATGGAGTATCAGAAAATTCATGCTTGCCCTAATGATTGCATATTGTATAGGAAAGAATATGAAGAGTTGCATGAGTGCCCCGTATGTGGGAAATCACGCTACAAGGTGAAGGATGATGATGATTCTAGTCTTGATGACGAGAGCAAAAAAAGGCCTCCTGCTAAAGTGTTATGGTATCTTCCAATAATTCCAAGGTTCAAGCGATTGTTTGCTAATGAAATTGATGCGAAGAACATTAGATGGCATGCATAAGAGAGGAAATGCGATGGAAAGATTCGTCATCCCGCCGATTCTTTGCAATGGAAAAGAATTGATTCTTTGTATCCCGACTTTAGCAATGATCCAAGAAACCTTAGGCTTGCACTTGCTACAGACGGAATGAATCCTTTTGGTAGCTTGAGTAGTCAGCATAGTACATGGCCTGTTCTTCTGATAATTTACAACCTCTCTCCGTTGTTGTGCATGAAGCGGAAATATATGATGTTGTCTATGTTGATTTCCGGACCAAAACAACCAGGAAATGACATAGATGTTTATCTAAGTCCCTTAGTTGAAGACTTGTTAATTTTGTGGGAAGAAGGCGTGGATGCATATGATGGGTATCGGCGTGAAAATTTCAAGATGCGTGCCATGTTATTCTGTACCATAAATGACTTCCCAGCATATGGGAACTTAAGCGGATATAGCGTAAAGGGGCATCAAGCATGCCCTATATGCGGAGAACACACGTGTTATTATCAACTTACTCATGGAAGGAAGACAGTTTACCTTGGGTATCGGAGATTTCTTAGGCGTGATCACCCTTATCGTAGACTCAAAAAGCGTTTTAATGGAAAGGCGGAGCATGAAATCGCTCTTGAGCCTTTAAGCGGAGAGCAAGTTTATGACAAGGTTAAGGATATCGAAGTTGTCTTTGGGAAGGGTAAAAAAAAGACGAATGAGAAAAACATATGGAAGAAGAACTCGATCTTGAACATGCTTCCTTATTGGTATCTTCTTGATGTGAAACATTGTATTGATTTCATGCACGTCGAAAAGAATGTGGGTGAAAGTCTAACCGGCACGTTCCTTGACATGAAGGGCAAGACAAAGGATAACTTGAACTCTCGACTAGATTTGCTTGTCATGGGTATAAGACACGAGTTAGGTCCACAAGAAAGAGGTAAACGGACGTATTTGCCCCCAGCATGCTACACAATGTCAAAGAAAGAGAAAATGAGTTTCTGTGGTTGTTTATATGGCACCAAAGTGCCACAAGGCTATTCTTCAAAAGTCAAAAGCCTTGTTTCAATGCAAGATCTCAAATTAGTTGGCTTAAAGTCTCATGATTACCATGTGTTGATGCAACAATTACTACCAGTGGCTATTCGCGGCATTTTGCCTAAAGATGTGAGGCACACCGTCACTAGGTTATGCTTCTTCTTCAATGCTTTATGCAGCAAAGTCATTGATCCAGAGGAATTGGATGAGTTAGAGAATGAAGGTGTTGTTATCTTGTGCCAATTGGAGATGTATTTTCCTCCTTCATTTTTTGACATCATGGTTCACTTGGTTGTTCATCTAGTGAGGGAGATTAGGTTGTGTGGCCCTATTTATTTACGATGGATGTACCCTGTTGAGCGATACATGAAAATCTTGAAAGGGTACGTTAAGAATCTATATCGTCCTGAAGCATCCATTGTTCAAAAATACATTGCTGAGGAAAGTATTGAGTTTTGTTTAGACTACTTGGGAAAAGCAAAACCTATAGGGCTTCCGGAGGCTCGTCACGATGGAAGACATGACGGTGTTAGAACACAGGGTGTACATGTTAAGAGTATGAATCGGGAGGAAGTTCTAAAGGCACATTTCTACATCTTGAATAATAATGATGAAGTTCAACCTTACATAGTTACTCACAAAAGCATTATCAAGGATAGCAACCCGCGAATGAATGAAAGGTGGTTGTTGAAGGAGCATAATAAGACTTTCTTGAAGTGGTTTGAAGAACAAATTGGTAAAGACAATATTGTTTCTGATACATTAAAATGGCTAGCACGTGGGCCTAACTTTGATGTAATATGTTCGAGTGGATTTGATATCAACAATTATTCTTTCTATACAAAGTCCCTTGATGACAAGAGCACTGTTCAAAATAGTGGGGTTATGCTATTTGCTAATGTCATGCACTTCTCCAAAGTAAATGATAAAAATCCTATCATGGTATCCACGCCTTACTATGGAGTGATTGATGAGATTTGGGAAATTGACTACACCAAATTTAGTGTGCCTGTTTTCAAATGTCAATGGGTCAACACGAATGCCATACAGAAAGATGAGATGGGATTTACATTGG
This sequence comes from Crotalaria pallida, assembly GCA_037953625.1. NCBI lineage: Eukaryota > Viridiplantae > Streptophyta > Magnoliopsida > Fabales > Fabaceae > Crotalaria > Crotalaria pallida. The sequence continues at coordinate 88,407,454 of CM075656.1, forward strand.
TTGACTTAAACAGATTAGCTTTCACGGATGAGCCTTTCATAATGGCATTCCAAGCAATTCAAGTGTTTTATGTGACGGATCCTTCTAATGAGCAATTGTCAGTTGTTCTCCAAGGGAGAAGCGTGCCTAGTTGCGATGATCTTAATTCAACGCTTGATTCTCTTGAGATTCATCATTCGAGAATACCAACTTTCAATGAGGATTATGGAAATGAAATAGACACTATACATGCCACTCGGGATGATCATCATGAAGGAATTTGGGAGAACAATCCTATTCCTAAATGATTTAAGGTCTAACTAGTTTTTATTTTCTTTATGCTTATTTTGCTTCCTGTTTCTTTATGCTTAATTTGCTTCTTGTTTCTATGCTTATTTTGCTTCTTGTTTATTGTTTCTTTATGATTATTTTGCTTCTTCTCTACAGGCTCATGGATGATACTAATTCTGCCCCCACAAAAAAGGGTAGGGGCCCGACACGGTTGCCTGCATTGACCACCCCCCGTCTTAACGGTCAAAAGGTGGCAATTGAGTTTGATAGCAGTTGGGATGCCATCGGTCGAGAAGCTAGAAGGTTTAATAGTTATGTGGGTTTACAAGGACGCAGCAAAGTACTAATACTAATAGAAGATTGGGACCACGTACCGCAAGACACGAAGAACTACATTTGGGAATGTATAATGGTATAATCACTACGATTCTTTATGATTTTAATCGATATTTATTTCTATATATGTATATTTTGAATTATTTGACTAAACCGTTATCTTTGTTGTGTAATGTAGCTCACGTATGATGTTCCAAACAATGCAATTTTAAGAAAAAAATGCATTTCAAATGCTGGTGTTGCATGGAGAGCATTTAAGACAAAGCTCACAAACAAATACATTTTTGGAGAAAAGAGTCACATTTCACCTTGTGACAAATATAAATTTATTGCTCCGGATGTTTGGGCTAAATTTGTTGAAACTCGACATACACCTGAATTTTTGGTATGTTATTGTACTAACCATTATTATATGTTATTGATTATGATTGGTCTAAATTTTATTTATGTATTCATTTACTAATAAATAAACATTATGTATTCTTTTACTAATGGTAGGCAAAAAGAAAGAAGGGTCAAGAGCTTATAGCCCTGAATTTATACCCTCACGTAATGTCTCGAGGGGGATATAAATTGGCAACTGAGAGGGTCATGGAAGATAAGATGAAAAGAATCCGACTTGAAGCAGAAAAAGATCCTTCTATTAGTCCCGATACTCCCCCTTATCCACCACTACGCGGTGAGAAATGGAAGAAAGCTCGAATCCGAAAGACTGGAGAGTATGTAAATAAGGAAACAGAAGTTGTTGCTGGAAAGATTGTAAGTAAATAACTATATATTGTGTGTATGTGGATTGATATATGTATATATAATGTGTGTATGCTTGTGTTTACAAATTTTTTATTGTAGGATTCTTTAAGCCAAAGTAGTTCCCAATTAGAGCTTGTTGGGAAGAATGATGTCCTTACTGTTGCATTAGGGCGACCAGAGCATCCTGGTCGTGTTCGTACAACAGGAAAAGGTATTGGATTCCGTGAATATTGGGGCACATCATCATCACACCAATCTGCCTCTAGCATGAAAAAAATAGTTGAGGCTCAAGTGGAGGCTGAGGTTAAAGCTCGAATGGAGGCTATGAGAGAAGAAATGATGAGTCAACTCATGGGGCAAGTTAAACAAATGATGCAAGCAAACAACTTGAGTTTCGATCTTGTCCCTCCTACAGAAAAGGTAATTGAACCTAAAGTCTTGAGCACCAAAGGGAGTAATACTCCAATAATAGAGATACCAAATGATGCCGATGACTTTGGTCCCGATGATCTATACTATTTATATGTTGAGGAGCCTTCTGTCCGTGTTGCAGCAAAGGCAAAGGTTTATGAATCAACAACCATACACAACATGCCTATACCGGATAGATTTAAGAAAGTAGTGGTTGTGGAAGCGTTAGATGAGAACGCTAAAGTGCCTGAGGAGACTGAAGAAGTTAAAACAATAGGACAAGCCCTCAAGCAGTTCATATTGTGGCCAAGTCGACTCGTGACGCATATCTCAAATATGGTATATTATTAATTCATTCTTAATCATTCCTTTTATCTTTTTATTTTTTGATGTTTATGTATCTTTTATTCCTTTTATTATGTATATTGTATTGCTCTTTTCTTTAGGAAATTTTGGCCAACAAATCGGGTCCATCTCAACCATACTCGAAAAAGAAGTCACAGTTACCTCTAGATGATCCAGCTTTAGTACGTGCATTTGCATTGATGTATAAATTGAAAAAAACTGGATCAACTGTATATATATGTCTGAAACCTGAAGTCGTTGGTTTCGAAAATGAAATCCACACTTGGATTGACGCCAACATAATAGATTGGATGATTAAAGGTGAAGAGGTTGATATAGCAGCGATACAAGCATGGATCATGTAAGTTAATTACTATTATTTTAGTTAACTACACCATTTTAATACTCAAACTATTAATGCTAATTTACGATTTTATTTTATTTTAGGTATTTGCATCGCTTGTGTGTCGAAAAAGGAATAGATAAAGAGTATGGATTCATAGAACCTAACAAAAGTTGAGAATAAATGGAATGAGGTAATTGAATATCACCATGTATACTATACATATCATTTGTTTAATTTTATACTAATGATTTTCCGTTTTTATTATATTTCAGACATTTTCGCACAATCCGCCCGGTCCGCTAGCAAAAGATGTCATTGAAAATCTCCAGGAGCGTTGGGCATCCTTTATACTTGAACTAGCAGATAGCAATCAAGAGTTGTAAGGAGAATGATTCTGGCTAGAGTTTTTGTTAAGAGCCAAATTAGTGAAGAATCTGTGTTTACCTTAAGTTTTTTCTTGTTATTATATTAGTATTTTTTAAGTGTTTTATTGTATTGTCAGTATGCTTACACTGAAAATATATCTACCAATAAATTTATTTATTTGCATACTGTTTTCTTGTTTGTGTTTTATGTTATAGCTATAAAATAAAAAAAAAATGCAGGGTTGAACCATAGTTGAAATAAAAAAATAAAAAAAAAGGACTTTTTAACTCGGTGGACTTAAAGAACCGAGTTAGAAAATGTTTTTTTAACTCGGCCAAACTATCACCCGAGTTTAAAAATGCATAGTTGTATATAATTTTTTTTTTTAAAAAAGACTTTTTAACTCGATGGAAATAAAGAACCGAGTTAAAAAATGTTTTTTAACACGGCCAAAGTCGCCCCCGAGTTTAAAAATGCATAGTTGTAATTAAAAAAAAATGGAGATGACTTTTTAACTCGGTGGAATTTTAGAACCGAGTTAAAAAATGTTTTTAAACTCGGCCAAATTCTCCACCAAGTTTAAAAATGCATAGTTGTAATTAAAAAAAAAATAGAGAGGACTTTTTAACTCGGTGGAATTATAGAACCGAGTTAAAAATTTTTTTTTATTTAACTCGGTGTACAATACAACCATTTTTAACTCGGTTGAATGACCGAGTTTAAAAGTCTCATTTTTTAACATCAGCGCTTTCTACATCACAGCTGCAATCGAGTTTAAAAGTCCAAAACAACCGAGTTAAAAAGCATTTTTTTCTAGTAGTGTGGTGGAAGGGTGGGAATGGGAATGTAAGTAATGGATGAGTTTAGGTGAATGGTAAAATTAATATTTCACCATTACATAAAATACTTCACTCTTTTTTATATACATGGTGCATATATCTATCAAAACATGATCCCTTAGCTTGTGTCAAAGTCGAAACCATCAAACAGGAGTACAACAACAATCGAACACCTAGGTCATTATAGAATTTATGATACATGTAGAATGATTCACGATCACCCTTAGTGTGCTTTGTGTTGAAATGGGTCACCCATGGAGTACTACTAATTGTAATAACAACTGCTCGTGATTAAAAGTCAATTATGTCATCATATATGTTACGTTCAATGTTTTCAGACCCAGTTTGAACTACTGGCCCTTCTACATTTTGCTACTGTTACTAAAACACACTCCATCCCTTTGTTATTATCTGTACTTTTTTTAGATTTTTTTTTTCAATTTTAATTTTGTGATAAATGTTACTTTTCATATTTGATTTATACAATAGGTCTTGATTTACTTAGTAGCGGAAAAAAATTAATAGCTATAGAGAAAAAGTGTATAGTGAAAAAAAAAAACACAATTAATATATTGAAAATCTAAGAAAAAGATACATTTTATTTGAAATAAGACGGATAAATAAAAATGGAGAATACAAGAGTAATTCTTAATTTACAATTAAATTAAAATCCACAGTTATGCCCGAGAGCTCAAATTAAAGGTTTAAATGACACCCAGACAAAGAAAATAAAAATCCAATACTTCCTATGTAACCTCCAACATGAGAATAGCTACTTATAATGAGTTTTATATTTCTACGTAAGAATAGCTACTTATAATGAGCTCAAATAAATGAATGTTTTACGTGAAACAATAAATTTATAATTTTTTTTAATTTATTAGATACTTCATTTTTCATAAAAACACATTCACTTTTTGTGCTTATTATTATCATCATTCCTTAATTAATAAGAGTTAAAGGCGAAAAAAACCTTGTTATTTTTACATGATCTCATCAAACCTTAACTCAAGACCTCATAAATTAAACCTCAAAATACCAGACCCCTTTCTTTACCATTTGGATTGCTAATCCAGTTCTAAAAGCTTTGTTTGGTTGCACGAAAGAAAATGGGAAGAGAGAAAATGGGAAGAGAGATTATGGTGAGAAAATGGATAGATTTTGTGGTTGTTTGGTATGAGAGAAAATGTGAAAAAATAGGGAATGAAGAGAGAAAAGTTGAGTTTTCTTTCCTTTTGGTTGGAGAGAAAAGAGGGAAGAGAGAAAACAATAAATTTATCAAAAGACAACTAAACCCTTGTTTAACAAAATAGAAATAATTTTTTTCTTTCTATTTCATATGCATGTATATTTAAGAAAGCCAAAGATTTTTTTTTACTTCAATTTTTTTATCACATGATAAAAATTTTGAGTCCAAAATATTAAAAAAAAAAACATTTTTTTATCGAAAAAAAGCTTTATTTTTTTCCAATTAAAAAAATATATTTTTTAAATTTTTTTCAAGTAAAATGAATAAATGAAGGACAGATAGGTAATTTTACATTCCAAAACTCATTTTCCTCTCATTCTCTTGCCTATGAAGGAGAGAAAATTTTTTCTGGTAGAACCTACCTTATTTTCTCTCCTCCCTCAATTTCTCTCATGAACCAAATAAGGAGAAAAATTAAAACAAATAAATAACAAGAAAAGGCAGCAATGAAACCCTATCGCATCTGTTTACGTATGAAAATTAAGAAGTTTAACATATGATCCATTATATTATTTTTAAGGTCAGTACTAGAGTACTTAAAAACGGTTTATTGATATTTAGAGATATCCAACTAATAATCCAATATTACATATAAACATATGAAGCTGAAGGATGTAACTTGAATTCATAATAAACACGTTGCACATAATTTTTTCTTTAACTAAAAATTTCTAAGTCAAAATTCAAAATAAATTTAATTGATAAGCCCGGATTATTAATCATAATTAGGTCAAATCCAATAATCTCTTAGAAAGAGAGGGGAAAAAAAGGTAAGCCATAAGGTATAATTGTATAAATTTCCCTCAAAAAGACCACTTCAAAAAATGAGGACTGCTTTTTATCACATTGTTTCTTATAACACCCACTTGATTCTCGAACACTTTATACCGTTTAAGATTAGTTAATATATATGCATGGTAGACGACCAACCATAATCGTCTTGTTCTTGTATACCCATTGATTTAGGCATTTGCAAGCCTCATTTGAAATTAGCGTGAAGCATACTAGTACTACCTCTTAAAAGGTGGCATTGGCCTTTGTTTCCACTTACTTACTATAAGTTATGCCACTTATAAGTTATTAATAACGACAAATAAGTCAATTCGAGCTTTGGTCTGGCTGAGACGATTTAGCATGGCACTAAGAAGCAAATTTAGATGACCATGTGGGGGACGCCCTTTTAAAAAACAGATGGGAGAAAGGCGACGCAATTATATGATCGGATTTCAATTCCAATGAAGAATTTTGTTTTTTTATGGGAAGCTTTTCACTTGACAACGATGTAAATTAAAAAAATGTCTTCTTTTTTTTTTTTATAGGAAAAGAAATATATTAGAACCACTGCCCAAGCAGTAAGAGGTTTACCGCCCACTGAGAAAAGTTGTACAAATTACATAGAATTCAAAAGAAAATACCAACACCCTGGAAATCTAGACGTGGCACCTAGAGTGACTAGTGAGTAGCACCTGCAAATAACTAGTAACAGCACCAGCCAATAACAATAGAAAAAAACCAGTAAAAGCACCGGCCAACAACAATAGAAAACAGGAACAGAAAAACTGAATGGAAGGAACAGAGAATGATAGTTAACAATATGATGTTAAACTTTCCACCGGATTTGTAAGCCATTCGAACAGTGACATAGAGGGTTTTTTGCGTAAAAAAAAACGTCTTCTTAATTTTAATCTTATGAGTTGAAGATAAAATTTTAATAATGGATATGTTTTTTTTAAAATAAAAATTTTATATTTATTGAATTCATTATGTCTCATAAAACATAATCATTTATATCTGTTTATCCTCAATCTTAAAAGTTGAAAATAAGAAAACTTATTAAAAAAAATATAAAACAACGAATGTGGAAGTCAAAATTTGTCCCCTTTTTTTTAATGATATGTAGACTTGTAAATTAATCCAAGTGGGTTGGTCGAGATCTTAAGTATGAGACTCGACTCATAGTGAAGCAATAATATTTTGGGAGATGTCATACAGTTTACAACTTGCAACATTAGGTGAATTAATCTGGGTATGCAACGTTAACCCAGGATACCACTTAAAATTAAAGATAAAAAAATAGATTTATAAAGTAACCTATAAACCAGTTTACATAAAAAAAAAAGTAAAATAACTTTTCATAACATATGTCACTTTCTTTATAACATAGACTGATTAATAATTTAATTTTGTAAGTCTTATACATCATTTTTTTTCTTTAAATATATTAAATAATAAATAAATAATTCATTTTTTCAATAAGATTTGCATGGATATATGATTCCATTTAACATTAGTCGTCATTAGATTTTATTAAAAATTTTAGTAAGAGTTTCATTGTTTTTCCGACACGTAGTGTGACGGAATTTTTCTTCCACTAAGGAGGGCTAGCACAAGTAATAATTGAAGCTCTTAAGCTCTTGTTATTTAAGCAAATGATTAAGGATTTATTTTGTGATTTTTATGAATATAAGAGATGTTGCTAAAAAATTATTTTGAATGATTGATTAGTATCCGAAATGATTAATTACGCGGATCATGTGGGTGAATAAAAAATTAAACATTCTTGCTGGGTTTTATCAGAAATAGACAAAACGTCATTTATGAAATAAAGTAGTTGATCACATGAATCCAAAATACGGATATCAGCTGAGGAAAATGTTGAGATCCACTCATCTACTAGTTGAAAAAATGCTTATACATAAAAAGTTGGAAAAATTATTAGGTGGGTCATAGTTTCAATTGCATTATCATCATTTATTATTTATTTAATACTTTTAATAGTAAAATGTTATGGTACTAATTTATGTTATACCAATACGGATATCGCATCAGATACGAGTATAGTACCGCGTATCGAATACAATATTTTCTAAAAAATTTGGGTACGAATACGACAATATAAATTCTAATTTATAATTTTTTTTAGGTAAGGAATTCTAATTTATAAATAAATAGATATAACTAAATAAGGTGTAAATAAATTATTTTGGCATTGAAATAACACATGAGAATTGTAAAATTAGAGGTTGATGCTCAAAATAAATCAAGATATAAGGCCGAAAGATTGATTATAACATTAAAATATAAATTCTAGGGCAAAACTTATATTATTAGTACGATCAACACAAAAAATATACTTTAACATGCCAGTTACAGGTATTTAGGAGTACGGTACGATACCCAAGATATATACAGTACGGATACGTTACAAGTTTAGGAGTACCCATGTTTTAGAGGTACTAATAAAGGTTAAAAATTAGAGTAGATTGGGACAATTACTGTATCAGAATACCTTGGGGGCAGATAGTCCTAGTAATGTACGCAAAAATTAACAAGACAAAAAAATTTGATTACATATCTAATATTCTGTCGGCAAGTGTACTCAATTGCAAAATAACAGGATAAGACAAAGGTTGAGTGCGAATCTCATATATATATATATATATATATATATATATGTTTGCTAATATAAGTAAGATTATTTTTATGAAAGATCATATTAGCAAGGTATATCTAAATATTTGGACAAAAATACTTTTTTAAAGTTTTATCATAACATGTTTGTTACTAAGGTTATTATATTAATAACTTGGCTTTTATGTTAAAAATAAATAAATTAAAAGTAAATTCACTCTCCTTCTTTTCACTCTTCTTCCCTGACTCCAATCCTTTCCTCCTAACATGGCATTCAAATACTTACCCATTCGAATAATGTTGTTCATTGCTAGTATTCTTGTGGAGGGCATCTCAGCAGATTGTGATGCATCTCAGCTGCCACCTCTTAAGGATAAATGTCTACAGTTCGTAAAAATAGATGGGCCAAAGGTATCTCCGTCCCAAAATTGCTGTGATGTCTTGAAACCCATCGATACTCCTTTGTGCATGATTCTATACGTTATAATGAGTGGCCAGCCATATCTCTTTTTTCTCTTGGACAGAATTTTATCATATAATATTATTTATCAGTGTGTTGTGCATTTGGGATTGCATTTTTACAATTCTCTTTTTAAATTATGGCACCTCACTAAAAAAAACTCGGTTTTATTGTGGATGTTAAAATTTATTATTTACATACCTCTGGCAAATGAATGATACAGCACAGAAAGGTAAAGAAAATGACTAAAGTGACATTTTAGTCCCTCACTTTGTAAGATTTTTCACTTTAGTCCCTCACTTTTTAATAATTTCTCTTTAGTCCTTCACTTTGAAAAAAGCTACTCACATTAGTCCTTGACAACTTTCTCTGTTTGGAGACGTTAACGTCTTACGCACATAGCCGTTAAATAACATATACACACGTGGCCGTTAACATCTCACATATGATACTGAATTCAAAAGATAAAAATTGGAGAAAGAAGAGGTTAAAGTAGTAAGGCCGCTGAAGAGGCAGATGCAGAAACTAAAGCAGCTACAGATAAGAGAGCTACTGAAACTGTGACAGCTGCAGAAAATACAACAGATGATGAATCAGTGGTAGCAACACAACAACTTCACGTCGTATAGGTTATTTAAGGGCCACGTGTGTTAGATGTCAAGGTCTATGAACGGAGAAAGTTGTCAGGGACCAACGTGGGTAGCTTTTTTCAAAGTGAGGGACTAAAGAAGAATTATTGAAAAATCAGGGGCTAAAGTGAAAGTTCATTATAAAGTGACGGACTAAAGTGACAGTTTAGTCTAAAGAAAATGGTAGAAACAAAAGAGAATGAATAAGGAAAATGGCAGAGACAAAAGACTGAAAGAGAGTGAAAAAGGGAAAATGGCGTAGAAGTAGGAAAAGAGGGAGAGAGAATGGAGGGATGAAGGGTGGTGGGCGGGTGGGGTCAGATAAGAGGAGAGAGAAAATTATTTTTTCAAATTACCAAAATATCCTAAATTTAGAATTGTGTAAAGAAAGTAAATTTTGGGTTTTTTGTCCAAATATTTGGGTATAACTTGCTAACATGATCCTTCACAAAATGACATTACTCGTGTTAGTATATATATATATATATATATATATATATGTATGTATATATGTATGGGTTTTGCTAAGCATTTGTTAAGGTTGTTAGAAGTAATAAAACAATCATGGGTTGACATCAATTATTTTCTCGAAAATCTTAAAAAAATTCATTTTTCTATAACAAAATACTACTTTTGGCTTCTTAATTAGGATAGGGCACTTGTTAACATTTTCTCATATATATATATATATAAAGAACAATTATCACTTTTTCAAGTACCAGTACATTCATAGTTGGGGTTTTAGAAAATCCTTGTTGGACGGGTAGGATACCTCTCAATCTCTCATGTTCGCCCAATTGTGTTGTATGAATACGGGTATAAGACACAATATTTTCTTAAAAATTAAAATATAAAGACTTTTTTATATATATTTATTTTTAATATGATTATATATAAAATTTAAAAATAAAAAATTGTAAAAATTAAAAAAAAACAACAAATCGAAATTCATAGAAATTACTCATAATTTCATAGAAACCACACAATTTGTAATGTTTATACTTTGCAAAAACTAATAATCAATCAAAAACATCCAAACTAGTTTAAGCATTTTATCGAACACTTAGTTTGCAAAAAAAATCAAAATAACATATGAGTATCAAACCACTTTCATTGCTCTAAATTAAGATAATATTCACTATTTCATCACAACAAAGATAAAGAAAACAGTGAATATTTGATAGAACATGAAAAACAGAAGTAATAGTTAGTGAGAGAACATAAGAGAGAGAAAGAGACAGTTTTGAGGGAGACACCGAATTGATAAAGCAGGGGAAGCATAATGAGAGGCATCGCGAGGGGCAAGCAATGCGAGGGGCGGAGGGGGTCAAGCCAGCGAGAGGAGAAGAATATTCAAGACTTGAGAATGTTTTCTAGGGTTAGAATGAGAGAGGATGAGAAGATGATTGAAAAAAAAGTGACTTCCCCTTATCCTTGTGAACAAAACACATCCTTTGGGGGAAAAAACTTATGTTTAGCCGTACCCACCAGCCCTACTCATTCGAGTACTCGGTCGTATCCATTCAAGTACCCACTTTTTTTAAATTTTTTATTTGTTTGGGTACCCGAGTCGTACTCGTACTCGGTACGCGTATGACAGCCATATTGGAGTACCCATACTTTAGAGTTGCCTAGGCATGGCAACTAACAGGTTGGGCTTGGGGCGAGTTTCGCCCATACCAATCCCGCACCCATTATGAGCGGAGCGGATTCGGGTGCGGGTTTAAGGAGAGTGGATATGAAAAAATGAAATTCAAACTCATCCTCGTCAGGTTTGGGGAAACCCATCCGATTATTTTTATTTATTTTTAAAATTATCTTTTATTGTATTAAACAAAAACCATATATAAGATACATCATAATTCAAATAATATATAATAATAAAAGCCAATTTTTTTTTAAAAAAAAATTTAAAAACTTGAGAATTAAATCATGGTTTTAATCAAATATGTTATTTTGGCTTCACTACTTAACTATTATTGTAATGAAAATTATTTAATTTTTATATCAAGACAGGTTTGAGAGCAAAGTCAAGACAGGTACTTCGTACTTACAATTCCACACCAGCCCCCCACCCATATTTTTAAAGCGGATTTCAATTTCAGGTTTTCCCAAACTCAATGAGAACATATTTTCCCACCAAAATTGGATCGGTTTCGAGCGGGCGCCCACGGGTGTAGGTTTTATTGTCATCCATGTGTTCTCCATTTAATTTAATTTTCTTTTTCTCTTATAAAAAACTAAAATTTGTTGGAATGAAGAGTTGCAATTATAATAAAAATAGTAAGTTGTAAGGAAATGGGCAAATTAAAGTAGGTGATTCGGTCTTTTTTTAGCAGGTAATTCGGTCTTTAACTATATAAGCTGAAACCAACGTGGGGTTGGTCAAGTAGTAGCTCACTTGATCCCTTAACCAATTGGTCTCGAGTTCGAGCCTTGGGTATGAAGGTATGGAGCAACCCTCGCTCTGGGAGACCCTTACCGCTTAGTGCGAGCTCAGTTGGATCGAACTGGATGAGTCAAATTCTGGGTAAATCAGATCCGACGAGTACTGTAACGACCGGAGTCGTCACGGGAATTATGTTATGCCAAATGCATATTATTAATGTATTTTAAAGAAATGATATTGATGTTCTTATGATGGTACATAAAAATAGGAAATAATTTAAACCAAATACTTTCATGAAACTGCGTCATTCTATTTCACATAGAAAGTTTGATTTAATATACATCATTTCACATTGTTTCAGTCAAAAGGTACTGTATCATAACTCTGAGTTACTAAACTCAGTCAGTGCACATATACATATACATATATATATATGATAAGGTGTAACCCAGAGCAGTCCACAAAACTCTATAATATGATAGGAAGTCGCATAACATTCATCTTAATCAGGGAAAAGATGAATGATAAAGATCATAGGAATTCTGGTCCTGAGGGGACGCATATGCGGGAGAGGATTGAGACGGCGGATAGTAACTTCCACCACTCCCTCAAGGACTACACTATGTCCCCTCCGGTGCCAATCTCCCTCAGGGAGAAACCTCATCTCGATGCATATAGGGTTCTGAGCCATGACCTACAAACAATTAGGGCAAAGGGAGTAAGACAGTGTCATTCACGTACAAATGAATAATTAAATGAACTAGGAATAAACAAACACAATTAGTCAAGTAGCAATTAAAGTCACGTAAGCAAGTAAGCAAACTCAAATAATCCATCGACAATTAATAAACAATAAATATCAAGCAATAATGTATGTTTCTAATGCATGTGCAATGCAATGGGATGCAATGTTCAATGAAATCTCCTCTGTGATATTCTACGAATATCGTGCACTTGGAAATTCACGTTTATCGATAACGTCCTCAACGATTCAATTTACGTTTTATCGAAAACGTTCAAACGATCCAATTTACGTTTTAACGAAAACGTTCAAACGCTCCACGTACGTTTGACGACAACGTACCAACGATTCACACTAAATAGGAAAAGCAATTTGGAGTAAACGTCTTTCCACCAAGTATACAATTACAACCCATGTGTAAATTATACTAAAGACCGTCCTCCGCAATCACGAAATACTCCGAGAGATCGATAGAATAAAATTATAGTCATTGTAAAATTATCCCGAGTCGAGTCTGCAGAACCCACTCATCATAGGACTATTTTACCTATAATTAATTCCCACGGTTATTTGACGTATCACCGTCATAAACCTAATCTCCGCGTATTCTCATACCGATTTAATTAAATCGAATGTGTCTTTTCCTATTATCTTATCTTAGCTCCATAACACCATGCATGATTTCAATCACAACCAAGTTATTAGGATTGAATTCAAATTATTTAATTGGCATTGAATTGATGTTAAAAAGGAATTGACATCCAAACATTCTTTTAAATAATAAAAAAATTGTTTTTATTTTAAAAGAATTAATTAAAAATATTAGGGAAATATTGGATTAAAGAAAAAATACATTTTTCAGGTTCTGAACAGTGTCTAACCGGTTAGGAAGTCGTGTAACCGGTTATTCACATTCAAATTTCCCTCTTTTCCAATTTTTACAGTAACTAACCGGTTAGTAGTTTCAATAACCGGTTAGTCACTGCAACATCACTGCAGAAATGTCACTTTTTAACACCAATTCAGAAACCTTTCATTTTCAATCCTTATCAATCATTCACAGAACATATATGGACATATTTAAACATGTTCAAATCAATTATACACATCAATTTCATGAGATTCATATATAATTCCTCAAGTATGCATAAAACCACATATTTAGCACTTAATATGTCAAAATCAATTTCAGAGCTTCTCAAGTCAAATTTATAGTTCCTTTAGCTCGTATTCAGTTAATATGACATGCTTGAATGAGTTTTATGTCCTATTTTGGCCTCCAAGCCAACGTCCCAATTCAAAACCTATGGCCCTTGAGCTTGTAAAGCTCCTTTACATTCCAAGCCATTTAATAATCATTCTAGCAAATGAATATCTTCTCCCTTACCTATTGAAGCTTTTGAGACTGATTGGAAAGCAAAGGAAAAGGTTCAACACAATTTTGAGGCAAGACCCACCTCAGCTGCAACTCTGTTTTCAGTTTCAACAGGGGGTATTGATCAGAGATTTTCAACAAGAAAAAGCTAAATAAATTCGTGAGTAAAGATTGGAATTCAAACTAGGATACATGAACTTGAGATTGAAACAAATTCGAGACTCAAAGGTAACTGGAGCTTACCAAACGAAATCAAGAAAGAGAGCTCCAAGAATAGATTCGTGCTCTGTTTTTCCAGCAACACAGAGTCAAATTGCAGAGCTTATAACTTTCTCTACGGTTTATCAAATCAAGTGGGGTTTGTTTCTAATTCAAGAAGGTTCAGAGAGCTTCGTTTTGATATAAGGTTTGTGTGTGTTGATGCTTCAGAGAAAGAGAACGAACTCAAAGACAGTCACACCAGAAAAATGGAGTCTGAACTTGGGTTTATGAGATATTAAGAGTGATTTGTGTGGCTTTAGAATGGGTTAAGTCACCAAATCTCATAACCACTCATTCCTATCAGAGAAAAGACGTGTTTTCAGGCCAAGGTGGCTGATTTTTAAGCCAAAGACGTGTTCCTCTTCCCAATTCGAGTTCCAAACCGACTTACTCTGGTTCTGCTGAGAGCACTAACCGGTTACTCATCTCACTAACCGGTTAGTGAGACACAAAAATCACAAAATATTATATTTTATACTATTTTCTTTTCTCTTATCAAATACTTATTAAATACTTCTTTTATTTTCATAAAATGAAATATTTTAATTAATGAAATAATTTACTTTAATTATTTCTTAATTTATTTTTAAAGCATAATTATATTCTAATCATCATAATTATATTATAATCACATTATAATTTTTTATAATAATTAACGTAATTACATATAATTATAATTTCTAATCAGGGATTAATTTTTGGGGTGTTACAAGTACCAATTGGTTTGAAAAAAAAAAACTATATAAGCTGAATGAGTGAGCTTCTTTTTTGTTCTTAATTTCTTCTAAGTTTTTTTTTTACCAATGATACGCTAAAAATTAATTTATTTTAAAATGCATAGACTATCGAACTAAATTTATTTTTATTAACTATAATTTTTTCATAAAATAATGACAAAAATTGAACCCTTGATTTCGTGCCTAAAAAAAACTAAACCATCTACAAACTGTAATGATCTTGTTAATTTGTTTTTAATTAGTATTTCATCCTAATATTTAAATAGGGGTTTGATCCTGCTGTAAATATGAAAAAGACTTTGTTGATAAAGGTAAAATCTATTCCGGTAATCTCTACGCATCGAAAAGGTGATTAGTATTCGATTATCAATTGAAAGATACCCTTGACGCGGAAAAAAAAAATGCTCATCCCTTTACTTTCATACCAAATAAATGAAAAACCATCGCATTTTATTTTTTCCATCTTTCTTTCCTTTCATTTTTTTTCCCGCTTGTTTTATTTTCCAAACTAAACAATGCATTAAAATTGGCGGAAATGGGACAAAAAATTTACCGACAATTGAGTTAGGAGAAGGGCTAACTATGGCAATTACTTTTAAAAGAAAAGTCTAGAAACAAAAGTGAATCTTCACCAGATTTTATGCTTGATAAAATGGACACTTTATCAATGATGGCGATTTGATTAAAATAGTGGCTAGATCCGGTTCCATGGATATACTCCCTCCGTATGAAACTAAAGTTGAAATATTAAATAAAAATTTAAAAATTGTAAATTTTGAATTATAATTAGTTAATCAATGTAAAGTGTCCTAAATTTATTATTTGACAATTAATTGACTCATTAGATAAATTATTAAATGTATTTCTTTAATTTTTATAATTTTTACCATCTTTATAAAATAGAGAAAATGTACATGGAGACTAATGCTAATGAGATTTGACCGAGACTTTTTCTTTTTGAACCTCACTCTTTACTCATTGGTTCCCACTGCCTGAAACAAGTTGGAAAATTCTTTCTGCTTGAAACAAGGCGGAAACAAAATAAAACATTTTTCACCTTACCAAAGTCGTAAATAAAATAAAGTATTCCGCCTCTCATCAGACGGAAAACATGAAAAATTTGTTATGATACCAAAATTGTCCATCCATTCATTCAGGTACAAAACAATAAAAAGAAGGGAGGTAGAGGGTTTGCGGAGGGGCATTCTGGGATTTCAACACTTTCATTGTTCCGCTTTTTAAAAGTCGGAAGTATTTCCGCTTTTAAATAGTTGGTAATTTTTCCGCCTTATGCAAATCGGTAGTAATGAGTGGGGGCCAAAAAATTTATCCGACTTGTTTCAGGTGGTGGGGGCCAATGACTAAAGTGTAGGGTTCAAAAAGAAAAAGTCTTTGACCGATGGGTGTATATAAGAGATACATGAAATCTATTGGTGGGTCCAAATACTAAATTCATTCATTGTGAATTCTTTTTATTAAATCGATCTTTGCTTTGGTGAACAATTATAGATTTGTTTAAGTTTTTAGTATTTGAATTTAGGTGTTTATTATTTGGGATTGGTTTTTGCATTTTTTATGTTTTAGATTCGTGAATTTTGCTCAAGTATTTGAAAATGATTTATTGACCACTTAAGTGATGATGTGACTAACAACATGACATATACGTTACATTTGTCACATGATGTCACATGAATTTTTTTAATTAAAAAATTTTGAAGTTATTAAAATTAGTTATAAATTGTTTTTTTTAATCCAACATTCTAATTATTTTCAAAATAATTATTTTTTTAATAAAAATAACCATGTGATGCCACGTGATGCCATATAGCACGTCACTTCTCAATGTTGTGAAAATGATGTGTCATGTCGTCGACCATATCATCACTTAAATAAGAGTATGATAATTTTCAAATGTTTAAGCAAAGTTCGGTGAACCAAAACATAAAAAAGAAATTCAAGATCAAATTTAAAAGAGCACATGAGTTTATGGTTTAAAAATTAAATACTTCCTCCGTCTCTAAATATATGACCCCTTTGAAAGATTTCACGTTCATTAAGAAAGTGAAGTAATTTAGTTAGTTGTATTAGAAATGTGAAGTTTTGAGATTTATTTTCAAAATTACCCCTATTAATATTATTGGGAATTTAAAAAGTGGTAAATAAATAGGGGCGTTTGTGGAAAAAAGTAATTAATGATCATTGAAAATTGGTAAAGGATCTTATAAATAAGGACAAAATAAAAGTGTCAAAAAAATATTATATTTGGGGACGGAGGGAGTATAAGATACTTTAAAAATTTAAAAATATCTTATACTAATATATAAGTTGGTTCAAGTGGTGCAATCCTGCCAACTTGAGAACTTGAGAATGGGGTCTGAGATTAAGAAGTCTCGGATTTGATTCCCGGTTAACACATCCGTTGTGAAATGCATATGAACACGACCTCGTGCAGAATTAATATCAAGGATTCCTTGGTATTAAAAGTGCTCTTGGGAATACCTTTGATATTAAAAGTGCTCTTGGAAATACCTGTGATACTGATGAAAGACTAAAGAGTACAAACAATTTTTTTTTTTAATTGTCTTAATTATATACACCTCAGTCTCCGGCATATCTATATAAGATACTTTTAAAAACAAATTGAAAATACATAGTTTTTTTTACAAGAGATAGAAAAAATATGTAATTATTTATCTTCGTTTTTTTTCTCCACCAACAGAAAATAAATTTCTTTAAGTTGGGTTGAATCATTATAAACGATAAAAGTTTTCCTAACAAATATTAAATCAAATCAACGAGAGTTAGCTCCACTGGCATTTGGAATCAACTGAAATTTTAGGAATGAGATATTGACGCTAGTAGTTCCGGGTTTGATTCATTGAAAAAACATCCTACTGAGAAAAGTATACTCGTGATCTCGAAGCAGATTAGTCTCAAAAACCCAATTAATGATTATGGATTGCTGAAAATACTGTGGACTTTAAAAAAACATAGAAAAAAACAAATATTAACTAACAAACATACAGAAATTTAACTTAAACAAACATGTTAACCACATGATTCTAAAAATTTGAAGGTTGGATGTTTTATTCTATAATCATGTTTAATAGAAAAAACTTAATCATGTTTTTTTTCTTGAATTTTAGGGTTGTTATGTCACGAGTAATTGTTTTTTCTCAATGTCTAACCCAAAAATTATTTATGAGTTTGTCATATATTCTTATTATCAATTTCGATCAAATTTTGCTAACACGTCACATAGGAATTATAGTCAAACACACGATTTTTTTTAAACTCCTACGAATCCAAATTTTTTTTAAAAAAATTAATATTGTAATATTTTTAGTTTAAAAAAAAAAACCTCCTGCATTTGATTTATGATTCGCTTTACTCCTTCCTCCACGAACCCTCCCCCGCCACTTTTTATTTATTTACTAGTATTTATATCCGTGTGATGCACGTGGTGTAGTTTTTGGGTGAGGTAATTCTTAGATAGACATTTTCACTAAGTTTTATTTATATCAATCAAAAGCAAAAATATTTAATTTTTTTATGCACAAAGCATAAATATTTATATGTAACTATTTAATATATTTGTCACAATCACTTCATGAAAAAAAAAATTGTTATATCCAGTAAAATTTTTGCGCGAGTAACAATGGTAGTAGTGTTTTCCCATATATTGCATAATTGAAGATGCTAGCCAAAAGAACCTGCAAGAAAGAATAAATATAGGTTTGGTTCGTTTGGTGTAGGCCCTAACTGAAATCTTGGGATTGAGACATGGTTGCTAATAGCTTCGATTCCCACTAAAAACATGCCTCTGGGAGAGCCAGCCACGCAGTTTGCTCTGGATTAGTCTCAAGGACATCTTGGTATTAATGATATTTTTGGGGATACCGATGATTCCGCAAAGAATACTGAAAAAATATAAAACTTGATAAAAAAAACTGACATAGAAACCGAAGAGAATAAAAAGAACAAGATAAGGTTAATTAAGTTTTTAGTCTCTAAAAGTATTGAGTTTTGGTTTTAATCCATTTTTGTAGTAGTGTTGTTAGTTCTTAAAAATTATTCAAGCTTAACAAGAGCTCCTTGCTGCTGACTGCTGAGTGGTAACATGCTCTAATAACTTCCATCTCCACAGCGCGGGTGCTCGCAGAGAAAAGACAATCAACTTATTAACTAAATAATTTAAAGAAAAACACCAAAGTTATCATGAGACAACATTTGTTATTTTTTTTTATTTTTATTTTTGTCTATCCGGTTCTCCAAATACTATCCAGGTACATCCGGATCCGACCCAGGTCGCGTGCCTGGCTACGACAGGTGAATCTCCCAACATGAATTTTCTGCATCCACAAGAAATTGTTATTACACACAAAGTTTGTCCATAAATTTTACTAATTAATCAATCAATTTAAATATCCAATAGTCTATAAGAAATAATAAAAAATAACGTTTTTTCACCAATATGAATAACATGCAATCCTAATTATAATTATAATTATAATAACAAATAATAATAATATTTTTTTTTACTTTCTCTCATTTTAATAATAATAATAATAATAATAATAATAATAATGATAATAAATCATAATAATAAATTGCCAACTGAGGTTGACATAGTTGGTGTGAGACTATGTCATTAAGTAAGTGGTTAGGGGTTCGATCCCCAATTCCTACGAATGTAAATAATTTTAGTTGGGACGATTACTATCGAAAGGGTCAATTAGTACCCGAAAGATTAGTCACCGTGCTTGTGCCTGTGGATACCTGAGAAAAACAATTAATAAAGATCAATAATAATAAGAAATAAATATAAATATATGTTTTTTCAAATATGAAAGGTTTTATTAAATCATGATAATTTGAATTACATTGTATTCAATTTTTTTCTTATATTTAACAATTTTATGCAGAAATCATTATCTAACTTCAATTATTTTAATATTAACTTTTATTTAATTTTAAATATTAAATATTATAAAATAAAAATGATAATATATGTTAAAATCTGATATTAAAATTGGATGCCCTTTTCAAGAAAAAAAAAATAATAAACAAACAGATGCAAGTGCAAGAGTGAAAACTGGAAGAAAAGGAAGAAAAGAAAAACAGGACAATAATAGGATAAAGAAACAGATGCGTAGGAGTGGTAGAAGAAGAAGAAGCAAGGCAGAAGGAGAGTCAGGGTAAGAGAAGCACGTGACGTGACGTGACGTGACGTGGCATTCAAACAGCTCCGAGCAACACCCGCTTGGGGCAATCTCAATTTGTACGGTAGGAGGAGAAAAGATTACTAATTTCTTCTTCATATTTCTATTTTAAAAATCCAACCTTTTGTTTGTTTTCTTCAAAAATTTTAATTTCAATACATGAGCTTAATTGTTTTTGAATTTACTTTCCATTTTTTTTTAAATTTAATTTTATTTTGTGCCCGTGTCTGTTTTTCTCATTGTCTGAAATGGGGGTTAGGGTTGAATGAGGATTTTTGCATAAATGGGTGTGGATCTATGAGAGAGCTAAGTATGAGTTCATTGATTTTGAGGATAATTATGTAAATTTAGGGATAATGGCTAACTTTTTTAAGAGACCCATAAGTGTGCTAGGAACTGGAAGTGTAGTGTTTTTGGGTGTTCTTTATTAGGGTTATTGTTATTATGAGTTTGCTCTTTTTTAGGCCCTTATAGTCTTCTGTCATAATTGTTCAGTTTATATTATGCGACAATTAAGTCCTCCAAAGAGGAGTGTCACTACTCACTAGTTGTGTCATTAAAAGATTTCTGTTACCCAACAAGTCTTTGAAAGTTTTAAAACGCCGCCACATTTAAGTATCTGAAAGATTTAAGTGCCATCAGTTAAGTCTTGAGAGGACCAATGTGAAGATGTTTTAAAACTTTCAGAGACTTATATTCGGTGACATAAATCTTCAAGGACCAAGTTGATGTCACTCTTATCTACGGAGGACTAAATTGATGGTTTACTCTCTAGTTTATTTTGTAGCGATTGGTAGACATGTCATAACTGGTGTAACAGGAAATATGAGTTCTGCTTATGTGTTTGGTGTACTCTATAAACAGCTAAGAAATCAGAACAAAACGTTTTGTTCCATCCAACACTACATTTATACAGATTTCACACTAAGGTAGTGTTGGATGGAACCAGATGAAAATGGAAAAGCTGTTTGATCATACTAGACTTTGCTTTATCTCTTTTGGTCCTCAAGTTATACGATACTCTTTGTAATGCATAAGAGAAAAGGTGTTTCATGCTTTACATTACATGCTCTTTGTGTTGCTTGCTTTTGCAGTAAAGGGGTTCCATGCACCTGTTAATAACCTTTTTGTTCTGATATCGTATTTAACCTGATATCTTTCTCATTTGCTTGTCTTGAAGGTTTGAACATTGGCAAACGAATCCTGCTATTATTACCGAGTGCATAATGTCAGAAGGAACCAGTCTGGTGCTTGAATCATCTGAAAATGGCACAGATTTGTCTCCGGATGACATTGGCACCATTGAGGAACTACCAGAGGAAACAATTTTGTCAAGACAAACTTCTGTCAACCTTGTTCCTTTTATTGGTCAAAGATTTGTTTCTCAAGAAGCTGCTTATGAATTTTATTGCAGTTTTGCCAAACAATGTGGCTTTTCCATTAGACGACACCGCACTCGTGGGAAAGATGGCGTTGGCAGGGGAGTTACAAGGAGGGACTTTACTTGCCATCGGGGTGGATATCCCCAGATTAAGCCTTCTGATGATGCGAAGATGCAAAGGAACCGCAAATCATCTCGCTGTGGTTGCCAAGCATATTTGCGTATTGTGAAAAGGGCAGATTTTGATGTCCCTGAATGGCGTGTTACTGGTTTTAGCAACATCCACAACCATGAGTTGCTAAAAGCCAACGAGGTTCATCTTCTTCCAGCATACTGTACAATATCCCCCGATGACAAGAGTCGGATATGCATGTTTGCTAAAGCTGGAATGTCAGTGAGACAAATGTTAAGACTGATGGAGCTAGAGAAAGGCATCAAACTTGGTTGTCTTCCTTTTACAGAGATAGATGTGAGAAACTTGTTGCAGTCTTTCAGAAATGTTGATAGAGATAATGATGCTATTGATCTTATAGCTATGTGCAAACGATTAAAAGATGAAAATCACAACTTCAAGTATGAATTCAAGATTGATAGTAATAACAGGCTTGAGCATATTGCATGGTCCTACAGCTCGTCCATTCAATCATATGAAGCATTTGGAGATGCTGTGGTTTTTGATACAATACACAGAGTAGATGCCTATGACATGCTGTTGGGAATATGGCTTGGAATAGACAATAATGGGACGACTTGTTTCTTTAGTTGTGCACTTCTACGGGATGAAAATCTGCAGTCTTTTTCATGGGCTCTAAAGGTAAGAACCTTATGAGACTGTCTCTTGTTAACTATCAACATCTTGTATTTGTTTTCTTGGCAAATCTGTATTTTTCCTAGCTTTAGAAGTTCTTTTGTAAAATATAAAGCCAATGGTATTTGTTCCTTTTATTTCAACATCTATTGTTACTTTTTCTGCGAGAGCACATAATAAATATTAACACAGCAATAATTTGTATGGTATTTTTCCTCTTAATGTGTGTGATCCCTTGCTTGAGTGGTTCTTACTTAGATATGCGTTTTTTTCCTGACAGAAATAATGACCACATGCAATCCATTTACTGATGCTTTTGTGCCAATCTTTATGCAGCAAAGTTCCTTAACATGATGTTTATGATATCAGATTAATTTGCGGGTGGTCTTTTTTTTTTTTTTTTTAATTTTTTTTCCTAATTGACATTTATGCAGGCTTTCTTGGGCTTCATGAAAGGAAAGGCTCCACAAACAATATTAACTGATCATAACATGTGGCTGAAAGAAGCTATTGCTGTTGAAATGCCTGAAACTAAACATGCCTTTTGTATATGGCATATTCTTTCTAAGTTCTCTGACTGGTTTTCTGTACTTCTCGAAACACGATATGATGAGTGGAAAGCTGAGTTCCATCGGCTCTACAATTTGGAAGCGGTGGAAGATTTTGATGAAGGTTGGAGGCAAATGGTTGATAAATATGGACTCCACACAAATAAGCATATTATTAGCCTATATTCGTTAAGGACATTTTGGGCTTTGCCATTCTTGAGGCGTTACTTCTTTGCGGGATTGACCAACACATCTCAGTTCGAGTCCATTAACTCTTTCATCCAACGGTTCTTGAGTGCCCAAACTCAACTAGACCGCCTTGTAGAACAAGTATGTAATATATTTTTTTTCCTTTTGTTTTTATTTGTTGACATGCTATGCCATTTTGATTTTGATTTTTTTATTTTTTTTGCAGGTGGCTGATATTATTGATTTTAATGACAGGGCTGGAGCAAAGCAAAAGATGCAACGGAAACTGCAGAAAGTGAGCCTCAAAACAGGTTCACCTATAGAATCACATGCTGCCACTGTACTTACTCCTTATGCCTTAAGTAAACTTCAGGATGAGCTAGTTTTGGCTCCACAATATGCATCGTTTCTGGTAGATGAAGGTTATTACCAGGTCAGACACCACACTCAGATGGATGGAGGGTGCAAAGTATTTTGGGTTCCTTGTCAAGAACACATCAGCTGCAGCTGCCATCTGTTTGAGTTTTCTGGCATCTTATGTAGACATGTGCTGCGTGTCATGTCAATTAATAACTGTTTTCACATACCTGACCAATATCTTCCTGCCCGTTGGCGAGGCAGCAATTTATCTTCCATTAACCACTTTCGGGGTACAAATACCAGGGATCAACCTGAAAGGATACAGTATTTGGAATCCATGGTTTCAACGCTTATAATGGAATCCATGGAAACAGATGAGCGTCTCGATGTTGCTTGTGAGCAAGTTTCCATGGCGCTATCACGTATCAAAACCCTTCCAAGACCAACACATGGGGTAAATGACATGGCATATAGTTATCCATCAGATTCATTGATCCTGCCAGAGGTTGAAGATACTGATGGAATGATTCACGGTTTTACAATTGGAAATCCACATGATTCTATCGCATCGGGAAAACTAAAGGAGAGAAGGGCAAGAGATGGCGTAGATCTCGCCAGGAAGCGGAGGCAGTTTTCAGGGCCATTGTGTGGGCAATATGGACATGATGCATCTGATTGCTCAATAATGGCAGGTGATAATTTGAGTGCAGATGCATTAGGGTATTTGTAGAGTGAGTGAAAGCAGTACTATGTACATAGTAAATGCATTAGGGTATTTGTAGAGTGAGTGAAAGCAGTACTATGTACATAGTAAATGCATCTTTTATTTTTAGTTTTCATTGTTTTTTCTTCACCTGTTTCCTCCAACATAGTAATACACAACTTGCCTAGCACTCTGTATGTGAGCAAAGACTTTTCAGCCGCATTTGAATCACTTTTAGGATCATTCAGAATTCTTAATACATAAATATTTTTGCTTATACTTTTGTGCCTGTGAAGTGAGAACTTCAGAAGTTGATTACTATCTGGAACTTCTTCTGCCTACAAATCTACAATGTAGCTGTTTCTTTACTGGACCAGTTGATATCACTGTTACACATGTTCTTGTTTGTGACAAGATATGACAGATATATTTATTTTTATTTAGTATATCTGGACTCAACCCTGAATAGAACTAGTGGGCTTTAAAAAATCTTTTGAACTATTAGGGTATGCTAGATACACTTGAATCAATTTTTTGAGCAATCAGAATAAAAACAAGAATGGAATCGAATATCTGGGAACGCATGATCATTTTTTTTTCCAGGATTTGGTGCAATGGAAGAATAGGAGTATATCTAGTTGTATTAATTTTTTTTTATTTTTTGTGTTAAGGGTATTTTTCAGCCGATGATTGAAAACTAATCCTTTCCGAGACGTAGAAATCACCGGAATGAGTTTTGTCTTTAGTCTTTACCAACAAAGTCTTTTTCATACATACGGCATAGATTTAGCCAATGATATCATGGTTAAGAAACTCAATCATCTATTAATTGTGTTAGGCCTTATTGGTTCTATTTTAAAATTTTAATTTTCCTGATTGCCTAATGCATGAAGAAAATGTGGCACATAATTATAATAATTTAAAATATTAAAAAAAAAGTTCAATCCATTTAATTATATAAAGAAGGGAAATCCCCACAACTTTTGGAAAAGAAAATGGTCATTCCCACCTCTTTAAGAAAATGGCCTTTTCCACCTCTCTAGAAAGGAAGAATAAGTAGTGACTGTTTCCAATTCTATTGAAACATGGTTGAAGTGGATTGAATTCAATGATTTTTTTTATGCCGAACAAGAGCAGGGGGTGGCCTATCTTTTTCTCTGAGAGAGGCCTGACAGTAAATACATAAACATATAATCTAAGATTAGCTCCAAGCAAATTGTTTAGCTCTGACCTGCAAATGAACGCCCATTATCATAGAATTGAAGTAACAATGAAATTATTCATCGTGCATGCAGCACTAGATCAATGGATTTACTAGTTTATAGGGTACTTCATAAAATTTACTGGTTATTTGTACATATATCCTGTTGATTATTACTGCTATAACCTAAAACTTCTATGCTTACATCTCATGTTATCATAAGCTAGCATTTTGAATGCCTTGTCTCTCATATTACAATACATTAAAACACTTTACAAAGGGAGAAGTCCCAACCACGCTGTACATTCTACTATTTGGACATGTGTCGCTTTGTGGGATGTCCACACCCTACGGTGGTATTTTTGTGAATAAGTGCTAACTTTGGTGCCATTTGTTATTCGGGAAGGTTCATGCATGTGGTTTTAGCTCCTCTAAGCTGACTTCTCATGAACGGTTCATGCCTTTCATCCCCTCCACATCTCTCTTACATTTTCTCTAAAGTCTAAACTCTGTAACAGTGCCTGAATGCTCCTTCAATGGCTCCTTCTTGCAATACTTCCTCAATGCCGCAAAGATGCTATCCCACCCTTTTTTCATCACCTGTCATCTATTGCTTCCTCTTTTATTAATATGTAGGTAACATGTTTGATAAAATGCCACTGAGACCCGATGGAATCTTATTACTCGAAAATGTTTTTATCTTCTTCTATATCCGTGTTTATCTTTTAAGTTTTAGAATTTATGTAAGAGTTTATGCTTCTTGAAGAATCTCTATTGTAAGATTTTGAAGAATATCGTGCTTATTTACTTTTTATTACTCTCAACGCTGATTTGATATGTAATTTTTTGTTTGATGCATTTTGACCATTTCAGAAAGTGGGAGAAATGAATGTGGAGAAATTAAAGTAGGTGAGATGAGATTTTTTATTTTATTATTTGCATTTTATTGAGAGTTGATTCTATCTTTATGCTTAGCTTCTTGCATTAATATTTTTTTTTCATGTGTTGATAATAACATATGACATGGACCTCGGTGAGTAATTTGAAGAGCAAATGACACACTATGGTAAGCATCAAGTAGTTTAATAATAGATATGCTAGACAATATTAGGACAACATTATAAAAGGACTCACTTTTTAATATTATATATTAAAGGAAGTATATACCTCTCTTATAGTATTACTTTGGTGGTTCTTATTGATTTTCTCACAGGCAAAGCTGTGATAAGGACCAGAGTGAAACTTATGTAACATGATCCAAAATTGGTATAACTACAACACTAGGATTAAGGATAATAGTGTTATTAAGGATTTTGCCTACTTTGATTCTGTTTTGTCATTAGCTTTTTATCCACACTAATTTTTAGATAAAATTCATCCTGAATAAATTCTATTTCTTTATAGTGTAATCTTCTATTATGTTTTTGTTATGTTTTATTTTGAATTCAAATGCAATCACTAATTTGATTTTTCTTCTGCCATTAGGTTACAAGTACTCAAGATTACAATGGTTTGGGTTCATGCGTTGCTTTGAGTTGTGAAATAAGCCAACAAGCCAAATGTAAGGCAATAGTGGTTTAGATTCATGTTTTACTTTAAAATGAAATTTATCTCATTTGTGTTATTTTTAGATGGTATACTTATTTTCCATATACTTACTTTAAAAAAAAAATAATGTACTTGACCAAATAGAAGCATTTTATACACGTGTGTGTATGTGTGTTTTTCTTCAATAAATTTTCTTGGGTTAACTGTAGTGTTAATTCACAAGTGAGAAAAAAACTAAGAGGCGGACAACAGTGGAGGATGAGGAGAAAAATAAATCTCACAGTCATTTTGAAGACAAATCTGAAAAGGGTAAAGCTTTAAACAAGGAAATTCATTTTGACATTGGATATGATTAATTGCCCAATACTTTGGAATGTTGAACTTTGTTTTTTCTTCGTTGTGCTTAATTAAACTAGCAAATAAGATATGCTAAGATATATATTTTAATACATACGTTTTCTCAAAATGTGTATTTTTGATATTATCTCCGGTCCTATTTATGAGACCTTTGTGGGGAAAAAATTTGGTCCTATTCGTAAGACCATTTTCCAATTTTCATTAACATTTAAATACTTTTTTTCAAAAACACCCTTATTAAGTCAACACTTTTTAGACTCTCAATAACAATTATATGGGTAGTTTTGAAAATGTATATTAAATGTTTACATTTTCAATACTATTAACAACCTTAATACACTTTCTTGGTGGACATGAGTTTTTCCAAAATGGTCTTACATATAGGACCGGAGGGAGTAACTAGCATTATATACTAAGATAGAAATTTTAAATTTTAATACCAAATCCTTTATACATTGCTCTGTTGTAGATTTTGACCAAGCTACAATGTTAGGCCCTATCATGGAAGGACCTTGAGGCTTATATGACCTGAACTGATTATGTGATCTTCAAATGGGTGAAGACACCTACCTCATGATCAGTGAAGACGCCTAATTATTAACGTGTTAGTATTGGTGATACAATCTATCATGTTTATTTTTCTCTTATTTTATAATACTTTGTTATTGATATTGCTTAGTTCTGCAGGTTGATTGGTTGAACAAGTTTTTGTTGCATATGTAGCCTTTCTTACACAAGGTACTTTAATGAGTTTATGGTTCTTAAAGGATGATTCTTCACTGGTATTCCATCTTGATGTGTAGACAATTTGTGTGATGATTAGAACCACAGCAAAACCAATATTTGCTAATTACATTGGGAAGTATCAGGTTAAAGCAATTGAGTTTGATAAATTAAGCCTTGGTATGCTTCCTCCTACCTTCTGTAGTTATATGGTAATAAGTCTTTTCCAGATTTTCTAATCTGTTGTGCATTTTTTTTCTATCTATTTTCTACCCAAAAAATTCAGATTTTTTTTTATGGTTCCTTAGAATGGCTTTCACATGTGTGTCTAAGAGTAAAGGGTGTAATCAAATTATGGACATAAATCAGAAGGTTGTGTTAAGAGTACTAACTGATGAAGTAATCATGGTTGCGAATAAATTAGGGGTTGATAATAATGTTGAAAAGGCAAAGTGAAAATCTACTCTTGTCTCAGATTAGGCTAAACAAAATTGCTAGCCAGCAAATCCGGAACTCGCCACCAGTTTAAAATGAATGACTAAGGATATATCATAATATGTCAAACATGAACTTTCGGATGTTTGAGGTACAAATGCACTTTAGAACTCTTGGATAACCACTAATGCACTTTAAAATCTTAACTTTACATGTTTTTTCATCCTCATCATCGACCACTTTACTTTATATAGTGCACCCAACACTTTATTGGAGCCTGATAGGTTGTTTTTTATGTATTAAAGTCAAACATTATATTTGTTTTCTTTATTTTTTTTGTCTTCTTTGTGACTCTGTAGTTTTTAAAAGTCTTAGAAACAAATGAAAAGGAGTTGGTCATGGAACAAGTTATCAGATGGGCAGGCAACCCAAACATAGTATTGGCATTGCATGTATCGTCTTGGAAGATCTCAGTTCAGGTCAAATAACCTCAAGGCACAATCCTAAATGACAATTGTTTTATTATATTACGAAAAAATAATAATGGGCACATCACAACAATGGAAAAGATCCAGTTGTCCTCTCAGTTTTTTTAATCATGTTGATATTTTTGTTCGTATTGTTCAATTTTTTGCTCAGTGTGCTTGATTGAGAATGCATATTAGTTGGTTGGGATAGGACATATCACATAAGAGTTTGAAAATGCATATGTTGTGTGTGGATGATTTAACATGCATATTAGGTGGTTCGATTTTATTCTCATTCCTTCTAATATACTTCATTTAGATGCAGAGGCCATTAAAATTCCGTGATTATAGGTGTTTGGATAAATTTTTGTTCTTATCTCTTTGGGTGGTTTGTTTTCACTTGAGTAAATGGATGGTTTCACTCCAATTTGCCATTTCGTTATGCAATGGTTACACTTATAAAGCACAAGTAATTCTTTAACAAGTTTTCTTTTTATGTGCAGGAACTTCAATTATTTATTTGTTTGTTTGGGTTATATCATTTCTTCAAAGCACTAAGATCATTGTTTATTCTGGTTCTTTGCATCTTTTATTATATCCTATCTGGACAATCACTTTTGAAACTTTTTTCTCCTTATCATTTTATAAATTTATTACTTTCTTGCTTTGTTTATTCCGTCACGAATATGTTTTTCTAATCAACTTTTAATTTGCGTTTTGTCATTGTAAATATGCTTATATGATATCCAATTTAAAATTTTACAAATGTCACAAAGTGTTTACAACTTCTCATGTATAGCTAATCTGACCATTACTTTGTTTTATCATGTTTTGACTATTCTTAATTCATATTCAGCATATACAACTTGATGCAGATATCAATGGCTCCCACAAGACACGACTAAGGAAACTTGCTTCTTAAAAAAAAGTGTCAAGGAATTTTAAGGCTTGAAGTTTAAGAATTACATTGCACTTATACACGGTTTTTAATTAATGTATGGTGGATGTTGATAATGGAAACACAATTTATTGACCGCCTTCATGTTAATTGCTAAAGTCTAATTTGCATGTCCATTTGTATTCAATTGTTGCTTCATGTTCTAATGTATTTTATTTAGTTTTCAGCTCCAAAATGTTCGAAAGTTGAGTTTTCTTGGTTTAAAGTGGTTTCTGTATTTAGTATTTACATTTCTTTAAAGTTTAAACTATCATGACAACACTTAATTAGGCTAAAATGTTATCTCTATTAGCAATTTAGCATATGGACATCACCTAAAGTGTTATTTTAAGTGCAGTTTGAAATGATAGAAAGGAAAGAAAAAAAATTAAGATTTGGTATTGCTTTTAAATTGAAGCTGAACATTCATTACAACTTATAAGTTGAAGGAAGGTGAGTCAATGGTTTTTCCCTTTTGTGCTGAAACTATGTTTTTGGAGCAATTAATTTCAATTAATCAATTTCTTCACTCTTTTTTTCAAAATTATCATTTTGTGTTGCAACTTTGCTACTGATATTGGGTTTACAGGAGAACTTATGCAATGTTGGGAATTGAGTGGATAAAGCAGTGTTGTTTTATCATGAATTCCATACTAAAAAGTAGTATCATGCGTTTTGTTCATTATTGCACATACAGAAGATCATTATTTATCATGAATTTTGCAAAGCTTGCATTATGATATCTACACTAAATCACAATAATATTGTAAACACCTATGATAGTCATAAGCAACGAAGAAGATGCATATTATCCAAAACATTAAATTCTTGATTCAGAGATTTGATATTTAGGTTGATAAATTCAGTGTGCTTAAATTTATCAAATCATATTTATTAATCACTTTTGTTTATGAAAGTATTAAATACTCCGTTTTTATTAACGATCTTTTTTTTTTATAAATTTTTATTTTTATTCATCTGTCTTATTTAGATGTTCAAGTTTGTAATTGCTATTTTTCAAGTTTGTCCTTATTTAATAAGATATTGATTTACCTAAGTAGTAGAAAAAAGTGATGATTATATCAAGAAAAATGGTATGTTAGGGAAAAACATAATTGATTTTATTGATAATCAATGTTGTTATTACATTTCTTAAAATGTTTGTGTTTTTTTTTTAAAAAAAAAAGACTGACAAATAGAAAAAAAGGGAGTATGTTACAGTAATGAGTTATTCTTAAATCTTAATTTATTAACTCACTTTTGATTAACTAATTGTTGGTATCGCATTGTAAATTAGTTAGTGTTTTTAAACATAAACTAAAAGCAATATTGTTTCCGCACAGTTATTATAAAAATGCAAGACAAGTTCAGTGTGCTGGTATCTAACTTTGCATGATTGCATCCCATGTACCCATTCAATCGTTTTCCAACAAACTTTACATTTGTCCATTTTGTTGAAAGTTGGTTGTGCATATAAATTGCTACTCCCTCCATCCTTAAACATAGGACTCTTTTTAGATATTTTACATTCATTAAGAAAGATGATTAATTTAGTTAATTGTATTGGAAATGTGAACTTTTTACAAATAAGAGTGTTCGTGGAAAAAAAAGTAATTAATAATCATTGCAAATTGATATAGGGTCTTATAAATAAGGACAAAATAAAGTATTAAAATGATCTTATATTTAAGGATGAAAGTAATACAAATTTTAGTATGCCCGGGCCAAGTACACTAGTAACTACACATTTTGGACTGAGCCATATACCTACTAACCTACCTATGAGTTATTCAGCAGAATCTTCTCCAAGGGAAACTTTACTTAGCCTGCTTGGTAATGATTTAGCATTATTACTCACATTTTTTCTCCTCCCATTATTTCTGCGTAGATGAGACCTCAAGAGAGCTCTCCTTGCCAGTTCTTTTGCCAGATTGGATTTATTAGTTGTGCCACTTGAAGTAGAATTTTCTTCTGAAGGGATTCCTTGGTTGTTGCTGCTGCTGGTTGGGGTTTCATGTTCCTTAGAATAAGCCTTCTGTGAAGCCATAGTTTTATTAGAACATGAAGAACAAATAATATGTTGAAGATGAATGAATGAATTGAAGAATGGTGACTAAAGCTTGGTACTAAACTACTAATAAGTGTTAGATTTTGAAGGTGATTTTTTTAAGAGATATTATTTTTTCCACTAAATTTATGCATCACACCAGACGGTAGGCTAAGAAAGAGAATATGTATATGTATGTTGATGGCAGCAAGCTAAGGTTAATGGGGTGCATAAGGAATCACTTGTTAAAGTTCATGACTCGTGGAATAAGTTTATGCTTCCGTGCATATTAAGTAACTGAGGCGGTCAATAATTGAAATGTGACATTGGCTATTTAACTTTGTTTTGGTCATTTATGTGGCAAGCTTATAGTGAAAGAGTATATAAGATTCTAGCAGGTCAGAGATCTTTTAATCAATGAGGTCTACAAATTTATGGTAACAAGCATGCTCGATCTTAACAGAGGTCTGCAGCCAAAAAAAGTAATGACATCAAATTTATCTAAAACTTTTTGTTATGTAAAGTTTTTTTTTTTTAAATACTTTTTTAATATATCAAAATGAGTTTAATATGTGTGCACTGACCGTGTAAAGATTTTTACACTGTTGGTACATCATCCACTGTTCATTTGCATGACTTTTATTAAGAAGTCAATAACCATAAACCCCTTGGATGGTGGATGCATGACTTTTATTAAGAAGTCAATAACCATAAACCCCTTGGATGGTGGATGATGTGCTGACAGTGTAAAAAACATTTACTATGTCAATATATAAACTATTTTCTCTATCAAAATTTGAACCCAATATCAGTTTTCAAATTTTTAATTTTTTTAAAATTTTTTTGATAACATTTCCCCTAAACGAGTAGAAACTTTTCCATAATACTTCTATAACACAAGTGCACAATTATTCAATTAATCGACAACAATACCTCAAAGTTACAATAATTAATAAACAAACCATAGAAATGGTTCTATGAAATGTGATACAATCATTATTATAAGATTTATGAAAATAAATATAATATAAAAAAATGAGTATATCTAATTAAAACCATTTTTTATTTAAAATGAATTCCTGATTATTGCAGGTCCCCGGACAATCACATATGCTCCACTTGCCCAGGGCCGGGTTGGGTAACAAGCACTACCTAAATTAGATTCCACAAATTTTAAAAGTATCCTATCAGTGAGTCTTTATTTGATTGTTTGTGTTTATTTATTTTTTTAACCTTAAATTTTTTCATTATGAAGTCATGTGCAAAAAGAGATAAACATAAAATCTCTAGTTTGCTCTAGATGGTTTTCAAGAGTTCTATCAATGAGGTCTTGTTTAATATTTTCTTTATATATATTTGTAAAATCTATGCATTAATTTTTATTTTTTTTACTCTAACCATGTACATGTTTCTCGAAGTAATATTTCACGAGAAAAATGACATCAAAAAAATTAGATTATGGCCAAAGATGATCACCTTTTTTTTTTTTTTTTTTTTGGAACAGAAAGATGAACACCTTGATTTCGTTTAATAATTGGTAAATTCCGTTAGATAACTGTAGTACAATAGGAAACCAATCAATGCGTGAGAATGACACAGATTTGATTGGTATTTAGACATGTGTCGTGACACAGATTGCATTTAGCTATTAAAGACAAAGACAAGGCATGAGAATGATCGGTGCAAAATGTTGGCTCAACAATGGAATGCACATTTCGAAAATTCTACCGGGGAATCATCGTTGAAAAAAAGTTATGGAGGAATTTTGTAAATTGATTATTGGCTTGGTTTAACGGTTTAGTTAAAACTAATGTTTTTTTAAAAAAAAAATAGTGGACTAGATGAGTGGTTGAACTAGTGGGCTTGTAAATTCTGTTTGTCTCTAGAATAATTGTTCATTGCAAGTTTCTAAATGAACAGCCAGGGGATCCCTTTGGACCTTTTTTTTTCCTGTTAGTTGTAGAAGGTCTAGTCACCAGTCACCAGTGGCTTAATTACAAGGAGAATGTTTAGATAGAAATGTTGTTGAGTATTTAAGTGGGAGTTAAAGTTTCATATTATTTAAAATGACATAAATGAGAGAATTTATAAGTAATAAAATTCAAAAATTATTGATTTTGCTTTAGAACATTATGTTTCACTTATTAATATCTATTCGTTATTTTTATGACCATGGAGCAATGAGACATGTAAGAGAAAAATTTATAAAAAACACATAACCAAAATGATCAGCACCACCATTACAACCGACGTATTACATTCATTTGTCAATTCTCTAAGTTGGTGTTGATTATTGGTGGTGGCTATTTTTGTCCCTCTCCCTCATCTACATTTCCCACCATAGGATATCACTTTTTGGAGCTTTGTTACTATGCTCACCACTTACCCTTAGAAAGGCATCAATCAAGAATATATTAAGTTCTACAGAATAATAACAACCGCTATTCTCATAATACTTTGCCCAAAATATGAAGCAGAGAATTCATTCATTCTCTAATATTTAACAACTTTGATTCCATTTCTTTTTCCCGACCTTTCTTCTCATTTCCTTAGAAAATGTTCTTCCTCAAGGATTTTCCACTTCAACGTACGGTCCAACTTTATGTATGTTCTCCTTTCGTTTCTAAAAATAATAAAATACTAATCATCAGACTATGGACATAATTATATAACTTAATCTAAGGTTGTTTTCATTTTTTTAAGTAACCATTAAAGGTATTCCTTCTATGTCATAGGTTTAAAGGCAATGCATATTGTTTTACAATATGCAAAAACTATATACTGTAGATGTTATATTTTGGGGGAAAGAAAACTGAATTAACTGAAAGTCATAATTATTGACTTTAGGAGTGAAAGGGCCATAATAATATATACACATGTTTGTTGTGTCATGACTCATGACTCATTAGCATTAGCTTTGTCTTTCACTCGGTAGTCAGTATATTACAAAAATAAACTTATGGCCCTAATTAACTATTGCTCTTGTATATGTGAATGCTTCATATTTAAATCACACAGTATATGGGAATCTTTGGCCTTTAAGCAACCTTTGCTCCAAGCAATTCTGAAACTCTTCCTTTCTTTTCTCCTAGTTCTTCCCTTCAGAACTTCAAATTAAAGCTTCATTTCCTCTTCTTTAATTTGTTCACCAACATGATGGATTGTATTTCTCTTGATCTCAGAAAAATACCAAAGAGAATGGCAGTCACACATGCAGACCTCGAACCGAGCCGAAGCAAAACAGATTTGAGTAGCAAAACTGGTGCATTCCTTATGGTTCTCACAATCCTATTAGGCCTCTTTTGCTTCATTCTATGTCTCATAGCTGAAGCCACACGTTCCCAGGTACACATGTTTAATAATATGTTTTCAAATTACAAAATCTTATGTAATCTTAGAGTACTACCCCTGATTTGATATTTGATTTAGACTATTATTGTTTATTGTTTTGAGTTTAATAAAACTATAGTTATATTGTTCACATGTTATAATAATATAGTCTTAGTGATATAGCACTTTGGGTTTGATATGGCAGGTGACATGGATGAGCACCAGTGAGAAAGGAAAGGAAGACAAATCTGAATGTGTTTATAGTGGTAGTGGGAAAGTGCCATTGATATGTGCTGCTTCTGCTTTTTTTGGATTAGCAATTGCCATGGTTATGGAACATGCTTATATGTTGATAGCAGTGAGTAAATCATCACCTGCTTTACTTGATTGGGATCCTGATTCTGCTTCTGCCAAGTCCCTAACATGGCAAGCTGGGTTTTTCTTCATTACAACTTGGTAAGAAGAGAGATGTTTACCTGTCTTATTCTTCATTTCCTACAGAAAAAATATAGTTCCTTGGTCATGTTTGAAAGTAACTTTCATTAGTGCTAATCCAATCATAGTTGTCCAGTGAGGATTTGGTAGAGTTTAGTTTTGATTTTGTCTCTTTTTCTTTATAATTATGCATATCTTTTTCTTATATTATCTCTTATACCTACTTTGCTGATTTAATAAATATGTCAACAAATATATGTCTTAGTGAATCAAAGATTTCAAAATGCTATGTTATTAGAGAGTACCATGACTAACATATCTCACTCAATGATCAAACACTTTCTCTACCTCCAACACCATGTAATAGAGCATAATAAAAGCCCATCATCTTATCTTAGAAAAGAATAGAACTTGGTTTTAATTTTTTCCTTTGTTACTTTTAATTATATTTATACTTTACCATATCTTTCATCTCTTGTACCTATATTTCCTATTTAATAAATAATTTGGTCCTACTTCAGATTAGTTGAGCAAACTTTTTGTTCAAAACGTGAAAGAATTGATCCTGAATGATGAGTGGGATTGTGGCCCAAAATGATTTAAGAATAGAGTAGAATAAGAATATGGCCAACAGAAACACAATGGAAGAAAGGATAAAAGCAGAGAAAAGAGTACGTAAAAGAAATTAAAGGAGGGAGGCAGTTGGGAAGTGATGTCTGAAAGAGAAGTACAAACATAAGCTGATTGCATGGTCCCATCATTGGATTAGTTAATTACTAGAAGTCTTAATTCGACACTTAATCAGCTTCTAATATATAAACTTTTCAGAAATATGTAATTAGAAAAGGAACATCAACTATACACACAAAACTGTCTTAATTTAAATGAATCCTATCTATTGATATATCAATTCTCTAGGATAATAGTCCTCCTAACAACAAAGTTCTTATTCTGATTAATGATTATGATACCTTGGTCTTACAATAATAAATCTCAATATACAATATTACACGCCAGAACTACTAAACATGAATATTTATACTGCCAAAATCTTTACTATGTTAGTAGCAATTAGCATTAAGTATCACTAAAAATATGTGAACTTTAACACTTGTTGTATATTGTAGGATTTGTTTTGCAGTTGGGGAGATTTTGCTGCTGGCAGGACTTAGTGTAGAGTCAGGGCACTTAAAAAATTGGTCTAAGCCTAAAACAGATTGTTACAGCATCAGAGAAGGGTTATTCTCTTCAGCTGGTGTGTTTGCTTTAACCACAGTCTTCCTTGCTGCTGGTTTATACCTGACAGCACTACGTGCACAAAGAATGTTAGAGGAGCTTGCACATGTTAGAAGAGAGGTTCTTGAAGCCTCTGCCTTATATGCTTCTCCACCAAGATCACCTCAAAGACATACTATCACAAGTGTTGCCAGGGAGAACCCCATCACAAGAGAGAGTCATAACGAGCATCTATTATCTGTATTTCCAACTCCTTTTAACAAAAGCTACAACTTCCAATAAACTAACTTTGGTTTTGCACAATCTAAAAGGAGAACACATCAAATCATGTTCCACGCTTTGTCTCACTTGTATCAGTGTGATAATTGCTCAAAAATCTATAAAATAATTAAAAACTCCTTATTTTATAGGTTTTCGATCAATTCTCACACTTTAACACATGATATGATACAAAGTGTGAGACAACAGATGTTTCCTCATCTAAAAAGAATATAGAAAGTGGAGCGAGTACAAAACTATAATTTACACAATCATAGGGTAAAAATTTGTCTGGTTGAAATTTGTTTGTGTATATAATAACTCAAGTGTAAATATGATTCATTAGGTACCATTTGGTATGATAACTTGGCCTTGTTGGCTTTATTATTGCCGGTTGAATGATGTAGGATCCAATGGTATATTAAACTAGAATACAAGCTATAAGAGTGGTATAATGTAATAGTCAAAATATTGTAACTTTCGGATGGGAATACAGTTTTTGCTAATGCTTATACAAATTTAAGTCTCATATGCAGAGATCCAATAGTTTCGTACTTTTTTAAGTTAACTCAACACAGTAAATTTTATGTTATGTCAGTCGATCTTAACACTAATACCAGTTAAGAAACTTAACATATTTTATCATATTTTAAGATGGGCTGACATATCGTATCATATGCTATAGACTATAGTAGTTGTTTCATTACTAGAGTTTGTTCGCATAAAGTCCTTAGCGCTTATGTTTCCAAAGATTAGCTAATTTTCCCAATCTTCTCCAATGATATATGCTAATGGCTTAGCCAGCAGGGTTTAGCATACCACCAGAGAAGCTTATTTATTTTAATGTCCTCCCTCAATTCGTTTTGTCAATTCTATCTTCTTTTTTATAGGGTCCACTCATCTAATTTATCATTCTTTCATTCATTATTATTTTAGCATTTGATATAGTAAATCCATTGCTAATCTTCTGATCATATATTTTTTTAAAAAAAGTATTTTGCTAATGATCATGTCGTAATCTTGAAACACTTTCCAGTTTCCATGGTCACTTGGGAATTGTGGTGTTTGTGGTAGAGGGTCCAATCCCTCACTCCATTTCACCAAATCCGCACGACCGCACCTAAGTCCTTGTTCTTTAATATTCAAAACAACAACAAAAAAAAAACCCAAACCCCAGACCTAAACAACCTTTCCACTTTCCGCCTTCCACCCCAAACCCCAGCAAATCTCATGCATACTTTCATTTTTCTTTCACAAATTTTTCACACCATTTACTCAAAAAGGAGTTTCAAGTGGTATCCCTATGCTTGTTTTTAAAGGTAACATTTATGTCTTTTCCGTTTTTTTTTTACGTTACAGTGTTATTCCGAGAAACCAGTGTTGGAATTTTTCTTTATTCCGACACGGGTATATCAAAAAGTTTTATAAATTTTTATTAAGTGTATTTCGATACATATGTGTCAGAATTTTGCAAAACTGTTATTGATAAAATTCTGATACGGGGGTTTTGGATTTCTTAAATTCCGACAACATAGATTCAGAATTATTGTATTCCGAGACCCCCGTGTCGGAATTCTTAAATTCTAAAACCCCCATGTCGGAATGCTCAAATTCTAAAACCCCCGTGTCGAAATGTTGCAGCGACAACAGAGGTGAAGAAGATAACAATGGCGAATGGGAAGAGCAAAACAAAAACCCTATAACTAAACCCTAAAACTACAAAATGTTTGTAATGAAAAAAAATAAAAACAAAAACAAATAATACAAAACAAAAACAAAACCAAACCAAAAAAAGTAAACGAAACCCTACATCTACGGGAAAGAGAAGACGATTCATACCTAAAGGATGGAGTCTCAATGGCGGTGGCGACGACGACGACAAAGGCGAAGAAGGGTGGAAGTTGAGGTTTGGGGTTTGGGGAAATTGGTCTGTGAGGTGGGGTTTGGGAAGTTGGTGTGTCGGGTGGGATTTGAGAAATTTAAAGGAGGATAATTTTGGGACTATTAAAAAAAAAGGAATTTGAGGGATAAAAAAGGGGATTTGGCACCTAAATCCCAAATTTTTTTTTGGGTCCATGATCGGAGTGTCCACCGCTGACCGCAGTGACTAATCTCCTTGCTGGCTTGTAGGCACCTCTAATGGGTGGGACAGCTGGCCCCGAGATTTAACGCTGCATGCAGCAGGCAGGATTCGAACACCTGACCTTGCTTAAGCGTGGATCTATCCCTACCACTGAACCACACGCTCGGAATTAAATCCCAATTTTTATATCTTTCGGTATTAGGCAACTTTGTTGTGCTTTCTTAGTAAACTAATGCCCCACTTGTTGTTAGTTAGCGAGGCCCAAAATTTTATAGCACAAACAAATTAAAGTGTGTTGGTCTAAGGGTGAAAAGTTTGGATTATCTAAGCATGAGGTGCTAGTTCCATTCATGATTGATATATATAAAAGAAAATACGTGATTGATATATACATTAAAAAAGGCAATATTATTAAGAGGGGTTTCTCACACGTGGATGTGAGAATATTCTAAATTAGAATAAACAAGAAAAAATAGTAACTTAAATGAATTTTAGTGTATGAAAAATGATATTATTTCGGTTTACAAAATTAGTTTACAAAACAAATTTTTTATATAGGTAAAGTTATTTTTTTTAATAGAGAGAAATTGTGTAATAGACAGGTTTCAAATTTAAATATTCATATTTTTATGTCTTGTAGCTTTATAAACTGAACAATTTACAAAGTAATTTATACCGTAAAAAATAATAATTGATTAACAAGTGACATACTTCACTTCTACAAAGTAGTTGACTTATAAATGTGAAGTTATTTTCTGCCTATATAACACATAATCAAAA
This sequence comes from Crotalaria pallida, assembly GCA_037953625.1. Classification (NCBI taxonomy): domain Eukaryota; kingdom Viridiplantae; phylum Streptophyta; class Magnoliopsida; order Fabales; family Fabaceae; genus Crotalaria; species Crotalaria pallida. The sequence continues at coordinate 88,447,418 of CM075656.1, forward strand.
AAATATTCTTTCATACTAAAAATAACGAGCGTGTATTGAAAAATTAAGAGTTTGATATATTAAAAAGTGATTGACTTGTTTTCTCAATATATTCATAATAAACACTAGGAAAATTGCCCGTGCGATGCACGGGTCTTAAATTTTGCTATCCTTCCTTTTTTTAAGGGCTTTCCATTTGTTCAAACATTAAACATTAATTTTATTTACATGTGATTGAATAAATTGAAATGATAAATTGAAAGGAAGACTTTCATGATCAACATATTATAAAAAAAGAAATATTGAGAAGAAATATTGTGTTAAAGATCAACACAATATTGAAAAGAAATATTATTATGCACACACGTTTACAGTTATTTGGGCATTAAAAAGGGCTTTCCATTTGTTCAAACATTAAACGTTAATTTTATTTACATGTGATTGAATAAAATGAAAGGAAGACTTTCATGATCAACATATTATAAAAAAAGAAATATTGAGAAGAAATATTGTGTTAAATATCAACACAATATTGAAAAGAAATATTATTATACACACACGTTTACAGTTATTTGAGCATTAAAGGAATAATTTAAAGCAAGAAAGAGGATTCGTGTCAGCATCCAGAATTGGGTAAAAATGCCAACAACTTGCATGTTACAACTTACAACAACTTTTGTGAGGCAACTTGAAGCATTTTGATAAAAAAAAATAATAATAATTGAAATCATCAAGGTAATATGTTTAATCAAAAATTTAAATGATAAATTGGAAGGAAGACTTTCATGATCAACATATTATAAAAAAATAAATATTGAGAAGAAATATTGTGTTAAAGATCAACGCAATATTGAAAAGAATTTAATTTACTTCTTCACATTCTTTGATCTTCTTTTGTGCACCATCAAGTCTTAAGTCCATGTATTAAGAAATGTTTGAGCAAAATTCAAACACTTAAAAATACCAAAAAAAAAAATGAAAATGCTTTCTAACTACTAATTAAAAAAAAAATAATACTAACTGTTCATATGCTTAATGTTTATGCCAAATAAGGAAATAAAATATACTTAATAAGGAAATAATTTCAGTTGAAATGAAGGTTTCCACCAATTTAAAAAATAAAAAATAAAAAAAATACTAACTGTTCATATGCTCAAACAACCAAGGTTTCCTTCTTTATACGTTTTTTTTGCAAGTGGCATTTTGATACCAAAAATTAAAAAAAAATTCTCATTGAAAGACGAAAGGCCGGTAACAAATAAGCTTTAAATAGAAAACAAAATGACCAAGCATTTATATATATATATATATATATTGTAGAGGCCTAGAGGGGCAGGAAATGTACGATGGTGCACATAGTAGCTTTGATAAAATAAAAAATTTGCATAATAATCTGATGGATTACTTTGTAAGTTTGGTCACCAAATAAGTGAATTTCATTGAAATCATCAAGGAAATATGTTTAAACAAAAATTTAAATGATAAATTGAAAGGAAGACTTTCATGATCAACATATTATAAAAAAAGAAATATCGAGAAGAAATATTGTGTTAAAGATCAACGCAATATTGAAAAGAATTTCACTTACTTCTTCACATTATTTGATCTTCTTTTGTGCACTATCAAGTTTCAAGTCTCTGTATTAAGAAATGTTTGAGCAAAATTCAAACACTTAAAAATACAAAAAAAAAATGGAAAAAAATACTAATTGAAAGGAAGGCTTTCTACCAATTTTTTTTAAAAAAATAGTAACTGTTCATATGCTTAATGCAACCTTGTCACTTTTCAAGCTTTTCATGACTATCAATTGTAAGCGGTCAGAATAGCATTTGTTGCATCGCACATTGAAAGGAAATAATGAAAAATACTAACTGTTTCAATTGTAAGCAGTCATAAAATGAAAGGAAAATGAAAAGATTAAAAATATATGGACGAATGTGATTTACTTGCAATGGATGACTAGGATTAGAATGAAATTTAGGAGGGATATGAACGGATGTGATTTATTTGCAATGGATGGCTAGGATTAGAAACAAATTTGGAGGGAAAAACTATCATGGAGGGAAAGTAAAAGATACCCCTCAACTTCACCTATTTTAATATATGTTGATGAGGTTAAACAAAAATCCTATCGTTATTAAACAAAAAACCTTTTTTTTTATTATTAAAAAAATCCTACTCCATCCGTTCTTTATTATCTGTCGTTTTTTGGAGAAATTTTTGTTACTTTTTATTTGTCGTATTGAGGATTTCAAGAGTGTAATAAATGTTATTTTCCATGTTTGCCCCTATTTAATATGTCTTGGTTTATGAAAGTAGTAGAGAAAAAATAATGATTATAGAAAGAGAAAGGGTATAGTGGGAAAAAAACATAATTAATGTATTGAAAATATGAATAATGATTAGATTTATTAAAATATGTGTTTTGTTTGAAATATGACAAATAAATATAAACGAGGGAGTATCATTTTGCCATAATAAAAAATTCACCAACGTTCGAATTACCAAAGTTCAAATTTCAAACACACCGTCAATACTAGTTTAATACTTTAATACTCCCTCCGGTCCTTATTATAGGGCATACTTAACCGAATTACACATACCAAGGAAAGTGGTTGGTTTTATGAATTCTATGAGAATATATTGTAACATTACAATTTTAACCCCTCAACTTTTCTTGGAAAATTCACATTCATTAATGAACAACAAAAAACACATAGATAGTCAAATCATTTAATAAGGGCAAAAAAGATAAAAATCAATAAATGATGCATAGAAAATATAAAGTGACTTATAATTAAGACCAAAAAAAACTTTCTAGAATGTGTCCTATATATAGGACCGGAGGGAGTAATAAGCTTACGTTATCCCATAATAAAAAAATACCATATGGCTGAAATTATTGAACATATCACTCGTATTACACTTAGATCGTTATTATTGAAGTGAGGGTCCAAGTCCAACTTAGTCACCACGAAACCGTAACCCGAACCATCATCAAGTCGGTTCGATGCATTAAAAAAACCCTCCAATCCTAAACGACACACCGCATCACTTCCTTTCCTTGTCCTTCATTATTGAGGATCCACGGATTACCCGCCCGACCCGAAACAAGACCCAAACTCCACAAACACTCTCAACAGAGAACCCAAAAATCGCTATTTAAAATTCCTTCAAATCTCTCTCTCTCTCTCTCTCTCTGTTCAAAAATCATCGTTCCTCGATTTCTCAATCCGAAACGCTCTTCTTCTAGGGTTTCTCCATTCCCTTTCGATCGAAACGATGTCGCTGAGGCCCACCAATTGCAGGACCGAGAGTCGCCGCAGCCGCTACAAGGTTGCCGTCGACGCCGATGAGGGTCGCCGGAGGAGGGAGGATAACATGGTTGAGATCCGCAAGAACAAGCGCGAGGAGAGCCTCCAGAAGAAGCGCCGCGAAGGTCTCCAAGCTCAACTTCAGTTCCAAACTCCTCTCCAATCTTCCACCATGCTCGAGAAAAAGGTATCCTCTCTCAATAAAATTTAGGTCTCCCATCGTGATCTCTGTGTTTCCGATTCTCGTTAATTTCGATGTTTGATTGCGTGGTTGTGATTGAATTTTTATGAATCCTTTTCGGTTGGATCGTGATTAGGGATTTTAGATGTTAGTTACTGTGATTGATTGTTAATTAGTTAGTTATGAAAACGGTTTTGACGGTTATTTCTGTTGTTTGTTACAGTTAGAGAGTCTTCCGGCGATGGTAGCCGGGGTTTTGTCTGACGATAATAACCAGCAGCTTGAAGCAACCACGCAATTTCGGAAGCTGCTTTCGATCGGTAACTGTTTAATGGAGTTTGTTTGATACTTAATATTTTACTAAAATCCCCGTGCTGAATTTGTTCAGTGTGTTAACTAGGTTTTATCGTTGTCATGTTTCTTATGCAGAGCGCAGCCCTCCGATTGAGGAAGTTATTCAGTCTGGTGTTGTGCCGCGTTTTGTTGAGTTTCTCCTTAGGGAGGATTTCCCTCAACTTCAGGTTCGAATTTCGCTCTCATTGAAACTTATGTGTGCATACATGAATGTACAGTAGTTGATAGTTGTGTTGATTGGTTTTTTATGTGACCTGTTGTTTTTATCAGTTTGAGGCTGCATGGGCTCTTACAAACATAGCGTCTGGAACTTCTGAGAATACTAAGGTGGTGATTGAACACGGAGCGGTCCCGATATTTGTCAAGCTCCTCAGTTCACCCAGTGATGATGTTCGGGAGCAGGTAAATTGATAATAGAATGATGTGGTGGTTCAAGTATTTTCTTTTTCTTTTTTTTGTTTTTTAAGAAACAAAATTTCACCGAACTTATTTTAACACTGAAACATTGAAATTTTAGGCGGTGTGGGCGTTGGGAAATGTTGCTGGTGACTCCCCTAGGTGCCGTGATCTTGTTCTAGGCCATGGTGCCCTGATCCCACTATTAGCTCAGTTGAATGAACATGCGAAACTTTCGATGCTGAGAAATGCCACATGGACTCTCTCAAACTTTTGCAGAGGCAAGCCACAACCTCCATTTGAACAGGTAATTTTTTACTTTTTTTAAATTTATTGGTTAATTGGTTAACTTAAACCAAACTTGTAAGTGAACCACTTTAGGCATATTCCTAATTCTAGAATTTTGTTGGGCAGGTGAGGCCTGCACTTCCAGCTCTTGAGCGTTTGGTTTTTTCCAATGATGAAGAGGTTCTGACAGACGCATGCTGGGCACTATCATATCTTTCCGATGGAACAAATGACAAAATCCAAGCAGTAATTGAGGCAGGTGTTTGCAGCCGATTGGTGCAACTCCTTCTGTGAGTATCAATTCTAATATACTTGTAATCCAACCTTCTGATTTTTCAATTGTTTATTCTTTGGCCCTAATTGTTCGTGCATGTTTTCAAGGCATCCGTCTCCTTCAGTGCTGATTCCTGCTCTTCGCACGGTGGGAAATATTGTGACTGGAGATGATATTCAGACTCAGGTAAAGACTTGCAAACATTTGTATACTTGTAATTCTAATAACCACTTGGTACCAGATATATTTATATTCAATTCATGTTTTTATTAATAGGAAACAGTGTTACGAATCTTTTTAGGAATTAAATTTACAATTTTAAGTAATTACACCCCAAATTGTTGATATGTTAATTTTGCATGTCTTATGTGATTATGTAGTAAAAACACTGATTCTTAGTGATGGGGTTTAGTGCTCGGCTGTGGCCGCATGATTTTGATTGCAGTTCACTACACGCAGAATCTATTTTTTGAGGGGGTGGGGGCATAAGAATGAAAGATCTGGGAAAAGTGAGAACTGATGAGTGATGATCCACTGATAGTCATCATCCACAAAAGATTTCAATTTTCTTGTCTCTCTCGTGGCTTTAACTAACACTTGCACATGCTACTCTACTTAGTTATTTCCATGTATCTAGTGTCTTGTTCCCTTATATGTCGTGCACGTATCAGTAAAACTAGTGCACAATTTTCCTAATTTTGGTGGAACTTTGTTTTTTCAGGCTATTATCAATCATGGTGCACTTCCATGCCTTTTGAACCTGTTGACAAATAATCATAAAAAGAGTATCAAGAAAGAAGGTTGCTGGACTATATCAAACATTACAGCTGGAAACAAAGAACAAATACAGGTAAGTCAGTAAATCCAGTTATTTGATGCACAATTTATGTTAAATTGTGTTTGACAAAGTCTACTTTTAATTTTCTTTGGTACTGGTTATTGTTTTTCTTTAAGTTTGCTGTTTTGGTATCTGCCTGCATATTATATTTTGAATTATCCCAATGGAGAGATAATGACCTTTATGTAGTTTAACATGGAGATGTGACACAGTAATATCCAACTTAGATTTTTTTTTTTTAGTAAGGTCACACCAATTGGGGAAGAGATTAATTTATTCTCAACCCTAACCCCAAGAATTCAATAATTTTGTCATTACAAAATGTGAGTCAATATACTATATGTGTCAGAAATCTTTAACATTGTTAATTGTTTAGTGTTTTTTTCATAAGAAATAAGAGTTGGAGTTCAAAGGTCAATGTAAGCCCTTTGAAAGTTTGACTCATCGGCTGGACTGGCTGAAACTTAATGATAAATAGTTTACTTATAAATTCTTTCAAGCACTTAACTGAATTGAATATTATGTCTCGCTGGAAATACTGCATTAAATGTTATATTTTCTTTTGGGGATCTTGAATGTGTTTTATTTCTTTTCTATTGGAAAGGATAAGATTTTCAGTCTGCTTATTTATTGAAAATGCCCTCTTTACTTCATACATTTTATATCTATGATTTGTAGGCTGTTATTGAAGCTGGTCTGATTGCTCCTTTAGTCAATCTTCTTCAAAATGCTGAGTTTGACATTAAAAAGGAAGCGGCATGGGCAATCTCAAATGCTACATCTGGTGGTACTCATGAGCAGATCAAGTACGTGATCTTTTTAATTTTAATAGATTGTGCTTCGTAACTGCTAATGTTGTGAATTCATTGTATTGACTCATCTTACGTGTTTTAAAGGTATTTGGTGAGCCAAGGTGTCATCAAGCCTCTCTGTGATCTGCTTATTTGCCCGGACCCAAGAATTGTCACTGTCTGTTTAGAAGGTCTGGAGAATATTCTGAAGGTCGGGGAATCCGAGAAGACCGTGGGTAACACTGGAGATGTCAACTTGTATGCTCAGATGATAGATGATGCTGAGGGATTGGAGAAAATCGAAAATCTGCAGAGTCATGACAACAATGAAATATACGAGAAGGCCGTTAAAATTCTTGAAACGTACTGGTTGGAAGATGAAGATGAGACACTACCTCCAGGAGATGGTGCTCAACCTGGTTTCAATTTTGGAAGCAATGAGCTTCCAGTCCCATCCGGTGGATTCAACTTCAGTTGAAGACCTTTTCTTGAGAATGGGTAAATGTGCTTTGCATGTGTCTCCTTTCTTGGTCATAATTGTCTTGGTTTTCTTTTCATTCAATTCGTTTCTATAATGTAACTATTTTTTTCCCTAATAATTGTAGGGATTTGGTTGGATGGAGCATGAGTTTATGCTAGAATGGCTGGTGGAGTCGATCGAGTCTTGGGGGAGGGGGAGTCGGTCCATGCATCTCATGGTGTCTGGTTTCAGTCCGGTCTTGTGTCAGTGGTTTACGAGGTGCCGGGGTGGGTGAGTTTATACTACCATGCCCATGTAAAAGAGGGCTGGTGGGTTTAGGATGGGTTCAACCGCAACATAATGACCTTGTCAGCAATACATGTTGTATTTGAAATATATCTGCCTGGGGACAAGTGATAGAGGTTTTATGTTGCACTAGCAAGGACCCGTGTTATGTTGCATTGGGGGGGTTTTAGTGAAATACGGCTTCATTCCTATTTTTTATCGAGTCGTGTCAGCATTTGATTTGAGTGAATATAGTATTCAGAGACCAATTTTATGGTGTACTACTAGAATAATTAATGTTGTCTTTGTGCTTGCATATTACCTTGTAGTCCTAGGTTATTTGAAGGTTTTTCTAATTTTATTTTTGGATTCATTCCCGTCGCTACTTTTTTCCTTCTCGTTTCTAGTCATTGCGTCCTTTTTACTAAGCAACAGACACTACCCACTCGCCTTTAGAAAACGAGTTTGACGTTCTCTAGTGTGGTTTCCATCTTCTATTTAACTAAACCCTTTTTCACTGGTCCAATATATCTGGTTACAACTTACAAGGATCAATTTGTAAATAAAAATTGTTACCACTTTTTCCTTCTCCCTCCATCAACTATTTTCTCTTCTGATTTTCATATTCTGTAAATTTCCTGTACTTACTATAATCGGAACATTCTTGAGACTGATGCCTCTTTGGAACCTCTTGGCAACAATATCTTTGCATTCTCCGTATCCATCATTTCACTGACCACATACACTACAATCTAATGCTCTTTCTGTTTCATAAGTTATGTTTATTTAGAAATTCAATATTTATTTATACTTTTTTTCCAAGTATATCCTTATTTATTACATTCTCTTTTTCACTATACATTTTTCTATATCTCTTTAATTTAATCTTCATACATTTATCATTGGCTAAATTACTCATTTGGTCCTTTATCTTATTTTTCAATTTCAAATTTGTCTCTTACGTTTTTTTTGGTTTCATATTGGTCCCTTATGTATTTTTCACTATCAATTTGGTCCCAGAATCACTATTCATCCTATGTGGATCAATATATTATGGACAAGTGTCACTTTCTCTCTTCACGTGGACCAATATAATATTGACACGTAGGATGAACAGTGATTCTGGGACGACAGCGAAAAGAAACATGAGGGACCAATATGAAACCATAAAAAGGAAAGGGACCAATTTGAAATTGCAAAATAAGGTAAGGGACCAAATAAGTAATTTAGCCTTTATCATTACTCTCTTATTATTAAGTGGTATAATGTAGTCAAATTTTACAAAATTTTTACATTATTTATTTATTAATCTATGTGCAATTTATAAATCAACATAACTTATGGGCAGAGGGAGTATCCCTAACTATCTTACTCAATTCCAATATGAAAAATGATTCTTCTACCCCTTGTTTTTGGGTGTAAGTGATATATGAAAGAGTTTTAAAAAAATAAGGTGTGATTGGTGATGTGATATGGATGGAAGGGATAGATAGGCAAAAAAAAAAAAAAAAAAAGAAAAGTGTAAAAGAAAGTCCAGTAGAATTGTTAAAAGATGAATCTTAAAATGGATTAAGATTTCAATGTTAAAATTGTTATTTATATTTATTATCATTTTCTTTTTTAATCATCAAAATTTTTAATCACTAAATCAATAATATTAAGTGATAGAAATATAAAATAACAAAACACAAAAGAAAATGTTAAAGAATAATCATAAATAATAATAATAATGAGTTTTCTGCTCAAATCTACTACAATCCATTGGATTATTTTCTTTTGTTAAATAAAAATCAAGACGATTCTTTTTTTGAGAATTCACTTAAGAAAAGAGGTCAAGTGTTCTCAATATAAAAAGATGTAGTTATCGCTATCGGGACAAATAAAGAAAAAAAAATAGTGCAAAAATAATTCAAACTAAATATCGTCTCATTCATATAAAGGTGACATATGTCAAGAGATATATTATTGCTTGTAAATTTAAAATACTAATTAAATTTATCAACAAATTGAAATTTAAAAGCTTTATTCATAAAGACAAAATTCATCTTGATGATCTTTACTTCTTGATAAAAATTAATTTTCAATTATAAAAAAAATACTCTTGGAAAAGAAAACTAATGAAATTCATAGTTCCTACTAGTTTGATTTCAGAAAATGACTAGTTCTTGCCTCTATAAATCTCATCCGCCCATTGCCACCCCACTTCTCCGTCAACAACCACCTCTCTAGTGACCCCATCCTTGACTCACCAGCAACTATACTACTCACAAATCAAATCCAGCAATGAAGCCAATGATGCTCTCGTTCTTGATGAGCTAGAGAAAAGGGAAAATGATTCATTCTATTCAACAGTCTTGAATATAGAATGTGAGTATGAGTATGAGTATATATTAAAGAGAAATATGAAAGAATAGTTTAAGTTTAGAAGGAAAGGTATTTATAAAGTACCTAGGTATAAATAATAAAGATGTGGGTTCAATAAAATTTCCCAAATTAAATACTCCCCCCGTTTTATAAAAATTATAAAAGTTTGAAAAGTTAACAAAAATAGTGAACATATTTTTAATGCATTGTTTATTAAATCAACTCATTCCTAGAACAATAATTTAATGCAATTTCAAATTTTTTATTCACTATCTAACATAACTTTAATTTAGGACAAATTTTTTTATCATTATCTACTAACATTATGTATTAGAAGGAGTATATTTTTTTATTAGAGTTAATAGTCATATAGGTCCCTGAAAGATACCCGTGGAATCAGTTAGGTCCCTAAAAGATATGTGGAATATCTTAAACCCCCAATGATCAATTTGGCGTCACGTTAGTCCCCCTATCTAATTTTGACATGAGGGACCTAACGAAATCCTATGTGGCATGTTAAATGCTTTGTTGACCACAATGCCATGATGGACTATTAAGAAGGTTCCACGTTTGAGCCAAAAAAGCATTTAACGTGCCACGTAGAATTCCGTTAGGTTCTTCATGGGGGACTAACGTGATGCCAAATTGATCTTTCGGGGGTTTAAGAGATTCCACAAATCTTTCAGGACCTAACTGATTCCAAAATGATCTTTGAGGGTTTAAGAGATTCCACAAATCTTTCAAGGACCTAACTGATTCCACAGGTATCTTTCGGAGACCTATATGACTATTAACTCTTTTTATTAACTTGACCACTCTATAAATGTAAGAAGGAAAAGTTTATTTTGAAATTTATAACTATATGTTGTATACCTATTGAAATTTATGCCTACACCTATTAAAATTTGTATTGAAATTTATATCTATTCCTATAAAAATTCATAATTTGAATTCCTAACATAAATGCACATTTCTAAAAAGGAAAAAAAATTAGAGTTTACTAGGTATAATTGTCTTTTAGGATAAAAAATAAAAATTAATCAAACATTACCAAATAATTCCATTGAAAATTAAATTTTTAGTCAAAGTCATTAATAGATAATATAAAAAATAAATTTTAATCATAAATGATGATATAATTACTAAAATATCACTTTTTAGGTAATATAGAAGAACATTGTACGGGCTATATATTATTCTGCATTTACGAATGAATTGTGAAACATTCTAAAAAATAAGAGTTGGCTTGATATTCCAAGAATCAGTTCAATTGGTAGACAGATGTAGCATGAAAGGCACACAAGTTCAAACTTGGATGACAGTATTTTGTCCCTCGTTAAAAAAGAATTGAACGATATTATTGTTTGTTGAATCAGGTTCGACTTTAATCATTTAGGTTAAAAAATTATGGTTTATGAATTAAAATTGTTACTCTCTCCGTTTCACTTTAAGTGTCTTTTTGGACTTTTGCACATAGATTAAGAAAGTGTTGATTATGATGATTATTGTAAGTTTTATGTGTATTTTGTCAAAAATACCCCTATTTAATATTTTTATTTTGTCAATGCATCATTACTAGTATTACAAATTTCAAAACTAAAACAACATTAAATGTAAGGGTAAATAAGGAAAAACAGTATTAAATGTTGCCTAGATTTGGTAGAAAGACACTTATTTTGAAACAAAATTTTGATGTTAAAAAGACACTTAAAGTGAAACTGAGAGAGTATTATAGTGAAAATCTTGAGGTGGCTTTCTCAAAAGCGCATAATTTATTCTCCCATATTTTTAGAGATGACAATGCTTGTACGAATGAGCTATCTAGATACATAGGTTCTAATAATAAAAAAAAAAAGATATATAGGTTCTTATCAATTTTTTCATCCTCCAACTGTGTTGTTAGGCTAGTTGATCGTGGCTGGTGTGTCTAGGAAAATCATACCTTGTGCTTTTTCAGTTTCAATAAGATTTTTTGCCCGTTGAACTCTTGCCTCCTTTATTTCCTTCGAAAAAAACATGTCATTAGGATAAAAGATTTTTTTTTGAACAGCAAAAAATGTAATATTATTATAAATAACAAGGAACACCCAAGCATCACAGTATACAACAAAGGTCCCACCTTCTATGAAGGGTTTGCCAAAGGATACTCAATCATGTGCTTAAAAGCACCCCACATCATAAGTACAAACAGTCTTCTTCACAATTATGTGAAGGGAATACAAAAGAAGTACATGAGCCATGGAACTTGCAATTGCATTCCCCAACACCTAACATCCTGCCATACATAAGAAAACACCCAAAGACCCCAACAACAGTCTTAATAAGAACTCTACCTCCTTAAAAACCTTGATTTGAAAAAAACCCCAAGGAAAAATTCAAACCAAGGGAAAAAGAGTATAGCAGTTTTTATCAAGTTATATATCATGAAAGCACCTAATAAACATTTGATATTATATTGGTTTCATGCGCCATTCATCATATGAAACTGCTGAACCTCCCAAGACTTTAATCCAGTTCCAAGCTGTCATTTTAATTGTCTCCACCAGTTCGGATAAGTCCAAATCCTCTCCATGAAATACCATTTTATTCCTCCACAGCCATTAAGATATTATCTTTACTTATATATAAAGATAATCCTTACCCATTAAAATTATACTAATTCTTTAAAAACTTCAATAATCATAAAGTGCCCCACAATAATTAATTAGACAAAGATTTAAAAAAAATACTAGTTTCCAAAAATTTTAAATTTTAAGCACTTTTTCTTTTATATCACTTTTTACATTTTTATCATTATTTTGTACCATCATCACATCATCAACAAAATCTCCTACGTTCCCTCTTCCTTTAACATCACTTTCTTCTCGAAATCTTCTTACATCATAAAGGTTTGAGACAAATATTAATCTAGTTTCAAACGGCAAAAAAAAAAGTGTCTAAATGAGAAAAATGTTGACACTATGAAAAGGTACGTAGATGTATAAATGACATAATACATTAGAACTCAAATAACAACAACGACGACAACAACATTATAATAAAATTGTATGATCTCATAGAAAAAATTTGTGGCGGTACGAAATCAATAAACATTATGGTATCATACCACCTTTTGAGAGAGTAGTGAAGGTGCGATTAAAAAACGTATAATAAAAACAAACATCTTATGAATACAAACGTCACTTAGGAACCCCACATCAACCTCACTCTTTTAAGCTTTTTCAACGCCTTTTCGGCTGGTTGAGTAACTGGGGGGTTTTGCCAAAAAAGACCATCGAATTCTTGATCTTTATGGTGGCTTAAACTCGTGTCAGTTTCACTTCTCTCTCTCTCCTTCTCTCTCTCTCTCCTTCTCTCTTTCTCTCTCATCGCTTGTCGATTTCTTTAAATTCTTATGTTTTAATTTCCCCTTTCCCTTCACTATTATCCTGAATCACTTCTCTCTCAATCTCATTCCCTTTTCGTTCTGATCATCATAGAGCATTCGTTTCTTTTCTCAACTTTCTCTTTCCCCCATTTCAACCTAAGTAAAAAACTCATTTTTCTTTCTAATTTTTTTCTTTGTTTTTGGATCTTTGCTTTTAGGTATTCCTTCTTGATCAAGAGGTGGTACTTGGTTCTAAAAGTCTACTTTTTTTTCTTTGGTTGTGGTTTTATACTTGATTAACAAGTAAAAATGGATGGTTCAAGAGCTCAAGTAAGTGATCACAATTTTTTTGTTTATGAGTCACCACCCTTTAGCCTATATTTGCTAATAGAGCATCTTGTTTTAAATTTAAAGGCCTGATGTAGGGATCAAAATTTATAGATGCTGAGAGACAGATCACAGAGCAGCCACAAAAAAAAAGTGTTTTGATTGTGGACCTAAGACCCTTCTTTGGAGGAGGGGTCCTGATGGCCCAAAGGTAGGTTAGTGAATTCTTTGATCCAAATATTGAACCTTTAATTAGGATTTGGCGTTGTTTTGAATTTTGCTGCAAACGTTGTGTAATGCTTATTGACTAAAAACCAAGAAGTATGAAGCTTATTTGGGTTCAAATAAGAAAACCAACAAAAGGAGGAGTAGGCGTGGAAAGAAGGTAAGCATGCAAAAGACATTGAATGGTTTAGCAAACCTATTTTTGAGTCATAAATCATCAAAGGGGAGACGTTAAAAGAACCTTTCTATGGATGATCAGGCAGCGTTGATGCTAATGTGTCTCGGATCTTAAAATTTTAATCTCTTTAGTACAAAGGGGGAAATAAAGTGTGAAGATTCTTAAGTGTATCATGAATCTTTATATTGTTTCTAAGTAGTGAATTTTCTTTGTGATTAGCTAGTTCTGAAGCTTTTGCTTTAATTATTCATAAACTGTTCTTGGTGTTATGAGTCTATGGGAGTATAAAATTGATAGAAATTATTACTTATCAATTCAAAAATGATACTGGCCCTTCTATTTGCTTCTTCAAAGTCTTTAAGTCATTTTTTTATTTCATAATTTTTTGGTTTTTTACTATTATAATGTACAATCATTTTTTCCTTTCAATTTTATTTAATCGTTTTTTTTACTCCTCATTAATAATATTTTTATCTTCTCTATCATTTCTAAACTACTATCTATTAATTAGTGTACAAGTTTCCAAATAAAAATGAAATATTACTACAATTTTCAATAAGGTATTTTGGACAAAACACATATTAATATAAAATTAAATAAGAGTATTTTTTTCACATCCCATACGTTCTCTATTTTCCCTTAACATAAGCATATTCCCTAAACTTCCTTACACCCTAAAGAGGTTTAAGACAAACATTAATCTAGTTTCAAACACCCAAAAAAATTTTGCGACTAAATAAGAAAAATGTTGACCCTATGACAAGGTACATTGATGTACATAGATGACACAAAACAACAAAACACAAATAACAACAACAACATTAATAATAAATTGTATGATCTCATAGAAAAAATACGTGGCTGTATAAAATCAAAACACACCGTACCACTGATTGAGACACTGGTGAAGGTGCAGTTAAAAAGCTTGCATATAATAAAGACAAACATCTTATGAAAACAAACATCACTTACCAACCCCACCTCAACGTCTCTCTTTTTTTTTCATCAGCACCTTTTCGGCAGGTTGAGTAAGTGGAGGTCGGGTTTTGCCAAGGAAAAGATTTACCCACCCTCATTAATGTCTTTATTTAAAAAATAATAATTCTTGGTTAGGGTTTCATGATCCTATTCTTAAAAAGGTCTTGCCTTTTGGGTCTTTGTGACAACTTGTGTTCATTTCAGTTTCACTTCTCTCTCTCTCTCCACCGTATATCGATTTCCATAAATTATTATGCTTTTTCCAATCCGTTCGTCATTATCCTCATTCACTTATTTGTTTAAGCCTATATGTCCTTTTCATTTTGGTCATCATAGAATGGTGTAGGATATTTTGAGATAGAATGAAGTAGGAGTTGATGTAATATAGGATATTTTGAGACAAATTCAGGTTCATCAAGAAAAATGGTTAGTTTTGTTTTATGATATTGGAAATGAAAATATTTGATAGTGTTTTTTAAAACTATCTTTATAATTACTATTGATGAGACTCTAGAAAGTAATTCACAAGAAAATAAATAATTAAAGACCATTAAAAAATTGAATAAATTTTTATAAATAAGACCAAAAAAAATTCACAAGAAGATCTTATATTAAGAAAATGAGGGAGTAGCATTTTGAACGTTGAGATAGTGTGAAGAGAGAGACGACTTATACTATTTAATTATTTTTTATGACGACTATGACCTAGGATATATTTTAAAATAATTATAATAGATAAATCTACCGTGGTAATTGTTGTTAGTAATGTACATAGATTTTATAAACGCATCAATTTTTAATTTAAATTTATATATGATTTTTTAAATGAGTGTTTTTAAAAATAACAGAACTTGTTTTTTCCATTTTGATTTTGGAGACTTTAGAAATAATACAAAGTGTTTTTGTAATATATGCCCTTGTTAAGGATACTTTAAAATACTACAAATTTACATGGGGAAATGAATGAGTTATTTACTAATAAATTGGATTGTTATGTTTTTAATTTTCTTTTACAAATTTACACACTTAAATTTTTTTTACATATACCTTAGAACATGCTAGCACATTATAAAAATCGATAATATAAAGAGTTTTTATAATTGGTATATGAATTACTGAAAGCTAATTTAATTTCAAGTAGCTTTTTAAAAATTAACTTTTTAAAAGTTACAAGCTCTTTTTTTTTTAAATTATAAACTCTTTCTAATTTGTGATCATTGAACGGTGCTAATAAGTTATTGATTGAATTTGAAAGCTTTTAACTATCTAAAAGCTCCTAGCTAAACACTTCAAACAGAGCCTTTGTCAGTGCAGAGAAAAATTTATATAGTGCCTAGCTATGTGTGAGTAACAAAGATGTGGGTTCAATAAAATTTCCCAGATTAAATACTTTCCCTGCCTTATAAGATAATAAAATTTTAAAAAGTTAACAAAAGAGCAAACATATTTTTATTTAATGTATGTTTACCAATTCAACCAAATACTAAAACAATAAAATAAGTTAATGCAATTTTAAATTTTTTTTACTACCTTAACTTTAATCTAGGACAAATTTTTTTATAATTATCTACTAATAACATCATGGGGGTTAGAAGGATTATATTTTTCATTAACTTGACCACTCAAGTTTATTGAAATGTATACCTATATTCTGTACCTATTGAAATTCATGCCTACACAAACTTTGTATTGAAATTTATACCTATACCTATCAGAATTCATAATTTTGAATTCCTAACATAAATGCACATTTCTAAAAAGGAAAAAAATTATAGACTTTAATAGGTACCAAATGTCATTTATTATAGAAAAATAAAAATTAATCAAATATTACCAAATAATTCCATTGAAATTTAAACTTTTAGTCAAAGTAATTAATATGTAATATAAAAAAATAAATTTTAAACATAAATAATGACATATTTATTAAAATAGCACTTATTAGGTGAGATAAAAGAATGTTGCATGGGCTACTATGTTTTGCATTTACAGATGAATTGCGAGACATTCTAAAAGATAGGAGTTGGCTTCTGAGACTAGAACTAGAAGATTGATACTCCCAAGACCCAGCTTAATTGGTAGACACTTGTGACATAAAAGGCATTCAAGTCCAAACTTCGATGACTGTGTTTTGTCCCCCGTTTAAAAGGTATTAAAAGATTATTGTTTGTTGAATCGAGTTCAACTTTCATCATTTTGGTAAAAAAATTATGGTTTATGAATTAAAACTGTTATTATTGTGAAATTCTTGAGGTGGCTTTCTCAAAAGTGCATATTTTCTTCATCCATATTTCTAGAGATGACATTGCTTGTTCAAATAAGGTAACTAAATATATTGGCTTTCATAAATTTTTCTTGTTGATAGTGGTATGCTCAGGAAAACAATACCTTGTGCTATTTCGGTTTCAATGTAATTTTTTTGCCTATTAGAGCCTTGTCTCCTTTAGGATAAACGATAATATTTTTACTTATATTGAAAGATATTCTAGACCCACCAAAATTAGACTAATCCTTGAAAAACTTCAATAATCAAAAAGCGCCCCACAATTAATAAGAGAATGATTAAAAAAATAAGTTTCCACAAATTTTATATTCTTACCACTTTTTATTTTATATCACTTTTTACACTTTTATCATATTGGTGCAGGGCACCCATAGATTGTATAAATAGAGTAAGCTGATTGCATCATTGATGGGGTTATTGTTCCCTTTTTCTAATGGTCTGAGTATACCGTAATAGCATTTCTATTAAAATTTTTGCTTATAAAAAAAAAACTTTTTACACTTAGCTTTTATCATGTATTTTGTACCATCATCACATCATCAACCACATCTCTTACTTTTCCTCTTCCTTTAACATCACTTTCTTCCTTAAACCTTCTTACACCATAGAGGTTCGAGACAAACATTAATCTGGTTTCAAACGGCAAAAAAAAGTTTGTGCCTAAATGAAAAAAAATGTTGATCCTATGAATATATACATAGAGATGCATAGATGCATAAATGGCACTATACAACAGAACTCAAATAACAATGACAATAACGACAACAATAAAATTATATAATCACATAGAAAAAATTTATGGCTATAGAAAATAAATACACACCACGGTATCACATCACTTATTGAGATAAAATAAGTGATGGTGCAGTTAAAGAACGTATAATAAAAACAAACATCTTATGAATACAAACGTCACTTATGAACAGCACATCCAGCTCATCACTTTTATCATCTTTTTCAGAACCTTTTCGGCAGGTTCAGTAAGTGGGGCATTTGGCAGAAATGATCATTTTATCCCTGATTTGGGTTTTATGACCCTATTCTTAAAAAGGTCCTACCTTTGACCTCTGCGGCGGCTTATGCTTGTGTCAGTTTCACCTCTCTCTCTCTCTCTCTCTCTCTTTCACCGCTTGTTGGTTTCTTTAAATTCTAATGCTTTCCCCTTTCCCTTCATCATTATCCTCAATCACTTCTCTCTGCATCTTATACCCTTTTTGTTTTGATCATCGATCAGAGCAATCGTATCTTCTTTCGATTTTATCTTTCCTCCACTTCAATCTAAGAAACCCCTTTTTTATTTCTAATTTTTTTTCTCTGTCTTTCTTTTAATTTCAGATCTTAGCTTTTAGGTATTCCTTCTAAAAATCCACTTTTTTTCCCATCGTTGTGGTTTTATAACTGATTAACAAGTGAGAATGGTTGGTTCAGGAGCTCAAGTAAGTGATCACAAATTTTTTGTTTATGATTCGTCACCCTTCAGCCTTTATTTTCTAATAAAGCATTTTATTTTATCATATAATGATGTGATGTAGAGATCCAAAGTTGGAGATGCTGCAAGACAGATCATTGAGCAGCCAGGGGAAAAAATGTGTTTGAATTGTGGAACTACAAAGACCCCTCTTTGGAGGAGGGGTCCAGCTGGCCCAAAGGTTAGTGAATTCTTTGATCCAAGTATTGAATCTTTAATTAGGATTTGACGTTGTTTTAAATTTTTATATATGTAGACGTTGTGTAATGCTTGTGGACTAAGAACCAAGAAGGATGAAGTTAATTTAGGTCCAAAAAAGAAAACCAACAAAAAGAGGAGTAGGTGTGGAAAGAAGGTTAGCATGCAGAAGAGATTGAATGGTTTAGCGAACCTATTTCTGAGTCATAAATCATCAAAGGAGAGATGTTGGAAGAACCTTTCTATTGATGATGAGGCTGCGTTGACGCTAATGTGTCTCGGATCTTAAAATTTTAGTATCTTTTAGTACAAAGGGAGAAATAAAGTGTGAAAATTCTTGAGTGTATCTTGAATCTTTATATTGTTTCTAAGTAGTGAATTTTCTTTGTGATTTGCTAGTTTTGAAGCTTTTGCTTTAATTCATAAACCGTTCATGGTGTTATGAGTCTATGGGAGTATAATATTATTAGAAATTATTACTTATCAATTTATAAATGATACTGGCCCTTCTATTTGCTTCCTCGATGTCTTTATGTCAATTTTTTTATGTCGTAACCTTTTGTCTTTTTACTATTATAATGCATATTCATTTTTACCTTTCAATTTTATTTAATCACTTTTTTTACTCCTCATTAATAATATATTTATCTTCTCACTCATTCCTAAACTACTATTTATTAATTAATTTACAAATTTCCAAATAAAAATAAAATATTACTACAATTTTCAATAAGGTATTTTGGATCAAACACATATTAATATAAAATTAAATAAGAGTATTTTTTTTCACATCTCATACGTTCTCTATTTTCCCTTAATATAAGCATATTCCCTAAGCCTCCTTACACCCTAAAGAGGTTTGGGGCAAACATTAATCTAGTTTCAAGCACCCAAAAAAATTGTGTGACTAAATAAGAAAAATGTTGACCCTAAGACAAAGTACATTGATATGCACAGATGACACAAAACAACAAAACACAAATAACAACATTAATAATAAATTGTATGATCTCATAGAAAAAATATGTGGCTATATAAAATCAAAAGACACCGCACCACTGATTGAGATACTAGTGAAGATGCGGTTAAAAAGCTTGCATATAATAAAAACAAACATCTTATGAAAACAAACATCAATTACCAACCCCACCTCAACCTTACTCTATTTTTTTCAACACCTTTTCGATAGGTTGAGTAAGTGGGGGTTTTGCCAAGAAAAGATCGATTAACTCATCCTCGTTGATGTCTTTATTTGAAAAAATAATTCATGGTTAGGGTTTCATGACCCTATTCTTAAAAAGGTCTTGCCTTTTGGGTCTTTATGATATTGTGTTCATTTCAGTTTGACCCCTCTCTCTCTCTCTCTCTCTTCATCGTATATCGATTTCCATAAATTATGATGCTTTTTTCAATCCCTTCGTCATTATCGTCATTCACTTATCTGTTTAATCCTATGCCCTTTTCATTTTGGTCATCATAGAACGATGTAGGATATTTTGAGATAGAATGAAGTAGGAGTTGATGTAGTATGTATAGGATATTTTGAGACAAATTCAAGTTCATCAAGAAAATGGTTAGTTATGTTTTATGATATTGGAAATGAAAATATTTGATAGCATTTTTTAAAACTATCTTTATAATTACTATTGAGACTCTAGAAAGTGTTACAAAAATGAGAGTATTTGTGAAAATAAATAAGTAAAGACCATTAAAAAATGAATAAATTTTTATAAATAAGACCAAAAAAGATTCACAAGAAGATCTTATATTAATAAAATGAGGGACTAGCATTTTGAACGTTGAGATAGTGTGGAAAGAGAGACGAGTTATAATATTTAATTATTTTTGTATGACGACTATGACCTAGGATATATTTTAAAATAATTATAATAGATAAATCTACCATGGTAATTGCTGTTAGTAATGTACATAAATTTTATAAATGCATCAATTTTTAATTTAAATTCATATATATATGATATTTTTAAATGAGTGTTTTTTAAAAATAACAGAACTTGTTTTTCCATTTTGATTTTGGAGACTTTAGAAATAATGCAAGTGTTTTTCTAATATAAGCCCTTTTAAGGATACTTTAAAATAATATAAATTTACATGGGGAATGAATGAGTTATTTACTAATATATTGGATTGTGATGTTTTTAATTTTCCCTTATAAATTTACACACTTAAGTAATTTTTTTTACACATACCTTAGAACATGATAGCACATTATAAAAATCGATAATATAAAGAAAAAAGAAATTGCCAATTGGAAAAAGCAACTTTAATGACGAGGCTGTTAAATTATGTGATAATTTCAAAGAGTTTTTATAATTAGAATATGAATTATTGAAAATTAATTAAGTTTCAAGTTGCTTTCTAAAATTTAACTTACAAAAGCTACAATCTTATTAAAAAAACTTTCAAAAGTTACAAGCTCATTTTTTTAAAAGTTATAAGCTCTTTCAAATTTATGATCACTGAAAGGTGCTAGTAACTTATTGACTGAAAGCTTCTAGCTATCTAAAAGCTCCTGGCTAAACATTTCAAACGGAGCCTTTGTCAGTGCATAGCAAAATTTATATAGTGTCTAGTTAGGTGTGAGTAACAAGGATGTGGGTTCAATAAAATTTCCCAGATTAAATACATCCCCTGCCTTATAAAGATAGTAAAATTTTAAAAAGTTAACAAAAATAGCGAACATATATATTTTTATTTAATGTATGTTTACCAAATCAACCAATTACTAAAACAATAAAATAACCTCGAGCGTGTGGTTCAGTGGTAGGGATTGATCCACGCTTAAGCAAGGTCAGGTGTTCGAATCCTGCCTTGTGGATGCAGCAGCAGCGTTAAATCTCGGGGCCAACTGTCCCACCCATTAGAGGTGCCTACAAGCCAGCGAGGATATTAGTCACTGCGGTCGGCGGTGGACACTCCGGTCATGGACCAAAAAAAACAATAAAATAAGTTAATGCAATTTCAAATTTTTTATTTACTACATTAACTTCAATCTAGGACAATTTTTTTTAATATAATTATCTACTAACAATATGAGATAGAAGGAGTATATTTTTCATTAACTTGACCACTCAAGTTTATTGAAATGTATACCTATATTTTGTACCTATTGAAATTCATGCCTACACAAACTTTGTATTGAAATTTATACCTATACCTATCAAAATTCATAATTTTGAATTCCTAACATAAATGCACATTTCTAAAAAGGAAAAAAATATATAGACTTTAATAGGTACAAAATGTCATTTATGATAGAAAAATAAAACTTAATCAAATATTACCAAATAATTCCATTGAAATTTAAATTTTTAGTCAAACAAATTAATATATAATATAAAAAAATAAATTTTAAACATAAATAATGACATATTTATTAAAATAGCACTTATTAGGTGAGATAAAAGAATGTTGCATGGGCTACTATGTTTTGCATTTACAAATGAATTGTGAGACATTCTAAAAGATTGGAGTTGGCTTCAGAGACTAGAACTGGAAGATTGATACTCCCAAGACCCAGCTTAATTGGTAGACACATGTGACATGAAAGGCATTCAAGTTAAAACTTCGATGACTGTGTTTTGTCCCCCGTTTAAAAGGTATTAAAAGATTATTGTTTGTTGAATCGGGTTCGACTTTCATCATTTTGGTTAAAAAATTATGGTTTATGAATTAAAACTGTTATTATTGTGAAATTCTAAAGGTGGCTTTCTAAAAAGCGCATATTTTCTTCATCCATATTTCTAGAGATGACGTTGCTTGTTCAAATTAGGTAACTAGATATATTGGCTTTCATATATTTTTCTATCCACCAACTGAGTTGCTAGGCTAGTTGATAGTGGTATGCTCAGGAAAACAATACCTTGTGCTATTTCGGTTTCAATGTGATTTTTTGCCCATTAGACCCCTGCTTCGTTTCCTTAAAAAAAAAAGATGTGATTAGGATAAACGATAATATCTTTACTTATATTTAAAGATATTCCATACCAACCAAATTAGACTAATCCTTGAAAACATCATTAATCAAAAAGCGCCCCACAATTAATAAGATAATGATTAAGAAAATAAGTTTCCACAAATTTTATATTCTTACAACTTTTTCTTTTATATCACATTTTACACTTTTATCATATTGGTGCATGGCACTAATAGATTGTATAAATAGACTAAGCTGATTGTATCATTGATGGGGTTATTGTTCCCTTTTTCTAATGGTTTGAGTATACCATTAATAGCATTTCTATTAAAAATTTTGCTTATAAAAATAACACTTTTTACACATTTATCATTATTTTGCACCATCATCACATCATCAACCACATCTCTTACTTTCCCTCTTCCTTTAACATCACTTTCTTCCTTAAACCTTCTTACACCATAGAGGTTCGAGACAAACATTAATCTACTTTCAAACGGCAAAAAAAAAAAAGATTGTGTCTAAATGAGAAAAATGTTGATCCTATGAAAATGTACATAGAGATGCATAGATGCAAAAATGGCACTATACAACAGAACTCAAATAACAGCGACAATAACGACAAAAATAAAATTGTATGATCTAATAGAAAAAATTTGTGGCTATACAAAATCAATACACATCATTGACTGAGATAAAAGTGAGGGTGCGGTTAAAGCACGTATAATAAAAACAAACATCTTATGAATACAAACGTCACTTACGAACCCCACATCCAGCTCATCACTCTTATCATCTTTTTCAACACCTTTTCGGTAGGTTCAGTAAGTGGGGCATTAGGCAGAAAAGACCATTGTATCCCTGATTTGGGTTTATGATCCTATTCTTAAAAAGGTCCTATACCTTTGATCTCTGTGGCAGCTTATGCTCGTGTCAGTTTCACCTCTCTCTCTCTCTCTCTCTCTCTCTCTCTTTCTCACCGCTTGTCGATTTCTTTAAATTCTAATGCTTTCCTCTTTCCCTTCATCATTATCCTCAATCACTTCTATCTTCATCTCATACCCTTGTGGTCTCATTCTCCTCTCCTGCTGGTCGAGCTACTTCGTAGCCTCGAACATTCCTATCCCGGACTGTAAGGCTCGTTAGCCGCAATCATATCTTCTCTCGACTTTCTATTTCCTCCACTTCCATCTAAAAAACCCCATTTTCCTTTCTAATTTTTTCTCTATCTTTCTTTTAATTTCAGATCTTAGCTTTTAGGTATTCCTTCTAAAAATTCACTTTTTTTCTCTTCGTTTTGGTTTTATAACTGATTAACATGTAAGAATGGTTGGTTCAGGAGCTCAAGTAAGTGATCGCAATTTTTTTTGTTTATGATTTGTCACCCTTCAGCCTTTATTTGCAAATAGAGCATGTTATTTTATCATATAATGATGTGATGTAAAGATCCAAAGTTGGAGATGCTGCGAGACAGATCACTGAGCAGCCACAGAAAAAATGTGTTTGAATTGTGGAACTACAAAGACCCCTCTTTGGAGGAGGGATCCAGCTGGCCCAAAGGTTAGTGAATTCTTTGATCCAAATATTGAATCTTTAATAAGGATTTGACGTTGTTTTATACTTTTATGTATGTAGACGTTGTGTCATGCTTGTGGACTAAAAACCAAGAAGGATGAAGCTAATTTGGGTCCAAAAAGGAAAACCAACAAAAAGAGGAGTAGGCATGGAAAGAAGGATGGATAACATGCAGAAGAGATTGAATGGTTTAGCGAACCTATTTCTGAGTCATAAATCATCAAATGAGAGACGTTGGAAGAACCTTTCTATTGATGATCTGCGTTGACGCTAATGTGTTTCGGATCTTAAAATTGTAGTCTCTTTTAGTATAAAGGGGGAAATAAAGTGTGAAGATTCTCGAGTGTATCTTGAATCTTTATATTGTTTCTAAGTAGTGAATTTTCTTTGTGATTTGCTAGTTCTGAAGCTTTTCCTTTAATTCATAAACCGTTCTTGGTGTTATGAGTCTATGGGAGTATAAAATTGTTAGAAATTACTCCCTCCGGTCCATATTATAAGCACCCTTTTTGTGAGAGAGAAATGATGCTTATAATATGGACTGGAGGGAGTATTACTTATCAATTTAGAAATGATACTGGCCCGCTTCCTCAATGTCTTTAAGTCCTTTTTTTTATTTCCTAACTTTTTGTCTTTTTACTATTATAATGCATAATATTTTTTTCTTTTCAATTTTATTTAATTATTTTTTTACTCCTCATTAATATTATTTTTATCTTCTCTCTCATTTCTAAACTACTATTTATTAATTAATGTACAAGTTTCCAAATAAAAATGAAATATTACTACAATTTTCAATAAGGTATTTTGGACAAAACACATATTAAGATAAAATTAAATAAGAGTATTTTTTCACATCTCATACGTTCTCTATTTTCCCTTAACATAAGCATATTCCCTAAACCTCCTTACACCCTAAAGAGGTTTCAGACAAACATTTATCTAGTTTCAAACACCCAAAAAAATTTGTGATGACTAAATAAGCAAAATGTTGACCCTATGACAAGGTACATTGATGTGCATAGATGACACAAAACAACAAAACACAAATAACAATAACAATAATAATAATAAATTGTATGATCCTATAGAAAAAAATATGTGGCTATATAAAATCAAAACACACCGCACCACTGATTGAGACACTGGTGAAGGTGCTGTTAAAAAGCTTGCATATAATAAAGACAAACATATTATGAGAACAAACATCACTTACTAACCCAACCTCAACCTCACTCTATTTTTTTTAGCACCTTTTCGGCAGGTTGAGTATGTTGGAGTTTTTTCAGGAAAAGATTAACCCATCCTCGTTAATGTCTTTATTTGAAAAAATAATTCTTTGTTAGGGCTTCATGACCCAATTCTTAAAAAGGTCTTGCCTTTTGGGTCTTTATGACAGCTAGTGTTCATTTCAGTTTCACTTTTCTTTCTCTCTCTCTCTCTCTCTCTCTCTCTCTCTCTCTCTCTCTCTCTCTCTCTCTCTCTCTCTCTCTCTCTCTCTCTCTCTCTCTCTCTCTCTCTCTCTCTCTCTCTCTCTCTCTCTCTCTCTCTCTCTCTCTCTCTCTCTCTCTCTCTCTCTCTCTCTCTCTCTCTCTCTCTCTCTCTCTCTCTCTCTCTCTCTCTCTCTCTCTCTCTCTCTCTCTCTCTCTCTCTCTCTCTTCACCATATATCAATTTCCATAAATTATGATGCTTTTTCCAGTCCCTTTGTTATTATCCTCATTCACTTATCTGTTTAAGCCTATGCCCTTTTCATTTTGGTCATCATAGAACGGTGTAGGATATTTTGAGATAGAATGAAGTAGGAGTTGATGTAGTATAGGATATTTTGGGACAAATTCAAGTTCATCAAGAAAAATGGTTAGTTTTGTTTTATGATATTGGAAATGAAAATATTTGATAGTATTTTTAAAAACTATCTTTATAATTACTATTGAGACTCTAGAAAGTGTTACGTAAATGAGGGTATTTGTGAAAATAAATAATTAAAAACCATTAAAAAATTGAATTAAATTTTTACAAATAAGACAAAAATTTAAAAAAATCACAAGAAGATCTTATATTAAGAAAATGAGGGAGTAGCATTTTGAACGTTGAGATAGTGTGGACAGAGAAACGAGTTAAAATATTTAATTATTTTTGTATGACGACTATGCCCTAGGATATACTTTAAAATAATTATAATAGATAAATCTACCATGGTAATTGTTGTTAGTAATGTACATAAATTTTATAAATGCATCAATTTTTAAGAGGCGGAAACTATTTTGATTTACTATCGATTTGCATAAGGCGGAAGAATTACCGACTATTTAAAAGCGGAAATACTCACGCCTTTTAAGAAGCGGAACAATTAAAATGTTGAAATCTCAGAAATGCCCCTCAATGAACCCTCCACCTCCTTTTTGTACGTGAATGAACGGAGAGACAATTTTGGTATTATAACAAATTTTTAATGTTTCCGCCTGATGAAAGGCGGAATACTCTATTTTATTTACGACTTTGGAAAGGCAAGAGATAATACGACTTGCATAAGACGGAAATCGTTTTATTTTATTTCCGCCTTGTTTCAAGCGAAAAGAGTAATAAGGGCCAAAGAGTAATGGGTGGGGGCCAAAAAGAAAAAGTCAAATTTATATAGTGCCTAGCTAGGTCTGAGTAACAAGGATGTGGGTTCAATAAAATTTCCCAGATTAAATACTTCCCCTACCTGATAAAGATGGTAAAATTTTAAAAAGTTAACAAAAATAGCAAACATATTTTTATTTAATGTATGTTTACCAAATCAACCAATTACTAATACAATAAAATAAGTTAATGCAATTTCGAATTTTTTATTTATTACCTTAACTTTAATCCAGGACAATTTTTTTATTATAATTATCTACTAACATTATGGGTTAGAAGGAGTATATTTTTCATTAACTTGACCACTCAAGTTTATTGAAATGTATACCTATATTCTGTACCTATTGAAATTCAAGCCTACACAAACTTTGTATTGAAATTTATACCTATACCTATAAAAATTCATAGTTTTGAATTCCTAACATAAATGCACATTTCTAAAAAGGAAAAAAAATTATAGACTTTAATAGGTACAAAATGTCATTTATGATAGAAAAATAAAAATTAATCAAATATTACCAAATAATTCAAATAATTCCATTGGAATTTAAATTTTTAGTCAAAGTAATTAATATATATTATAAAAAAATAAATTTTAAACATAAATAATGATATATTTATTAAAATAGCACTTATTAGGTGAGATAAAAGAAAGTTGCATCGGCTACTGTTTTGCATTTACAGATGAATTTTGAGACATTCTAAAAAATAGGAGTTGGCTTCAAAGACTAGAACTGGAAGATTGATTTTCTCAAGACCCAGCTTAGTTGGTAGACAAATGTGGCATGAAAGGCATCCAAGTTCAAACTTCGATGACTGTGTTTTGTCCCCCGTTTAAAAGGTATTGAATGATTATTGTTTGTTGAATTGGGTTCGACTTTCATCATTTTGGTTAAAAAATTATGGTTTATGAATTAAAACTGTTATTATTGTGAAATTCTTGATCGAGGTGGCTTTCTCAAAAGCGCATATTCTCTTCATCCATATTTCTAGAGATGGCATTGCTTGTTCAAATTAGGTAACAAGATATATTGGCTTTCATAAATTTTTCTATCCACCAACTGAGTTGCTAGGCTAGTTGATAGTGGTATGTTCCGGAAAACCATACCTTGAGCTATTTAGGTTTCAATGTGATTTTTTGCCTATTAGACTCTTTCCTTCTCTCCTTTAAAAAAAAAAGATGTGATTAGGATAAACAATAATATCTTTACTTATATTTAAAGATATTCCATACCCATCAAAATTAGACTAATCCTTGAAAAAACTTCAATAATCAAAAAGCGCCCCACAATTAATAAGATAATGATTAAAAAAAATTAGTTTCCACAAATTTTATATTCTTACCACTTTTTATTTTATATCACTTTTTACACTGTTATCATATTGGTTCATGGCACCCATAGATTGTATTAAAAAGAGTATGCTGATTGATAATTGATGGAGTTATTGTTCCCCTTTTGTAATAATGTTCTGCGTATACCGTTAATAGCGTTTCTATTAAAAATTTTGCTTATAAAAAAAAACACTTTTTACACTTTTATCATTATTTTGCTCAATCATCACATCATCAACCACATCTCTTATGTTCTCTCTTCCTTTAACATCACTTTCTTCCTTAAACCTTCTTACACCATAGAGGTTCGAGACAAACATTAATCTAGTTTCAAACGGCAAAAAAAAAGTTTGTGTCTAAATGAGAAAAATGTTGATCCTATGAAAATGTACATAGAGATACATAAATGGCACTATACAACAGAACTCAAATAACGGCGACAATAACGACAAAAATAAAATTGTATGATCTCATAGAAAAAATTTGTGGATATACAAAATCAATACACATCACTGATTGAGATAGAAGTGAGGGTGCGGTTAAAGAACGTATAATAAAAACAAACATCTGATGAATACAAACGTCACTTACGAACCCCACATCCAGCTCATCACTCTTATCATCTTTTTCAACACCTTTTCGGCAGGTTCAGTAAGTGGGGCATTAGGCAGAAAAGACCATTGTATCCCTGATTTGGGCCACATCCAGCTCATCACTCTTATCATCTTTTTCAGCACATTTTCAGCAGGTTCAGTAAGTGGGGCATTAGACATAAAAGACCATTGTATCCCTGATTTGGGTTTTATGACCTTATTCTTAAAAAGGTCCTACCTTTGATCTCTGCGGCAGCTTATGCTCGTGTCAGTTTCACTTCTCTCTCTCTCTCTCTCACCGCTTGTTGATTTCTTTAAATTCTAATGCTTTCCCCCTTCCCTTCATCATTATCTTCAATCAATTCTCTCTCCATCTCATACCCTTTTTGTTCTGATCATCGATCATAGAGCAATCATATCTTCTCTCGATTTTATCTTTCCTCCACTTCAATCTAAGAAACCCCATTTTTCATTCTAATTTTTTTTCTCTGTCTTTCTTTTAATTTCAGATCTTAGCTTTTAGGTATTCCTTCTAAAAATCCACTTTTTTTCCATCGTTGTGGTTTTATAACTGATTAACAAATGAGAATGGTTGGTTCAGGAGCTCAAGTAAGTGATCACAAATTTTTTGTTTATGATTCGTCATCCTTCAGCATTTATTTGCCAATAAAGCATTTTATTTTATCATATAATGATGTGATGTAGAGATCCAAAGTTGGAGATGCTGCGAGACGGATCACTGAGCAGCCAGGGGAAAAAATGTGTTTGAATTGTGGAACAACAAAGACCCCACTTTGGAGGAGGGGTCCAGCTGGCCCAAAGGTTAGTGAATTCTTTCATCCAAATATTGAATCTTTAATTAGGATTTGACATTGTTTTAAATTTTTATGTATGTAGACGCTGTGTAATGCTTGTGGACTAAAAACCAAGAAGGGTGAAGCTAATTTGGGGCCAAAAAAGAAAACCAACAAAAAGAGGAGTAGGCGGGGAAAGAAGGTTAGCATACAGAAGAGATTGAATGGTTTAGCGAACCTATTTCTGAGTCATAAATCATCAAAGGAGAGACGTTGGAAGAACCTTTCTATTGATGATCAGGCTGCGTTGACGATAATGTGTCTCAGATCATAAAATTTTAGTCTCTTTTAGTACAAAGAGGGAAATAAAGTGTGAAGATTCTTGAGTGTATCTTGAATCTTTATATTGTTTCTATGTAGTGAATTTTCTTTGTGATTTGCTAGTTCTGAAGCTTTTGCTTTAATTCATAAACTGTTCTTGGTGTTATGAGTTTATGAGAGTATAAAATTGTTAGAAATTATTACTTATCAATTCAGAAATGATACTGGCCCTTCTATTTGCTTCCTCAATGTCTTTAAGTCACTTTTTTGATTTCATAACTTTTTGTCTTTTTTCTATTATAATGCATAATAATATTTTCTTTTCAATTTTATTTAATTATTTTTTTTACTCCTCATGAATAATATTTTTATATTCTCTCTCATTTAAAAATTACTATTTATTAATTAATGTACATGTTTCCAAATAAAAATGAAATATTACTGCAATTTTCAATAAGGTATTTTGGACAAAACACATATTAATATAAAATTAAATAAGAGTATTTTTTTCACATCTCATATGTTCTCTATTTTCCCTTAACATAAGCATATTCCCTAAACCTCCTTACACCGAAAGAGGTTTGAGACAAACATTAATCTAGTTTCAAACACCCAAAATAAGTTTGTGACTAAATGAGAAAAATGGTGACCCTATGACAAGGTACATTGATGTGCATAGATGACACAAAACAACAAAACACAAATAACAACAACAACAATAATAATATGTGGCTATATAAAATCAAAACACACCGCACCACTGATTGAGACACCGGTGAAAGTGCGGTAAAAAAGCTTGCATATAATAAAGACAAACATCTTATGAAAACAAACACGTACTACTTACCAACCCTACTTCAACCTCACTCTTTCTTTTTCAGCACCTTTTCGTCAGTTGAATAAGTTGGGGTTTTGCTTGGAAAAGATTAACCCATCCTCGTCAATGTCTTTATTTGAAAAACATCACTATAGTTAATCGAAAAAAATTAATGATGTGTGTATTTGGATGCCACATCAGGTAGATACAATCACAAATTATAAACTTTGCACTTTAGCACTATTTAGGCATTTTTGTAAAATCAATATTTTCAAAATTCACAACCCACTTCACGTGATTTTCTTCTTCATCAATACTTCATCTCCCCGAACATCATCTTCTTCTTCCCTACTTTGTATCTTCATCATTCACTCGTTCAAGCGGCCGTTGACGCTCACAAAGCAAACATTCTGTGATATGTGGCTACTTGAGTCAGAAAGTGATGAAGATATGAAGTATGAAAGATGATGTTTGAAAAAAATGATTTATTGATGAAGAAGAAAATCACATGGAGTTGGTTTTATAGAAATGTTTTAATTTGTGAATGAACTTGTAAAATTTGTAAATTTTTATTGTGCCTAGCTACCTAATATAGCATGTGAACACATGTAATACTATTTTATTGGATTGATTAACTATAAAGAATACAACAATTCTTTTATGCATAGGGTAGTTATCATTGAGGCAATGCCCATCAATGCATGATTATGTATGTGGTGATAAAATTGTTCTCTAAACTACTATATATAAGTCATGTCATTCGAAATAATTTTATTTAACTTCTTTGAATTTCATTTTAGTCAAAAAAATTAAATCTACAAAAAATATTGTACCCTAAGAATATCACTAACATATTAACAATGTACATCATTAAGGTCTTGCTAGCAAAATGGTACTTATTAAAATTATCATTAGTAAAAAATTAGTCATAGGTTGACATTATTATTTTTTTCAAAAATTTTAAAATTTAGTTTTCAATAACTTTTAATTACTTTTGATTATAATATTTAACAAGTGTTATAAGAAATGTTTTATTATGTGGAAAGTGACGGTGCGCATAAAAACACTGCAAATATAAATTATTTCTAACAATAAGGAATTGTTCGAATAATATAGAGTCGTGTTGGATCTTCAAATATCGTATCAGGTTAAAGGTCAAATATTCGATTTAAAAAAAAACAATTTATTGAGAAAGCAAAAACACACTATATATATAAAAGGATTAGTTCATTGCTTATTATAAAATGCGTGGATACAATGTTGCACAAGAACAAATTAAATACTTATCCACTTACTACAAAAGTGACTGATCATAACAACACTACCAAGAGGATGGACAATGTATTAAATAAAATTTAAATAATGGATTATTTTAGAAATTATATTAATTTAGATGAGTTGCTAATAATAATTTAACCTTTAGGTTATAAAACTAGATACTAAAAAAAGACTATTTTAACGTCGTATACTAAGATTTTACCACATAGATGCACGTACGAATAAAAACAATTTATTTACACTTATTACTATTACTTAACAAGTTTATTAATTCCTTGTATTACTATAGGCAATTTCTAACACACATAGTAAAGTTGTAAGGTTTTGATACCTTAGCTTATTTATGAAACCCAATAAATTTTTGACAACTGTATTAATTTGCCACATCAAATTATTTTTCCATTTTGGGTTTAAATATTTTTATTCTCAATTTAAACCTCTATCCTATTGCTAAAACACCCTTTTTATTTATCTAATCTATCTTCTTCAAAACATATGGCTCTCAAGTATCCAGAGAACATGAAGCACCTCTTCACCCTCCCATTTCTATAATTTATTTTCTTCAACACAAAGGGCTCTCATTGAAGCAGTGGCCACCGAACTCCAAGACCAACACATCAAAGCAGTGGCCATAAGTTGAGGGAGAGTGGCATAACACAAAGCAAAATCACAACACCATGAACCCATGTTAGCATAACAGAGAATTATTGAGAATATGAAGTCTTGAGTCGTGATTTAGGTTTGGGTGTTTGGTTGTAGTTGAAGCCATCATTAGCGTGAGAACATGAAAGATGGTGACAGATCTAAGGTTTGAATGGTGGTGACCGGTCAATATTTGGATGGCAACGGAATGAGAGGTGAGACAGTGACAACCACGGTGGTGGATGGCACTGTTACTGTTGAAGGTGGAGGGGTAAAAGAACCCTCTAAGATGTTCTGTTATTGTAGAAGAGTGAAAAATTAAATTGGACCAGAATCAAAAATGTTTGATTACCATGGTTAAAGTGCAATAAAAAATACTCCCTCCGTCTCTAAATATAAGACTCTTTTAACACTTTTATTTTGTCCCTATTTATAAGACCATTAATTACTTTTTTCCACAAACACCCCTATTTATTTAACACTTTTTAGATTCTTAATAATATTAAGGAGATTTCTAATATGCAATCCAAAATTGGAGTGTTGTCATGCAACATTCTCTTAAACCAATAGAAAGTTGTCATTTAATTTACCTGTGCCATGTCATCATTTGAAGTAGTCAAATTTAATTTTTTGCAATTTGGTCCAACTTAAATAGTAAATTAAAATTTTAGTCCTTTGTACCTATAGATAAATTATAAGTTTATTTTTAAAAAACATTATTAAAAAAAAAATCAAAGTATGCTGCTGGTGGTTCTAATGAGCACAACTTAATTTAATTTTTATGTTGGACTAAATTGCAAAACTTAATTTTGACTAATTTAAGTAATGATGTGGCATATATGTCTTAATGACAAGATTTTATTGGTTTAACAATAGGTTGCATAGCAACCATTCAATTTTTGATTGCATGGTAGTAACACCCTAATATTAATAGGTGTAATTTTGAAATTACATATCAAAAGTTCACATTTCCAATACAATTAACTAA
The DNA here is from genome assembly GCA_037953625.1 of Crotalaria pallida. Taxonomy (NCBI): domain Eukaryota; kingdom Viridiplantae; phylum Streptophyta; class Magnoliopsida; order Fabales; family Fabaceae; genus Crotalaria; species Crotalaria pallida. Next base: position 88,480,872 of record CM075656.1, read on the forward strand.
ATTATTCTACTTTCTTAATGGACGTGAAATCGCCCACAGAGATCTTATATTTAGGGACAGAGGGAGTATTTATCATTTAAAAAATAAAAATGATGTGGTATTAATATAGCATTTGTCATTCAATCATTGGTCCACATTGATATGGTGTTAAAACCTTACAACTTTTTAAGGTTTCAAAGCAATGCCCATTACTATATTACTCCCTCTGGTCCTATATACATGACACCTTCTATAAGAAATCTTTGGTCCTATATATAGGGCATTTTATATTTCCTATGCATCATTGATTGCTTTTTCTCTTTCTTGCCCTTATTAAATGTTTTGACTAATCATGTTTTTTTGTTATTCATTAATGAATGTGAACTTTCCAAATAAAGTAGAGGGGTAAAATTGTAATGTTACAACATATTCTCATAAAATTCACAAAACTAACCATTTTCCTTGGTCCGAGGAATACGGTTAAGTATGCCCTATATTTAGGACCAGAGAAAGTATGTTAATTGATAGTATTTTTATACTGTAACTGAACTAAGTCAATGCACTTGGCATGCATTTATGATACATTCCTATATACCTATTCCTCCTATTCGAAATATAAGAAAAAAAAATCTAAACTACATATTTGATTTTTTATCTTATTTTTCAATTTCAAATTAATCCCTTTTGTTTTTTGTCATATAGGTTCATCACGTTTCTTTTTACTATCAATTTGGTCGTCCCTGAATAACTGTTCATGTCATGTGGACCAATAAAATATGCACACGTGTCTCTTTTCTCCAACATTGCAAATGTGGACCAATATGATATTGACTCGTAGGATTAACAGTGACTTGGAGACCAATTTAATCGCAACATCGCAACAAGAAACATGAGAGACAAATATGATATCTAAAAAACGTAAGGGATCAATTTGAAATTGAAAAATAAGGTAAAAGACCATATACGTAATTTAGCCGAAAAAATATAGTAAGCAAAACTAACTAATTTTCTTAAATTTTGTTTCGTTCTTAATGTTACTTTCCTAAAACATCCTTAGAAAATTGTTATCTTGTTTAATTTTTGTTTCACTCTTAATGCTATTTTCCTAAAATATCTCTATTTTTTTTTTATAAATTTGAAAAAATTATATATAGTTAACTAATCTCTTTAATAAACTCAAAATTAGTTTTTTTCCATATAATTTGAAGCGGAGGAGTATGTATTTATTTTTTCAAACGTGGCAGAACAATTGTAATGCATGTGCAGATGTGCTAAATCTTTTTTAAGTGATAGAGGATTCAGGATTCAGAACCAGAAAGAGATCCCGTTAGTAAGACGCTCCCACATTGGGTGGGCCAAGACAAGGAAAAATAAAATACAGTACAAGGAAGCAAGCAACGTTAGGCTAAATTAATTAAGCTACCAAACTGCATATATAACATGCCCAACGGATTTATGAAAATGACTGTTTTCTATAATTAAATTAGCTCGCTAATAAAGATTACTACCACTTCAATATATATAAGTAATTCTTGATTTTTTTTTAATCTTATTAATAATTTTTATCCAATTTTCGATTACATTAATTATTTTTTTACAAACAATTATATTTTTTAACACTTTTTAAAATTACAATAATAATTATATAAATAATTTTTTTTATCAATTATCAATTTCAATAATATTAACTTTTTTTTATAATTTTAATCAAAATTTTCAAAAAAAATAAAAATTTTCAAAATAATTAAGAATAATAAAGATCGGAGTGGCTAGTGAGCATCATCGAGTTCAATTCAAAGCACAGATTGAATTAAAAATTGACAAAACTCACTCGATCACGAGACACCCTAGTGAATAGTGACGATAGATGTCTGAGAATTTCTTCCCCACCCATCATTATTATCTTCATCAACCACATGGAAGAAATAACTTCATCAATTCTTGGATGGTAGTAGCTTTAATTCTGCATATTTATTTCCTTACACTGGCGTGAAAGAGTTTTGTTACTTGCTCATACTAAGCCTTCACATACTAAATAAAGAAAATATTAAATAGTAAAATTTAATTATAATTTAATAAAGATATACAATAGCTTTAATACTTTCTTTATTTGATAAATATTTATAAGAGCATAGCAAAAAGGATATAACAAAATCACTCTACTGCAGAACATTGAAAATTAAGCACCAAAAATTAAAGCTAAGTAAATAGTAAATGGAAATGAATAAGTTAATTAAGCCCCTTTTTTCTTCTTCTTCTTTTTTTCATACTACTGTAATTAATTAAAACTAAAATCAAAATGCTACATACAATTACAGATTTTTCAACAAATTGCAGATCAATGATGAATCTACATTAACGTACATTAGCGAGAAAAAATTCAAAGAGAAATAGAGAAGAAAAAAAAAAGAAGAAGAAGAGAGATATAATATGCTATGGTACTTGAAACAAGTTCACATTCTTCTCTGAAGGATTCAGAAGTTGTCTCAAAGAGAGAGAGTGAGAGAGAAACAAAACAAAGTACACTGTCCTTTGCACTGAGCTCATTTCATTCACTCACTCACTCACTTTCATGTTTCTCTTTGCACATTCTTCGTTCGTTCTAGATCTGCTGCTAATCTTTGCACTTATTCCCACCATTTTTCCCTTTCTCCTTTTCTTCTTTCCTTCTATATGTCAAAGCAAAGAAACCAAGAGAGAAAACAAGGCAATTGCATTTGCATACACCGTTAACCCACTCAACGGCGGAGGAGCCGCCGTGGACGGTGGCGGAGGGTTGTGGTAGTAGAATGGAAAATAAGGGACAATTGGGTTCGGCGGTGGCGGCGCGGGATAGTTATTATAATTTGGCGGCGGCTTGTAATACGTGCCGCCGATTCCTCCTCCGCCGCCGGTGGATGCCGCCGGTGGTTGGTAGGTGTACTGAGTGGGCGGTGGAGGAGAAGAGTAATAATAAGTACCGCTGCCGCCGGAGGTGGGTGGAGAAGGTGGTGGAGGGCAGTTGTTTGTGGAAGCTGGCGGTGGTGGAGATGGTGGTGGTGGCGGCGGTGGTGATAATGGAACCGGATTGCCACCACAAGGTGTGCACTTGATATCATCCTTGGAAGTTGTTTTTAGGTTTTGATCTGCCATTGTGAGAACAACAAGATTGAGCAACATAATCATGATGAAACAAAACAAAGAAGTTGTTTGAGTTTTTCCCATTTTTCTTTGTACAATGAGAGAGAGAGAGAGAGAGGGATCCAAAGCAAGAAAAGAAATGAGGTTATAATTATTACTTAAGGATATAGTAGTATTATGGAAGGGAAAGTGTGTAGTAAAGTGGAAGTGAATTATGGAAGCAATGTTAGTCGTGTTGCTATTTGAGGCTGTGGTGTGGAGCAGTGTGTACACTATTTCTTATCTTTTTAAACCTACACTTGGCCTTTTTCTTCATGCACATTTTCATTTTATTTTTTTAATTGAAAAATGAGAGAGAGAAACGTTAAAAGAGACGACACAAAAAAATGAAGGACACCGACACGTTTTACTTTACTAGAAAGCAGCCATGTATGAACACGGTTATGTGACAAAGGAGGTTATAATTTAACTACCTAACTTGTCAATCACAATTTGGTACCTCTTGTTTTTACTGTTTTACACTTTTACAGTTTTACTTACCACAAATGTTTTTGCTTATTTTAGTGATTGAGATGCATGGTGTAGCTAGTTCCATGTCACACGGTCAGTTAGATAAGCTATTAATTAAAAGTGAGTCAGATACAATGTCTCACTCTGAAACCAACATGGTAGTTTATTTAGAAGCTACATGCACGTTAAAAGTTCGATTCACCTCATATCTAAGTTAGTTGAGGTAAAAAAGAAGTGTTGGTAAAATGTGGTATATATGCATGCTAAATAATATAGTAGATAGGATGGTAGGAGGAGATAATAAAAGCTTTGGATGAGTCTGAAGAGAGACGTAAGGGAAACGCAAGTCATCAAGAGGTGAAAAACAAATGCGGAACAAGTTGGATTCTTGTGTTTGTTTATTTGTTTTTTGGGGAACTAAATGCGTTGGATCTGTGGGTGTGTGTACAAATTGTTTCTTATCTTTTTTTTTCTTATCTATCTCCTGTATGTGCATATATTTATTACCCCCTTGATAATTTCCTTCATTAATATATCATACCACTAAAAAATGTGTGATAAATTAAAGATGGCACATAATCACTTTGTATATATTGGATCTGTTCGACAAAACTAACTTGTAGCTATGAGCTTGTAACTTATAACTATGAGCTTTTAGCTTGTAGTTGTTAAGCTAGCTAGGAGTTGGGAGCTCATAGCTGTTTAGCTGACTATTTAAAATAGTGTTGTTCGACAAAACTAGCTTTTGAAGTAGTTAAAAGTTATTAAATGACCAAAAAGGACATGCAACATTTTATTATTTTACATTTTTCAAATTTTTTTCTTTATTTATTAAATAGATAGTTAATTAATAAATAAATAATTAAATAACATATAAATATTATTACATTATAATTAATTAAATTCATTTTTTATTAATTTATTAATTATGTAGTTAATTAATTAATTATAACAAAATTATTAAATTATAATTAATAATTAATTAAAGGGTAGTAAAATAATTTTAAATTTTGTTTAAGGATATAATTGGTATATGAATTATTGAAAGCTAGTTTAGTTTCTAGAAAGTTACTTCAAGTAGCTTTCTAAAAACTAACTTTCAAAAGCTACAAGCTCCCTTTTTAAAAGCTATAAGCTCTTTCTAATTTGTGTTCATCGAACGAGACTAATAGCTTATTGACTGAATCTAAAAGCTCCTAACACTAACTAAAAAGCTCTTAGCTTGTGTTGCCGAAGAGATAGCGATTATATTATTGCACATGGCTTACTAATTTCTATCGGAAAATTAAACTCCAAAATTATGTTGTTATTATAATAGAAAAATTGACCTTGGGGTCAACATTGTAAATCAGACTATGACTTTGAGTGGAAAGTTATAGAAAAAAATAATAAGTTTTTGATTTTTTTTATTTAAATAATATAAATAAATGTATTATTTATTTTATAATAATGCATATTCAAAAATGCAAACAAACACTTTTTCAATTACATACTCAAAATTGGTTTTATAAAATTCAACCAAACTCAAATTAAATTACTGCTTCCTCCGTTTCATATGTAATATTATTTTAGCATTTGTACTATGTTTCATAAGTTTTGTTTTTTTATAAACCTAATACATAATTAATGTTATTTTTCCAAACACACCCCTATTTATTACACTATCTTTTTCACTTCCAATACATTTTTCTCTCTTCAATAATGATTATATAGGGACATATAGTTAAAATACAACAAATCCTTACATCATTTAACCATTTTTTAAAACTCGTGCATAACCTTAAAACACATTATATATGAAATGGAAGGAGTATAAACTTATTCAATTGAACACATTACACATTACATGTTTCCTTTGTTCAAACAATTACAGCAATAATCCATAAAGTGATGGCTTGAAAGTCATCCACATTTAAACCCTTTTCAAATACTAATTCAAAGATAAAAGGCAAGGAAACCCTATACGCCAAATTCATTAATCCCAAAGTTTGGTGGTGGTAAAGTATGGAGTAACTATTTGTCAATGGCATACAAACGATGTTAGAAAGCCAATTTTCCACCGCAAATGGCCGTCCATGGTACCTTTCCAGCCTGGTTCCCTCTAATTAAATAACACCATAAAGTTGGTCTCTCATCAATCATCCTCCGCCCTAGGCTCCACCACTAAAGAATGATTTAAAAGAATAGAATAGAATAAAATTATTGTTAGTGAACAACTGAACATTTTTCTGCTTAGGTGATCAAGGTCCTGGAAAAGATCGAAAAACATTGGGGACCAAGACCAACCCATGAGCGCTTAAGTCAATTTTTATTTATTTTTTTTATTTCTCTCGTAATTTAATATAATCCATACCCACAATTTTTTTTTTTTTTTTTTTTTTTTTTTTTTTTTTTGTCTTTCGCCGATGTCCCGGACTCTCGTCTACAACAAGTTCTGAAACTAATTATCAGGCTGATGAGGTAATCATGATTAGGTAAAGTTTTCGAATTTCTGACATTGTGCATCAAATTTGCGTTGGGCGCAATTGACTCTCACCTTAACACTTTTAATTGTTACAGCAATTGTTTTAGCTTTCAATTTATTTTTTTTTTAAAAACATCTGTTATCATTTTTAAATCTTTTGAAAAATACTACTACTAGTTTGTCACAATTAGGGTCCCGACAAAAGAATCACAGACTAAACATTTCTAGCAATTGTATTAATGATTTTCTCTCACACTCTCTCCACACGAATTAGTGATAAAACTAAACTTTTTCTAGTTTAGCAGCATTATTTAGCAGAAAAGTGAGGAGATTGATTCGCGCAAAATATAGCCTAAAAAGAATGAAATGAAAAGAAAGTGAACATTGTAATGAGAGCGGTTCACCCTTTCAATTCCTTTTTCCTCTTTTCAATGACTGTCTTCATTCTTTGTTGGAAATTTTAGCCCTTTTTTGAAAATAATAATAATAATTAATATATATATATATATATATATATATATATATATATTTACTTTGCATGTCTTCTTTTTTCAGGTGTGTTCTCTTGGCAGAAAATGCTCAAACCTATACTACCCAGTGTGTGATGAGAGGACAATGTATAAATATGTTCAACTTTTCGTTAATCCGTATAGTTCCTTTTGGGGCCATTCCAATGGAATCTACGTACAGAACAATCAACTGTAGAATGGAAAAAAAAAACTGTAGAAGGATTAATTGTGCCAGTCCCTTTTTCAAACTTGGAAGTTCCTACAAACATGTAATGTTAATTGAGATTTGGGAGTGAGGAAAATAAGGGTATTTTGGGTTTTTCCGAATCATATCAAGGTTCAAAAGTAATTCCATGAGATAAAAAAAATTAGATCTCATGTACATTTATGAACTATCCCACAAATATTTACATTAAAAGCAGGAATTAGTTGTTGGGTGTTACTACCATGCAATCAAAAATTGAATGGTTGCTATGTAACATATTGTTAAACCAATAAAATCTTGCCACCTAAGACATATATGCCACATCATTACTTAAATTAGTCAAAATTAAGTTTTGCAATTTAGTCCAACATAAAAATTAAATTAAGTTGTGCTCATTAGAACCACCAGCAACATACTTTGATTTTTTTTAATAATGTTTTTTAAAATTAAAACTTATAATTTACCTATAGGTACAAAGGACTAAAATTTTAATTTACTATTTAAGTTGGACCAAATTGCAAAAAATTAAATTTGACTATACTTCAAATGATGACATGACACAGGTAAATTAAATGGCAACTTTCTATTGATTTAAGAGAATGTTGCATGACAACACTCCAATTTTGGATTGCATATTAGAAATTTCCTTAGTTTTTTTGACCGCCAAGTTAATTAGTTAATCCCCTTTATTTTGAAAAGACACTATCAACCTAATTAAAAACCAAACTACCCAAAATGCCCCATCAGCGAGAGTTATAAAATTTAATTTTTATAACCCTCGCTGACCCCCAATGACAGTTATAATTTTTTATTTTATAACACTCGCTGACCCCTCAACGAGGGTTATAAAATTTTACAACTCTCATTGTGCCCTCAGCGTGCTTGTTAAAATCATTCTGGTAGGTACCCAATCATGTGTTGGTCCCACCTTTTATGAAGGGTTTGCCAACTGGTAGGTACCCAATCATGTGCTCAAAGTTGATCACCATCAGATTACAACAGTAAGTTTCACGCTATTGTGAAGCAAAAGTAGTTGCTATAAATACAAAAGAATACTCCCACACCACCTATCCTGCCTTACAAAATTTGTGATTCCTAACACCTAATACATCCTCCTAGCAAACTTGAATTTATTCTTAAATAATTGTCATTTTACAAAATCGAGATAACATTAATTACTACTTTTACGATTCCACATTTATTTAATTAATATGAGAGATAATAAGTAAAGAAAAATGATCAATTATTATTAAGAGATAAAGGACAAAATGGTAAATCAAGCATTTAGTTACTATACCAAAAACACATTAAGTATATTTCTTAATTCACGTTATATAATCTTAAACAACGACTATTTAGAAACAAAAAGAGTACTTTCATTTCTCTTTTTAAGGTGCAAGAGATATATGTAGGGATGTGAAAAATAAATAAAGAAAAAATAGAAATAATTGATGATACGATGTGAAAGATAAAAGAGAAAAAAATAAAAATAATGTATAAATGCGAATATAAGAAAAAAAATTGGAAAAATATAAGTGTTATTTTCACAATGACGAGTAATGTCATTTTACACCGTAAGAGAAGAAGATCATGTTATCAATTTACACTCTTCTTTTGGACACTAATGGGGGCATGGCTGGGTCGAAATTAAATGAAGTTATGAAGGATCGATGCTGACCACTTATGTCTAAGTCTCACACTTTCTACCAATAATAACGGAAAATGTTTTTATTTTCTTTTTTTTCTTAATAAGAAGGATGACTGTTTCCCAGACTTCTCATGTAAATAAAAAAAAGAAGGATGACTGTTAGGACATTATCGATTAATAATTAGCTCAATGCATGATTAAGACATTCCTTAGTAAAATGAAATTGAAAAAAAATAAATAAATCCAAACCGTTTGGGGCCAATTCATATATGAAACTAGCCAAATTAAGCTCCTTACCCTAAACTTATTCCTGGGCCCCTCATATCATTTTGCCAGCTGAATTTTCCAGTGCAACATATTCTCATCCCACGTGCCATTTGCAAAAGGACTTAAACGTCCAACTCAAACTTCCTTTATAATTTAGCAGTGGTTGCAACTTGCAAGTGTTAAGCAAATGAGGAGGAATATAATAAATATAAATAAGAAACAGATAGATACGTCATATGTATATAGCACTTTACTATACTGAATGAGGTTTACCGTTTGGAATGGATCATGGACTCGCTGGATAATGTATATGGGCTGTGGAAGCATGGGTGCGTTTTTATCAAGAGAGTAAGTTTTAATTTTAGTTCTCATTATGTAATTTTTTAATATATATATATATATATATATATAGCCTTAAATAATTTTCGATTTCGTAGTGTCAGAAATTAAAAAAAAATACATTTTTAATACATCCCAATCGAAAATAAGTTTCGACTCACCACTGTCAGAAATATAAATTTGACATTTTAAACCGGTGAATCAATAATGAAAAAGAGTGATCCAATCACGTTCTCTCACTCTGAATGAGCCAACTCTACGTGACCATCTTCATCTACTCAAGTGCATGTATAGCACTTGTGTCTCACTTGCACTAGTTTCTTTCTTGGTAGAGCCATTATTGAGCATTGTCCTATGCAAGCCTTGTTTGCTTTTTGGCATCGCTCTTTCATTTTCACCTGAGCACACCCACAAACAACTATCCCACCCCTTATTTATACTATATCAAGGCGGTTGACAAATTGGGTTGAACTACTTCTACATGAGATGACAAGTCAAAACTGAATTGCGGTTATTTAAGGCCAAGTCAAAACTGAAGTATGATTAGCCAAAGACAACCACTAATCAAAGATGGCAATTATTCAAATACGATTGCGGTTAGTCTTTGCAAGAAGTAAATTTGCTTAATTTAAGTCTTTGCAAGTGGTAGTAAGATTGAACTCAACTTCTTCTTCATGCATGAAGTGCTGCATCATATTTTGACTTCTCATAACTAATGCTAATTGTTGATTTGTAGATATCAAATTAATTTAAGGTGATAACTTCTTTAAACATCTCACAACTTCTAGATTTTATTACGAAGGTTGGTTTAATATATTACAAATTGCAGCTTATGGTTGCACCTACATTGTTTTTTCACCATATGTAGAGACTATTGGAAGCAGTTAAGAAAAGTATGCACATCGGAGCTGTTGAGTGCTAAACGAGTAAACGTGTTCCATCATTCCAACTAGTCATGTAGGAAGAGGTGTCAAATTTAGTAAAATATATTTCAATGAACATAGGATCTTCTTTCAATCTCACAGATAAACTATTATCTATGGCATATAGCATTACTGCAAGGGCAGCTTTTGGTGATAAATGCAAGGATCAAGAAGCATATATATATATAATAATCTTTATCAAGGAAAGTATGAAATGGGCTGAAAGTTTCAGTGTTACTGATTTGTTTCCTTCCCAAAAGTGGCTTTTGGTGATTAGTGGGATGATGCATATATAAATTGAAGGAAAATATCATTAATGCAGCAACGACTGATGGGCATGGAAGTCTTTTTTCTGTTCTCTTGAGTCCGAAGATCGTCACTTGACAATGAACAAAATAAAAACTATTATGCAGGTGTGTTTGTATTTCTTTCTGCTGCATTTCATGCTTTCTGTTTCTGAATTATGAATGTACTTTCCTGTATAAAATGCATTTTGTTTGACGTTCATAATATTGAACCTCCTTTTGCACAGTTGCTATACTATTTTGATGGGGGATTTTCTTTTGGAACTAGTCACTAACATTTTTAGCATGACTGAATCTTTTGGCACTACTGTGAGAAGGAAAAGTGATCTATTTGTAATTCCAATTCCTTACAATCAAGTACCTGTTGAAATAGACCATATGGAATTTGATTAAGTGATGCTCTCCAATTAGCATATGTGATTATGTACTGAATTTCTGTACTAACTTACCCACCCTTACCAAAAAAAAAAAACTCACTTTTTGGGGTTCATTTTCCTTGAGTTTCGCAGCAAGTATGACTGGGAACTTCCTTTAATCTTGGAGCTAGTTCTGAAAACTTTGACATGACTGAAACTTATGGAAGTTATCTAAGAAGGAAAACTGATCTGTTTGTTATTCCTATTGCTTACCAATTACCATGCATCCTCTAACTGGGTAAGACCTTAAGCACGAGTATTATGCCAAAAATAAGGGTGTAATTGTGCATTCCTCTTGTTAGCTCCATTAAGTTATCTGAAAGAAACTTGACTGTGTAATTAGGAAAAGTGCAATATTGCTTAATTAATAATAATAACAATGTGTGCTTCACATGGTACGTAGCTCTGGTTTCTACAAAACATTAAGCCCCTTTCTTCCTTCAGTTTACTACTTTTGGGCTTTGGCTACTCTTACATTAGTATTTGGTTTCTCTTTTTGATGGCATCATGCCTGTGTCATTTATAGAAGCATGTACCGGTCACTCCTAAAGTATAAGAAACATGTTATTTTGGAACATACTTTCAATATTTCTTGACGGCATGGTTTCATTTGTCCATTAACCTGTCTTTATATTACAAGCACTGTGCAAGGGAATGACAGAAATCACATAATATTATTAGTATTAAATCTGCAGCTAGAATGTTCACCGATCAATTTACTTGAATTCTTATGATAAAGACAAACTCTGCTATATTCGATTATTCACGTGATCGTTATCCTAGCATTGTTACATGTATACAAATGTTCTCATACAGGAGTATATCTCTTTTCAAAAATGTATTTTACATTTTACACAGCATGCTTTCACTAGCAGTACTCATAACTCAACTTTGTGCCAATAAGTGCAATTGATTAGGGAAAATCGGGTATCAATTGTGTCCAGACTCATTTATATGGGGTGACACTAATTGGAGCTTATTATAAGCATAATTGATCACAGTGGTATTTTTGGGTTGGAGGGGTGCCTGCCACATGCACTACTTAGACTAGCAGCCCCCCCACCCCAATCAGATTCCCCCCTTATCTCTGCCATATCCCCACCCCTATATATATGGCAAATTCTCAACATGCACAGGTGCATATGCAATTTTTTTTTTGCTTTTTAAATTTTTTTAATACAGATTTATTCAGAATATTTTTTAACACAAATTCGTATACAGATTTATTAGAATATGTAAATTTTGAATACAGTTTTACTCAGTACAGTTTTTTAAGAACACAGAGTAAAATAAAAAAAAAAGTCCAAATTATAAAAATCACTTCATATCGATAAAAAAAAAACACATAGAATATTTTTTAATTGGTTAAATTTTAAAAAAATAAATAAAAAACCAAAAAAAAATGGCATGCACCGGTGCATGTTATCAGAATTTGCCTATATATATATATATATATTTCATACTTCTTTCTATTCCTTACTATTAAATTTAGAAGCCTCCAATTTAGTTAAATAGTTTTGAATATTTTAATTTTTATTATTTTTAAATTTTTTATTCTTGTGTAATATTTAAATGTTGTATACTACCTTAATGATTCTTACATCTTATTCTTTATTATTTAATTATTTTCAACTCGTTTCAAGAGTCCACAATATGGGAAATAGTTTATAGTATTTTAATTTTTTTTTTATTTTTAAATTTGTTACTCTTGTGTAATAGGTAATGTATTATACATTTTTCAATGTTATATTTAATTTATTTATAATGCTTGTTATTAATTTTTTCAAGAAATTTTAAAATTTATTATTAAAACATCATTTATTATTATAACTTATTAATATTTTGTAGGTATACAAAATGTCACTTAACCTAAGTCAAATTAACTTGTCACTCTTAGTTTTACAAAATGTAGATGTCTCACAACATGTATGGAATGAGGATGAAGATAGAATTTTAGTTGTTCGACAAGTACAACAGTTTCGAGATGGTGGTTCTCAAATTCCACATGCTATCGTTCAGTTACTAAATATGGCAGATTTTTCACCTTTAGCACAAATTCCATTTTATCAAATTGAATGTCCGCCTATATCTGCATTGGTTGATCGTTGGAGACCGGAGACTCACACTTACCACATGCCATTTGGAGAGTGCACAATAAGGTTAAAAGATGTAGTTATTTTATTTGGTTTCTCTGTCAACGGTAAAGCAGTCATTGGCAGAACACATGATGATTAGCCGCGGTACGTTGAGCATATGTTGGGCAACGGACCACCACAAGAAGTAATTACTGGGGGTTGTTCAAGATTGAATTGTTTTCAAAATCAATTTGGTGACTTCTCACACTACGCGAAAAATGAACAATTGCATCTACAATTTACTTGAGCTTATATGCTAAGGTTGCTGAGAGGACACCGAATTATAGATGCAACTGTTCATTTTCCGCGTAGTGTGAGAAGTCACCGAATTGATCTTGCAACCAACTCGGTCATAAACAACCCATAGTAATTACTTCTTGCGGTGGCCTGGTGCCTAACATCTGCTCAACATACCGCGACCAATTATCATGTGTTCTGTTAATGATTGTTTTACTATTGACACGGAGACAAATAAAATTGAAACATCTTCTAACCCTATTGTGCACTCTTCAAATGGCATGTGGAAAGTGCGAGTCTATGGTCTCCCATGCTCAACCAATGCAGATATAAGTGGATGTTGAATTTGATAAAATGGAATTTGTGCAAAAGATAAAAAAAAAATCTACAATATTGAGTAACTAAACTATAACATTTGGGATTTGAGAGCCACCATCCCTAAACTGTACTGTAGTACTCGTGGAACAACTAATATTTTATCTTCGTCCATATTCCATACATGTTGTGAGATATATACATTTTGTAAAACTAAGAGTGACAAGTCAATTGGACATGGGTTAAAGTGACATTTTCTAACACTTACAAAATATTAATAAGTTATAATAATAATAATAATAATAAATGATGTTTTAATAATAAATTATTAAATTTCTTGAAAAAATTAATAACAAGCATTATAAATAAATTAAATATAACATTGAAAAAATGTACAATACTTTACATATTACACAAGAATAATAAATTTAAAAATAAAATAAAATTTAAAATACTCTAAACTATTTACCTAAATTGTACGTAGACTCTTGAAACTATTTTTCCGAGAGAGGTTGGAAATAATTAAAGAATATAAGATGTAAAAAGTATAAAGGCTTACAATGCTTTAAATATTACACAAGGATAATAAATTTAAAAATAATAAAAATTAAAATATTCAAAACTATTTACCTAAATTGGAGACTCTTGAAACTATTTATTCAAGAGGATTAAAAATAAATTAATAGTAAGGAATAGGATGTAAGAAGTATGAAAATATGTTTTTGTAGGGAATAATATTTAAGGGGGGAATCGAAATAAGGAGTAGTATGTTTTGCCCTTCAAAAAAAAAAAGGAGTAGTATGTTTTGTAAGAAGTATGAAAGGGCTATATATAGAGGGGTGGGGATATGGTAAAGATAAGGGGGAATCAGAGTAGGATAAGGAGGCAATCTGATTGGGAAAGGGTGGGAGAATAGCGTGACACGTCATACCTTGTGGGGTAACGCTGGTCAAAGTAGCGACATATGCCGTTAGTTGCCACATGGTGATACCGATTGTCCACATTGTGCTAATATTCACATGTGTTACTATTATGCAATCAAAAATTGAATGGTTGCTATGCAACTCATTGTTAAACCAATAAAACTTTGCCACCTAAAATATGTATGCCACATCATTATTTAAATTAGTCAAAATTAAGTTTTGCAATTTAGTCCAACATAAAAACTAGATTATTGTAATTTAGTCTTTTTGTACTTTTAGAGAAATTATAAATTTTATTTTTTTTTATATATGAAATAAATATTCTTAAACCCAGAAGAAAGATGGGCGAAGGAAGCAGGGAAGGAAAGGGAATGGCGAGTGGCGGCGGTGGCGCCGGCGCAGGCGGCGTTGGTGGTGGCGGTGAGTTTTGAGAATTGAGGATAAGTTCTGGGTTTAAGAATTTTTTTTTAATTTAAAAAAAATTAAAATTTATAATTTGTCTAAAAGTACAAAAGGACTAAATTACAATAATATAGTTTTTATGTTGGACTAAATTGCAAAACTTAATTTTGACTAATTTAAGTAATGATGTGACATACATGTCTTAGGTGACAAGGTTTTATTGGTTTAAGAATGAATTGCATGACAACCATTCAATTTTTTATTGCATTTTAAAAATTTCCATATTTATATCCATAGATATGATTTTTTTTTTAAAGCCCCTTAGATATTAGTTGTGCGCGAGGAATAGTTTGGACGGATGTCTGTCTCCTGTGTTTCGCATAAATCATGTTAAATTTGTAAAAAAGCTACTCCCTCCGTGCTTTTTTTTTTTATGAACTAGGGTATCCACCCGCGTAACTGGGTGACTAATCCTTCGCATCACGGTCGGGTCCTTTCGGGGACGATGCTCCCAGTAATGCTTGCTCCATTCACATGCGCCTTGGGAACGACTCGAACCCGCGACCACATGCTTAAGGGACACAAGCCCCTTCCACTTGTGTCAGCCTCCACTAGTTACTCCCTCCGTGCTTTATTGTAATATCTTGGAGTGAAAAAATTTGATTCTAAATATAAGATCATTTTTTATTTTCTTTCAAAATTATCATTGACATTTATTCATAATACTTTTAGTTTTAATGAGAAGATATATATAAAATTGTATTGAAAAGTGCAAATTTTTTTGTAAACCGTGTAGTTTTAATGTTGTAATTGATAGAGATAAAGTAAAAATTTAAAGTAAGTATTAAAAAGTTAAAAAATTTATTATGTTCTAATAATTGGTAAAAGGATATTTTTAGAACAATATATCAATTTTAGTATAAAATTTATTCAAAGATATACGAGGGAGTATAAACAAAAAATATGATATAGAAGAAAAATCCAACCTACTTGGTTTTATTTTAACTTGATACAGCTAGTACTCCTACTTGATGACCATGTCTACATATCCAAGCTTATAACATCGTATAGCGACGAAACGGTCAAGCCTTCATGGGACGTAATCACGTAAGGCATTTATTTAGATAAAAGAAGGTAGGTTTAATTTGAGTTCGATCATGATTTAAATATCACATAACTCTTTCAGGTTTTACATAATTAATCTAAATTCTAAAACTAATTAAATACTGTGGAATAAATTATTTGTACTACTAAAATCATACTCAAGCAGCACATATACGTCCCTGAAGCATGCATATGCAAGCAAACACCCTGCTCTCTACTTAATTTGAATTTGAATAACTCAAAGACGGCAACAAAAATAATTAATTCATAAACTCACATGATATGCTAACAACAAATACACATACATACATTAAAATTTTTAAAGCCTTCACTTACATGTTATAAAAGGGCCTTTTTTAATGTAATAAGTATGAAAAAAAAATTATGTAATTAATGTACATAAATTTCATATGGACATGAATTTTGGATGTAGATTTACCCAATATTAATTTTTTTTAAAATGTGTCTTAAATATACCTTAAAAAAACACATTATTCTTGGGCCTTTGCCCCGCTGGTTCATCCAAAAAAAAAAAAAAACACATTATTCAAATTGCTTTACGAATGTGTGTCAAAAAACACATGAAACCTAAGATGCCTTGTAAATTTGCATTAAGAATTAATACATTTATAAATTCACTTATATTAATGACATCAATTCTTCATAAAAACTTATTCATTTTAGGTTTCTCATTAGAAAAATCATTATTTTTTATATTTTAAAAGAAGTTGAAGTCATATTCATATATAACACGTTCCCTCTTCGAATCACGAAGTGGAAGTGCCATGGCCTCTCACGTTTTCTTCTTCTCCTTCACCATTGCCATCATAGCCATCTTCACCATAACACCGTCATTCTCTCAGCCGCAAACCGCCGCCACATGCAACGGAATATTCCTGTCCTACACCTACACCGGCGGCCACCGTCTTCCACCCAACGTCTCCCATGCAAAGGACCAACCATACCGGTTCGAGTCAACGCTGACGGTGCTTAACAATGGGCCAGAGGAGTTAAAGTCTTGGAGAGTTTACGTTGGGTTTCAGCACAATGAGTGGTTGGTGTCTTCTTCCAATGCTGTGCTTGCTGATGGGAGGGGATTGCCCTCTGCTGTTGGGAACGGCACCGTTTTTGGTGGTTCTGATGTTACTGATCTCAAGACGGCGGTGGAGACTGCTGGGGATTTGATGCAGATGAGAGTTGAGGTCAAACTTGTTGGGACTCAGTTTGGGGTGGCACCACCAAGTGTGCCTATGCCTTTAGCCTTAAACCTTTCTAACGATGGATTTGTTTGCGGTCAACTCAATGGTAAAGGTAGTACTCCCTCGGATCCCAAGTGTAAGCATCATTGGACCAAAATTTTGTCATAAATATAAGCATTTTTTCTAAAATTTTACTCCCTCCTCCGTCCTTTATTTTAGGGCACCATTTGGGTAGAATCGGTCTCTCTTTTTATAAGTCGTTTTAGAATATCTAGTATTAATGAGTTTATTCCAAATACACCCCTTATAATTGTATAGGGTTGATAAAATAATAATTACAATAGAGAGAGAAATGAATAGAGTTGTAAAGTTTTAAATAGGGGTAATTTTGGAATGACAACATATTTTTTGATAAATTTGAGAGTAATAATTACTTTTCTTAATCTGTGTGAATTAGATAAAAATGACTTACATTAAGGGATAGTGGGAGTAGAAAACTAACTCTATTTAATATACTATATCATGTTTGTGGGAAAAAGAAACACAAATTAATGACTAGAAGATCAAAAAGATTGATTGGTAAATATAACTTAAAATTTACAATTCCAATACAAATAATTAACTTACTTACTTTTATTAAAGGGAGTGAAATTGGTCAAATAGTACTTATATTAGGAACAGGAAGGAGTATCTTATTATTACTCCCTATGGTCCTATGTACAAGACCCTTTCAAAATTTTTATTTTGAACTTATTTATAAGACCTCATTTTAATTACTAATATTATTTATTTGTTTTTTTTCCGCAAACACTCATGTTACTTCAATATTTTTTAAAGTCTCAATAATAATAATAGGAGTAGTTTTAAAAAGTATATCAAATTTTCACATTTCACATATCACTAACAAATTTAATTAATTTTCTTGATCTAAGAGAAAAATCCCCCAAAATTTTTATAAATAGGATCATAGAGTGTCATGTTCCTATTTATGTGACCAATTTGAATATTAATATTTTCTCCTTTTCATGTGTAGAAGTCGTTTTTTAAAGAACTTTTCGATTTTATTTATAGGTTATTTTGTATTTTTTTTAATAATGCATTTGTTGTTTTTTCTGTTATTTATTTTTTTATGAATGTAAAACTTTCTATGCAGGTTAAAATAACAAAATTATAATACTAAATTATTTTTTTAAACTTTCAAGAAATTAATGGTATAAGTAAGTTGGATTTATAACAAAGCCAAGAGCGAGTATTTATTTCTTTTATCTATCTTATTTAAAATTCAAAAAATATAATCATTACTAGTTTTAATGTTTACCAATTTTTCTTCGCGTATGTCTACCAAGTTTAAGAGTACAATTACTGATATTTCTCATGTCTATTCTTCTATTTATCATGGGCTTGATTTATGTAATTTGCGAGAGAGAGAAAAAATGACCACACAGACATATTAAAAAAAAAACATAAATAATTTATTAAATATCAGCATAATCATTTTATTTTTTAAAAGATTTACTTTTTTTTTGGTGAATAAAAGATTTACTTTTGTTAATGGAATAAATAAATAGGAATTGAGAGAATAATAGTTTATCTAGTGACTATTATCCCATAATTATTTTTTCACCTGTATCATTTATTCTTTTTGATGGGAAAATATAATTTCCCATTTTAATTATCAATTAGTACTATTTAAGTAAATCAACCGATAAACATAAGCAACACACGATTGTGATTAAATAAAAAGGAGGGGACGGCAGATGTCGTCCCATTCACCTGTTGCTTACTAATATAAAAAGTTGTTTAAGGTGAGGTAGTTGACATATTCACAAGACATCCCTATTTATTTAAATGATCATTAATTATTTAACACTTTTTAGATTCCTAATAATATTGATAAGGGTAATTTTGAAAATACATATCAAAAGTTCACATTTCCAATACAAATAACTAAATTAATCAACTTTCCTAACGACGGGAAATCTCCAAATGGGTCTTAAAACCAGGGACGGAAGGGGTACATATTTGTTTGGATTCTGATGTTCATTTGTTTGAAGATGGTTTTAAGCTTTTAATGGCTCAAAAGTGGTGAGCTTTTGGCTTTGGACTCTGCTTCAGTTGTGTTGACTAGCATGTTTACTCTTAATGATGATTTTTCAGGGAACAATAATGAGACTCATGTCTGTTGCACAAGTGATCCAAATTTCAAAACAAATATTCCCACAGATGAAGAGTTCCCACCCCCTCAGAATGGTGACCTTACCATCATGTATGATGTGATCAAAACATATGAATCCAATTACTGGGCAGAGGTTACAATTGCAAACCACAACCCCCTTGGCCGTCTTGACAATTGGAGACTAAGTTGGGATTGGGAAAATAATGAATTTATATACACAATGAAGGGTGCATACCCTTCAAATGTGGATTCTTCTGAATGCGTCTTTGGTCCACAAGGCGTATTCTACAAGGAACTTGACTTTGCCAATGTATTGAACTGTGAAAGAAGGCCAATCATAATGGATCTCCCTCCTACAAGGTTCAATGATTCAGAACTTGGCAAAGTTCCATTTTGTTGTAGGAATGGAACTATATTACCACCAATAATGGACCCTAGCATGTCAATGTCAAGGTTCCAAATGCATGTCTTCAAAATGCCACCAAACCTTAACCGTTCGCAGCTTGCACCGCCGAAGAATTGGAACATAAGTGGCACACTCAACCCTGATTATGAATGTGGTAATCCTGTCCGAGTGAGTCGTAGTGAATCTCCTGATCCATCAGGCTTGCCATCTAACAAATCCGCGATTGCTAGTTGGCAGGTTGTGTGCAACGTAACGAAGGCAAAAAGCACTGCACGTAAATGTTGTGTGTCATTTTCGGCATTTTACTACGAATCTGTTATTCCTTGCAACACATGTGCATGTGGATGCCCCAGCCCCAGTAACATTGAGAGAACATGTAGCACTACTGCACCAGCTATGTTGCTTCCATCAGACCAACTTCTTGTTCCTTTTGATAATCGAACTAGAAAAGCCGTTTCTTGGGCTGATATGAAAAATCTACCGGTGCCTAACCCTATGCCTTGTGGTGACAACTGTGGTGTGAGCATCAACTGGCATGTGCATTCGGACTACCGCAAAGGCTGGACGGCAAGGATCACACTTTTCAACTGGGGTGAGACTGATTTTGCCGATTGGTTTGCCACAGTGGAAATGGACAAAGCGGTTGCAGGTTTCAAGAAAATGCATTCATTCAATGCAAGCACCTTATACAGCAATACAATATTCATGCAAGGTAATCCAGGGTTGAACTTTCTTGTAGCAGTAGCAAATGGATCTAACCCTAGAAAAGATCCTAAGGTTCCAGGGAAACAACAGTCTCTAATCTCATTTACAAAGAAAACTACACATGAAATCAAGGTGGCTAAAGGAGATGGGTTTCCTACTAAAGTGTTCTTCAATGGAGAGGAATGCTCTCTTCCTTCAGTATTTCCAAGCAGTGGTTTGAGGAAGGAGTTTTCCTCTGCTACTACCATGTTCCTAATACTGTTGCATGTCATCTTGATGCAGCTATAATGACATTTTTTGATTTTATATCGTTGGCTTTTGTTCTGAGACAGAATTCATAAACTTGCATCATTACAGAAACTCACTGTCAGACACAAACATCAGTAGACCAAGTTGTGCAGTCATAACATTCTTGTTGTATGTCTGTGATGGATAATGTTGTGGTAATCCTTGCTCAATTCATATGATTCTTGATTTCTTTCCAGATTATTAGTACAGAACATCAGAGAACTGTGTTAGATGGCAGAAATACAGTCTTTGATATACTCTAATTTCATATTTATTTAATTTTAACTTCAATTTCAAGTCTTCACAACTTTAAAATAATTAGTGTATGAAAAATGCTAACAAGTATCCTAATGGCATTTTTAAGCAAGCAAAAAAGAGGTATCTTTACCTTGGAAAATAATGCATTTAATATATCGACAAATGTTGAATTTAAGTTTTCAATGTTGACCTACTTGTTTTAGAATGCTTAAATAATACCCTTAAGACACTTGTTAACATAAACCTAGTGTATTACTAAAGCATTTAGTTGTTGTGTACGGTAACCTATTATTTATTAATCCCATACATTTGAGTAGAAAAACTCATCAATTTTTTATTTATAAAATTAATGTTGGGACAATATCATTAAACATGGTCGTAAGCTTTGGGCAACTGTATTAAATATCTTGCACAGCATGAAAAAGAAAACAGAAAGAATAATGAAAGATGATCTAAATGAATTTTGATTTGATTGATTGATTATTCTTCTGACAATCACTTATATAGATTGTGACTATAACCGATATAACTAACTTCCACAGTAAAGTAACTACCTGACTAACGAAAAGTGTACCTCTAATTAACAAACTTAACTGAAAGCTGAAGCTAATAAAATTATAGTGACTAAAAACCCCCTGCTGAGTACCTAATCAGGTTCATAAATGAACAGAACAGATCACCTACAGCTCAAACATAAAAGAAGTAATATCTAACATTCCAATTACATAAACAACCAGAAAAGAATGACCATATTGAATGTCTTGAGAAACAAAATGGAATATTTACAAACTTACACCAGTCATTTACTTAATTTGAAGAACATAAACAGGAGAAAGGAACAAAGGAAGAAGAAAAATTCATAATTTGTTGCTAAAGTTAGAAATACTCCTGCAGATGAATAAAACCTTTGCTTCAGCAGTCCTGCCCTAAACCAAAACATTTTCGTGAAAAACCTTAAATTAGAAGCTTGCGAGGAATTTTGTAATCAAAAGTAATCAAAATTTGCAAATATGCATTTTGCATATGTGCAATAGAAGTTTATAGTTATTCATCTTGAGCTTCTAGACTAAACGATCACAGTACGCTACTCCAAGCCTGAATTTTTTACATCAACGAATTTGTTGAACAATAACTCAGGTCTAAACTGGCTAATTGCAGAATGAATAGGTCCACATGGATCACCAACTATATACATTGGCGACTGCAACTAGATAGAGAACTGGCAGGATCTGTTCTAGACCGGAATGTTGTCTATGGAATATCCGTCGAAGTCAAACTCATTTTCGGCTGGTCCAATGCCTCCTTGCTGCCAGAAACATATAAGAATTTTGGTTTGAATTTAACAGAAACAATGTAAGCAAACATTTGGAATTTACAGTTCACAGGAAGGAAATAAGGATTAACCTGTTTCAGAAGTGCGCTCATAAGGTCCTCCTGGCCATATTGCTCAGGGAAGAGGTTAATCTGGGAACTTTGGTCCTGAATTCTTTCAGCCTTAACCTTCACTGAATAGTCAACAAGATGCGTATTGAGGTGTTGACCAAGGTTTTGGAGATTAGCTTGACTCATGCCCTCACCAACTGAGAACATACCTTTTCCAAATGAAGTAGGATTTCTATTTTGTCCTGTCTGCTGGATAGAGGGAAAACTCTGATGGACTAAAACTGATGGTGAGACATCAATGCTACCTTGCAAAGGATTTGCATGCTGAGAGGCATCAAATGTTAGGCCCGCATTCGTTAAGTCCCAATCATGAGACTTTTGATGATTGAGTTCATCAAAAATATCATAACTTGGAACAAATCCACTAGAACTCTTAATTCCTGAAGAAGCTTCCTCATGAAATATGCCTTTTGCTGCAATACTGGACATTCGTGGAGTGCTTCCAAGAGGGAAACTACTGACAGACATTTCACTGGATTGGTTCATTGGAAAACTCACCATTGAAGAGTTCTGTTGAACTGTTTTAAAAGTGGGCGTTATGTTGCTGGCACCAGAAATCCCATTTCCCAAAACACCATTAGAAATTCCATTTGGTAGTGTAGGCTGCACCAAAGATGATGGAAGCCTTGTCACATGAGAACCAGTATTTTCACTTAGCATCTGACCTCTTGGTTGAGATTGAGCTATCTGCATCAACAAGGGGTTGCTTGGTGCACTAGAAGAATTGACTCGCATATTCAAGTTGCCAATGGATTGGGTAGGTTGGTGCAAATTAGCAAGCTGCTTTGGCTCCATGTTGGTAGGAATTCCATGAAGCAAGTTCATTGGTTTATTATTGTTGTTCAAATGTTGCAGTTGACCTTCTCCAAATCTTATTCTTGGGTCTGCAAAACTGAAAAGGTTCCTTTGTTCAACTAGAGACATCGATACACCTGCTTTTGCATTTGGCCGAACAAGCCCTGCTGCTTGAAGCTTGGCAAGACTTTGTGCTGGGAGGTGGCCAGCAGCTTGAAGAGTTTGAAGATCAATTCCATTGATTGAAGTTGCCCCAAATGTTGCATCTTGGGGACTCATGAAGGGGTTGTTTAAGTTATTCTGCTGAGGGGAAACTCCACTCAGCCTTCTAAGATACAAACGGTATTTCTGTGCCAAAAAACAGACAAAAAAAGAGTTAGCTCCTTCAAGTAGCATAGATGAGAGCAACAAAAAGAGATCAGATGGACAACATTAATTATCGAGTCCATTCCATCCTCAAGAACATATAAGATGTGACACAAATACTCAATAGTATCATACCTGGAGGTGGCTAGCAACGTTTTCTCTTGTTAGTCCAGGAACATTCATCAATTCCAGAATCTTCTTAGGAACAGCCTCTGTATATAAGAACAATATTTAAAACATAAGATGAGGCCTTCCCATTTTAAATAGACCTCTAATGAATCAGGCAGAAGAAATCACCATAATTCTTCATACATAAGAATAACAAAGCAAGTATTTTGTGAGGTAAAAATACTAAGTTTGAGGTAGAATCAAGTTTGTAATGCTAAAGCCACTATGGGATCATAATCATACAAATTGTACTGACTAATTTGTAGTTGAAAACTGATTTGCCTATCTATGAACAATCTAGAAAGCCTAAGTGAGGCTATCCTAAATCTATAACTGAACACCAAAGATCCAAGTAGTAAAATTGTTGAATTGAGGGATCCACCACAACTACTGTATGATAATTCAACATCAGACATGTAGAATCCCAAGGATATGTATCACAACTTTTTTAGCAATGATAGATAGGAGTTAGGACTACGTCGAAAAAGCAACAAACATGAGAAAGAATTGAAGAATACATACTGTCCAGTCCCAATTGATTGACAGCAGCCATAAACTGTTGATGGAGTTCAACAGACCAAACAACTCGCGGCTTCTTTAAAGTGGAAGAATCATCCCTCTCATCCGGATCTTCATCCTCGTCCCTCCGCTTTTTTGAGGATTTCCCTTCATTTGCAGACGATGAGTAATCTGCATCATCAGATGCCTTTAGCTGTCGATCTCCTTCGTCTACACTACCCGATTGCTCCAGATCTTTCCACCCATTCTTTCTTCTCCGGACCACGTGCTGCCATATATTCTTCAAAGCTTCGATACGCACGGGTTTAATTAAATAATCGCAAGCACCATGTGTCACACCCTTCATTACTACTTGTTTTCCATCATCGGCAGACATCACTGTAAATAAATATAAATATAACATACGATAAGTCAGTCTCTATATCAATGCCGTCTATCGAAAATTGATGTATACTAATAAAATTAAAGGATGCTTACTAATAACCGGAAGATCCATCTCCAACCCAATATGCTCCAATAGTTTAAATCCATCCATATCCGGCATATGCACATCGCTTAGCACGATATCGAACCCATTTTTGTTCTCTCTAAGTAGTGACAATGCAACCTCTGCCCTCTTGCATTTTGTGACTGAAAAATGTACCCAACAAGCAAATAAGAATCATTCCTAAAAATCTAGAATCAAATGAGAAATTCCACTTAATGTCATTAAATCAAATCTGTCATCTATTCATGCCTCAAAAAAGTCCAATAAAAAGGAATTAACAATCAAATCTGACATATCAAGTTGAAAACAAACAACATAACTTGTGTCATGTTAAAATTTAAAATCAATTCAAAGGCATAAAAAAGTAAACTTCTCAGAAGAATCTGAAACTACAGCAGCCATGGATAAAAGGGTCAGAGTAATATTTCATCAAAACCATTTTTCAAGCCAAAAAAAAAAAAAAAGAAGAAGAACAGAAGACATAAACATAAGGTGCTGTATCTATAATATGGACTCAAAAAAAGATAAAGTTAGATTCTTTGAGCTGCAAAATGAAAACCCGAATCAGCAAAATGAAAGACCTTCATAACAGCAAGCTCTGAGCATCCTATCAAGGATCATAAGGCAAGTGGGGTCATCATCAACCACAAGTACCCGGAGACCCGCCGGAAACTGGTCGGAGACTGCGTCGGAGGATTTGAGAGGTGAACTTGAACTAGGCGTTGACATGGTGGTGATGTTGCTCAGATTCATGGTTCAGAGATCCAAATAATAATAGAATAAGACAAGAAACAAAGAAAGAAAAAAACACGTCAACTATGTTTGGTTTGGTTTGGTTTGGTTTTTTGTTTCACATAGCAGCAGCGGCAACAGCAGCAGTAGCAGCTGAGATTATTGTTGGCATGGAAGTGAAAAGGTGAAGAGAGAGAGAGAGAGAGAGGTTGTGGAAGGAACTTGGTGGAAGAAAGGAGAGAGAGGAGTAATCGAATTTTAGTATTTTTCTTTTTCTTTATGGGAGAAGATAAATGCTATATATAATGAATTTGGTTCTGGGGTCTGATTCTGAAAGCGTTGTCACTGTTGCACGCTGATGCTGAATTTCTAGCATATTTTAATTACTTTCAATTACTAGTTAAATTCTTATAAATAAATATTAAATTACTCCCTCCGGTCTTATTTATAAGACATACTTAATCATATCACATGGACCAAGGAAGTTGGTTAGTTTCATGAATTCTATGAGAATATATTGTAACATTACAATATTATCCTCTCAATTTTTCTTGAAAAATTCACAATCATTAATTAACAACAAAAAACACATCATAGTCAAAGCATTTAATAAGGGCAAAAAAGAGAAAAAGCAATCAATGATGCATAGAAAATATAAAACGTCTTATAATTAGGACCAAAGAAACCTTCTAGAATATGTCCTATAATAAGGACCGGAGGGAGTACTAGTTAAATTGTTGTAAATAAATATTAAACAATAATAATAATAGTAGTAAAGAAAATATTAACGACGAAGAGATAATTTGATTTGAGTAGAAATTTGTTAGAATATATTGAAATTGGCTTTTTTAATGGAGTATTTTCTTCATGCACGAGATTTGATCTTGATTTATTTATTTTAGAAAAAGCAAACATGTAACATAAGTTAAGGTAAAAATAATCATGCACAAAATAAATGTTTTTTGCTAAGATATATAATAAGAAGAAGAAGAATTTTTTAAGCTATGCACTCATACATAAGACAATGGAATATCAAGAGTAAATTTATAATGAAATTAAATATTTGTTTTTAAATAATTAAGTGAATTTTTTTTTTATAGAGACTTGCTTTTTAAATTTTAATCATTTTATGCTTAGAAAGAGAATAATATTCCCTCCGTCCCATTATTTTGGTAAAAAATGCAAAAAAAATTGTCTCATATTAAAGTAAAAAAATAAATGAAAAATCTTAAAGATTGTATATTATATCAATGATTGATAAGTAAATAAGGAAAACACATTTAAAGAGTTTTTTTTGGGCAATATTGCAATATGTATTAATTGTAATTATATGAAAATTTATGTAATATCAATTTATAATTAATGAGTGAATCATGGCATTATGTTAAACAGATACTCTCTTATTTTCATTGACTTGTTTGACTTTTACCAAGATAATGGGATGGAGAGAGTAGTAATAGTAATAATAATAATAATAATAATAATAATAATAATTTTTTGTTTTGTTTTAATTAATTCTGATTTTTTAAGTATATAATAGTATTCGAAGATGTGTCTCGCTCCTGAATCTGAAAGAGTGGATCCAGCTCATGCAATGCATTGGATTAACTATCCCTTCTCGTATCTAATCTACTCCACTTCTTGCACTAGTACAAGGTGACAACGGTACTAAAAATGGTAAACTCTTATTTACCAGGCCAGAAATGTCAGTTAATTTTTTCTTTCTCTTTTTGAAGATTTTACTATGATGCAGATTTTATAGGCGAATCTGTGTCCTTTATTCATATTAATTAGTTTATTTATCTTCAGAATTAATTCTTTTTGGTTCAATTTATTTTCAAAATTCTATTGTTAACATTTTAAGATGCACTGTAGGACTTTATTGTAAGATTTTAATCATTCAAACTTTTTAATATAGGTTGAAGTTTTAATTCTAATTTTTTTATATTTTAATATTATTACTTGTTATGCACTAATATAGTTATTTTTAAAGTATAACTTTGCTTATGAAATATTTTTCATTTCAGTGTTATAGATAAGAGATTGCATAAATATAATTTGCTTAAACCAAAAATCATTTTCCATTAGAGACTTTTTTTTAAGTGTCCATTAGATACTTGAATGTTGGCAAAAAAACAGGGTGGAAAATGTGTGTTGCAATTTTATACAATATCTTAAACGCTTGGAAAGAAATGGTAGTTTTTTTTTTCAATGGTTAAAACTTTAGTTTTAAGTTTATGTGAGTGAATGCCAGTATAAATATGAATAATCATAAGCATTATACAGAAATCTTATTTTGGTAGTAAGCATTCTACTATACAAATTTTTATTGCATTAATTGATTTATAATTATGTGTGTTGATTAATAGTTAAGTAGTTCGGTAATAAAAGTAAATCTGAATAATCATATATTACATTTAGTATCATAAAATTCATAATTGTAATTCAATATATTTGATTCGCCCAATGAATCTCATTCCTCTTGTCCGTTTATTTTTCTAATGAAACACAACCCTATTCATAAGGATTGCAAGCTCATTAACAAAGAAGCAAAAGAGATAGTGATACTTTTTTTTTTTTGGTGAAAGAGACAGTGATACTTTGAACATGAGTGTAAACTCTAAAGTGGTGAAGGGTAGATATTTTCACTATTGTTTGGTTAAAATATACTATATCAAGGTTTTAACTCATTAAATGATATTAGAGTGAATATATCTCACCTTTTCATTTTATACCCACGTTAACTTAATTGAGTTTTTTTTTTTCCCGATTGCAGTCGGACGTTGTGGTTAGTGGTGATGGTACTAAAGGAGGCACAACCATAGCGACTACTATAAATCTAAATGGTTGTTTTCCTTATACTCTCAATCGACTTTGTTTCAACCGAATAAAATTTATAAATTTACACACTTATTTGAATTCTGATTTCTTGTTTGTGTTGTTCTTTTAGATATAGGGTTGATGAAAGAGTGAGATTGTGGTGCGGTGGGGTGGGGTGAAATTGGTGAATCAAAGATAGTTATAATGCATTAGCCCAGAATCAATTCTAAAATGTTAACATTACTATAATTGTTCTGCTTCAACATGATTTTGGAGTCATAATTGATTTTCTCAACTGTAACCAAACATGCTAATAATAATTGCACTGTGATAAGCATTGGGTGGCGGTAATGCTGTCACCGGCCAGCTAAGTTCGGTGGTGATTTGGTAGAATAGTAATGAGAACCGGAGGTAATAAGTGATAATAGTAGTAGTATTTTCTATGAGCTTTCAACTGCTCCCTCCGTTCCACATCTTTCATAGTTTAAGTTGTTTAAAACATATTAAAGATGTATTGAATATTATAAGTTTTTCATATATTTTGTCCAAAATATTTCTATTTAACTTTTATTAGAAAGTATGTACATTAATTAATGTATAATACTGTAATTTAGAAATTAGAGAGAGAATAAAAGTGTAATTAATGGTGAACAATATAAATGATTGAATAAAGATTAAATTGGAAAAAAAAATTTATTATCCTTAAAAAACTAAAACTGAAAAAGATATAAAATAAAAAAAAATAAAACTTAAAAAAAATATATAGAATGGGAAGAGTATATATTTAGCTTCATAACAACTAAATTAAGGACACTTATTAGATTTTTTTTTTTAAAAAAAATAGTGAAATGATGGATATAAAGATGTTGGTTAGTCTTTGTTACCCAATTAAAAATTTGTAGTTCTTCATTGAAGTATAATCATACACAATAATTTCTAATTTCAACATTCGGTTGATCTATGCTAATATCATTCGTATAAAGTGATTTTCTGAGTTACAAATATCTGTTGACCGGCCACTCAAAAATTTTAGGCATGCAACAAACAAGTACCTTATCTTTCCAAGTGTTACAAAAATATCAAACCAAGCAATACCCCATAGTCGAGCTCTCTCTTTCTCTTGGGCCTTATTTAAATTTAAAATAAACGGCTGGAAATTAAACGGCTGGTAAACCCTATCTTGTTGGTTCGGGTCAATGTCTACGTACATGTAAACCATTACCTAAGTGCTTCAAGCCAGTTCATCATTGATTTGACTTTGTGTAAGTTATCCCTTAAATACTTAATCCAATGAGATGCACTTGGCATGCACCCCGTGGAAACATAACCTGATACACGCATTAGGAAATTGGCAACTTTTGTTCCTTAGCTTGCAACTAAAATAAACATGAATTAGTTTAAAAATAGCATGGGGTATGCTCAAATTCACATCGAAATTAAGTAATCTTTTTAACTCCAATCCAAAGCAATGTTGTCATGGTGACTAGCACAATGAATTTGGGATGGTTTTCATTTTCACTTTCATGTACGAAGAGTGCCCATTTCAAATATTGCAAGTTCTAATATATTATTCATTCTTCTTATTAAGACTTTTTGCTTAGAAAAGCATTTTAACTACTTGGCATTAGGATGAGTAGAATCAAAGACATTTATTTTCCGAAAAAGAATGTGCAAAACAATCAAATTGACACGGATTTCAATTAAAGTGTTAGTTGATAATATCATAAGTTGAATGTGGTAATTTGGTGAAAAACTTTCTGATTTTGAAATGTGAAAGAAGACTAGAACTGGTTACTCTGTTTTAGAAGGAACGTCCCCAAAATTGAAATCTCTGAGATTAATCGATTGCACGATGTGCAGTGGGCATTCTGACTCTCTTTGTTTTTATTCTGTTTTTTCACTTTCCCCTTTTCTTTCAATTTTTCTGATTTTTGATTGGTTACTTATCTGTGCTTTTCCCTGAGCGAACACGTGGCTCTAGTTGCTTCGGATAAGGTCCCCTTGTCCCATGTCGTTCTTTCGTTTTCTACTCTCAAAATACGTGCACTTGAAGATTTATTGTTTTTTTTCTATATTTTCTTCAAGCATTCAACATTTTATACACAAAGAAATTTTTTTTTACTTTTTTTATTTGAGCATGTTCCATGTCAAAATTAATTGAAAATGAGAAAATCGTTTTGATATGTATTTAAATCATATTAAAGAAAATTAGATGATATGAGGTTTTCAAATATTTCTTTTAACGAAGTTTATCAGATCAAGGGAAGGGTAATTTTTAACTTATAATGAGATTATAATTCTTGACCCTTGATAATAAGGAAAAAAAAGAATAGTTCTCATCTTAATATTTTTCTAATCTTATTTATAGGTCATGTTTAACTATATTACACAAATTAAAAAGGTAGTTACATTTTTTGAAACTTTAAAAACATTTAATACTATAACTTTACCTTTTTAACTTGCCTTCAAAATTTCACAATAAATTATTTCACATTAAATAACAAGGTGAAAATAGAATAAAAAAACAATAAATGTCTCCTAAAAAATTACAAAGTAGCTTATAAATAAATAAAAGAACCTTTTTTAGAAAATGACACATAAATAGGACTAAAGGAAATACCATATTAAGAATTTATCTCATAACCAATCAACAAAGACAAAAACAATTTTACATGTATTTAAACCATATCACTTGTAAAAAAAATTGATAGGAACAAAACATCTCTTGGGGAAAGATTAGTCCCATAATAATGCCTATAGAATAAATTATCGAATGGATCCCACACATCCAAACCATTCATTTTTAATTAACTCTTATATTTTTGAGTTATAAATGCAAATTCAATGGTATGGATATGGACAAGACTAGTAAAAATAAGAACAATAATGCTAAACACCATTGAAAAAAAATATTTAAAAGTACCAAAATGATAGTATACTAATGTGTACTCTGGAGTTTTGTTAAATATATTTTAAAAAGAAAATGCTTACGATAAAACTTAAAAAATTATATCTCAAGGTATTAGACAAACCAATTTCCTGCCTATGTGGTGTAAACTGCATAGGTGGAATCCTGCCTATGCGGTGTATGTTGCATAGCCGGTCGTAAGCCCGGATAAAAGGTGAAGGTTGTGTTAGGTCTCGACAGCCAACGTAAAATTTTGTCGAATCTATGATATGGATCAACGATGTTATAAGGTTAATGCTAGGTCGTTGCCCGGAAGCAACGCGATGTATGGCTCGAGTACATTGTCAAATGAGCAAGGGCCGCTGCATCGCCGCCTGGATGCAGTGAAAAATTCTTACTGTGCCGGTTGATGGAGGAATACCGGAGGCAACAAAAGGATCTGCATATGCATGGTTTTTATTGATCTGGAGAAAGCCTATGATAGAGTGCCTAGAGAGGTACTATGGAGGGCTCTCGAGAAGAAAGGGGTGCGTGTTGCCTATATTAGAGCCATTAAGGATATGTATGACGGGGTCAAGACGAGCGTGAGGACACAAAGTGGGATTTCAGAGGATTTTTCCATCTCGATAGGTCTACACCAAGGGTCAAGTTTGAGCCCCTACCTCTTTACATTGGTCTTGGATGTGCTTACGGAACATGTCCAAGAACCAGTGCCCAAATGCATGCTCTTTGCGGATGATATTGTGCTTATTGGGGATACTAGAGAGGAAATAAATGGGAAGATTGAAATGTGGAGAAAAGCTTTAGAAGGGTCTGGATTCCGGATAAGTCGAAGCAAGACAGAGTATATGAAGTGTAATTTTAGCAAGAGGCACGTGGGCCTTACTCGGGAGGTGAAGGTTGGAGAGCATGTCTTAGCACAAGTCCCGAAGTTTAAGTATCTTGATTCTATCTTACAGCAGGATGCAGAAATAGAAGGGGATGTAAATCATAGGATTCAAGCAAGGTGGATGAAATGGAGGAGTGCCTCGGGCGTGTTATGTGATAAGAAGGTACCACTTAAACTTAAAGGAAGGTTCTACCGCACTGCTGTAAGACCGGCGATGTTATATGGGACAGAGTGTTGGGCGGCAAAGGGCACACAAGAGAATAAACTTCATGTTGCAGAGATGAGGATGTTGCGGTGGATGAGTGGGCATACCAGACAAGATCGGATTAGAAATGAGTATATTCGAGAAAAAGTTGGGGTTGCTCCTATTGTTGAGAAAATGGTTGAATCTCGCCTTAGGTGGTTTGGGCGTGTGTGGAGGAGACCGGTGGAAGCCCCGGTTAGGAGGGTAGACCAAATGGAGGGTACTACAATGGCTAGAGGAAGAGGAAGACCTAGAAAAACTATAGGCGAAACAATTGAGAAGGATATGGCAATCAATGCCTTATCAAAAGACATGATTTATGATAGGCCTTTATGGCGTCGTTTGATCCATGTAGCCGACCCCACCTAGTGGGACAAAGGCTTGGTTGTTGTTGTTGTTGTTGTATTAGACAAACCAATTTCCTACGTGAATAAACTTTTTCAAATATTTTTAAAATATGTGTCATAGAGTTCATATTAGAAAAAACCTTATTAAATTTAAATAATTATAATTACTCTTTCCAATCCTAAATGTAATTTCCTTTGAAAAAAAATTGGTCATGATGTTAAGTCCATTTTTCTAATTTATAATGATATTAATTATTTCTTTTTCATAAATATTCTTATTTATTAAACAATTTTTAGAGTCCTAATAATAATTATATTGATAGTTTTTATTTTTTTAAAAGTATATCGAATATTTACATTTTCAATGTCACTAATAATATCATATAACTTTCTTTAAAAATGTGTTTTTTAATCAAATGAGTTTATATTTAAGACTGAATGGAGTAATTTTATTTAATGGCCAAATTACCCTTAATATAATAATTAATTTTCCCATCCCTTGTCCTGCTTTTTTATTTATTTCTCTCTCCCCCATTTTTTTCCTGATAGATATACTCTATTTGGTCATAAATGTACAATTTTTTAAAAAAAAAATAAATTACGCTTATTAAAAAAGTGTGTAAATTTTGTTAGTATATTGAAAATGCAAATATTTGATATATTTTTTCAAAATTATTCTTATAATTATTGTTTACTTTTTAAAAAATATTTATTTAAAACCCATCTTTTTTTTTTTAAAGATCTTACCTTTAGGAATATAGGAAGTAGTATAATTCTACCTAAGATAACTCGTAGGTTTATGATTTAGCAAGTTCCTAGATTCCAAATGACAAAATTGTCTCGATTGCAAAAGAGATTATACATTCCAAACATCAATAATACCTACTGTATGCTCTTTGGTTTATATAAACTCGATTGTGCTAAGAAACTCAAATAAAGCAATTTTGTATGAAGTTTTGATAACCTTACATATAACTTCAGTTTTTACACACAATAAACATAGGACGTGATAATGACTTTGCCACTTAGGAATCACTTGGTCATTGAGTTCATGCAGCATGGGCATATGCAAACGACCTTGGAGTGTTTTCTCGCTCAAGTTTGATTTTGACCAAGCGAGTGCAATCAATATAAGGGTTTTGACGTTATGTGCATTGACGGCCATTCCAATGTTTCTAATTCAAAGTGTTCGATCAAATAAGTGTATAATACACTCCCGGCGTAATAAAAAATTGGTTAAATTAAAAAAAAAAAAATCAACAAAATTAAAGAGATTAATATTTAATATTTTGTCTTCAATTTAAATCAATTAATTAAAAAATCAATTTCTAATACATATTTAATTGACAGTTACAAATTAAAGACTATAATTTTTCATACTCTTATTCACTATTTTAATTTTGATTTGAAATATTGGTTTTTATAATTTTTCATTATTTTTTTTCGAGACGGAAGGAGTACATGTATTGATAGATTTTTCACTTGTATATTTTTTTACATTTACAATCACTTTTTTTTAAATAAGGAAAAAAAACATGTACAATCACTTAAAATTTAATTGAGATTTCTTTACCCATTCATCACTTTGAAATTTCTAATTGTATGATGTTTTTGTGTTGAGTCGATAATCAAAATTTAATTATTTTTGAAATATAGAAATCAAAGAAGAGTTTTTTTTTTTTGTAATTTTAACTTAAAGAAATTGAAAAAAATTTGTGATGAGGAGTTTTATCAAGGGTACATTGATCTTTAACTGAAATTATATCAATTTTGTTTTTTATTACAATTAGAATCAAGCATGCATCTCAATAATTTTATTTATCTTTTTGAATAAAATAATAATTTTTAATAGTTGTCAATTTTTTTATATATAAGTTGAAACCTAGCTTATATATGTGACATACCAATTATAGAAAAGAATTTCTTAAAATTAAAAAAAAAAATGAGAAGGTCAGAAAAACATACTACTAGTATATAGAAGGGAAAAAAAAAGGAGCAATTCTTAAGATTGGCAATCCACGCATGACGCAATCGAATATTGGGTAAAATATAATATTCTCCTTATCTTTTAATTGCAAGAAAAGCAGTGAAGCATAGCCAAAAAGCAGCATTCATTATGCAAAACGTATATTCGCAAGAGAACCTTTTCTGTCTTACGATGAATATAAATAAAATAAGAGCACACAAGAAACACTTTACACAGTGAAAAAGTGGGAACCGCTTGCCATACAGAATAAGCAGAAGCTCAGAAGCAGCACTACACAACAAAACCTCTGAAGTAAACAAACAGACTATTTTTAAGCTTCAAACTGTCACTGCCACACTCTTATCTTTGCCTATCCCTTTGCCTTTTTCCCGAAAGATTTAATTCTCAAAAATCATGATTTCATATCAATTGTCATTATAGTATAATAGACAGGTGCCTTTTTTATAATACTATTGTTTAAGGAAGAAAAAGTAATAAATATTTTAGTATTATTTAAGTTTTTAATATCTAAATTTAAGTGTTTTTTTGAATTGGTTTTGAATTATTTTTTTTGACGTTTTGTGTCTATTAATTTTGCTCAAATGTATGGAAATAATCCTTTTGACAGTTAAGTAATGATATGATCGACAACATACTTCGTCACTTTCGCAACATCGATATACGACATGTTATGTGGCATCACGTGACACCACATGGTTTTTTAAGTAAAAAATCAATTCTTTTAAAACTAATTAATTAAAAGGTTTGATTTTCTTAAAAAAAATAATTTTTGATTATTTTTATTTAAAAAATTCATGTGTCATCATGTGACACATGACTTATCAACATGACAAAGGTAATGTGACATGTCGTCGGTCATATTATCACTTAAGTGATAGAAAGATTATTTCTTAATGATTGAGCAAAGTTCAATTGGATCCAAAACATTAAAAAAATTTCAAGAACCAATTCCAAAAGTGCACATGAATTTCGAAACTAAAAACTTAAACAAACTGGCCTTTTTTTAATGTATATCAAGGGTTTATTTAAAAAAAAAATTGCTATACACATAATAGAAGATTAAAACTATGATATTATATATGCTTAAAAAAATGAGAAATTTTATTAACTTCCACATATTTGTTACTTATGTCCGACCAATTTACAATATTTGTGTTAAACTTTCAAAAATAACTCTAGTGCATGCATTATTAACATTCTTAAATTTACTATTCACACCCATCACTGCATTGGTCACACCCATCATTTTCCTTTCTGACCTTAATCACTCAAGTTCAAAACCTTATCATAACAATCATAATCTTCTACTTATTTTTCTCAACCCCTTTTAATAAATTTTTTTTACCTCAACTGGTACCCGGATCTGATTTACACAGAATCCGACTCATCCGGTCCGACCAAACTGAACTCGCGCTAAGCGGTAGGGGTCTCCGTTGCTCCATACCCAAGGCTCAAACTCGAAACCAATTGGTTAAGGAACCAAGTGAGGTACCATTTGATCAATCTCACGTTGATCCCTTTTAATAATCTTTTACTGCTAAATAAAACATTATAAAATTTAAACAAAAAGAAATTGTTGAACAGAAACAGTGATATACTCGGGCGAAAAGAAATTGACAAGAATAACTAGCAGATTATAGTAGTTATATCAAAGTGTTGGAGCTTGAGTGTTAAAGTCAAGAAAAGGAAAGAAGATGGGTGTGAGCAATTAAGTGAGAGGTGTGATGAATAGTAGGTTTATTAGTGTTAGTATTGTAATAATGGTATTTTCGAAAACATGGTACAAAATTTGTAAATTGATTGGATGTGAATAATAAAGTTGTTGGTGTTAATAAAACCTTTCTAAAAAAATATTAGCTATCCATCTGCTATGTTTAGTCCAGTTGATAAAAAAGATAGTTTTACATTAGAAAATACGAAAAAATGTGTTTTTGTCGGCATAACATGAAAAAATATTGTCATCATAATCAATATTCAATATATTATAAAATAGGTGAAGTATGAGGACATTTTTGTTTTCCCTCCTTAATCCCCATTATTTTCCCTCCTAATTTCTCACTTTCCCTCCTAAGTTCTCTTTTAATCTCAGCCATTCAATTGTAAATGCAATAATCAATCATAGCCGTCCATATCCATTGGTAGATTAAGTCTTTTCATTTTCTTTCATTCATTCATTTTTTGACTGTTATGGTGTGAAAGACATATTACCAACATCAATTAGTAGTTAGTGATAGTAGTAAATTAGTAGAATCACGATCAGGAAAAGGCAACAAAAAGAAATTAGAGACCCGGGCAAAAAGAAAGTATCTGGATTTGGAAGCATTGTTTTCACCTCTTCTGTTGCAGGTGTGAAACAGGTATGAGCGTATGAGCAGTTTTTAAATTTTAGTTTTTTTTTTAATTTTTAATTTTTGTTTAGAATAGGTTTTTTAATTTTTGTACAAGTATGTTTTTTTTAATAGCATAGTTTTCATCTGTTTTGTTGCAGGTGTGAAACAGGTATGAGCGTATGAGCATTTTTTTAATTTTAGTTTTTTTTTAATTTTTAATTTTTGTTTAGAATAGGTTTACTATTAATTTTTGTACAAGTATGTTTTTTTAAAGAGATTTTTATTTAAATTTTTGTTTTTGAGATTTTTTTTACTCGAATTTTGTTTTGGGATTCTAGGGTTTGAAGAATCCCCTTTCCTTCTTCTCCGTTTAATTTTCATTTTTGTAGTATTGTTTTTTTAATCTCTCTGATCTGTAATATTGTTTTATATTACTTAAACCTGGGAGGCATATATTACTTGCTTCAGGTTCATGGGAAATTGGTGATGTTCAAATTCCAAGAAAGTTTTGTATTTACCATTTTTGATTTTTTTCTCTTGGATATTTGTTCTATATTTTCGCTGTTCTTTGGTTTCTATTTGTTATATTATTTTCTTCATTTCA
This sequence comes from Crotalaria pallida, assembly GCA_037953625.1. Classification (NCBI taxonomy): domain Eukaryota; kingdom Viridiplantae; phylum Streptophyta; class Magnoliopsida; order Fabales; family Fabaceae; genus Crotalaria; species Crotalaria pallida. Next base: position 88,518,344 of record CM075656.1, read on the forward strand.
TTATTGCTTTATTTATATAAGAGTTGTGGTTTTTTTTTAGAATGATATTTTTATTATATTTTTTCAATTTTTTCATTAGTAGGATTGGACAAAACGTGTCTAAAATTATTATTAATCTGTAATTGATGTTGTTGAGATTGGTGAAAGACAGAGGAAAATTGGTGAGGTTCTCAGGGTCAAACCCTTGGCTGCATTAGCCATGATTGATGAAGGGGAACTTGATCGGAAAATAGTTGCGATTTTATTAAATGATCCAAAGGCATCACTTGTGAATGATGTTGATGATGTCGAGAAGCATGTTCATAGTTGTTGTTGTTATTCGAAAGAAAGATTATCTAAGTTGCATTTTCATAGTTGCTTTCTTTATCTAAGTCTGCTAAATTGTAGTTATTAGAAAGAAAGGTTACTTAGTTGTTGTAGTTTAGGTCTTTCTCTTTCCATTTTGTGCACCATTTGTCTTCTCTGTTTTTAATTTGTCACTTTTTCAGAGGATGGTGATTGGTGATATAAAGCTTTCACGGTGATGATGTTGTAAAAATAATAATATTTTATTATTTTAAAAATATTTATTTTAAATTGAATTTATTAATTATTAATTTGGGTGGTGGTTACAAAAATTTATTCTTATTAAGTTGGGTGTTTATTGCCATTAATTCTTATTATTTCATTACTTATTATTATTAATTATTCTTTCTAACGGTTTCTTTCCGTTAGAGTATATATACTTATAGTAGTATATATTTTTAGCTCCAAACAGCTACTAATAGCTATATTCATATTGTGTATATATAGTATACAGTGAATGCTATATAGAATATATGTACGATGATGAAAATTATATATTTTTATATTATTTATTCATAGTCCTTCACTTATTGATAACTAATTTTTTTTTATGTTAGATAGACATTAAGATAGCCATAAATATTGAAAAAGATGCTTTTTTTATTTAAATATATGAACATTTCTTGCGTTTGTTTTGTGTCTAGCTATTTTATGAATAATATTTATTTGAAGAATTATTTATGTAAAGATTTTTTTTATTAACATGCTAAATTTTAATTATAAGTTGCTTACATTGATGCGTTATTTTATACTTTAGACAATATACAATACAGTCATGAATTCAAATTTAAAAAAATCCAAAAATTTATACAATGTGTTGCAATTTAAATTGTGAAAAATAATGATGCGTTATTTTATACTTTAGACAATATACTTATTTACAATTATGAAGTTTTAATACAAGCAAGTAATTTGAAAGTTCGAATCTTATAAACACTAATTAATTAAAAGTGTGAAAACAAGTCTTATATTTTGGGACAGATGTAATAAAAATGATGATGATGATGATGATATATATGGCAAAAAAAATAGCTGCATTTGGACTTGCAAAACGATTTACTAACAAAATGCATTTGGAATGATGGATTAAATAAAACAAAAATTAAAATGAGTTGGATTTTTTTTAATATAAGAAATTAAGTTGTTAATTAAGATTAGAAATAGCATAGTTGATACATTATTAGTTAATTTTTATTAATGAAAAAGTTGGTAGCTGAAACTAGATTCAAAGGTTAATGTTTATGATTATTCATTTCTAAATACATGTAAATCATTTTTATGAAAAGTTCATATTATTTAAAAAGATATATTTCCAAAATCTATAATAAATTTTTTTTAAAAAAAAAAAATTAAACCCGTGCGATGCACGGGTAAAATTACTAGTAATTATTAATAATCAATCACTCTTGCGGAATAACTGATTTGATCATGTATATATATTGGTTTCAAATATAACAAAAAGTTAACTAATTTTTTATTTTCAATACAATTATTCCTAAAATATTTTTATAGAGTGATTATCTTATTTAATTTTTTTCATTCTCAATACAATTTTTATAAATTAACTTTATTTTATGAATTTAAAAAATATTAAATATATTCAACTATTTTTTTTTAAATGAACCAACTTCTTTAGTAAATTTGAAATTGTTTTTTTTATTATATAGATAGGAAGGAGTATTTATCCTTAAACAGTTAAGATGGGGCGTATGTCCCGCACTGTGTGATGGTTTCTTATGACATTCATGTTTACTCTATTTTTTTATTTTTTATTTTTTTACTGGGAGCTTTCTTTAATAGAACATCATGTAATCGTAAAAATTCTATTTTTGTAGTATTGAAAAAAAAAATCAATCACTTCGCTTATTAATGGGTCGGATACACAACTTTTAGCCTTTTTCTTTTCCGAGAGTTATGATAAATAAATCTATTAAATTAATTTATGAACAAGTTTATATTATAAGAATGTGACATGTATTATATGTTAACCAATCAATAATAATCAAGTGATATATGTCACTTTATTTATGGTGTAGACCTATTTATATTTTAATTTTGTAATTTTACCAATATTTTTATTCTTCTAATAACAGGGCAGTTAGCTCATGTTGGGCACTTAAAAATAAAGCTAACTTAATGAGTGAAAATTAAAGTTTGATCATCAATGTCACTTCTTCGACAGCTTTACAAGGAAAAATTATTAGGCTACAATATTGCATAATACTATATATATATAAGTACTATTATTATCAATAAGGTTAGTTCCAATAATCAAGGATCGGATATATTGAATGGAAAGAATGTCAAAAAAGAAAGATAATGGACTAACTATTGAGTTGTAGTATTACCCAAAAATAATACAGAATGGTGAATTTACAGCAAGATCCAGCTACGTGACAGCTTAGAAAAAAAATTAAGAGAGGACCCATCGATCTGCATAATGGAAGATGTCCACATCAGCAGAGGATGTCATGCATGTGTTCAAGGTTCTTTTCTTACTCAATTCACAATAAAAATTCTACGCTACAATTTTGTTTGCCAAAGTGTTGGACATGTTGATTTAGCTAGAGAAACTTTATAGTGGTTAATTATGTGAAAGAGGTAGAGATAATTATAATAATTAGATAGTGAAATTTATGTGTGCAATGCAAAATGATGTTAGTATTAGTTGTTCTACAGCTTCAATACATAGGCTGGTTATTATGGCTGTAGGATTCTCGGATTCTCTTTTGCTGGTGTTATTCCCTTAGACGTACCTTTGGTATTCATTGCATTAATAAAATCAATTACATTAGCTATATGGTACGTAGAGAGAGAGTTTTGCTATTTTTTTTATCATTCATGTTCAGCTCCAATTCGAATTGATCAAGCACACTTATTATGTTATTTAGATATCAGATGTCTTATAGTGTCAGAGTAGTCATTAGTTGCTATTTTAAGTTAGTGATGTTATTATATACACAACTTAATAGCATGTTTGGGATAGCCGTTAACAACCCCAAACACGTGTTTGGTGGGAAGCAGCTACCCATTGAAGCTTTGGGTCTAAACATTTAGAATTTGAAGCAAGCATGTTATTTATCCAATATAAATATATAATCTTTCTTACTTGAGAAAGAAATGCGAGAAACAGTCCGCGTAAGACAGCCCAGTTGGTGGTTGCAGGGACACTAGGATTTTCCCCTCCCAAGGTCATGGGTTCTAATCCCAAACCTCCCATGTAAACAAAAAAAAAAAAAGAAATGCGAGAAACACATCAATTTTATTTCCATTCTTTTTTATATAAAAAAACTCCCCGTGCTTAATAATTGCTTATTACCTCTCATTTCTTAGCTTTTTTAACTAAGAAAATTGTAGAATCAAGATGTATAAGCAATTATTATTTTTAAAGATAGATGGGTGTATAAATAAGTTGAACATATAACATCACTAGTTTTAAGCCCGTGCATTGCACAGGATGATGATTTGTTTCTTTATTATTAGTCAAAACTTGGGAGATTTCAACAAAAAAATAATTACATTTGCATTATTATAGTAATTTTAGTAATACAAATAATTGATAATCATCTTGGGTTTAAAAATTGAATTAATTATTACCAAATATTGATTGATAAACATAAAATATTTTTTTAAAAATCAAATGATTAAATTTGGAATAACGTAGAACTTAATGATAAGTGATGGAGATTGAAAACTTGAAATCAATAAAGTAAAAACAATTGGACTACTATTAAATTGATGATAAATTATAAGTATTATTTCCTTCAACAAATTTAACATAACGTTCATTAGTTCAAATTTAAGATATAATCTAAACTAATCCAAAATTTCATGTATCCCAAAGTTAGAGTGAAAAAATCCCAAAAAATTTAAAATAAAGGTTAACAAAAATGAAAGAGAGAAGGAAGAATTTTATTAATTCATGTTCCACACAAAATACTTAGTTTTGGAAAAAATAAAACATGCAAATAAATTTTTTCCCGATGTACCAAGTATATGTTGAAAATTTATGTACAAACTTTGTATATATAATTCATGAATCAAATAAGGTAAAACAAAACAAATAATTGAATTTGATATTAAAATAGTAAACATAATACACTTGAATATAGATTTTGAATGTTAGTGTGACAATCCCCTTACTTGTAAACAAAATGATCAATAATAATAATAAAATAGCTAAATTTGAAAGATAAAATTGAAGAATAGTGAATAAAAAAATGCAATGAATAAAAAGAGGTTAAGATTAATAAGTTAAATAAGGGGACGAAAAAGAAACCAATTGTCACACTCATATTCACATGTTGAAAGAAACAAATTTTCCATGTTTCCAACTTCTTTCATATTTCCAATTTTGTCTTTGACGTTTCCCTTCCTTTGGTCCTTTCCTATTGGATAGGAAAAGGAAAAAAAAAAGAGAAAATAAAAATAGCAGAGAATGAAAGAAAATAGATGAGTAATAGAGAAGGTGAGAGGTGGTTAGTGGAAGTTGAGGGTGAATAATATGAAGAATCGTTGATGTTATGCAAATAGGGAAAGAACATATCAGTAACTTAAAATCATAGGAGTTATGACAATAAAAGTGACAGAGAATAAAAGAAAATAAATGAGTAATAGAAAGGGTGAGGGGTGGAAGTTGAGGGAGTTCTGGGCATTTGAATGACATGTGGCAGCCTCCAGATTTGAGAATTCACCAACTTTCAATAAGGAGATTCCATTTTGCTAAGAGTGATTTTGCAACCTCCATTGGGACACCTTTTTATGGATAAAGAAGGATTATTATTTAATTTACAGTAACTCTTTGTTAGAACACATGGTGTGCTTGAGAAGGGAAAAATTTGAAACGATGATATTTGTTGAATAGAGTCCAAGGGAATTAGGTTTTTGGAGTTCCCTATATTAAAGTAAATTCTCATGGTTAATAGAACACATACGAAAGTATCTAGCATATATTAATGAAATTTGCTCATGCACCGATAGGAATTTTTAAACATACACCCTAATTAATTTTTATGAGATATATATAGACAGAATCTTTATTACATATAGACCAACTTCAATAAAAGGACATTCAAATTTGCTTATACTATATCATAATTTAGTAAAATCAACCAGTAGTGTTGATTCAGTTGGTGTATTACTTATTTCACCTTAAGCAATTAATTGGATTAGACTTCAATGATGATGCTTACAACTCTGATTTATATAAATAAAATTATTAGATGAATTTGATGCATTCATAAATTCGAGATTTTACTAGGACACAATCACACAAATACACTTACTATGTCTTACAACCAACTTAGATAGTTTCAGGCTTTCAGCCTTTCGGGATAAATTTCTTTAAAGAAAATTTATTTAATCAAGGGAATAAAAAATTAAAAACCGGTGAGCAAGATAGGTAACACACTAACACATAGATATATGGCAACAAAATAGGATTTTGTTTATATATATATATATATATATTAAACTCTTTATAGAATGCATGTACATTAATAGGAGTAATATCAATTTTCAATGTAAAATTTATATTATGGGGTTTTTAAATGTGCCATAAGACATACTGGAGTATTTAGAAAAATATTGTAAGTAAAAAGCAAACGACAACAGTGTAAAAGTCAAATGGGATTCAAAGTGACACGTGCAAATGTCCTGGGGTGCTTGCATGGGCCCTCATAGCAGGGGTAACTGGACCAACGCGTAAAGGAGAGGGAGGTCTTCTGGGTTTGGGCCCATGACCTCTTTTCACTGCAAAAACAATTGGGCCCCACCTTAACATCCGTGCGCTTCTCATACACGTCCCTTTCATATTTATTACTAGTTTTAATCCCGTGCAATGCACGGGTTGATTGTTTGTTACTTTATTACTCTCTCCGGTCTTTATTATAGGGCATACTTAACTGAATTACACATACCAAGGAAAGTAGTTAATTTTATAAATTTTATGAGAATATATTGTAACATTACAATTTTACTCTCTAAACTTTTCTTGGAAAATTCACACTCATTAATGAACAACAAAAACACATAGATAGTCAAAGCATTTAATAAGGGCAAAAAAAGAGAAAAAACAATAAATGATACATTGGAAATATAAAGTGACTTATAATTAGGACCAAGAAAACCTTCTAGAATGTGACTTATAATAAGGACCGGAGGGAGTATTAATTAGTTATTTTGGGAAATTTCAACAAAAAATAATTATCGTTAGATTACTTTAGCAGTTCAAATATTTGATGATAATTTTAGACCTAAGAATTAATTTATTACCAATTATTTATTGATAAACATAAAATATTTTATTAAAAACTAAGTGATCAAATTCAGGAAAACATAAAAATGATGAAGGAAAATTGAAAATTAAAAAAGTTTTTAAAAAAATGACTAATACTAAATGAATGGTAAATCCTAAATATTATTTCTTTAAAAAAAATTAGCATAACATAATCTTAACCTTTATATTATGCTTTTCCAAATTGTAGATCGAACTAAAATACCCACTTGCATCCATGTGCATTTAGATTTAAAATTAAACATTATATTTCACATTAAATTTTTTCAAATCTAATTATTTTATATGTTTTATTTTTGATTATTATTTGATGATACCTTTTTCAATTATACCCTAGAGATTAAAAAAAATAAATGGAAACTTAAATAAATTATTTCAATACCATTCAACAAAATAAATTGAAAACTCAAATGTAAAATGTTCCAATACATTGCACAAACGAACAACTGATAGGAGAAAAATAATATTAAAAACATTAGGTTTAAGGCTAACCCTTTCCATCATATCATTTGTCAAAAAAGTTTAAAAAAATTGAAGAGGAAAAAACCCTTTTATGACTAAAGACACGTGCAGTGAGGTTGCAAATAATAATGTAGTAATTTGGTATTCAATAATCACAAATAATTTGGTATTCAATACAAATGTAGGAATGTTGTTCTAACTTTTCTTTGAAAACCAATATTTACATTCTTGAAAATATTTTTCTAAAGCATCTTCAAAAGTGCAATATTCAACCTACCCACTAAATTTTTCTCTAACATTCTCGAAAGACACTATACAGCAACACCCTAATCCTCATGTCAGAAAGACAAAAAAATAAGAATGTAAAAGAGAAAGAGTATGAAATTGCCTTGAAAACTGTAAATGACATGAAAAACATAAGAATGATAAATAGGGTTATTAAAAAAAAGGTTATTAAAAACAAATTAGAATGATAAATTACATGAAAACAAATAAGGCAATGACAACCATTTTGGGCTTGTGGCGCCTCCATCTTTCTTATTCATAGCAAGCATGAAACCATAAACAACACAAAAAATTATTGAATTAAATTTATAGCAAGTTTGGAAAACCATTGTGGAATACACTTTGTCTAGAAAACCATTATGAATATGTGGAAAAGAAAATGAAAAAGGAGTAGAATTGAGCCTAGTTTTTAGACAGCCAATTCAATGCAATTTTTTTAAGTTGGATGCTTAAAAAAAAAAAATCATTCTTTACAAAAAAAAAAACTAAGATTAACAAAATAGTGGGCCAAACTTTTTTAATGAAGTGTTATAGTACTTTTTTTTATCCCACTTCCTATATCTCTGTGGTTGGATGTTTTAAGGATTATAAAAGCTAGGTGATTATTAATCAACTAATGAATGAATGAATGAAGAAATATAGGGAAGGGGAGGAGGGAAGTGCGTAAATCGGAAGGAAGCAGAGTGGGAGAGTAGAGAGAGATATGGTTTAACTAGTTTTTAGCCCGTGCATTGCACGGGTTTGCACATATCTAATGTTTGTTTATTGATACTTAGTTAATAGTTAATTACTAAAGATTAAGTATAATATTGCTAGAGTTAAATAAATGCGAATTTATTTGTAAACCTAACATAAATATGAGGCACTTATTATACATATGTGATTTAAGAAACTCAATTCAACACGGAAAACTATAACTGATATAAGACTATATATATGTGAAACTTGGAAAAGAAAGCATTCCTATCAATATTAGTTGCGTTCATATCAAGCAAAGGAACAAAGTTTGCCGCATAAAGAAGTAATCTTTTCCATAAATTATCAATAGGATGATTGTTAATTTTTACTTATAGAATAACTAATATAAAAGAGTGAAGGAAAGGCAAAAAAACTGGTTCATGAGCAAAACAATGAACAGTAAACGGTAACAGGTTTGTTCTCTCTCCGATGGTATATGCAAATTGGCAGCAAAGAGTTTGTTGCTAATGTTGCTAATGTCAGCATCTATTTAGGATTCAACTGATAAACCTAATCAACAAACCTAATCAACAAACAACTAATTAATCTCTTGCATGAAAGCCACATTAAACTGATCCCAATATCATATCAAAATTTACACAAAAAAAAAACTACTTTTTCAAATTTCTTTTTCATGTAACAAAAAGAATGAATATGATAGATATAATTGGGTATTCAAAACTCATGAGAAGTATAATACAAATCATCCAATCCAATATAGATGAGTGCAAATATCAACAAAATTTGAGAATGACACTCTTAACAAATTAACACCCTTATCAAAAGCAATGTATGTACGATCCCATGATGAAGATGGTACATGACTTGCAATCCTTTTAGGCATATAATCAAACAATTGTACTGATCGTTGAAGTCTCCAAAATAGAGCACATTTCATAACATAATAAATTTAAAAATAAACAACTAAACCAAGCAATGGAAAAATGGAAGTGGAGAGAAGGGAAACAAAAGAAAGTCTTGATAAATTGGGTTGTTACCGATAGGCTTTAAATGGAGAAGGCAAAAAAAAAAGAAAAACAAAAGGATCAAACACATAACGATTAAAAAGCAAATTTAAAAAAAAAAAAACAAAAACGAAATTGGGTTGGTTGTTTTACTCAATAAATGTCAAGTTGATATCTTGCATGAAAACACATTAAACTGAAACCACTATTATCTATCAAGTACCAACTCTTATAATGTGGTAGGATGCACATTGTATTTTCTCGAAATTGATTTTCGAAAACAAAAACTACTCATAGTTACTTTGCATTTAACATGATTTTCACACGAAACTAAACACATACCTAATGTTGCAAAACTTGATGAATATGGCAGGATAAGACTTAACTCTTTACCTTTTGTCCATTGTAGTACTTATTGTCCAGGTAACAATTGAAAACAGTAAGTCGAAAAAATATCCAAGCAAACTCCGAAGGAAGTGGACAATGCATCATAATTAGAACCAAAAAATAGCGCCGTAGTAATTAGTTTTTAATTACGTGATGGTCGTGTTCTTGGTGGTAGTGAATTTTAAAAGAAACTACTGGGTGGTTTTAGTTAGATGGAGAGATAGAAAAAAAACATAACCACATGTACCTTGTAGTAACAGGAAAATAATTTTCAAATTTAAAAAGTCAATTTGAAATAGGAGTAAAGATAAAACTCTGCCACTTGGATTCCTTTATTGAAGAGGATACTCCAACTTTCTTTACATGACAGGCGGCAGCATAAAATTTCAGTATTTCATAACTTTTAACGTGGAGGCTCCATTTTGAAATGGGAGATTCTGGAGCCTCCATTGAGACAGGATTTTATACTAAAAGAAAATATTGAAGCAGTTGTCTCCATGATCTTAAATTAAATAACTGTGGACAGTTTTAAAATTTGAATCCCCAATGCAATAATTATGAAGAGTTTTAAAATTTGTATCACCCATGCATAATTATCCCTTGCATAGTTATATTTAGTGCTCCCTCCATCCCTAAATATAAAGTTCTCTTGATACTTTTATTTTGTCCTTATTTATAAAGCTCCATACCAATTTTCAATGATCATTAATTACTTTTTTTCCACAAACACCCCTATTTATTTAACACTCTTTAGATTCCCAATAATATTAATAGGGGTAATTTTGAAATTATATATCAAAAGTTCACATTTGCAATACAATTAACTAAATTATTCCACTTTCTTAATAGACGTGAAATCCCCCAAAGATACGTTATATTTAGGGACGGAGTGAATATCTTTAAATCTTGAAAGCAGTTTATGTCAATATTGATACAAAAACAGTGACACGTGGCTTCCATCGTAATTGAGGATTCACCAACTTTTAATGAGAGACTCCATTTTGCTTAGAGTGATTTTGGAACCTCCGTTGAGACACCTTTTTAAGTATAAAGAAGGATACAACTCTTTTTTTTATATATATAAAAAAAATATCAACAATTTGATTAATGTTGATTTTTGAGATAAACATGATTGATTCATGTAATATATGCATGTTTTTTTTTTTAAAAAAAAATTTGCGGATGTGAGAAACTCTGTAAAAGAGCTATGCCCATTAAGATTGTCTCCGGTGGAAACCCTCCTCCTAGAAAATACAAAGTGATTTATAAATAGGATCAAAAAATCCTTATAGAATGTGACTTATAAATAGAACCAGAAGGAATAATGGAGAGAGAGTATGTTTACCAAAAAAAAAATAAAGAGAGAGTATGTTTGGTGTTTTATATTCTTAATTAAAAAAAATTACCCAATATTTAAAAAAAATAAAAAATTACTTAATTACCCCGGTTTAAAAACCTCCGGTTCCGAGGGTGGTTTTTTTTTCTTTAAAATTTCAACTTCCAAAGGTGATTTGGCTCTGAAGATTGTTTTTTTCTTTTTAATTTTCAACTTTCAGCTGTGTTTTTTTTTAAGAAAAATTTAAAATTCATACATATTTCCTTATTTCCTTCTTCTTCTTGATATGAGGATATTGATATTTTACTTTATACAGTATTTTTTATGGCAAAATTTTATAAAGGAAAAACATAATTTTGTGATGTTAATAACAACGTATACATAAACGTATTCATTATATTAAAAACATGACAATAGAAATGTGTGTGGATAGGCACGGGAGTATCTGTTGACACGGTAATATAATATAATTGCGATCCTTTTTCTAGGCCAAAATTTTAAAATGGGTCCTTAAATCTATAAAAACATATTTTAACTGTGTTCATTTGAAGGAAATTATATATAAATTTATATATTTTAAGTTCGAAGTTTTTTTTTTCAATTTTATTATTTTTTTTATAGATAAAGTATTTTTGATTTTTTTTTGTAATAATGTTAAATAAAAGATTTTAATATATGTGCACTAACAGTGTCGGTATATCATCCACCATCCATATGAATTACTTTTACTTTCATGTCAACTATTGATAACCCATCAACGATGAATGATATCCTTACACGTATTATCAGTGCATATACTGTTTTCTCTTAATAAAATTATATATTGAAATTAAAATATATTTTTTAATTTCTTTTTTATTGAAAAATATATTTTTAAAATCGAAAAATGCATTGTTTTAATTATGTCGAAAAATATTTCAATTGAATGTTATTAGAATAAAATGAGAGTTAGTTTAAAAAAATAGAGTTGAGGATCCAAAAGTGACGACTGTGACTGGTTCTCATCTACATATTTATTATTATTATTATTATTATATAATAGGAGAAGCACGAGGGTAAAAAAGATTTCTCTCCTTGATCCTAATGTTGATCATTGTTTCCCTCCTAAATCTCAGACGTGCAATTGCAAATATCACATTAAATCACATCCGTTCATTTTTGTGCAAGGCAAAATCTCTTCATTTGCTTAGGTTTTATTACAAGCTTCTCCAAGAAGCTTCTTCTCTTTCTTCTTTCTAATTCCCATTCTTCATTTTCGACTCTTCCTCTCTCCCTCTCTCTCATTCATTTCAGATCTCCATCTTTCTCATGTGATAATCTTTCTTTCTCCTTTTCCATCTCTTTCACTTATTCGACTCCTCCTCTCTCTCACTCCCTCATTCATCTCAGATCTCCATCTCTCTCTTTCTCATGCGATCATCTTCTTTCTCTTCTTATTTCTCTCTTTCATTTTCCAATCTTAAAACTCTTCAACTGCAACCACCTAACACATTTATATGGTGGTGCCGAGGAGGGCGACAAAGGGGAAAGGTGTCGCCTTTTACTGAGAATGGAGGGAGCTTGGATTGAGATGTTTTGGTTGAGAGTCTCCACCCTTGAGAGGGAGGTTAGTTTATAGTTCATTCTTCTGTTTCTTGAATTTTATTATTTTATTATTAATTATTAAACTTTTTTGGGGTTATTTTATTATTATTATTATTATTATTATTATTATTATTATTATTATTATTATTATTATTATTATTGCATACTGTATTAATTTTTTCAGTGTAATACAGTGATGAGATGTTTTTGAAAGATTTTGATTTTGGTTTGAGTTTCTAGGTTGTATGGTTCTTAATTCTTATGTTTCTTGAATTTCATTATTTTTTATTAATTATTAAACGTTTTTGGGAGTTTTATTGAGGGATCTGACAAATAACGAAGCTCAGTAAGTAACTTCCACTAACTCAGAGCACAGAGAGCTATGCTTTTTGTAACGATTCTCAATGGCCAAGACCTTCAAGTACGTTATCTTCGGAGGAGGCGTTGCTGCTGTAAGTTCCACTTCTACTTTTTAACCCTTTACTTACATCATTTTTCACCTCTCGCTTTTGGTTTTTTTACTTTTAACTCAGTATTTACCTTCGCGGTTAAATCATGTACTGATCCTTGAAACTCTTTCATGTTTTGTGTTTAAATTTGCGTTTTACTGATTGAATCGGAGAAGAGATTTGTAGAATTATGCGAACCTTTGTGATGTTCCGTTAAAGGAATATCAATAGTCGGAGTTTCTTTTATCCATGAAAAAATAAAAAGTGGAACGTGTTTATGATTTTAGCCCTTGATAACTGTAAAATTGGATTGTTTGAGAGTCTGATAACATTTGAAAACTATGATCCTCTCAGAAAATATTTTCTTTGATCAACAGCTTTCAATTTATTCTTTCTGATGATATGTTCTTCTGCAACGAGCAGCTAGAAAACTGTTACTGTTCTTTTTCTATAACATGAAATTCATCATGTTTTGATTTTTATTTTGTTGTATAATGTATTGTTAACATATTTTTTGGAAATTTCAGGGTTATGCAGCAAGGGAGTTTGCCAAACAGGGAGTTAAGGCTGGGGAGCTGGCACTCATATCCAAAGAAGCGGTATAATTTATATGATCAGTCACTGCACATTGCATCAATTAATTTTATGAATACTTTATTTTGTAATTCGCACCGTGACTCCCTTTCCCCCTTTTTTTTTCCAATATGAAATAGTACCAGTTTTTCGAATATATACCCTATGACATATGTTAAGATATCTGAGTGAATAAAATTATATACGAAAACTAAAAACATCATATCCCTAGATATCGAACAACCTATTTATAATGTAAGTTTGAAATACTAAGTATTTATGAGCATTCCTTTGCACAATTAGTGTTTCTTGCTTTTTGATTTAGCAAATTGATCATAATAGCCTGCATATACCTATTGAAATAAGAAAGGATACACCGAATTGCTTGAGTGATTTGACATTCAGCCTCTTGCATTTATATGCATCAAGTATTAAAAACCTATAACGATTTGCAAGGCTAATAAGTGGGAGCTATTAGATTTTAAGTTCCTATGATAGAGCTTATTATAATGGTTAGACCAGGTATAATTAACATGTGATAACTGATACATGTGTGTTTTCGACACTCGCTGTAAAGTTAGAGCATACAGATACATGACAAGCTTTTTACCTATTCCCTCTTGATGACTTAAGTTAATATAACTGCTAAGTTTTCATTCAAGTTGACATACACAATTGTGATCTTGACTGAAAGAACTTTTGATAGTCAATTTCCATGTTTGGATCGTTCAAGAAGGATTTAGTTTTTATTGTCCAAATGTTCATGTATGGTATGTTTCAAGCCTATTGAATATAGTTAGAGTCAATTCATAATTTGTATTAGTTAGTTTAATACTTTATATGTTCTTAGAGTTAAAATCATGATCATTTGAACTCATGACTTTTGATCAAATGTACTCTTTGATTTCAGTGGTAGTTTGTTTCTTTTATTAAATTATACCACTAACAATATTGCAACTTCATGTGAGTATAATATTGGAGCCCAATCATTTTATTTAATGAATATATTAGATAATATAAGGAGGGAAAATGAGAGGATCAAAGTAAGGAAAATATCTTACCACCTTACTTTGCTTTGCTATTTTATTAGTAATTTCTTGATCATATTATGTTGTTGCTTCTTTTCTATTTAGCTATTTAATAGAGATGATCGATCTTGATAGCAATAGCAATAGCAAGTTGATACTTTTAATTCTTATTTATATAATATAACTGATATTATGTAGTTTGAGTAATGCGATAAAGTAATATCTTAATTAATGGAGTATGTTAGTTTTATCTTCATGAACAATTGTTGCATTTTCCATTTCTCCAGCTTTTTTTAAGTCATTTTCAATGTGTTAAACAGGATAGTCTTACTGAGTGTTGACACAATGACATTTCTTAATTTGAATTTTTGCAGTTGACAAGATGATCCATGTTTCCCCATTGATGCTGACGACATGTTGAAAAAGGGAAAAATTACAAATGTTGTTGCAGAGCATCTCGCAAATGCTACAGTTCTTCAATTCTAATCTCGGTAAAAAAAATGTGTTCATAAGGCATTTAAAATAAAAAATAATTCTTCTCATTGTGTTCTTGATGCATCCAGTTGTAATGTTGAAAGTATGTTTCATTTGATTTGGTATAGTAATATTCTGTATATAGTGTTATTGCGACAATCCAAGTGGAGAATGACAATTGCTTTGTAGTGTTATTAATATTTGTATGATTATGCTTCCTCATGATTTGTAATGAGTTTTTTTTTATACCATATCATTTAGAAGTATTCTAACTTTTCCTTTCCATTATATAAGAGTATTTGTGTATGCATTAAGTTAAACTTTTGACTTGTATGTGAAAGTGTTGTGCTATCTTATTGACTTTGAAATGATTTGACTTTGCTATCAGTCTTTTTTTTTATATATTTTCTTATTGCGTTTCAGTCCTCTAATTTTTCTTTAAACATTTTAGTGTTCACACTTCATTTATTACAATGAAAGAAAGAAGCAACAACTACATGCTCTAAAAATAATTGCTCGATGCTATTAAAATGAATTAGTTGGTCTCATATCATTCTAGGAATAGCAGTTTGAAGTTATAATATATTTGGATTTCACTTTTTGTGGATCATCAAAGAGTTGAGAAGATGCATAATTGCACGTTGAAATCCTCATTCTTAAAGGAAAAGTCCTAATCCTATCATCCCCTGGATTACATGCTTCAGTTGCAAAAACACAATTTGATAAGGCTGAGATATATGTGCAAGTTATGAGGTAAAGCTTCAGTTGATGTAATTCATTCAGTTTGCTTTGTGCATGATACGTGTATCATTCTACATGTAAGCCTTTATCCTTTGGAGAAGCATGGATCCATATGTTGCATGATAAGAAACTACTTTAGGCAAGCTCCTTCAGTTCATTTTTTATTAGTATTGATGGAGTCAAAGTTGAAATCGGAAGAGAGAACTTCGAATAGAATACAGTTTTATAAGGAAAGTTGTTTGTGTTCCAACAAAGTTTCGATATTAAGGAGCTTGAGGAAGCAACAGATGGGATTCAAGCACTTATAGTTAAAGGGTCCTCTGCTTTAGTTTTCAATGGAATTCTCAGTGATGATATTGTTCTTGCTGTGAAGAGAATTGATGAAGAAAGGGGAGAAAGGGAGTTTAGAAAAGAAATTGTAGTCATCGTTGGTGTTTAACATTTAACCATTTTCAATGCCACGGAAGACTGATTTTCACACAAATTGTAAAGGCATATTTGCACATGGCTGGTGAAGTCTTTATATGTTTTATGTATGTCATAGTTTTAGTCTCAAGTAAATCTATGCTTTCTTGGATTATATTTTAGTAGAGGGTTTTGTATTTTATGTAGTTAAATATTTATTTTAATAAATTTATCTCTATTATTTGCAGCATTACTGATTATAAATTATCGTTAAGAAAATTCTAAAAAAATTGTATACAATTTTGTGTCTTAAATGTTGGATATCGTATTTCTCCAGTGTGTTTGATAATTAGTTTGGTAACTGTTTATATCTAATCGAATAAGACAAGTTCTTACTAATTTTTCCCTTTAAAAACAGAAAATAAAATAACAAAATATCTAATCGAAATGAAAAAATATATTTATTCTCGTGCATCGCACGGGCAAAATTACTAGTACTACAAATTGATGAGTGTTCCCTTGAAGTCTAATCTTTATTGCTATATCCATGTAATACATTTCCTTCGGTCTTATTTATAAAACTATTTTGGGGTTTTTCACTCCCACCAAGGAGAGTGGATAAATTTGTTAGTAAATAATATTGGAAATGTGAAAAATTTGATATGTTTTTCAAAACTACCCCTATAATTATTATTGGAACTCTAAAAAGTGTTGACTTTATAGAGATGTTAGTGAAAAGAAGTAATTAAATTTTATTGAAAATTGAAAAGAGATCTTATAAATAGAACCAAAATAAAAACTTCAAAATGGTCTTATAAATAAGATCAGAGGGAGTATAATCTAATCGTGTGAATGTTTATGTTCTGGGATAAGTTGCTCTCAGGCCCAACCAGGGGGAGGGCAACAAGGGTGCCCGCCCTGAGCCCATGCTTCTTAGGGGCCCCAAAAAAATTTATTTACATATATATATATATATATATATATATATATATATATATATATATATATATAGACACACACATATATATACATAAAACGTTAAAAAGATTATATTAGTACTAGCTAGCATAGTCGGTCATTGAGACTTTTGCTTTCCATAGTAACTAGAGCTCGAGTCCCATTATTGGCATCTTTTCTTTTTTTACTTATTTATATGTGTTCTCCTTTTTATTTTGTTCAAATTAAATGCACTTTTTAAATTTTTTTTTTCATTTTTATTATGAGTCATACTTAACTATATTATAAAGATCAATGAAAATAGTTATATTTCTTAAATTTTAAAAAATACTTTAACATTACAATTTTATATCTTAATTTATATTAAAAATTTCACAAATATGTTATTTCACATTAATGAATAAAAAACAAATATGATTAAACAAAACCAATAAGTGTCTTATAAAAAATACAAAGTAACTTATAAATAAAACAAAAAATTCATCTAAAAACAACTTATATAAAAAAAAACTGAAGGAAGTATTTATTTCTAAATTTCAAGCTTTGTTGAATTGATTGTTATTTTTATCCATAATAGAATGAAGGTATACAACTATCAGAGAAATGTTGTTTATTTTTTTACTAATTAATCAACATTAAAATATATAATTTTGGAATCAGTTTAAATGACAATATAAGATTGCATTGTGGAACAATGTTTGCCAAAATTAGAACCTAGGGTTATAAAGTAGATTTCGAACATTAAGTAATGATATTATTAAGATATATAATTATATTATTGCATAATATTTTATTTCACTTTCCTTTAACTTTTTGTCCAAGTTTTTTTTACTAATTATGGTTTTGAAATACCTCTTTATTCTCAAACTTCTCTACTAATAGAATTATTGAAGCGGTTGGAGTCTATGTGATTTATTTATGGTTGATTAAATTTTTGCAAATTTATAGAGTTATAAGTATTAACAATATTTTGGAAAAGTTCATATATTAAGAGAGATTTATTGTTAAAATTTTATTTATTTTATTTATTTACAAGTTTTTTATAGTTTAAGGGCCCCAAAAAAATTTCGCCCCGGATCTATAATATGTCAGGACCGAGCCTGGTAAATAGATGATGGGCGTTAAAAAAAAGCCCAAAAACTCTGAGAAATGGAGTCCAGAACCATGACAGTATAGATGATGAAGGAAATTGCTTTTCGGCCCCCACTTTCGACTTTTTTGCCCCCATTTCATATTTTCGTGGACGAAAATGTCCTTGATGGTGTTAACACTTCCGGTTGTATGAAACCGGAAAACATTTCCGGTATTGCCCAACCGAAAAATTTCCGGTATTGCCAAACCGGAATATTTCCGGTCCAGGAGAACCGAAAACATACACTAATTCCTTCTTGTTGTGCCAAGGTTCTTTTTCCTTGCTATGTTATGTGCCTTCATCAGTATAAAGTCACTTATTATACTGCAACATATATACGAGAACAATAACAATCCCGTTAACCTCCAGGAATGGTGGGGCTGCGATGGATCAAGCAGCAAGGCACTAGAAGGGGTCAGGGCCTCTGGTTGGGACGCTCCGTTAGTGAACCACTTGCTTTGCAGCTTCAGGGCAGCTTCCTAGTTCATGCCTCACGAATCTTAGTTCCTTGGGCAAATTAATGCTACACTGTTTCAGTAAAATGCTAGCCTGGCTTGCTAAATGTGATGCTAAAAGGAGGTAATGGTTATAATGTCTAACAAATAAGTTGTGTCTAACTCTTAGTAGTAGCTTCAGATTTTTTAAACATTCTAAATCTTGAAAAGAGGGAGAGTTTGGAGTAACACCTGGATTGGGTGCTGCAAAACATAAGCTCGCAAAATATGTTAAAGATGATGTGTTTGGTGACTAATGTGAAGGACTGATAAAGGGACAAAAAAAAAGGCTTATGATGCAAAGAGTAGCCAAGCCAATGATCGACAAGGAAAAAGAACCTTGGCACAACAACAAGGAATTAGTGTTCCGGTTTTCCTGTACCAGCAATGCTTTTCCGGTTTCACATAACCGGAAGTGTTAACACCCTCAAGGACATTTTTGTCCATGAAAATATGAAATGGGGGCCAAAAAGTCGAAAGTGGAGGCCAAAAAGCAATTTCCGATGATGAATGTCAGCAAGGGCTAAATGCAAATCAATGAAAAATTAATGTAGACTCATAAATTGTCAAGAAATCTTACATGGGACCAACAGGCAAACAATTCAATTATTATGTAAGTAAATGCATATTAATACGAAGAATTTTAATGTCCACCGGGTGGACACATCCACCTCTTTTTGGACCTCTTGCAGCAGGTAAACAAAACCTGGTAAATATGTAATTTTTTCTGAGTAAGAGGGTAAACACAAGCAGGGAAAAAAACCAGTGGTCCATAAGTTCAGGAATTTGAACCCCACAATTTATCCAAAAACCCCATAATTTAATTTAATACCAAAATTAACCTTCTTTAACCCTAAACCCCAATTCACTCTCCCCACCTTACTGCAACTCCTCCTACCTTGAAACCCCTCCTCAACACCACACAACGCTCTCTCTCTTTCTCTGATCTCCATGGCCGCCGCTAGTGCCGGTTCTGATCTCGCCATAGCCACCGCCTCCCTCTCCCTTGAGATTTATGTTTCTTCCCTCTCTTCATTTTACCCAGATTCCACCATGGTCATGTTTGTGTGTTTTTGTGTCTGAGGTCTAGGTGTTGATGAGACTAAATAGATCCCACCATTTCTGTGTGTGTTTGGTCGGCAGAACTAGGTGATGGGGATGGATGTCTATCGGCTTCCCTCCGTTGCCGCCGCAAAGCTTGGCTCCTGCGCATGTCACTGTATAATAGAACCTAGGTATAATATAAATTGCAAATTTAATATTAGTTTATATCATGTCATTGCCTATGTCCAACAGTTCATAATATATTCACGATTATGTATGCCTATGTCCACTGGTTCATATTATGTCTACTCCTTCTATATTCGTAATTTTGAAATTTAATTTAGTTTATATCATGTCACTGCCTATGTCCATCGGTTCTATTATTTGCAGTTTGGCGGTGGTTATGGAATCTAAGGTTAGAAAAAGAAGAAGAAGATGGGAGAGGGTTTGGAAGATGGATTTTAAAATTATGTATATTTCTGTCATTTTACAATAAAAATGGGGTTTAGGGATAATATATGGGGTTTAAATTCTAAAACTCCATGTCAATATAATAAAGGTATAGGGCCCATAAATAAAGTCAGTGGTCCTTTTTGTCTTCAATTAAATAAATGATTTGCACAAAAAATTCACAACCCTCAGAAATAGAAGAATATAATTCTTAATCTAACGGTGGAAATATAATTCCCTGTGAGTCAATAAGAAAAAGGTTCTTTTTGCTTGTTCTGTTCCCATAATCCCAACAACAATGGAGGTTCCATGGCAAAATTTCTTTTTCGATATGGTAATAATTATTAAAGTGTCAACGGTGAATGGCGACGGCGAGCGGCGGTTAGGCAACGGTGAGAATTGGTTCAAGAGAGTTATGATTTGTTGAAGCTTGGGAGGGAGAGATGAGATTGGTTCAAGAGAGGTTGAAGGGGTTGATGATGATGATGACGTGGCAGAGTTAACCCACTCAAGCCCACGCATTAGTCAAGTGAACCCCACACTTTAGTCAACTTAACAAACTCAACCCCACAAATTAGTCAAGTCAACCCCACAATTTAGTCAAGTTAACCCACTCAACCCCACACATTAGTCAAGTCAACCCCACACTTTAGTCAAGTTAACCCAGTCAACCCCACACATTAGTCAAGTCAACCCCACAATTTAGTCAAGTTAACCCACTCAACCCCACACATTAGTGAAGTCAACCCCACAATTTAGTCAAGTTAACCCAGTCAACCCCACACATCAGTCAAGTTAACGCACTCAACCCCACACATCAGTCAAATGAACCCTACACTTTAGTCAAGTTAACTCAGTCAACTACACACACTAGTCAAGTGAACCCCACACTTTAATCAAGTTAACAAATAAATAAAATAATAAATTTAACAAATATTTATTATTAACATTTAATAATAATCATAGTATTATATATTAAAATACTCATCATATTTTAATTAATCATTAACAAATTATTTTAACTGATATTACTATTTAAAAAAGTAGGCACACATATTAATACTTACATATTGTACTAAATTATTACTAATTAGGTTTTTTTTTAATGTCTAATTATGTTACATATTATTACATACTCATATATTTGAAGCCCATAATAATAACTCACCCTTTGTAAAAAAAAAAAAAAATTGAAGCCCAACTGAGCGGCCCACAATTCAGTCCAACATGGTAGTGTTCCAGAAGCCCCTACGGTGTTCCACAATTTGCCATCCGCATGGTACACCACACCTTCACCAGGTATCCGGTCACTAACACCAGCCGTTGATTGCCCAAATCATATCCTCACCCTTCAATCTACCGAGTGGGCATGTCCACCGGGTGGACATTAAAATTCTTCTATTAATACACATATGGATAAGCATCTTTACACGTTTTGCGTCCAGATGGATAAGTAGCAAAGCAAGGCTTGCAGAATGCATGACAGCAGAAAGGTCACAATCTAAGAATTTACTCGTATATGGAAGTAAAAAGTATACCAAGGCAAACCAAAAAAAAAAAAAAAATAATACTCTATCCGACTCGAATTATAAGCAATTCTAACCACTTTTACTATTATTAAGGAGGTTAGTTGATTGTATTTAATTTTCTCAAATTTATAAAAAAATAGAGGTATTTTTGGAAAGTAGTATTGATGAGAATGAAACAAAAATTAATTAAGATTACAATTTTCTAGAGATATTTTAGGAAAATGGTATTGGGAATGAAACAAAATTTAATAAAGTTAGTTAGTTTTGCTTATATTTTAAACCAAGAGTAGTATGTTTTTTGTTGCTTATAATTCGAGCCGGAGGGAGTATATATATAGATTGTAGTTTTGGTTTTTTATTAAAAATAATTATAATTTAACGTTTTTTTAATGTAAATTATAATTTTTGATTATATTCTTAAAAAAAATAAAAATTTAAAAGCTCCATTATAGTAGCATGAGATTATTTTTTTAGATCATGTAATTTTTTTATTTTACGCTTATCACTCTCACACATCAACTACCTCATTATCACTTTATACCCTTTTTGGTAATTTACTCAGTAAAAAATAATCTTCTTTATACTATCCAAACAAAATAGATCAACTTAAATTCATTTTTCGGCTAAAATAACCAAACATGAACAAATTATACCTTTAACAGATTATAATCTTATCAAATTATAATCAAACGCACACTAATTCGGGTTTTAAAATTATGTTTGGTTTAACTAATTTTTTTTCTAACCTGTATTTTTGCTAGATTTGTATTTTAGCATTTATAATTTTTTTTAAATGATATGCTTGTTTTTAGTACTTAAAGTTTTAACAATATGTTCTTTTAATTTGTCTCCGAGGGACTTAATAGTATGAAATTATAAGGATCAATTATAAATAAAAAAAATAAAAACTAGACAATAAGACCCAACATATTTAATATCATTATTTAATACATCTAAAAGGAAGTGGTGTTCGCCCACTTCTTATGAGTGTGTAGGATATTATTTAGGGTTTAACAAGTGTTTTTAGGGTAATTATCAAGGTTGAAAAAATAATCATATGTTATTATTTATTCTTCTTTCGAAAATATAAAAAAAAGTATTTTCCAAAATTTTTTATCTACATTAACATCACTTATTAACATATGTCTATTATTTATTTATTTATTAATTTTTTTTCACTTAAATAAGGCCGATGGCCGAAGCTACAAGCAACGAAGATAAACTCAAAATCTAAGGGGGCGTTTGTTTCGAGGGGTAAAATTGTATTCCCATGAATCCTATTATCAGGAATCTCATTGTTAGGAATATCATTGCCATGAATTTTAGAAAACATGTTTGGTTGACATATGTGATTATTGGGAATTAAGGGTTAAAATAGTACTTTCGCAATTAGGGAGATGTGAGAATTATCTATTCCCAAGCTTTTTGGTGGGAATGAAAATGAAGAAAAATGAATATGGGGTGAGAATGAAATTTTTCTAGGAATGAAATTTTTCTGAGAATATATTTTTTATATATACTTTGTACCAAACACAAACATATTTTATAACTACCTCTTATTCTCAGAAATACAATTTTATACCTCCAAACAAACACCCGTAAAGACCCATGGGAATTCGACAAATGCAGCTACATCATTGAAGCACAATCAAATTTTACATGTAAAATCTATCTTCCTCAGTCTGATATTAAAAAGGATGACCGCATTAGCTTTGACAGAAATAACTTCCATAATATATATAGCTTTGATCACTGAGATTTCCTTAGATCATAAAATGAGTAGTCTAATTAACATGAGAATATCCAAAGTGTGAAGGGACATGACCCATGAGAATATCCAAAGAGTGAGAGTTTTTGATGGTGGAAAGTTTTACGTAGATTTACTTGGATGGATGATGGATTCAAAGTTAAAATGCATAACATGCGTATTCTATCTTTTTTTGTCTGTGGCCAGCCAGCTGGCAAGATATATATGCGTATTCTGACGTCTTGTGTTAGCGGGAACTCTCATTTTTTGGGCCATGCCGTTGGCCTGTTTTAATTTGGGCTAAACTAGAAAACCTTGGCCCATCATAGTTTCTCTTATGGAGAAGAATCAACTATTCAATATAGAAAAAAACATTTAAAAGTATATCAATTTAAAAAATAGTTCATTATCTTCGTGAATTTGATTCATGCTACCTAGATTCTAAATTATTCATCCATCCGCTGATACTTAAATAGAAAATAAAAAGAAATAACCAACAAAAGCCATTCAATCATTATCATTTGTATGAATATTTATTAATTAATTTTAAATTTGTTATGTTTTTTAATATAATTTCATTTTGTTTTCGAAGTGGTGTCTGGACTTCACATTTTTTGTGGCACAACTAATCCACCTCGGATCCGCGAACTGTGCGAATTTTTGACTCAATTGTGCGAGTCCATGTAATATATGGATTCGCGAACTGTGCGAGCGTTTGACCTTGAAGTCCCTAAGTGTCCAGTCATTTTCCACTGGGCCAATCCACTCGGGTCAAAATTTGTTTTTAAAAATATACAAAGGAGATTTGATTTTGGCCCCCAAACTTCAGATTTTGACCCCATTTCGATTTTTCGTTGCCAATAATGTCATTCTGCGTGTTATTTTTTTCGTCTCTCACGTGACAGAAACGTTTTTCCATTCCTATAAAGACGTAAAATTTTCATCTATCCCGTGATGAAAAATTTCTATCTACCGAGAGATGGAAAAATTTAATCTACAAAGAGACAGAAGAAGTTACCAGCAGCAACACCTACATTGTGATTACGTAATGCATTTAACAATATACAATAATTATATGGTCCATATATTGCACATGATTTTCAGCAAAAGTTCATCATAGATTCTCAAAACTACTCTCTTCGGTCTTATTTTTAAGCAAAAAAAATTAATTTCACATGTATTAAGAAAGTTATTTGAGTGCATTTAATTTTCTCAAATTCATAAAAAAATTGACTACTTTAGGAAACTTGTATTGGGAATGAAACAAAAATTAAATGTTACAACCACTTTGTAAGGATATTTTAAGAATGATTGTATTGAGAATAAAAAATTGGTTAATTTTTGCTTATATTTAAGACCATGAATGAATTTTTCTTTTTTCTTATAAATGAGACCGGACAGAGTATAAAATAAGCCTGTCCATGGCTGACATATATAAAAAAATCACAATGGAGGTGTTGCTGCTGATAACTTCTTCCGTCTCTCGGTAGATGAAATTTTTTCATCTCTCAGTGGATGAAAATTTTCCATCACGGGATAGATGAAAATTTTCCATCTCTATAAGAACAGAAAAGCGTTTTCGTCACGTGAAAGACGAAAAAATAATAAGCGAAAAGACATTTTTGTTAACGAAAAATCGAAATAGAGGCCAAAATCTCAAGTTTGGGAGTCAAAAATCAAATCTGTGCATAGCAAACAGCAATATCGCAGTCAAACTTAAGTGTAGCTGAGGAAACACTTTTTAAGGGTTAAGATTAGTGTCGGTCGTCAGCAGCGGATCCTTCCAAAAATTCGAACAGAAAAGAAAATAAGTTTGCTCTCGTTGAGAGTCGAACTCAAGACCTCCCGCTTACTAAACGGGTGCTCTAACCAACTGAGCTACGAGAGCTGTTCTGCTTTTAACATCTTGGTAAATAATTATCAAAGCACAAACTTTCCTGGGCCAGTTAAGAGTTCCCGAGTCCAAAAGCATGTGTCCAAAGACCAAAATAAGGTAGTTAAGGGCATTTCCGAAATTGGACAAGGAACACGTGTCCCATTTTCCATGCCCCACCCTCATCCTTAAACAAATAAACAAACAATAAAATAAAAATATAGTAATAAAAAAACAGAAAACAAGACAACACACTCTCTCTCGTACCCGAAGGTCGGTAGAGACTTTCTCTCTCTCTAACATTTGTTACTATCTCTCTGTTCTTTCTTTCTTTCTCTCTCCTTCTCCATCTTCATTCATTCATCTTAGGGTTTAATTCATCGTTGACGCACTCCAAAGCTTTCATCTTTTCTCAACATGGACTCCGATTCCTGGATCTCTGCTCGCCTTTCTAACACCTCTCGCCGCTATCATTCTCGATCTGGTTTCTTTCTTCTTCTCTCAATTTCATATCCCGTTTTAAAAAAAGGGTCTTTACAAAAAAGGTTTTTTTCTTCTTAAATTTTTTAAAAAAATATTGACGTGTGTTATTGTTGTTGCAGATCTGTACTTGGGTGGGCATGAGGATACCGACGGTGGCGGCGATGATCTCAGGGCGGAGTTCCTCTGTCCTTTCTGCGCTGAGGATTACGACGTCGTTGGCCTTTGTTGCCACATTGATGAGGAGCACCCTCTTGAAGCCAGAAATGGGGTATCTTCCTTTTTCATTCCCCATGTTTTTTAAGCCTTTTTCATTTCCTTTCTTAATTCAAAGCCTACCCTTTTATCCTTGATTAGTATTAGGATAAGTATTAGGATTGGGATTAAGATTAGGAAGTAGGGAGAAAAGGTTGTAAATTTGTTCTTTTTTGGGTCTTTGATAGAGTATCGCCCGCCCTTTGAACGAGAGACTAATCGCCTTTGGGGTATCGTGATTGCCCCTCTCAGCAAGTCTCGAACCTTGACCTTTTTCCTTTTACAATATCTTCGGGTCTAGGTGTAAAATTAACATTAGTAGCAATCATAATTACAATTATGATGATTATAGTAATTATTATAAGAAAAGCAGGAACAATTGTGGATTCGATGTTCGTTGTTAGAAATGAGGGAGCCCAAATCATGGGGAGATTTTGAAATAACGAGCTAAGTGAAGTTACATATAAGTGGGTTTGCCACCACGTCTTGACCCAAAACATTAGATGATGAGTTTTATCACTTATATTAGTTATAGACACTCCAACTCATCCATTATCATCCAATATGGGATTTTTTTACCTACACGACTCTCCTTTGAAAATTCCCTACAATGTTGAATGGAATGAAGCATATGAAGGGAGGACCACAGGAATTTGTTGTGTTTCCTGAAGAAAAAAAGGCAACTTTACTAAGGATAAATGATGATGTGCTTGTATGGGTTGTATTCCTAGTTCTTACAACTTGTGGAGAGTAGAGTGCGAGTTTGAGTTGTGGTCCAGTTTTTGTGTCAGTGAAGATGACCACTGGATGGTAGGTCCTGAGGGGGTATTACGAATTTGTAGAGGAATATGGGTTCTTGTCCAATTGGTGTTACTTTTTGATAATATTTTTGTGTTGACAGAATAGCCTATATTTGTGGTGCTTGTTTTTTTTTAGACATATTTACATAAGATGGGGTGTTTTTTTCCTTGACTTTATGAAATATTCATCTAAAAAAAGAAATAAAAAAGTGCTATTTCTTTGTGATTATAAAAAAATAAAATAAAAAAGTGCTATTTCTTTGTTTTTTATTGTTTACCTATTGCTTGTATTTTCAGGTGTGTCCGGTTTGTGGAAAAAAGGTGGGGATGGATCTCGTTGGCCATATTACGATGCAGCATGCGAATTTTTTAAAAATATCCTTTTGCAAGTCTTTTGTTCTTTTTATTCTTGGTGTTTCAATTTCTCTTTCAAGTTTGATCCGTACTCATTTTGCATGTAGCAGCCACTTGATCTGTTGGGGCGAAAAACTCACTTATTCAAGTTTTTAATTGGAATTTCAATTATTTAACGCTCATGAAGTTCCATATCACCTTTTACGCCTTCCAGAACAAACTCTGTATGTTATGCAAAAAATTATATGTCACCCATCCATATAATTGTTTGCTGCTTAGTGAGTATGATGATTTCCAATAAACCAGAATATTCAATTATGTTCCTATTTAGCAAGCATGCCATTAATTTATTAAAAATGAGTAATAATGGTTATTTGCCCCATAAGTGTGCTTATACGTTGAATGTCTAATGTAGCTAATCATTGTGTGGTGTTATTTCAGCCTGTTTAGGATTATTTAATGACTAAACACCCGCTTTCATCTAGACCCCGGAGATTCTGTTCTCTCCATATGAATTAAATTTTGGTCCTGTTTTTAATGCGGATATGTATATCAAGCAACTTACTGTGTCAGGTGAAATCAATTTTATATACTAGCCTCATTAACTGCAACATTCCAAGTTCTGTTCTTTTGGCCAAATGTTTTGGATTGCTTGGTTTAGTTCCCTGTAACTCTGCTAGTCCTGGATGGATTTCAAAGTTTTCCTTAACCAGAAATTACGTGCAGCGCAAAAGGAGGGTCAGGAAAGGAGGCTCCAGTAGTTCAACATTTTCGATATTGAGAAAAGAGTTGCGGGAAGGAGCCTTGCAGTCCCTTCTTGGAGGATCGTCGTTCATGGCTGCCCCCAATTCGGAACCGGATCCTCTGCTTTCGTCATTCATTTTTAACCCATCTGCAGTTGATGAATCTGTGAGTGCGCAACCTTGTCCTTCTGCTGAAGCTACCTCAACAAAAGCAACCTCAAAAGATGATTTCTTAGAAAGGTAGGAGTTTTAGTAATTCTTTTATTAAGTTTTGCTTTCTTTAAAAAATGAAATAGGGAGTTTAGTATTGGATGTGTGTGCAGTGTTGTTTTGTTATGCTCTGTGGTAATGCGAAAGTAAATGATGCAACATAGTGAGTATCATTAGCAGTGATTGCTTGGTTTATGTTTGTATGCTAGGGCTTTAAATTTGATCATTTTAGCATCTTGTCATGCCCTGCTTTAACAGCCATGTCTTTCTTATTTACGTCGTTAAGAATTAGAATTTAGAACTAGTCCTTAACCTCTTCCATTCTAGTCTGACAATATAGCGTATTGTTACAGAAAACCTCAAAAGCTGTCAGAGAAGGATCAGGTGGAGAAGACTAGAAGGTTTGAGTTTGTCCAAGGGCTGCTGATGTCCACTATTCTTGATGATAATTTATAAAGGGTAGCTTGTATGCCATTATTGTATTAGGAGCAGGAGCTATAAGCACGAAGAGGAGTTTATGAATGATGCAAAGTGGCAATAGCTAGATCAGAGAAATATGTATGTATCTACTAGATTTATGTTCATAAAATGCAAAGTTGATGAACCTTTGTTATGCTGCTTATGTTCTATTCTAGTTCCAAATATCCTATGGGAATAAAATTCGTGTGATGATTATGGGACTACAGGTGCAATAGAAACCAAAAGCATTTTGCATATTTTAGGTTTCTCGCTAAGCTTTTTTTTTATTTTTTTTTTATCGGTAACCAAGTAAAAAGGCTACTGAAGTGTCAATTTGAGATTGTCTCTCGAAGAGTAACACGTCTTGCAATTACCATGTTTATTTATTACTCCCTCCGTTCCTATTTATAAGACTCCTTTGGAAGATTTCACGTCCGTTAAGAAAGTGGAATAATTTAGTTAATTGTATTGGAAATGTGAATTTTTGAGATGTATTTTCAAAACTATCCCTATTAATATTATTGGGAATCTAAAAAGTGTTAAATAAATAGGGGTGTTTGTGAAAAAAAGTAATTAATGCTCATTGGAAATTGGTAAAGGGTCTTATAAATAGTAACAAAACAAAAGTGTCAGGGAGTACTATATAATAAGCTTGTGTAGGATCATGTCATTCTTGGAACTAAAGTATTAGTCAAGAATTATTATAAATTTTCTTTTTTCACATAATATTTAGAGACAAACACTTGTATAGTAAAACTATGTTGAGAATGTGGGTGTTTATTTGATATTATTTGTCTCTCTTTCCCACGAACACGAACACTTTATCCAGTAAAGCCTTTTGTAAAGTAGCAGTTAGATGCTGTTAGATATATTCATGGTGTCTATCTTGGTGTCATGTGAAAAGATCCTGTCCTACAAAAATAAACATTCTGAGCTTGGTATAAAGCCTCCACTTTACAGGGTTCTTTGGTAACAACTAACAAGTGTCACGAGAAGCTCATCAGGATTCCTCCCCTTACAAAGGGAATTGGAGAACATACTTATTTCTGTTTTCCTTTATGTTCGCTTATGGTATTTGGCAATTGCCCATGGGGACAATTTAAAAGTGTGTGAAATTGCCATGTGGACAATTTAAATCGATTAGTTATCGGTGGTGGTGGATAAGCGTGAGGAAAAAAATATCAAGGGAATTAACTATTGAAAGACAGATATGTAGCAAGTATCTTATACACAGTGGTAACATTTTTCTTTGTCGAATTTTAAAGAAAATAAAAACGTTTTTACATGATTTTAAAGAAATCATGTTACCTGGTAGATGTTGCACGACCAAACAAAACTCGTGATTTTAAAGAAATCATGTTACCTGGTAGAGGTTGCACGACCAAACAAAACTCGTGAAAAAAAAAAAAAAAATTGGAACTGAAGAAGAGTGAGTGATGACCTACATAATCACACATAAAGAGGTTGGTAACAACTCTGAGAACGTAGAACTGCCCTAGCTTGCAACTTAGCAAAACATGAAAATCACCTAAAACAAGATCTACTTTCATTATCAAAGGACTCCAATTAGTCTTAAAAATTTCATTTTCATATACAACTTGCAATCAGGTAAGTTATAAATTGCTGCAACAAATTCAATAAAATAAAGATTAAGCACAAAGCCTGGAAAGATCAAATGATACACAAACATAGAGTTGGTCTCTTGGCCTCATAAATAATATGAGAGCAAATGTATAAATTTGAGGTGTTCAATACAATATGATAAGTAATAGCATTATAGCAATGACCGTCATAATAATGGAAAAAAAAGGCTAAAAATAATATGGAGAACAGACGAAAAGAGGGAAATAAAACATTATTGTGAACATCGATCTAGAATTAACACCTATATATAACATCTGCTTGTCTTATATGCCGAAACAATAAGAATTAACATCTAAATCTAATATCTTGTTGTTTTTGCATATAAGACAAACAAATATTATATCTAAATATTAATTTTGAATGTTAATGTAACACTTATCGAAATAAAAAGGACCCTAATAATTTCATAGAGCTTAAACATGAAAACACGTATCAATACTTATCAATTCAGCACCGGTCATCTGACCTAAGGATGTGTACGTACGTTGAGATCAATATAACCCATTTTACAAAACTACTCAGCGTGGGATGAAATACATAATTTACATATATACTATTAGATCTTTTCTTCATCATCAGTTGGTTAGAGACCTCAGCATCCTCATCATATATATGAAACATAATTACAAGGCAAACCCAAAAACTAGTAATTATAGCTTGTTTTATATGTCCCAACTTGTTGAATAAAGCACAAGAAACCCATCAATATTTGTCAATGCGTTACGACATTATTTCAATCATCATGATGATAGTTTTATGCATTTTAACGTAAATATTTGAGGTCTAAAGAAATTGTGCAAATTGGAAATATCCAATCTAATTCCATTACATAAATTGAAGTCTCACATTTACTTTACTGTGTGATACACAACTTTAATGACCCAATCATGAATCTTACAACAACACTTGTCTTGTTTGCAAGCGCCCCCATCAAATCCTTTAATACGGCATATGTCGTTGCAAATTTCACTTGTACCACATGCCTCTATGCATACTTCTTCCTTCAATGGAGTTTCTACACTTATCGCCCCAGATCCTGCAATTTGAATTAAATTAAAATTACTTAGGATATATTTGATTTGGAGTCAAGAAATTGAATAATAAGTAACAAGTACTGTATATTAGAACAAGAAACTATTGATTCTATGGACGACCACTGTGAAAAGATTTGTAGAAAAGGTCACATAAAATTCATAACACTTAAGGCTTGACATTTAAGTCTTTCTCATCAGGGTTTTCTTATTTCAAAAAATAGAAGAGAGAGTTGGTACCAGTAGTAAAGAAATATATATATTTTTTTATAGGCAAAATAATTTTATTAACGATTACTAGATGATACTTTAAAAGAACAACATAAAGAAACAACCACCGTGTTTTATTTTATTAGTTGACTGTATGCTTAAATATAACAAAAGAGACTAAGATAACATTCGGTTTCTGTACCTGAAGCTAAGATCGACGCAATGCACAAAATTCCCATGAGAAATACTTGATAAATCCGCGAAGCCATTTTATGAGAACTCTACACTGAAATTCTAATGTAAGATGGAGAGAATGGTTAGCATAGTGTCCATTATATATCATCTCTTAAATACTATTCTTATTATAAGTCATTTTCTATAAGATTTTTTTTTCCTTATTATAAGTTACTTTATATTTTTTATACATAATCTATTATTTTATTTTTATTTTTGACTTTTTTTTTTGGGTGTATTAATGAGTGTGAAGAAGAGTTGAGATGGTAAAATTGTAACGTTATACTCCCTCCGTTTCAAAAGTATTGTTGTTTAAGATTATGCACGAGTTTTAAGAAATGATTAAATGATGTAAGAATTTATGGTGTTTTGACTCTAATGGCGCTATATAATCATTATTGAAGAAAGAGAAAAGTATTGAAAGTGAAAAAAAGAGTGTAATAAATAAGGGTATGTTGGGAAAAATAGCATTTATTATGTATTGGATTTTGTAAAAGAACAAGACTTTTGAAACATGATACATATGCTAAAAAAACAATACTTTTGAAACGGAGGGAGTAATATTTTCACATAAAATTAAGAAAACTAATACAGTACTCCCTCCGTTCCTTTTTATCTGTCATATTTCAAAAAAAACACGCCCCTTAAGAAAATCAATCATTACTTAAATTTCCAATACATTAATTATGTTTTTTTCCCACTATACCCTTTCTCTTTCTATAATTATTAATTTTTCTCCACTACTTACGTAAACTTAAGACTTATTAAATAGGGGCAAAAATGGAAAAAGCATTTATTACACTCTTGAATTTCTCAATATGACAAATAAAAAGAAACAAAATAACTGTCCAAAAAACGACACTTAAAAAGGAACGGAGGGAGTAACTTTTACTGATATATGTGATGTACTCCCTCCGACTTGAAATATAAGCAACAAAAAACATACCTCTTTTGACTTAAAATATAAGCAAAACTAACCAACTTTCTTAAATTTTATTTCATTTCCAATGCCACTTTCCAAAAACATCTCTAGAAAATTGTTACTATCTTATTTAATTTTTGTTTCATTCCCAATACAACTTTCATAAAATATCTCTATTCTTTTATAAATTTGAGAAAATTAAATACAATTAACTAACCTCCTTAATAAGCGTAAAATTAGTTGGTTTTGCTTATAATTCGAGCCGGAGGAAGTAATTAAGTATGCCTATTTTTAAAATATATCAAAATGAATCGGTTATATTTAATGTGAGGAATACTTTGTTATAATTTTCATTTATAACATTTGATTATTTTTTTTTCTGTACTCTTTGACCAGGACCACATGTATCTCCAAGAGCACCTTTAATACCAAGAAACCGACTAATCCTGCACCAGGTCGCGTTCCTATGCTTCTCCCAGCGAGGTGTGTTAACCAGGAATCGAACCTGAGATTTTTTAGTTTCAAACCCTATTCTCAAGTTTTCAAATTGACCACTTGAGTCAACTATTACCTTTCTACTTTTGATTTTTAATAGAAACAAAATTTTGGGCCAATAAACTAATAATATATACATTCATTAAATAAATTTGCATTTCCACGTTTTCGGTATGTAATAAATTTGCATTTCCACGTTTTCGGTATGTATTACTTTAACTTGTAAAAGCTACTAAATCTAAGCTACTTAATGGTCCACGTAAGACAGCCCAGTTGGTGGCTACAGGGATACTTAGGATTTCCCCCTCCCCCAGGTCATGGGTTCTAGTCCCAGACCTCCCATGTAAACAAAAAAAAAAACTTGTAAAAGCTACTAAATCTAAGATGGGACCAATATGAGTCACCCACTACTTGATCTTATCGTTTAAGAATCATATCTTTTACTATGTTAGATCAGGACCATTAAAAATAAACGGTTGAGAAGGCTTGCGTGTGTGCCTATCCAACCTAGGGATGGCAACGGGGCGATGAATGCTTAGGGTGGTCTTTCCCATTCCCCATCTTCGGGTTTTATTTGTCCCCATCCCCATCCCCAAACCCCATGTCGGAGGTAGATTAATCCTCATCCCCATTCCCCACCACCCTGTGGGATCCCCACGGGGAACCTAAACATATAATCAATTTAACCTATTATAAAATTAGTAATGTCGAATAACATTTTTAAACTTGTATACTACAGAAAAATAATCATTAAAATTCAAGAGATTCAATCCAAAAACATATGATAAACTGATATTAATGCAAAATTATAAATTGAAATGTTCCAAAAAAAAAATAAAAAAAGAAAATTACCCAATCTAACAGCATCAACAACATACTTGATTAGTGACAAGTGGTGGAGCCCGTGAGATGGTTAGAGAAAGGCGGAGCACCTTTCTGGCTATGTTTGCTACTAAATTTATCACCAAGCTAAAGCAACAAACAAAGACCAAGAAGAGATGAGAGAGATCGGCGGATTACGGCGGGCAGCGCCCGGAAGGAAGAAGAAGAATCGCGCAACGGAAGGAAGAAGAACAAGAAGGGCAGAGCCGCAGCAAAGGAAGAAG
Source organism: Crotalaria pallida (assembly GCA_037953625.1). Lineage (NCBI taxonomy): Eukaryota > Viridiplantae > Streptophyta > Magnoliopsida > Fabales > Fabaceae > Crotalaria > Crotalaria pallida. The sequence goes on from CM075656.1 coordinate 88,552,580, forward strand.
AAGAAGAAGCGTCGCGCAGCGGAAGGAAGAAGAAGAGCAGCACCAAGCAGCGAAGGAAGATGAAGAAGAAGCGCAGCGCCGCACCGGAGGAAGAAGAAGTTGCCGCAAAGGGATTAGAGAAGGTGCTGTGCTACTGAGTCCTAAACTACTGTTGGGATAGGTTTTCAACTTTTTTATTTTTATAATTAATATATGTGAAATTACGAAAAAACCAATTATTTAAGGGCATATAAATAAAATAGGCGGGGACGGGGGTGTTGGAAAACTACACTCGGTGGGTGAAATAACTAGGAACACTAGGAGAACACCTAGAAGGGGGGTTGAATAGGTGTTATAGAAACTTTGAAAGATTTTCGCAAGAAACAAATCTAAACGATTAAAACCAATGAAAATCAATCAATTAACAAATATTATATGATCAGAGATTAAGCGGAAACAATCAACACCAATATTCTTATTGATTCACCTAGGTTATGAAAATGATTTTCCCTTTATCAATTTTGCACAATAAAGATTCAATTCAATCAAATATAGATAAATCACTTTTTCTAGGTTTTCAATCAAGAACACAATTAATAACAAGAATTGTAAAGAGTAGAGAGTTTAGAGATACGACACAGTGATTTATCCTGGTTCACTTTCATCCACTTGAAAGCTACTCCAGTCCCCTCTTCAACCAAGAGAGATTCTTCACTATGAGGAATTAGAGTTTCTCAAATTACAAGTAAATGCCTCACAAGACTTCCTTCTTGCTAGCCTACAAGAGATACCACACCCTTGCCTTGTAACCCTATTGATATCTAATCTAACCTCTACTTGCTTGTTGATAACCCCACAACAAGTCTTCTTTGCTTGCTTCACTCACAAGACTTCCAAGTACTTTGAGATTCTTCAAAGTGCCTTCCAAATGCTTGATGAAATGCTTCTTCAAGACTTTCAACTAAACTTGCTTGATTCACAAAATCAAGGCTTCCTTTGTTGTAGAATGTTTGCCTCTTGCAATGATTACAACTCAATAGAAAACAAAAACAATCCTATGAATCTCTTTCAAAAGCTATGAAATATCAACATGAGAGATTCAAGGTTCTTGATCAAAGAATATAAAAATGAGAGCTTTGATCTTGAGAGAGTGAGAGAGAATAGTGTGGCTTTGATTCTTTGTAAAATTGTGTATCAAAATGATTCTAGTTGATAGAAATGATTAGGAAAAGGTTTATATAGAATACCCAAAAGTTGGAGCACTTAGAATGGCTTTTGAGAAGTGAAAAACGTATTTAAAAAACCATATCTGATCAAGTTACTCGAGTGAAATAAGTGTTACTCGAGTAATACGAAAGCTGCATAAATTTCACTCGAGTGAAAGAGGTTTTACTCGAGTAAAAGTTCAGATAATCGATTATCAAAAGTTTGTTAATCGATTATCAGTACAAAATACACTGTTAATCAATTATCAAAATCTGTTAATCGATTATTAACATTAAAAATCATCAAAAACTAAACCTTTTCTTTCAAACCTTTAAGCCACCTATTGATTTTAGGCAAAGTGAATACTCAAAATATGATATAATCATGCAATCAAAAGAGATTCACTACCCTCTAATAAATTCTACCCAAACTCATAAACTAAAAGACTTGTGAGGCAAAAGATAAAACAATAAAACATAAACTACCAAACTAAGTCTTCATGAGTTGGCTCTCTCTTCATAACTTGATGTTTGTTGTTGCTTGTTGAGCTTGAACTTGATCAACACACTTGTAGCTTGTTCAAAACCTTTTGGCATTTATCAAAACATTCTTCATGGATCTTACAGGGGGAACCAATCTCATTCCCCGTCCCGAAATCTGTTTGGGGGAAAAATCCCCCCATCCCCGTCTCCGATGGGGAAAAATCCCCAAACTCAGGTACCCGAGAGGGACGTTCCCCGCGGGGATCCCCATGTGCAGTCCCTCATTACCATCCCTAATCCAACCCATGGTTTCTATATAAAAGAGAACTGAGGCGGATCTAAAAATGCAATTCAAACGTTGGAATATTGCTCTCTTGTATGCAAACTTATCTGTGCCTAGAACATCCATATTATAGGGAGGATAAATTTTAACAAAAATTTTATTATTTGCACTCAACTGAATCTTCACTTAAAAGAACACAAATATGTATTACTGGAACTAATTCCATTGACAATATTATATTTAATATGATGACATATGAAATCATTTACTACAATTTTTCAAAATAATTTTATATTAGTAAAATATATTATTTAATAATTAAATTAAGTAAAGGTTACGTAGAAGCTCAAGAAAAAGTTTTCCTAATCTAGTTTCTTTAAATAAAAGGTTAAAATTTTTGAATCAGTTATAGGTTTGGTCCGAGTAGCTAACCATGGTACTGTCTTTAATTTAATGTGCTACTATTATATTTCCATTCCATAATTAACTGATTCCGGAATCAGGGATATTTGGTCGCAGATGTGCCCTTATCATCTTCAAAGGTTTCCATTTCTTACCCAATTGCATTATGGTACCCTCAATATTTTTTTTTCCTTTTACACCCAAAACTCTATTCAGTATTTCAGTTTGAAAAAGGTGAAATATAAATTTATTTTATTTTTCATAAAAGAAAGGTGATTCATTTTCACGATACATATTTTTTTATGTATAAAAGTGAAATATTAACTAAAAATACATTTTATTTTGTTAAAAAAATAAATGACATTTACTTTTTTTTCCCTAAAAAAGCGATAGACAGTCATTTTTTTTCAAAACATTTATTTATTCTAATCAATACGGAGTCGTATACTCCCTCCGTCCCATTATCTTGGTAAAAAAATGCAAAAAAATTTGTTCCATATTAAAGTAAAAAAATAAATGAAAAATCTTAAAGATTAGATATTGTATCGATGATTGATAAGTAAATAAGGAAAACACATTTAAAGATTTTGTTTGGAAACAATATTGTAATATGTATTAATTATAATGATATGAAAATTTGTGTAATATCAATTTGTAATTAATGAAAGAATCATGCCTTATATTAAACAAATACTCCCTTATTTTCATTGACTTGTTTGACTTTTACCAAGATAATGGGGTGGAGGGAGTATGTCTCTTCACCAAGTGTAAAGTATATTTCATACTTCTTTATCATCCAAAAAGTTACGTTATATATGTCATTAATGCATAGTCATATATACGTGTATATTTTTTAAATGAATGCATAGTCACGTTTGACGCTTCATTCCATCGCTATTTAATTAAAAATTGTAAAAAAAATTATCTTAGATATTATTATCGATTTTGATTGGTATACAGGTGATACATCATCCATCAATAATTTGCATTATTTTTATTTAAACATCAATGACCAAAAATTTATCAATTTTGAATAATGTATTCACCGTGTAAAAAACTTTTACACCCTACAGCAACAGCTTTCTTGTTTACAAGTGCCCCCTCCATATCCCTTAACAGGGCCGGCCCTGAGGGAGGGCGGCAAGGGTGGCCGCCCTGGGCCCAAAAAATTTAGGGGCCCATAATTTTTTTAATGATACATTTATTTTTGAAAAAAAAAAATTAATAATTGTAAGTTCTTTTTATCTTTTAACTATCAATGATTTTTAGCATAATATTTTAATTTGTTTTTTCATTTTCTCACTTAATTTAAAAATATATGAAGTAATGAACTTTACTTTTGTAATCCAACATGAAAAAGGTTTTTTATTACCTCCTTACTAAATAACTTTTTATATTATTTCAATAATTAATTCTATTATTGATTGTTGCCATTATTTTAATTGAATATTTGTATATATGCTAAATTTTTAATTGATTTACTTATAATAATTTTTATTTTTTTGAATTAGGGGCCCCAAATTTTTTTTCGCCCTAGGGCCCAAATTAGGTTAGGACCGGGCCTGTCCCTTAAGTTTGCATATGCTAATGCAATCTTGATTTTCAGCACATGACTCTATGCAGGCTTCTTCCGGTGGAGTTTCTACACTACTACTTATCACTGCTGTTCCTGCAATGAAAATCAAGTGACATAATTATGCACCCATGTCCTTGAAATTCTTGGGAGAGACTTTAGCATATCTTTGATTTGAAATTAAAAAAACAATATATTAAGTACGAACTATATATACTAGTGTTAGTACAAGAAACAATCATTGTTGTGAAAAGTCACAAAATTAAAAAATAATAAGGCTTGTCATTCTTTCTCATCTACGTTTTTTATTTCAAAAATATAGAAGATAAACTTATTCCCAATAACAAAGAAATAATACTCTGTTCCATTTTAATTGGTTGCATACTTAAAATAAAAGATAAGAGACAAGCTAAGCTAACTTTTTGTTTCTTTACCTGAAGCTAAGATAGTAAGATTGATGCAATGATCAAAATTCCTATGAGAAATGGGTGATAGATGTGAATAGCCATTTGACGAGAATTCTATCCTGAAATTATAACCTTTTATTTTTTTTGTAAGATGGAGAGAATGATCGATCAATAAGGTGTGCATCTTATATATCATATATTTGATATATTTTTTTTGGTGTACATCAACCGGTACCCGGATCTAGTTTACCCATAATCCGACTCATCCGATCCTATCCAACTGAGCTCGCACTAAGCGGTAGGGGTCTCCCAGCGGGGGTTGCTCTATACCCAAGGCTCGACCTCGAGACCAGTTGGTTAAGGGACGAAGTGAACTACCACTTGACCAACCCCAATCAAATTGGTAATATATTTGATATATGATATTTTAAAAATATATCTAAAGGACTTGAAAAATGAGAAAAAGAAATGTGTTAACGAGCGAGATATTTTTTTTCCATTATTAATAAATTTTTCTTCCCTACTTACTTTGTTGTATAATAAGAAAAGCAAAATCTTTGACTGACTCATAATACACTCTCACGTTAACATGTGTATTGACTGTGCAAAATTATTTTTTTTACATTATCGGTATATTATCTATCATTTATTTGCATTATTTTGATTTAGAAGTCAATCACCATACACTCTTGAATGGTGGATGGTATGTTGTCAGTATAAAAAACCTTTACAATATCAATATATAAACTATTTTCTATCTCCTTCATTATATGTAAGAATTAACTTTTAAAAGGTGCTAAATTTAAAAAGATAACGTAATCATATGTAGACTTATAAAATTAATTTATAATAGGTTTACAACATAAGAAAGTAATATGTGTCACTTATTAGTCAATCAATTATAAGCAAATAATTCATGTCATTTTTTTATAATATAAGCTTATTTATAAGTTATTTTTGCAAGTCTATCAATCATTTTTGATTGAGTGAAGACCCAAATTGGTCCCTGAGGAATTCCAACAGAACCAATTTAGTCCCTAAAAATTTTAAAAACAAAACAATTTAGTCCCTCCGTTAGAGGCGTTACATAGCCGTTCCGTCAACCCAATAACGCCGTTAATATTTTAAAAAAAAAACAAAATAAAACATGGTGTGTTGTACAGATAAGCAAAACGACGTCGTTTGGTTAAACCCAAAACGACGTCGTTTTATGATGGCGGCAATGAAGAAGACCGTTCACATACCCAGAGGTCTTAGTTAACAAAGAAAGAAAACTTACTTTCGAAGGGAGCTTTTAGAGATTGGGAGGGAAGAGAATGTCAAAACACGTTAGGGTTCGAGATTAGAAGTGAAATCGGAGGCATTGTTGAATGAAGGCTGTTGCTGGAGAACACAACTGTAGCAGTACAGAACGCGAGATCGGTGGCATTTTTGAAAAGGTAAGCTTTTGTCATCATTGATGTTTATTATAGGGTTTGTTTGCATGTCTGTAACGAGTTATCCCTATGTATTTGTTTATCATGCCTTCTTTTTTGGTTTCTTTTATTTCTTATGTTGATGTTTGTAGGGTTTAGGAGATGGTATTATGATGCCTCTGTTTTTCGTTTTCTTTTGTTAATGTTGATGTTTGTAGGGTTTAGGAGATGGTATTGTGTAGCCTCTGCTTTTTGGTTTCTTTTCTTATGATTTTTGGTATCACATACCCTGTGTTTTTTTTTTTGTAGATGTCTGAGTATGTCATCTTTGTGTATCATCACGGTGGAGTTTTTAGGAGAGATGCCGATGGGGTGGTGCAGTATGTTGATGGCAGCGTAGATAGCTTGCCACCAGTGGACATTGATTTAGTTAACTTGAAGGATATGAAGACTTTGTTTAGGGAATTCGGTTATGAAGAAGATGAGTTGAAAGCTATGTACTGGCAGACACCTGGAGAGAGTGACTTGGAAGTAGGTTTGAATGCTCTTCAAGGGGACTTAGATATTAACAACATGTGTGATGCAGTGTTAGCAATGGGTAAGGATAAGGAGGAGAATCGGGGTAAGGGTAACTGTAAGGGTGGTAAGGGTAAGGGTAAGGGTAGGGGTGGGAATGAGCCAGGCCGGCTCATGGGGGCCTATGGCTCGGCTCATATAAGGCCTGACTCGGCTCGGCTCGTTTAATAAAAAGGTCAGGTTTAAGCTTTTCGAAAAGCCTAAATATCTAAATAAGTCAGGCCCGAGCTTTATAAAAAGCCTATTAAGCTCATTGGGCCGACCTATTTAATTTTTTAAATATTAATATATTATATTTTATTAGTGATTTAAATCAAAAGTAAAATTTTAATATATTCTATATAATATTATAATTAAAAATAAAAATATAATTCATTTCCCTCTTTATTAAAGTTAATCCTAACATATAAAAAACAAATCCTAATAATTTCACTCCCTCACATCAACAAATCCTAATACTTCTGTTGATATATAGTTTGAGTTTTGATGTTGTTTACTGTTCGTTTTATTATATTTCTTTCACATAATTTGAGAGTATAAGGCACTTCTATGTTTGTACTTAAATGTAAGAATTTTATTGAATAATAGACTTTTAAGCGAGCTTATGGGTCAGACCAAGCTTTGAAATAGGCCGAGCTTAGGCTTCAAATTTAGCCTATGACGAGCTCATAGGCAGGCTTGGGCTTTGAATTTGGAACACAGGCCAGGCTTGTTTTTGTTAAGGCCTGGCTCGGCCTGGCTCATTCCCATCCCTAGGTAAGGGTAAGGGTAAGAAGGCAAACCAGCAAGAAGATAAGAAGATGCATATCTATTTTCAACATCCAACTGATGAAGACAGTGACAGTGAGGACGATTCTTGTTATGAGGCTGATAGTGCGGAGGAAATTGTGAGTTTAAGTGATGATGATGTGATTGAGGTGACACACCCTCCCATTCCAAAGAAGAAAAGAACTCCAAGTAAAAGTGGGCAAGAATCAGATAATGATGGCCATGATGATGCTGAAAAAACAGTGAGTCCAAAGAAGAAATCAGTAGGACCAGTTGTTGACAAGGAAGGATATGAGAGTGTTGCATCATTTGAGAATGGATATCAGTCGAATGAAGAGAATCTGCATACTCCTTGCTCCACTGATGATGAAAGAAATGTGAAGGAAGCCATCCCAAGTTTTAATGAGAGTGCTCCATTTGGTAATGTGCAGCTTGAGGTGGCCATGGAATTCAAAAGCTTGGTTGTCTTTAAGGAAGCAGTAAAAGATTTCAACATTAACCTTGGAAGACAAGTCAAGTTTAAGAAGAATGATAACTTAAGGTGCAGGGCAGTGTGTCATGAAGCTCAATGCAAGTGGCTAGCTTTCTGCTCTTGGAATAGTAGGCTAAACACCTTTCAGGTTAAAACATACAGAGGAGAGCATACATGTTGTAGAACTTTTGAAAACTGTAATGCCTCTAGAGATTGGGTGGCTAAGAAGTTACAGGCTAGGTTACTAACTCAACCTGAAATGAAAAGGAGGCACGCCAAAAATTACATGAAAGAGGATTTCTTAATCCATTTAGATAACAAGAAAGTATCAAGGGCATTGAGGGAAGCAAAAGAGGCAATTGAGGGGACAGAGAAGGAGCAGTATAAGAAATTATGGGATTACCTCCATGAAGTACATAGAAGCAATCCTGGCTCAAAGGCATCAATGAAAGTCATCCCAATCCCACAAGCACCACCTATATTCCATAGGCTTTTCATTTGCCTTGATGCTTGTGTGAAAGGTTTCAAAGAAGGGTGCAGGCCTTTCATAGGCTTAGACGGTTGCTTCATGAAAGGATATTATGGTGGTCAACTCCTCTCTGCTGTAGCACAAGACTGCAATAAGCAGTTTTATGTGATTGCTTATGGTGTGGTCGATACAGAGAACACAGACAATTGGAAGTGGTTTCTTACATTATTGCAAGAAGCTATAGGGGAGCAGGAGATGTATGGATGGAATTTCATTTCTGATCAGCAAAAGGTATTATTTCATATTGCCTACAATTTTATTTATTTGATTATTGTGTTGCATTATTTATGTGCTGCTTACTCTGTTGCATCATTTGGATTTGATTTCAAAGCTTATCTTAGAAATAATAGAACTCTATTCTTATTGCTAAGTGTGAAAAATTATATAACTATGCCTTACTCTGTTACTTTATAATGTTCATTTGTTATTGCTAAGTGTGAAAAATTATATAACTTTGCCTTACTCTGTTACTTAGAAATAATAGAACCCTATGCTTACTGATGTGATTCATTATTTCTGTGTTGCATTTTTTATGGTTACTCTGTTGCATCATTTGGATTTGATTTCAAAGCTTATCTTAGGAATAATAGAACTCTATTCTTATTTATGTACTGCTTACTGATGTGATTCATTATTTCTGTGTTGCATTTTTAATGGTTGCTATTTAGGGGTTAGTTGCTGCCCTTAAGGAGGTTATGCCACATGCACCCCATAGAAACTGTGTGTTGCATATCTGGAAGAATTTTATCAAATTTCACAAGGATAAGGAGCTTAGAGGTGTTGTATGGCAAGCTGCAAATTGCACCACAGGAGCAAAATTCAGCAGAGTGATGACTGATTTAAAGAAAAAGAATGTGGTGGCATGGAGTTATTTGAATAACATAGACCCCCACTGTTGGGTGAAGGCTTACTACAGCCACTGGCCAAAGGTTGAAAATATCACCAACAATCAGTGTGAGATTTGGAATGCAAAGATTGTTGAGTATCGTGACAAGCCAGTGTTAACTATGTTGGAAGAGCTGAGGCTGTATATCATGAGAAGAATGGGTAAGCACAAGAGAATGTTGGGATCCTTTGAAGGTAAGCTACCCCCTGTTCAACAAAAACTCATTGACAAGCTTAAAGTCCAGAGTTACAAATGGGAGCCTATTTGGACTGGTGATACGGACAAACAAACATTCCAAGTCAGAACTCTACATGGAAGAAGCTGTGGAGTTAGTTTAACTAATCACACATGTGCATGTCAAGAATGACAAATATCTGGGGTGCCCTGTGTCCATGCAATTGCAGCAATTTCTTTCAAAAATGAAAAACCAGAGGACTATGTGCACCCTTGGCTAACCATGGAAGCTTTCCATTCCACCTACCACCATTGTGTTCAGCCCGTCAACAGCCAAGAATATTGGCATGAAACTGGAAAGCCAATGCCTGATCCACCCAAGTTGAAGAGGCCAATTGGAAGACCAAAAAAACATAGAAAGAAGACTGTAAACTCTAAGGCTGAACCATCACAACCTCATAAGGCCAAGAGATAATGGGAGGTACTTTGCACAAAGTGTGGAGAAGCAGGTCATTACGCTAAGACATGCAAGGGGCCTGGTGTGCCAAGGGTTAAAGAGAAAAGGCCCAAGAAAACACAAGTGCAACAAGAACAGCAGCCTGCCCAGGAGAATGGTACTCAACAGCAACCTACACAAGATGATGCCACCCAACAACAAACAACAGAGGTATTAATAACTAGTAGATCTGATTATTTGGTTTCTTTGGTTAATAACAATTGAACCTTAGGTTGATATCCATTGATTATTTGGTTAATAACTAGTTGATTCTGATATTGTACTGGATGATAATGATAAGTATATATTCGTACTTTACAACCTGTTAGCAGTGTCCCTGAGCTATCTCAATTAAAGGGACCATTAACTAGAGTTGCTGCAAGGAGATTGCCCTTACTGCTGGTGATTTTTCTTACTTAAGGACCAATTTGGTTCTTTTTGAATTTTTTAGGGACTTAGTTGGTTCTAAATATTTCTTTAGGGATGTAATTGGTTTTCTTTTTTCTTTCAGCTTGAAGATGACATGCCATTTTCCTTGAGTCTGTCAGCAGTCAGACCCCCTCCAATAAGACCACCTACAACAACACCGAATCTGGCACCAGCTGCATTCACTTCAACATCATTGTCACCAGCACTAGGGAATATAGCATCTTCATCTTCACCAGCCGTGGGAAGGCCACCAGCGCCAGGCCACCTATTTCAGTTTATGCCAACTCCTGGTTATAGGCCTTCATCCAACAAAAGTGGCTAAATATGATTTTAATACTTTTGGACTGTAATAGGGGTCTTTAGTACTTGTTTTGGTGTTGTGTTATGACCCCTTTTGGAATACTCTGTTTTAAATTGTCATATTGTCTACCAGGTACCAAATACTCATGTTATGCTTCTGATTAAGGGTCATTTTTTGGGTGTCTACTTGACCCTTTGACATTACTTTTTGTTGTTTCCTATATGGATTATATATGTACGTTCTGAACCAAAACATGTGGTTCTTATATGAAGTAAAATGGTACCCTTTATGCTGCCCTTTATGAATGTCTCCAAATTGAAGTCTTAAAGAATTAGGAGTATGCTTAGTGAGGATTGGAAAGTCTTCAAACACTTTTATAAAAACTCCAATTACATTAGACAATTACAAAACAGTCAACATCAACATATAACATTTTACAATCCTTTACTTAAAAACACAAACAACAACAACCACAACCAAGCTTATTAACAAAGCTACTACAGCATATCTTTTGCCTACACAAACACCTTCTCCATTACCACCTTTCCTCTTAATCTTCAACTTCATTTCTTTCAACTCCAATTGAATCTCCCTTATTTGCAATTGCATTTCCTTCAACTTTGACTGAATTAGATTAACCTCCCTGTTGTGTTCCATCACTTTCCCATCTTCAACCTCATTGTTCTGAAGCACCCGTTCTTCCCATTCATTGACCCAAAAGAAAAATGTGCAATGTGGCTTTCTTTCCTGTACCAATTTCAGAAAAATGACCAATTTCAGAAACTTGTTTGAGTTGAAAATTGAGGAACTTGTTATGATTAGAACCACATGGAAGACAGAAAAATAAAGACAACATATATTCAAGAGTGGCTGAAAAATCGTGTGAAGTTAAGATTTTCTCATGAGTGATTATTCAAGAGTTCTAAGTGCATTTGTATTTCAAACTTCAGCAGACCAAGGAAAACGAATTTTAGTATTTTAACACAAATACCTTGTAGTATGAGCAACCATAGAATTGTCTGTTAGGGTTCTGACTCGTTTTTGAGGTGTATATGCCACTGTCAATCTTGCATTCACACTTTGGACGTGGAAATCTTGAAACCACGCCGCTACCACCGCCTCCGACGCTGGAAGAGGAGGAATACCAACCCCCATCTCGCCTGGAACCAGCACCTCCGTCACCGTCGTGGCTTCTCATCGCAAGCAACCAACCACGGGTTTGGGCTATGGCTTTTGGATTTAGAAGTTATGATTGGGGGAGATTGAATTTGAGATCTAGGGTTTAGAATTGGGGGAGATTGAAAGAACTAGGGTTCCAATTTGGGGGATTTATAATCCCTGTGTCAAGTCTTTTTCTTTTTTTTTTAATTTTCTTTTAACATTATACGGCATCGTTTTGGGCAATTAACGGGAACAATTAACGGCGTTATTGTGTTGACGGAACGGCTATGTAACACCTCTAACGGAGGGACTAAATTGTTTTGTTTTTAAAATTTTTAGGGACTAATTTGGGTTTATAATTTATCAGGGACTAAATTGGTTCTGTTGGAATTCCTCAGGGACCAATTTGGGTCTTCACTCTTTTTGATTTAAAAATGTAATTCAAACACTGGAATTTCAAATTGCCTTGATTTTATAAATTTTAATTTGGTGCAATATGAATCATTGCACTTTTCCTATATGGTTTTGATATATTGCATTCCAACTATGCTAAAGAAAATCATCTTTTAAAGGTAATTAAACTAAATTTTGAAATCTGAATTTTAAAAACCCTTTAATTATATTAGACTTACTTTATTTCATTATAATAAGATAGGAATGTATTTAACTTTAAAAAGAAAAAAAAAACTAAGACAATAATGATAAAATAAAGTACATATAATGATGCGTTGCTTAAGCGATGAAGAAGTTGGACTAATCATGATATTGGTACGTGAGAAGGGACCCAAGTTACTTTAAGAGTAGCATAAAAGAGTTAATCTTCATTATCCCATCCATTCATTTTAATTGCCACATGACTTTTGGTGAATAAATATAAACTTTTAGATGCAATTAAAATGAATGGTTGAAGTACATCTTGTATTCTAGGCTTCTAGCTTTGTTGAAATGAAATTTTTCTTATTAAAAAATTAAAATGAATGGATGAGAGAGATGATCATGAGAAGTAATTCTTTAATATTACTATTGGTGTAACTCGATATATCCCTTCCCTTCGTGCAACACCAAATGTTAAAGTTTTTCAACAACCAACAAAGATGTGTTGCATAACTGAAATTGCTCAACTCTTTTGAGTATTTTTTTTTTTCCATGATCGGAGTGTCCACCGTCGACCGCACTGACTAATCTCCTTGCTGGCTTGTAAGCACCTCTAAACTCTTGAGTATTTCTTTTTGTCATCAAAACCATCCTTACAAAATAGACTAACGCTTATAAAAAAAATATAGACTAACAATCAAGATTTAAAAAAAAAAAATCATAAAAGAAAGTATAATTGAAATACATAATAAAAAATACAGAAAATAATATTTTATTTTTTTAATCTTTTTCAACACAATCATTTTCCACCCATCTTTTTGTCAATAAATGATCTGTTCGACTTAAGCGTTGGATTTGGATCCTTGACCTTGCTATATACCAAATGCCATAGTAATCAAGTTACTAACATATTAAAAAAATAAGTTAAAAAATAATAAAATAAAATAAATATGGTTCAACTAATTGAATTACGTTGATCGGTTTTCAAAATAGCACATATGAGACTTAACCCACACTTGATTGGATTGATGAAGAAAAAAAGCTAACCCAACTCACTAAATCGACCCCCATTACATAAACATATCAGTAGGGTGTAACGGGTCGAGTTGATTGGCTTTTTAGGAGGTTTAGCATTTGACCCAACCAAAATAAATTGGGTTGAGTTGTTCACTATTTGAGTGTCAAAACCAACCCTACTCATAGAAATTCGGGTTGGATTGGGTCGAGAAATTGGGTTTATTTATCTTGATTTCTATAAAATAAAAAAATTAAATTAAAAATAGAACAAAAATGACATAAATAATTAATTAAATATTATCCAAATCAACTCAATTACATAATTGTGAACCAAGTTATTCATAAACAATACAATTACACAATTTAACATTAAGTCATGAAAAATTAAGCATAACATACATATATTGTTTTTTTTAAGGGAACATACATATATTGTTAATACATAAATAAATAAAATATATTTAAATTAATCAGCGGATTGGATCAGATTAATCTATATTTAAGATAATAAACTCGTGACCTAACTTATATTTAATTGGGTCACTTAAAAAAAATCATCCCAATCCGTTAAACCGATTCAACTCGTCGAATAATATGGATTGAATTGAGTTGAGTCTATCGGGTTGCGAGTGGATTGTAACCCACTTACACCATTAGATATCAGTCAAGGCCAAAAAAAACCATGAGAACCCATAGTAAATGGGTATTTACTGTTACTCACTGCCATCGCCTCTCTCCGACTTTAATCATTTGAAATGAATTAGATATTTGTATCTGAAGTCAATTTTCACTTTGTTAACGTTGCTTCAAAAATTTATTTTTTCAGAAAAAATAAGTAATAATATTAAAAAAATTATTAATTTATTTCTTAAATCAAATTAAATGAAATCAAAATCCGAATATAATAAAAAATTTACATCCACATAAAAAATAATAATTTGAGTAAACTTAATGATGAATAAATAAAATGTTATGATTAGTGTGTGAGTACCTTCCTCCTTAGCATATGGCATACTATATGCTAATTGTTGGGGTGTTGAGTAAGCCTTAAAAATGATCGGTATTCGGCTATTAATTCGAAATCTGGTGAAAAAGAAAGATAATTACTTCTCATGCAATACACATACATTAGCTAAATTGCCCCTGCTATAAGCATTAGTTATATATATATATATATATATATATATATATATATATATATATATATATATGTGTGTGTGTGTGTTCAAGATCTGAGCTAACCATCCTAATTTGTAAAATTATAGCAGTAGCTAACAAGACATTGGATTGGATTTTGAATCCATTCATGCCATTACATATTTGCATTCTTGCACCTAGCTTTATTCCAATTCCATATATACACGCACTTAGCTTTATCTTGGCAACAATTTCTTCTGAATTCATCATTTCAGCTCTAAATGTAACATTATTTCTCCCTAGCCATAATGACCAGACACCATCCACAACATTATCAACGCACTTGTCCCAGCCACAATGCACGTATTTCAAATTCCGCCTTCTTTGACTGATCAGTCTAACCCTTTTAAAATTTTATGGCCATACATTTCCAATGAGAAAAGACATCACCAACTAACCTCACACACTGAAATCAAAGACTTATTCAACTATCCAGGAACATGGTCAACAGTCAACACAGTGTATATATATAAGTGACTGCAATGCTCAAAAAGTATAAAGCAAATATAAAAATATTAACAATTTTTCTTATCTCTAGTTTCTTTGTCTTAATTTTCCATCTAGATCATCTTTATCGATCATGGGTGTTGTTACTCAGGAATACGCTACCCCTGCAGCTGTACCTCCTACTAGGCTTTTCAAAGCCATGGCATTAGATTTTCATAACCTCTTCCCCAAGATTGTTGAAGTCATCCAGAGTATTGAAATAACTGAAGGAAATGGTGGTCCTGGCACCATCAAGAGGCTCACCACCATTGAAGGTAACTGTTGCCTTTTTTAAAAAAATAATAATAAAAATAAAAATAAGTTTGCTTTAAAAAATGCTGTACATAATAGATTAATTGAAAAAATATATATTTAGTGTTTGAATAAAAATTCACCTTTTATTAGATGGCGGATAGATCCAGCTAGCAGGCACCATTGCTAAGGTTTTTGCAAATAAAAAAGACATCACTAATCCTTGCATAAAAGGTTACATTTTACAATGATATTTTACTACATTTTGCTTTTTAATTATTACTTCCTTAAAAGTATATGTTAGCATTATTATTCTAGTAATTTAGGAGCAATTGATAGCAAAATCAATATATAATACTAAGCTTAATTCATACCACAATATATGAAAAAGTTCTAGCGTCATCTAATAATTTCAATTCATACCACGTTATTTATTTAGGGTACAGTAATTGGTTTCTCAATTATATTTTTCAATCGGGTTTATAATAAAAAATTAATTGAAAAAAAAAGCCTAGTTGAAAATTAAAAAAAAAAAACTTGAAGATATTTGAAACCCGATAAAGAAATTAGTCATTATTTTTTTAAGAGAAATGTGAAACAATCAATCAAATGGGCGCATGCAGGTGATAAAACCAAGTATGTGCTGCACAGAGTTGATGAAATTGATGAGGCAAGCTTTGTATACAACTTCAGCATAATTGAGGGAACTGGGTTGGCAGAGACATTAGAGAAGGTCTCATTCGAGAGCCAATTGGTGGAAGGATCAAATGGAGGGTCCATTAGGAAGGTACTTGTCACATATTTCACCAAAGGTGATGCTACCATCAATGAGGAGGAGCTCAAGGCTGGCCAAGCCAAGGTTGAAGGGCTTGTAAACATCGTTGAGGGTTACCTTTTGGCAAATCCTGATTACTAAACGTATCTTTGTAATAACAGATAATAAAATCTTTTTGAGAGAGGAGCGATGTGTTAGCTTTAATTTGTAGGTGAAAAGTGAGATTGAGTGGGGCTGGAGATTAGATGTAAGGATAAAATGGTAAATGTTTGTAATGGACAAAATATTTAAATACATGCTGAGTTACTCCTTTCACAAATAATCTTATAAATCAAAAATTATTTTTTACCTGGTCTTATGATATAGTTTAAATATTAGTTAATCTACTCCTCCCATAACTAATCCAATAACAAAATGCAAAAAAAAAAAAAATAATTGTCTCATATCAAAGTAAAAAAATAAATGAAAAATCTTAAAAATTGTATATTGTATCAATGATTGATAAGTAAAAGTAAGAAAAACATATTTAAATATTGTTTTGGAGACAATATAGCAATATGTATTAATTATAATAATATGAAAATTTGTATAATATCAATTTGTAATTAATGAGTGAATCATGCATTATATTATATTATACAAATACTCTCTTATTTTCGTTGACTAGTTTGACTTTTACCAAAATAATGAAACGGAGGGAGTACGATATTATCCTCAAAAATTAAACAAAATAATAAAATGGGTTCATTCGGTGGCACGCATATTTGAATTAAAACTCTTAGGAGTCCAGCTATATTTGAATAAATTTATTATAAAAAAATTATTACATACTAAAAATAAAATTATAAAAAACGGTATTCATATAATATCAAAGTTTTTTTATGTTCAGATTGTATATATGCTTTGCTGAGATAATGTATCACTTTTAATTTATAAACATCTTATATTAGAAAATTAATTAGAGTAAATCAAAAGTAACAAACTAATATCTTTATAAATACTAGTTAATAGTTCAAAAAAAAAAAAAAAAAAAAAACCAAACTTGATACTGGTTAATAGTTCACATAAAAAACATGTAAGGAGAGTCTAACTAGCGTCCAGCGACATCCCATAAGAAGGCATTGCATGAAACCACCAAGAAACACGCGATCTTACTGATCGTAGTGCTGTATGTATTTATATACATATTACTTCCTCCGGTCCTTATTATAGGGCATACTTAACCGAATTACACATACCAAGGAAAGTGGTTGGTTTTATGAATTCTATGAGAATATATTGTAACATTACAATTTTACCCCCTTAACTTTACCCCCTTAACTTTTCTTGGAAAATTCGCACTCATTAATGAACAACAAAAAACACATAGATAGTCAAAGCATTTAATAAGGGCAAAAAAGAGAAAAATCAATAAATGATGTTGTAGTGTCCCGGTATTGATGGAACACCACGATGTGTGTTTGGGGTTGTTGCAGCTGACGAGGGTGACCCCGGTCCTACGTACCCCCAGTGATAAGGGGATCAAGCCACACGTAGTTCTGAGTGTAGGGATGAGAGAACATACCTTAGCCCCTATAGCATGGCGATACTTACAGGGGAAGTTGTGTTGTGGTGCCTTATGGGCCTGTTCGGCCCAGTAGGGCTGACGTGGCTCTTAGAGGATAAGAAGGATGAGTTATTCACCCTTATCCTGTACTAGAGAGCTCATGCTTATCCTGTAGCAGTAGGATTTATTATTGGTTAACCCTACAAGCCCCCCAAGCTCGTATAGGCTCGAAGAGCCTGTGCTGAGCTTCTGAGAGTTGGTGGTAACATAAAACATTGTTTGCAGGCGTGGTCTTCCGCTCGGAAGAGTGTTGCGGATGGTTGATAGTGCTCTTTTGTGCTCGGAAACTGAACGAGTACCTCGATCTCGAACCGAGTACAAGCTCGGTGAGGCTCATCTCGAACCGAGTGCAAGCTCGGTGAGGAGCATCTCGAACCGAGTTCAAGCTCGGTGAGGCTCATCTCGAACCGAGTGCAAGCTCGGTGAGGAACATCTCGAACCGAGTACAAGCTCGGTGAGGCTCATCTCGAACCGAGTCAAAGCTCGGTGAGGCTCATCTCGAACCGAGTTCAAGCTCGATGAGGAACATATCGAACCGAGTACAAGCTCGGTGAGGCTCATCTCGAACCCAGTACAAGCTTGGTGAGGTACATCTCGAACCGAGTACAAGCTCGGTGAGGCTCATCTCGAACCGAGTGCAAGCTTGGTGAGGCAAGCTCGGTGAGGAACATCTCGAACCGAGTTCCCGCGGGGGGAGTTCTAGAATGGATTTGGGGATGCTCCGAGATGAGGGTGATGAAGTTATGAGTGTAGTCAAAGTCGAATTGGACTATTGTTTTAAAAGTCACGTCATTTTTAAGGAGACATCCTTTTATGCGCTTGCCATGGTGAAAGCCGAAAGGCTTGTACCAATGTATGCTGGCACGACTAAAACTGTAATTTGAGTTCGAGGTGTGCCAAGATTATCACCAATTGGACCGTAACGTTTACGAGGGATTGCCGTCGGAATGACAACCTTAGCCGATGTGTATTCCTCGATCCGCGATGTATTGAGCCATATATGAGCCGAGAGGCTTTGAGCCGAGAGGCTAAGCCAAGCTATCGGGTCGCAATCCTCGTTTCCACTTGTAGCCTCGCCTATCTGGCCGGCTAACCGAGATCGTGGGCAAGTGCGTAAGAACATGATCCGGAGTGAGTTTAACATATGTCCTTAATAAGGACGGTAAATGATCAATTTGGTGCCTCCTGGGACGTGGTGGTCCTCTTTGGCACGACATTTGATCTCGAGTAACTTATGCATCATATAATACCAGTATCAAGGTCGGTCAATGTCAACTATGTATATGCCTCATCACATACTAGTCCCCTACTCGGTAAAGCCTTAAAAGGCTTGTGTCGAGTTCATAAGGTCTGTGAAACACTCGGGATCAAAGTGGGCCTCGGACTCGGATTAATCATAGGTCATCATGCTCGGCAGATCCGATCGTTATGTTTGTACCTTTTTATGATGTATAAAAACCACGATTAGAATATCAAGTAATAGATGATATGTAATGACATTAATTAGCGAAGTATGAATTAGTTCACTGTTAATTATGATTATTATCTAAGATAACACATGTCATGTGGTGAGTGATTCAATAATAATGAATATGACAATTAAACCATGAAATTGAAATAATATTAATGGGGTAATGAGAAAAGATCCTTCCCTGTTAGTCTTCGTGGTTAGACTATTTCTGAATAATGTTGATATGCCCGACATCCTTTTGGCATTGAGGCCTTTCTTCTTCTATCACTAGAATGTGTGGTTAGCCGGTATTCCTCACCCTTTTTCTTCCAAAACCCCTGTACGCCATTATGGGCGAATCATTGTGTAGCACTCGTGTGAGCAACGCTGGATCCCGAGGAGGGATGTTAACAAGGATGTCTTTTGGCTGTAAGTAACCGGGAGAGGCAAGGGTGTCATGGCAGAGGGTGCGAGGATGTGTCAGGCTTTGGCACGTTGAAGATACTAATATTAGATGCCAATAGTGACTGAGCAGTTTAGCAGCAATTAATTTTGATGATATCTCTTGGCGGTCTGAAGCTCGGAATGGGCTTTGTTTAAAAAGGACACTACTCGAAATGGGCCTTTTAGAGAAGTGGGCTATTATACTCGTACCTCGCATATGTAAAATAATTGGTAATCGTCGTTAAATTGACAATTTATAGCAATCAAACAACAATAATGACAATTATTGGCAAAGATACGATGTATAATATCGGTATAGAGGTAGTATGATTTAGTAATATCACACGTAATAATATAAGGCTAATATCGTGACTGAAAAGACAATAGTTAAATATCGTGCAAATAGACAGGATTGCCCATGAAAAGACGCATAATTTCAGGTATATTATGCGCAATAATTGTAATTGAAGGACATTTATAAATATGTCAAAGCATTTAATGACAACAAGTCAAGTGATGAAAGCATTAATTCATGACAAATGAGAATGCGCGATATATATCTCAAATAGTAAGCGATATGTAAAGGAATTATAAGGAACTAAGTATTAAAAGCACATGTCAGAAATATTGCGTCAGTTGAGTTAATATCAACATGTGTGCAAAGTAACCACATAGAATGCCAAGTAAATAGGAAAATAATATGGGAACGAGAATTCCTTCCCTGATTTAGTGAGGTGAGGATCGTCGGTTTGAAGTCTTCTATCAATCCTTTTCAAATGAGCTTCGTCGAGCAGTTGACTTAGCTAGTGAACATGGTGCGAGGTTTCCACAGTCGTCTTATGAAGCCGAGGTAATGCATGGTTTCCGCTATCCTGAATGTATGAGATACCAATAGGGGGACGCTGCCGAGGGTCCGCGCGCAGTTGGCACATGTATTCGGAGTGGGGAACCGAGCACGAGGTTCTCTATACTCGGGGACAAGGTAAAAGAGGGAAATTTGGCGCGAGGGGTCCTTTCCGTTATCACCATGTTCCGAATAGAGTGACATAATTGTATTCACAGAGCTCGGAAAATAATATGCCCATTGATGAAAACCTTGAAATGGGTGGTCTAGTAGCTCGGACTATGTACCTCGTATATGTGTACAGAAAAATTAATTTTAGCGATTGTCGTTTGACAATTTATAATAAGGGAATTGTAATAATGAAAATTATTGGCAGGTGGATATAAAATATCATAATAGAAGTAGTGTAATTTAAAAATATCGCACGTAATAAATAGGATAATGAAAATTATTGGAGATTAAATGCTCGTAAATCCTGGAAGATTGTCTACGAAAAGATGCATGATATATCACGTTTTATAAAAATAATAATGATTATGCTAATAATCGTAAATAGCATTAAATAACATTTATCATCAAGAATATCATATCATTTATCAAGTGAATGAACGTAATTATGTTAAGCAAATACATGTACTCAAATAGCACCGTCATGATATGAATGATGATATAACAACATAAATGATGAAAACAAAAAGACTACTTCCCTGGATTTAAGAAAGGCGTGAGTCTTCCTTCCCTGATGGGATAGCTCTTCACCCGATAATTTTCCTCTGGTTTTGTTGGATTATATGCAGAAAATTCCAAAATGCATAATCAATGAACTTCTGTGGCGCAGTGGTGTTTTGTTCCTTGTGCATCCAGGAGGTTCAGTGCTGGTTTTTTTTTTTTGGTGTTAAGGCCTATTGAGGCCCCTTTTTTTTTTTGTTTTTTGTTAGGGCCTGTTGAGGCCCTTTTCTTTTCTTTTTTTTTTGTTGAAGTGGTCCTGCTGGCCCCTTTTTTTTTGCCTGATTAGGCACTTTTTGCGGTTTGGGCCTTTGGCCCGTTAGGGCATGGGAACCCTAATGCAGCAACAGCTGCTGCTACATGCTGCGTGTTGATGGGCAGCGGCAGCAAGGTCATCAGGGGGCAGCTACTTGCTGCTATTTGCGACGGCGGTAGTGACAAGCGCGAATCCAGAGGCGACATCGTTCGACAGTGGCGCATGCAACAGGAAACACCACGATCTGCTTGTCTTGGACAGGGTTGGTGCGGCGGTGGTCGCAGGCTCAACAGCGTTAGCGGTGGCGGCGACTGCTTGTCTTGGACTCTTGGTGCGAGAGGAACTCTTCTCCGTCTTCAATGGAGAAAGATGTCGAGCACACGAACCAGAGCATAACCGCAGGCCATGGCGGCGGTGCTTCGCATGACGGCGGAGAAGCGAGAGAGAACCGCAGGGCGTTTTCCAAACCCAGAATCGCGCGGCGGAGAAGAGAGAGAGAACTGCACGACGTTTGCCAAACCCAGAATCGCGATGGTGTTCTCACTCTCGATTCCCCTGTTCTTCTTCGCCTTCAATCGATCGTTCATCCTTCAAGTGGGTTGGAAGAGGGACTCCTATCCCTCTTTGCTGGAGAATGATGCTGTGACGGCGTTTTCACCGAAACCGGCAACCGTGGACGGCCTGATGAACAGCACCGGCGCTAACCATGAACAGTGGCGGCAACAACCACGATGGATGGCCTTTCACGGTGGACACCGGCAGCAGCACATTCTTGTTTTTTTTTTAAATGTGGATGGGAATCGAATTTTACCGTTCCCCACAGACGGCGCCAATGTAGTGTCCCGGTATTGATGGAACACCACGATGTGTGTTTGGGGTTGTTGCAGCTGACGAGGGTGACCCCGGTCCTACGTATCCCCAGTGATAAGGGGATCAAGCCGCACGTAGTTCTGAGTGTAGGGATGAGAGAACATACCTTAGCCCCTATAGCATGACGATACTTATAGGGGAAGTTGTGTTGTGGTGCCTTATGGGCTTGTTCGGCCCAGTAGGGCTGACGTGGCTCTTAGAGGATAAGAAGGATGAGTTATTCACCCTTATCCTGTACTAGAGAGCTCATGCTTATCCTGTAGCAGTAGGATTTATTATTGATTAACCCTACATATGCATAGAAAATATAAAGTGACTTATAATTAGGACCAAGAAAACTTTCTAGAATGTGAACTATATATAGGACCGGACGGAGTAATGTTGAGGGGATCCTCAATTTCTTTTTTAAATTTTGGGGTTCCTAAATTTTCCGGCTCTAAGCCTGCACCCCTTAGGCTTAAGTGCTGGGCCAACCTTATCACTGTTGAACTCATGGAGTGAAGACAATTGGAGAACGTCCCACATGCGTAGCCATTGTTCCAAGAGACAATCTTTCTAGATTCCTATCATTATCTAAAGCCGAAGTTTTTTTTCACATAGATAAAAAATTTAGGCTTATTTATGTATTTAGTCCCTGAAAGTTTGGAGTATTTTGATTTTGGTCTTTGAAAGTTTTTTTGACATTCATTTATCCTTAATTATTTTGAAAATTTGGTTTTTGTCATTGTTGTTAAAAAAAATCCGTTAACTACTAACCTGGCTAAGAGAACGTCACATCAACATACACGTGTGCAAGTATGGAATGTCATGGTAGGATGACGTGGATGATTCGGACCCTCAAGAGCAAAAGGGTCATAGCCCAATCCACAAACACATTTTGGTTGGGCCTTGACACTTTTCTCCTGCGGGTCCGGATCATTCACGTCATCCTATCGGTGACATGCAATACTTGCACACGTCTATGGTGATGCGGCGTTTTGTTAACTACATCAACAATTAATGAATTTTTCCTAACGACATAGACTAAAACCAAATTTTCAAAACAATTAAGATGAGTCAAGGTCAAAAAACTTCCAGGGACCAAAATCAAAACACTCCCAACTTTCAGGGAGTAAAACCATAAATAAGCCAAAAATTTATACTACATAAGACATAAAAAGTTAACATGCTTAACAAGTGGGTGTAACCCACATGATCATGTACCAAGTTTTAAGGTTTAGGAGTTGGAAGTTTCGAATTTGAGCCTGAGCGCTACCATTTGGTGAATTTAAATCCCCTTCCCCTATCTCCATAAAAAATACTTTGCCTAAAAAAAAACTTAATCAATAGGCTATTAGATAATGGAGTTGCTCTAAGTGGAGAGATTATTGATGAGTCATGAACTATGGTCTAGGCCAGTAACTGCGTTACATGTGGCAAAAAGATATATAAATATATTCTATATTTTCAATTTTAATTTAGGCTTATTTATGTTTATTGTCCAGGAGTTTTGGTTTTAATCCTTTGAAAGTTATTTTATCAAGGTAGTTCTTAATAAAAGTTAAAGTTTTTGGTTTTGTCCTTAGGTGTTAAGGATCACCGTTAACTATTGACGTGACAGGTTGAGAATTGGATATGTGGCAAGCTGAGGTAGTGTTTTGAGCTATGTCAACCGCTAATATAACAACGATTCCCTAATTGGTATGGACCAAATCCAAATATTTTAACTTTTAAGGATTAATATCGGTCAAATAAATTATAGGGATAAAACCAAAATTTCTTAAACTTTTAGAGTTTAAAAACATAAATAAGCATTTAATTTAAATAGAAAAGATAAAAATAAAAAAACATATGAAACAACTGATAAAAAAACTGAGTTATTTAAGTATGATATTAGAGGTTTGTTCTTTGTCGCGTAAATAAAAAAATCTTTAATGATGGATACAAAAGACATTTTAATAATCTCTATCAGGAACTGAGCTTTCAAGAAAAAGGTGAGAGATCCTTTCAATTTTATAATACTTTAATATATACATGTAATATTATAATGTTATAGCTCCAATTGGCCTTTTTTTAAAAAAAATTTATCAGAAAAAAAAAGGATTTTTTTTTTAATTGAGAGGAAGTATAATCGCCAATTGGCCATGTGACATAGTGGTATTTCACTTGAAACACAACTGTTGAGGTTCTTGGTTAGAAAACCCCAGCTTTATCTTTGTTAGTTCATTTTAAAAAAAAAAAAAAAGTTAAAATTTTTGCAAAAAGAGGAGGAAGATGAAATCCAACTTGCACTACTTTAGTCATTTAAAACTCCTCGTACTAACAAGCCAATGCATTTCATAAGTAAACATAATCAAATTGTTTTATTTAAATATTAAAAAATTTGTGCACAATCTATATATTTGATCAAGATCCGTCACTGATATCAAGATGATTAGCATTCGGCTGTTGATTGAAACCAATATTAATTTGGGTCGATAACGGTGTGGACAATTATTGGGATGTTGACTAATTATCAATGAAGACCAAAATCAAATTAAAATAATCAACTAAATTAGGAATTAAAAATTGAAAGACTGAAATTAAAATTGCTTATATTTGTTAACCAAAAAAAGATTTGCTTATATTTGCAGGGACCATACGTGTTAGTTCTAAAGTTTTTGTTTTTGTTTTTTTAAAAATTGTGTTCTAAAGTTGAATTGTATTTCTTTATATTTATATTGTCGTTGCACTTGGTCGCTTGCGTACCCTTAATGTTTACTTTATTATTTTTTGTATTACATATTTTCCTCTCAATCTTATCGTTACACTTACAGACTTAACAATTTAAATTTAGAAAGTGGTTGCTACTAGGGGAGGTAACTCAATTACAAAAACTGTGAGATATTAAATGTCAAAGTTCAAACTTAGATGAATGCATTAAGATTTTAGTCAATGGTGTAATAATCCATGAACTTGTGTTTTATTTTTATTGTGAGTTTGATGTAATTGAATGTAGTCCATCATATGTATAAGGGCATAGCACCTCTTGTGCTCTTATAAATATATTTCTTTTTGCTTAGAAAAAAAAAGATGAATGCACTTTTTCTTATTCTTATTGTTTGCCTATAAAAATTCTACGAAGTATTGGTTAAAGTGTAATTATCAAATGAAGATTATTATTATTGATGTTGAATATAATTAAAATAAACTTTTGAGTTGGTTACATAGTTAAATTAAACTTGAGTGGCCGGTATCATTTCCCTTTCACATAAAATTTTTATTTTTAAGTATTTAAAGCTTTAATTTTTTACTATATATTACCAATATGGCTATATTATATCTTATCTTTAGGAACGGATTTATAAAAATTTACATGAAGAAAAGACAAACAACCAGTCCAATACCACCAATATAAGAAATGGTATAAGGGTCCAAATCGTGATAATTGCTCTTAAATTAAATATCATTTTATTATTATAAGGAACTGGCATAAAGTTTGATTCCACAATCTCTGTAAGCGGAGACAAATTCATTTCATTTCATAAACAAACAAATAATGTTCACCAACGAATATATATTTACTCTAATATATATAGTGAGAGAGACTTTCTTTAAATGTAATTTAAAAAATCACACCAATACTTGAAAATGTTACATACATAGTTTTATATTACATTTTTTCCAAAAATAAAATTAATATTAAAAAACGATTTAAATATATTTTTAATTCTCGAAAAATTAATTAATTTTTTTTTACTTTCTAGGATTTTTTTTTATTTTTCGATTTTGCTACCAGCTTCACTGAAAGACTTATTCAACTAATCAGGAACATGTTCAACACAATGTATATACTATATAAGTGATTGCACTGCACAGAATCTACAAAGCAAACAATATTAACAAATTTACTTATCACTAGTTTCTTTAATTTGTGTTAATTTTCCATCCACATCATCATGATCATGGGTGTCGTTACTCAGGAATACGCTACCCCTGTTGCTGTGCCTCCTACAAGGCTTTTCAAAGCCATGGCATTAGATTTCCATAACCTCTTCCCCAAGATTGTTGAACAAATAAAGAGTATTGAAATCATCGAAGGAAATGGTGGTCCTGGCACCATCAAGAAGCTCACCCTCATTGAAGGTAAGTGTAGGCTTTTCTTTAAAAAAAAATAATAAGTTTGCATTAAAAAGTGTTGTAATATTACATTTAGAGTTTGAATAAAAATTCACTTTTTTTTTGCAACTATTGTTCTAAAAAGTGTTGTAATATTATATCTAGAACATGTTAAAGAAATTAGACATTTTTTTTTTATAAAAAATGTGAAACAATAATCAATCATCTTATTAATTAATGGGAGCAGGTGATATAACCGAGTATAAGCTGCACAGAGTTGACGAAATTGATGAGGCAAGATTTGTATACAACTTCAGCGCAATCGAGGGAAGTGATTGGGGAGAGACATTAGAGAAGGTCTCATTCGAGAGCCAATTGGTGGAAGGGTCAAATGGAGGATCCATTAGGAAGGTGCGTGTCCAATTTTTCACCAAAGGAGATACTACCATCAGTGAGAAGGAGCTGAAGGCTTGGCAAGCCAAAGTTGAAGGGCTTGTAAAGATCGTTGAGCGTTTCCTTTTGGCAAATCCCGATTACTGAACGTATCTTTGCAGTAACTAATACTAAGAGTAAGAGCTTTCGCTGTTATTGTGGATGCAAATAAATCAATGATCCTGTATAAGTATAAGTGATGATGAGTGATCTGCCGGTTACGGCCAATGTACATAATATTTGGTAAATCTTTGTAACAAGACTTTGGGAAGTAAATCACCAATAATATTTGTAATCTTTGTGTGACTATTACTGTGCCTACCCTTCTTCGTCTGAATATTATTACTGTACTACCCTTTATTGTTTTCAAGAATCAAGAATCGGAACGAATTGATAGTTTTTTTCAGTGTCGTTGCAAAAGAGCGGGTTTCGGTGCCGTCGAACGATTAGACAATAAAAACACGCTTTCTCATGTAATTAGCCACATCATCATATTTATTGTTAAGGAATCCAATTTTAATTTTTTCATTTTAGTCTTTTATATTTTAAGTAATTTTTAATTAATTTAATCAATTTAAATCAAATAAAACATTCCCTTTTTATTTAAAAAATTAAAATAAAAAAAATAAGAGTGAATTTGTTTTTCTATTCTTCATCACCATGCTCCTCCTTATACGCAACCGCGTTCAACAACATTCAACCACCGTTCAACAACGTTCCACCATCATCGAATAGGGTTTTCACTTCTCTGATATTTTAAGGATATATTAAGTTTTCGACTGATCCGCTTTATATCTTCTCCTCTCTCTCAACTTTGATATTTTTTCATGCATTTTTACGAATGAAAAACCAAAAATTGTTTTTATGCATGTACGGTAGGAAGTGCGTGCATATAATTTTCCACCTACATACTGTTTTGGGTCTTCCTTGACTCGGTATCTTTGTTATATGATGGAGATCCTCTCTTTAGGTTAATGTTTTGATGATATTCTTTTTAGGTTAATGTTTTGATGATATACCCTCACAATGACTTCGATTGATAGTGTTAGACAATATATTCTTTTTAGGTTAATGTTTTGATGATATAACCTGTTTTTTTGTAATGACACCGAAGAAACTCTCATTTTAATTTATCCTCGCATGATATTACAAGTAACACATAAAAAAGGCTGTAATATTGTGATGGACTAGGTATAGAGCTAATCAAGACCGATCAAAACCTATACTCACGAGGACCCAATTGACCAAGAGCTTTGATCAAGGTCTAGGCTTAAGAAGGCTAGCTCCTAAGCTACTCCTCGTCGCCCATCAACAATAACTGAAATTCCTCTTATAAATAACTCAACATAGCAGGTGATTTAGGTATGTTCTCTAATCCATAAGTTAATGCAAGCACATGTTTAGTTGACTTGAGAGAATCATGGTGCTCCAATTGGGTACTTTGAATCAAAAGTCATATATCAAACCATAACTTGGTCTTTTGATTCTTGCGTCGCCCTAGTTTTAGGATCTTGATTAGGTTAAGACACTACAAAAATAATTTTTGTGCTGCAGATATAGGCTATTATAAATGACTTTATCCACCCATTTTTTTGGTTTTTAGTTCTTGCTTTGATTAATCATTTTTGTTTTAATCATTGTCGATGATGTGGCTAACATTCACATATGATATTATCATATTAATTGATGATGTGATCAATTATTGTAGTGCGTGTTAACATATCACCATTGAAGATAAAACCAAAATGATCAATTAAAGAAATGACTAAAAAAAATATTAAAATTGGAAGACTAAAATAAAAATTCTCTATATTTGCATGGACCAAACTTGTTCTAAAGTTGCATTGATATTTCTTTATACTACGTTGGCTTTACAATTGGTCACATACTTAATTACCTCTTACGGTTTATTTTATTATTTTTACTACTACATTTCTATCCCTCGATTTGATCATTACACTTACACATTTTACAATATAGAATTTGAAAGTTATTGTCTGAAGAGATAGCTTGATTGATAGGGATGCTGAATATTAAGTATCAGGGTTCAAATTCACGTAGCTGCACTTTCTCCTCCTTCATAAAAAAATATTCCCATAAAAAAAAAATCTAGAAAGTGGTTAAAGGGTAATTATCAAATTAATTGATAGGATCACTGATGTTGAATATAATTAAATCAAACTTGAGAGTTGAGTATCATTTCCCTTTCCCATAATATATTTATGTATATACCAAGGAGCTGTTGGTGCAGTGGTGTCAGGGGCTGCACTTGGTAGGGCGAACCACGGTTCGATCCCTCGCAACAACGTTGGGAGAGGAATAAAACCTTAACCCCGGGACCCCCCTCGAACTGGATTAGTCGGCCCAGTGGGCCGGATACCAGGGTGCACAAAAAAAAAATATATTTATGTATATTGATATTATGAATTTTAAGTATTTAATTTTTTTTTTACAATATAACATTACTTATATTATATCTTTTTTTTTAAGGGAAAATGTGTATTTTATTCATAGATCAAAAACAATACAAAAAATTTCACTCTGATAATAATCAAAGGGAAAGCAAAATACACTGCAACTGCCAAAACCCGACTCTAACAGGAGATTCAATAGTCTTTAATATCAAGATAACAATCTCATTGATGTTGGGACTAAGCTCAGTTCGGCGACAAGGAATCTCAGATCTAAAACGAGAGAGTCGTTTGACGGTAGCCAAATCAACAATCAGCAAAGAGAGATCTGTCTCGACGAGCAGCCTTCCAATTATTGGAGCAAAGAGGATAGCCATCAGATCTGGAAAGTTGAAACTATCCAGAGGTATCCCTCCACTTGAAACACACAAAACAAAAACAACTTGCACAAAGGCA
The DNA here is from genome assembly GCA_037953625.1 of Crotalaria pallida. Taxonomy (NCBI): domain Eukaryota; kingdom Viridiplantae; phylum Streptophyta; class Magnoliopsida; order Fabales; family Fabaceae; genus Crotalaria; species Crotalaria pallida. The sequence goes on from CM075656.1 coordinate 88,582,012, forward strand.
AGACAAAACCCAGAAAAACTGGGGGAAAATAAACCCACACCCTTTCCCAAAGGAAGGGGAGGGATAGATCCCCCTCCCCCTACCGAAAAATAGCAGATGAAAACAAGAGGAGTAGAGGGAGGAGGAGGGGAGAAAAAAAATTAGGATTCTTCTTCACCTTTTACTTATATCTTATCCTTTAGGAACTAACATATTTCTAATAAGGGCTTGTTTGGTGGTTATGATAGCATAAAGACAAGATATGATAGAGATCAGAACAACGTAACATAAGATAAGAGTAAAATATATATAATATGAGCATGATATCATATATCCTGTCAAATGTTTAATCACACCAAATAACGATGATGACATTGATAAGGTGATGATGGTGGAATCACTTGTGTTAATGCATGAGGAAAAATATTGCATTATCTTATCTTGCTTATTTCTAACCCTGCTTTCAGCATATGGTAAAAATTAAACTAGACAGACATGATAAAGTAGTTCGACAAGATAGTACAATGATATCATGCTGACTCACCAAATTCAAGATACTAATAAGATATGACAATTATCTTATTTCGTCTTTCTGATTCTGCCAATCAATAAAATGAGCTTACATGATAACACAATCCTATTTTGATGGCTCACAAAATATTGGATAATAATAAGATAAAATAATTATTCTATCCAATCTGTTTCATCGCACCCGAAAAGTGTACATGAAGAAAAGACATAAACTAGCTAGCCAATAATGCCGGTATATAAAATAGTATAATCAATAAAAATAAATAAATAAATAAATAAATAAATAAATAGTACACCACATGGGTTGGGACGATTGACAAGCGATTTGGTCTCGTTTAAGCAAGGTCTCGAGTTCGTTATGGATGCAAAAATTTCATGTTGGAAGACTCACCTGCCATAATCAGACACGTGACTCGGGTCGAATCCGAATGTAATTAGGTAGTACTTACGGAACCGGTGAAAAAAAATAATACTACTAACATAAATATTATAGTTTTTAAGTATGAGCATTGCTATTCGTTACGAAATTATTTTCACGAAATGGTTTACAAAATTCATTTTGTCCAATCAAAATGTTAATAACTGGTGGGATAAATATGATAGTCGGTTACTAAGAAAGAAAAAAAAAAAAAAAACACCACGTACAACCCACAAATTTCGTTTCATGATGTTAAACATTTCTCTTTTAAGTATTATCGCTGTGAGGAACGACATAGAGTATTAGAGTTTGATTCCGCAATTTGTGAAAGCGAAGACAAATCATCACGACATTTCATGGATAAACAAATGTTGTTAACCAACAAAATATATTGATATTTTTATAAATAAATATATTGGTTCAAGTTAATGAATAATGTGCAAATAAAAAAAATAATAAAATATAAAAAGTAAAAAATACTTTTAAATAAGAAATTTTGAATGCAACTTATAAATAAGATTGAACGGAATATAAAGTAAGAGATATTTTCTTTAAAATTGAGTAAAATGACTTAAAAATGTTACATACATAGCGTTGTTCACACTTCACACTCTATATATATTTTGGAGACCAAATATTAACACCACATTTATTTTCACTAATTATTATTATTTTTTTTGGTGAACTATTTTCACTAATTATTGATCTTACAATGAAAATTGAAAAAAATCTTGAAGTTGAGATAGGTCATGATGTAACAAACTATTCTTTTCTTTTTAAATTATTCATAAATTAGTTTCAACCTCATATTTGAAATAAAATAAAATCAACATCAAATTGAAATTTGGACTTCCAAAATGTTTGTTTTATACATAACATATCCCTAAATAAATTTTAAAAAAAGAATTTAAAGATAAAAGTTCATATAAAACAAGTCTTCATAATATATTATTAGGTACTAAATGATAACAAGTGCCTTAATTATACTTTGATGAAGAGTTGGCTCTTCTTGATAAGTGCTACGAATCTAGAGACATACCAAATACTCTTCTCGAAGAGGTTGATCATCGAGGGCCTTGCCTGGATACTCTCACGAATTAAGAGTTGGCTCTTTCCACCTTTATATATCATCATAACATGGGTGTTTTCTCTCACGAATTCACCACCTCTGCTGCAGTGGCTCCTGCTAGGCTTTATAAAGCTATGGCATCAGATTTTCATAACCTACTCCCAAAGATTGTAGATTCCATTCAGAGTGTTGAAACCATTGAAGGAAATGGTGGTGCAGGAACCATTATGAAGGTCACTTTGGTTGATGGTTAGTGAAAGCACTTTAGATTCATACACTAATTATTCAAGAATGATCTTTTTCGATCAAAACTTTTTGATTTGAAAACAATAATTGATTATTGACAAATGATTACCGATTATAAAAGTATGTATGAAAAATGATACTATTAGCGAAGAGAGTCAACTACTTAAGATATAGAAAATTTGCCTTCGAAATCAATAAATTTTTCCTTCAAATTCGCATGTTTCAAATTTTTAGTGTGTTTGTCATCAATATCTTTGAGGGGCTTATTAGTAGAGTTGTAAAAAAAGATGGGCAAGACCACGACGGGTTGACTCATTTAACTCGACATAAATATGGGTTTGGTTAAGGAAAAGTTTAGTCAAAATTTATTTCAACTCATCCCACCCCAACTCAATAATTTGGTAGCTCTATATGGATTAGGTTGATACGGGTTGAGCAAGTCCGTTTAGCCCCAACTTGATTTTTCTTTTCTTCAAATGCTATAGCTTTTGTTATCGCATAGAATTGAACCTTAATAAAATTAATAATATGGGAATTCTTGGTCTATGATCCTTGTCTTTCTTTCTATAACTCCACTATCCATATCCCTCTCTATGTGAACAGTAGTCGTTGCTTAAGGTTAACCTTTATTAAGTGAAATTTGTTATTCCACACTTATTTTTAGGAAGATAAACAATTATCATATGTTTTTCTTCAACACGATAATTTCTCTTGTTTTGAAATTTTGTTTTTGTCTTTTTGTTTATTACTTTCATTATTAATAATGACATATTGACATCCTAATAATGAAATATGATAAGAAACTTTGTTCTTGAATAATTTTTTTATGTATTAAAAAAATTGATGAACCCAAGAGCCAATCCATTGGGCCCATAACACATTGTGTTCTGGGCCCAACCCATTCAATATAAAGTTGTGCTAGCCCAATCCAGCTAAAAAAGCTAGTGGCTCTCAAATCGCAATAGGCTTGATCACCTGAAATTGAGAGCCATGCTTCTAAGATATAAAAAATTATCCTAAATAAATTTCTAGTGTGTTTGTCAACAGGTTTCATAATCATCATTCTCCATAATAATTTAGCTGAATTGTAATGAAATTAGCCATAGACTAAATTAAATGATTGGGAGATCGAATTGATGGGGTATGCAGGTGGACGAAGCCGGAGTTCGTTGCACAAAGTAGAAGCAATTGATGAGGCAAACTTAGTATACAACTATAGCGTATTTGGGTTCACGCAGATGCATGATACATGGGAGAAGATCTTATTTGAAACCATATTTGAGGAAGCCCCTAATGGAGGATCCATTAGAAAGACAAAAGTTAAGTATTTCACCAAAGGTGATGCTGAGGTGAGTGAAGAGGTTTTCAAGAATGATAAAATCAGGGCCGATGCACTTGTAAAGTTCCTTGAGAATTACCTTTTGGAAAATCCTGATTACAACTAAAGCTTTTATATGGTGCAAATTAATGAAATTGTTTCCCTTATGCCATATTATTACAATCGATCATCAAGTTAATTAATTCTTTGCATTTCCACGTTTATTTTTGAGATCTAAAGAAATTGTGTCAAGATTCTAGATCTTGATTTCAATTTGGAAAATTCCAGTATAAAAAATTACATAAGTTATTAATTTGAACACTCTCATCATCATACTTTTATTTTGCCGTCATACACATTTTTAATGACGTAAGATTATTGTTGCATTTTACCTTACACAACAACAATGTAGTTGTCTATTACAATAGCCCGTTCGAATTCCCGTAAGTCTGCAGACGTTGAAGCAATATACATTTCGAAAGAGTCCATTATCACATCTTGCTGGTAGACAGGTTTGCTTCGGTGGAGTGTTTGCAGCACCTATCACTACTGTTGGTCCTGCCGTGAAATTCATCAAGTGAATATATTTATATTATATATGCACACCCTTGTATGTGTCCTTGTAATACTTTGCAGCAGATATTTTAGCATATCTTTGATTTCGCCTAAAGTAAAATAAAAGGGAAGAGACAAAGCTATATATATATTCCTTTCTTTACCTGAAGCTAATAAGACCATTGCAATGCATAGAATTCCTATGAGGAATGGGTGATAGATGCGAAAAGCCATTTAGTACTTTAACCTTTTATTATTATTATTATTATTTTATTTTTTTTTTAAGATGGGGAGAATGGTTAATATAGTGAACGTTATATATAATCTCTTTGATATGAAACTAGTTTAAATTACCGTTCGATATTGGAGATGAATAAATATATCAGCTGACATCCGACCATCACATTAATAAATATTTTAAACCGAAATAATATTTAAACTATAATTTTAAATAAAATTGTATAATTTTATTTTTATGAGTATTGTCAATAATTAAATTGAATCAATCACATTTATTTTTGCGAAAATTTTTCATAGTTAATACTTATTATGTCTCAATATCTTGAGAAAAAATTTAAAGTCAATAAAAATAACAATTATGCAATTCATTAATTACAAATAGAATCTATCATATTTGTATTATTGTTCTCTTTGACTACTAATGAGTAGCATATTTTATTTCCAAATAATTTATTGTTTATTTCCTTTATTACTCAATTATAAATATGATGTACTATTTTTAAGAGATTTGATTTATTATTTTTGCTTCAATACATGACACAATTTTTTGTGTCTTTTACCAAAATAATGGGAAAAAAATCTACTAGCAATAATTATGATTCATTAAAAAAATTGATATATTCTCAAAATTTCCTAAAATCATTGCATATTATCTTCATTTTATAATTCGTATATAGTTAATAATTTATTCTAGTCAATAATTTTAAGAATCTTGACCTTCTATTTTGTTCTAAACTTCTAATTACAATAACCAACAAATTTTAATCCACGGATTTTCTAAATATCATTTTGAGACATTTTTTTAAATTTATTAATTATTTATTTTTGTGATAGTTACAAAATATTATTATTATTTTATTTTATTTATAAGATAAAAATTTTATTACAAGAAACTAGAAGTACGTGTACAAAAAATACTCTTCTAGCTATAAAAAACAGAAAATGGAAAAAAAAAAAAGAAGAGAGAGAGAGAAACATGCCCCAATCCTCAACCCCTACAAACAAAGCTGGGGTAACAAAACCTCCCCTCAAAATAACAGAAACAAAATAAAACACATTGAGGGTATCCCTTGAACCAAAATAAATAAGACCTGCTTATAATTTTTTTTTTACACCAAGAGTATGACTAATTTTTTCCGAGGAGTAAAAATCACTGAGGTGGATTTTGCCTCTAACAATAAAGCACCCACGGTATGGATCGAATTCCTGACGTCAGGCTTAATAAACTCAACCATCTACCAACTGTGTTAGGACTTGTTGATTTTTATAACCTTTCTTTATTGATGATTAATTTGAGTAATGGCTATGAAACATTTTATTTCTATTAATTCCTATTAATTTGGATGGAGGTTATACAAATATTTCACGAGTCAATTTTATAACATTGCGTTATCATCTACTCCTTCATCTTGTTAACGTGCAATTGGCTTCCAAATTTTGAACGCGTATAATATTGATTGCTATTTTAACATAATAGAAAAGAAAAAATCAAGGCATTTATCTTTAGCCTTTAAAGCATTTTATATTGTAACAGATTCTTTATATTTTGGAATTGTTATAAACCTCTTGGTTTTGCATGTGATTGAACGGGAAAAGGCAAAGTTATTTCTGTCTAAATCTCGTCATTTTAGTATGGTTGCATGGTGTGTGAGTGATAGAATAGAAAAGCTATCTTTTTCTTTTGAAATTTATAAAAAAAGCTATCTTTGTATAATATAGAGTTGGATTATATTTCCTACGTAAACTTTTTCTATTGGTTTTTTTTTTTTTTTCGGGGGTTAAGTTAGAAACAAACAATATATTGTCAGTTCATGTACCATGTATTTGTGTTTGTTAAAGACAAACATAAAAGAGTGAGTTAAATTATGACAAATCATGGCGATGAAAGACAGTAGTGTCCTTCAATGCCCCACAAATTAAAATTTTTATAGAAGAGCAATGATTTCAATAATATTTACGGAGTATAAGGAAATCACGGAAGTATAGAAGTTTATGAAAACTAAAAACAAAAGGGAAGAAAAAAAAAGGAAAAAACGGAGAGGACCTCCTTGCCACCTTGATGGTAAGAAGTAAGATATGGATAATGGATGACACGATGCTCAAACAGCTTTCATCAGCTTGAGCTATATATGAGGGGGAATGGTCGGATGGGGTTTTGACCCAAAAAAAAAATAAAATTAAATAAATAATAAAAACAAAATTTGTGGATAATACGTACCAATGAAAGGAATCTTAAATAGTGGAATATGATGTAAATAAAGACCAAAAAATTTTGTAAGAAATTGAAGGGTTATAGGTGTGAAAGGAGTTTTAGTGCCTTTGGACATAGAAGATTGATGCTCCCTCCGTTCCTATTTAACTGTTCGTTTTTGGAGATTTTTTTTGTTTCTTTTATTTGTCCTTTTGATTATTTTAAGGTATAATAAATGTTATTTTCCATGTTTACTCCTATTTAATAGGGTATTGGTTTTCGTAAGTAATGGAAGATAAGTAATGATTATAGAAAGAGAAAGGATATAATGGGTAAAAACATAATTAATGTATTGGAAATCTAAGTAATGATTGCATTTCTTAAAGGGTGTGTTTTGTTTGAAATATGACAGATAAATAGGAACGAATGAAGTATATAGGTATGTGTTCAAAATATGGAAGATGAAAGGATCGTTAAGGTTACTTTAGAAGGAAATAACGAGATCCATAAATAGTTTGTGGGATTCAAATTCCATTATTACTCATTCCGTCTCTAAATATAAAGTCTTTTTGGGGGATTTCACGTCCATTAAGAAAATGGAATAATTTAGTTAATTGTATTGGAAATGTGAACTTTTGATATGTAATTTCAAAATTACCTCGATTAATATTATCGAGAATCTAAAAAGTGTTAAATAAATAGGGGTGTTTGTGGAAAAAAGTAATTAATGATCATTGAAAATTGGTATGAGACTTTATAAATAGAGACAAAATAAAAGTGTCAGGAGGACTTTATATTTAGGAACAGAGGTAATATTATATCTTTTAAATAAAGGACAGTTTTTGAATTTTCCATTAAAAATAAAATTTCAAGATAACAAGGGGATTCAGAATCCAAAACTCCGTGAAGAATTCGTCTCAAGCAAAGTAAGCCCAATCAAAACCCAATACACCTGAAATAGATAATTATGTTATCCAAAAAAAATATATATATATATACTACTCCTGACTCCTGTAGAAGGCAATTGCAAAACGTCCACGTTTGTATCCTGTTTCCTAATCGCGACCACGTGATGAGGTTTGGAATATGCAGCAGAAAATTCGTTTCTTTTATTGCTTGCGGCGCCGCCCAGAGTGGGTATTAATTAATCTCTCATCTTGAAATATAAGTAACAAAAAATATATTTCAATTGGTTCAAAATATTAAAAGTAATTAATCTTTTTAAATTTTATTTCATTCTCAGTGTTACTTTCTTAAAATATAAAATTGTTTTCTCATTTAATTTTTATAAATTTGAAAAAATTAAATACAATCAACCAATCTTCTTAATAAATATGAAAGTGGTTAAATTTGCTTATATTGTAAGTCAGAGGGTGTATTGGAGAAATTATTAAACCTTGTTAGTCTAGAAATATTTTACCAACGAGATTGGTTTAAGTGTTACGATCCTGTCAACTTGAGAATTTGAAAATGGGGCTTGAGATTCGATTTAGTTGGTTCCTTGATATTCTATTATCATGATTTTATAGATCACAACCTTTAAAAAAAAGTGCACGGCTGTTATCATATTCATGCCAATAAAAAATTAATCATGAGTTAGGTCACTACTCATTGATGGGATAATATAAATTTATAGAGAGATGATAATTTTTTTTAATTAATTAAGATTTAAAAATTTAAATTTCTTTAAATTATCTTATATTTTTAAATTATAAGTTAACTAAAATTATATTTTTCAATGATCATTAACAAAATATTTTGAGATTAAGCCATTTCATATATTGTATCTTGATTATAAAAAATAGAAGAAAAAAAAATCTTGTTAACAACTGTCCATTGGCATTTGAAAAAAAAAATAATATGAAAGGAGGGAGTAATTTCCTCTCACTGAATATATAGACTTCCACAACATTATCACTTGTCGTCCTAGCTACGATTATTTCAAAGTCCGGCTTCTTTGACTGATCGGTCTAACCCTTGCTTGTAATTAGTGTATTTATCCATGTATCACAGGAAAAATTACTGTGAGGTTTGGAATTAATAGTTTTAGACATGTACATTGATGAATACGCTATTAATTATATAAAAATATATTTTATCCGTTTCATTTTATTGGTCACTTAAGTATTTTTAATTTATTTGTTTATTTAGTAATTAATTCTTTCCAATTTTAATTTAATATGTAACATGTTGAAATAAGTGATAATTAATATAAAATAAGAATATTATACTCCCTCAGTCCCTAATTATAAGGTCATCTTAACACTTTTATTTAATTTTGTCCCTATTTATAAAGCCCTTTAACAATTTTCAATGAGCATTAATTTTTTTTTCCACAAACACCCCTATTTACTTAACACTTTTTAGATTCCCAATAATATTAATAGGGATAATTTTGAAAATACATATCAAAAGTTCACATTTCCGATACAATTAACTAAATTATTCCACTTTCTTAATGGACGTGAAATCTCCCAAGAGAGCCTTATAATTAAGGACGGAGTATTTAATACTTCTAAAAATTGAAGTATTAAATGATTTTCTTAATTCGTGTGTAATTCTTAAAACAACATATGAATTGGAGGGGATGAAATATGTATTTAATGAATTTAATCGTTTAGATGTGGCCAGATCATTGGTTCTAGACCACTTTACTTTTTTTTGTGTGTACCAGACCACTTTTTTAATTGTTAATAATTATAGAAAGAAATTAGGATGAGTCCTCAAATGTGGGTATTAGGTAGATCATAGAATATAAAGTTTAGCCTAAACAAACCAATAGTGAAAAGAGAAGTTTGAGTGGAAAAAAAAGTTTAATGTATTTTTTGGAAATCTATAAATAAAATGGCTTACAAAAGAAAAAAAATGGATACGACACATATAAAAAATTTAAATTAAAATCCAAAATCAATGCATATACTCAGTAAGTAAAGAGAGGGAGTATTATTTATTGCAGAATACAAATGGTAGAAAGACATAAACTCAAACCACTAACACTTGATCAAACAAACAAGGCAACACAAATGATGAAACTGCAAGGGCTTGTGATACAAGATAAAATCAAACAACCATTGCACACAAGCTTATTGATGATAATCGTTTGCATGAAACAACCAAGAGCAATATAAAGTGATATTTCCTAAGGCTCTAGTAATTGGGATTTGCCAAAATATAACCCTCAACCGCCTTGAAAAGTCCAACTCCCCTGAACTTGACTTCATCACGCACATTGTCTGGTAGCACATCACCTTTGGTATGGAATTTGACTTTGATTTTCCCAATGGATCCACCATCAGGGCCGGGTAATAGCTTGCTCTCTATTGTGATTTTTTCCAAACTCTCATCCAACCCTGATCCTCCTACTATGCTGTAATCGTATGTCAAGTTTGCTTCATCGATTGCATCAATTTTGTGCAACACATAGCCCTCTTTGCCATCTGTAAACCATCCATTAACAAATTTTAATTTACATACACGATCACGTGTATTTGGTATAATTAATCTCTTTAAATTTTTCTTTTAATCTAGAACATCCATAACATAGTAGAAACAATTATCTCATAAAGTCCAAATGGATCAAGATGTTAAGATGATTATATTTTTTTTGAAAAAAATAATAAATACTATATAAAAAAAAAGTGAATAAAACGATTATAAAAAAATCAAGAGAAAATAAAAAAAATAGTGCTTAGGTTTAAGAATGGATAAAGTATTTCTTGATCATTGTCCGTAAAACACTAATTAACATGTTCCAAAGTTTTTTAGATAATATTTTATTTACCGAACATAAATCTTTCTACAAAACAAAAACTTATTATAGATTACTAATCATAAAAAATAATGACTGAGTAATTAATAACAAAATGTGTGTATATAAATTTAACATAAGAAAAGAATTATATTAACTAACGGATGAAGTAGTAAGTTTTAATTTTGATATAATTCATGATCAATGTCAAAAGCAAGACATGCTATGAATTACCTTTAACAGCGGTTATCTTTTTCACAGTTCCGGGTCCTCCATTTCCTTCAACGGTTTCAACACTTTGGATTGGCTCAATCACCTTTGGGATGATTACATCACCATCTTTTGTGAGAGCTTTGAATAGTTTAGCTGGAGCAACGGGAGATGTGTTTTCATCTTCGAAAGCAAAAACACCCATGATCGATAATGAAACGATAAAACAAGCTAAGTATGAGAAGAAGATGGTGGGAGAGTGATATAGAATGTAAGCTTTGTTTGTGATGTGGTTTATGCCAATGGGAGAATGCTATTTATAGACACCGGTGATAGCTAGCATCTTCACTCATAAATTAATATTGCTATTTTATTTTGCTGAAAATAAGTAGTAATTGTTGGAAATTGATAGGAGATATTAAAATATAAACCAGAATACATTCATGTCAAATCAACAAGAAATCATATAGCGGAAGCGAAAGCGAAAGCATACCTGTATATATTCATAGAGAATATGATGAACATGTGAACTTGAATTGAATTGTCCTTGAATCTTGTATCCAAATGCATACCTATGAGAGAACATGAGGGTGAAGATTGGTCTTCCAAGCCATTATGCACAATTGCTCTAGCCTTTCTAATGATGGAGTTAGAGAAGGGAATTGGATGCTTCTGACTTGGGGACCATAACCTATTTATAATAAGTTCGTACCCTTTCGCGAATGGTTACGACTATTGAACTTTCTTATTTCTATTTCGGCCCATCAACAAATATAGAAATAAGACTTTGGTATCTACACATTATAAAATCCATACAAAATGAGACGTCCTCAATCCCAACACTTTAATCCTTTAAAGATCACTTTAATAGGGCTAAATCTTTACGATAGCATATAATACATGATTAATGATATATGTAGGCTCACATATTAGATAAATATCTAACAATCTCCCACTTGAGCCACATATATCGGTATACAGTCATGCATTATAGAATAACCTTATGAGCGCTCAAAATTAGCTATCTATACCAAAAGGTCATCTCTAACAATCTCGTCCATCAATTATATCAACATAGGATCAAAGAGATCTTCGTTACATTTATATCGTAACTAGACCCATCAGTGGTCACATATATCAATATAACCAAAGACACAGATCAAGTATGGATGTGTAGCATGGAAATTACATACAATGTGATCTAAATATGTCTATTTCCAACTGGTCCTACTTTATTCTTTAGCGAGATCCCAATGAATAAATTCAGAGTGAAGCTGAACCATAAACTTTTTTTTTTTTTTTGTAGAAAATATATCCATAGATATGTCTATACCAGAAAAACACCCAAATACAAACTCCCACTGAACCAACATATCATCAAATGATATAATGCCCATATACATGAGCAATGTTATCAAGAAAGACCTTAGATGATAAACCTTTAGTGAGCAGATCTGCAACCATGGAGTTTATGCCAATGTGCTCTATAGACTCTTAACTACTCTGAACTTTTCCTTAAGTGAGATATAGCACTACTAACATTTTGTCACAAAGTAACTTTAATAATGGCCTTTCAGTTTATCCAAAATTCGCAGCCAAGTGATAAAATTTCATAGCCATATCCATTTACTAGAAGTCTCAAAACACACCATTGCAATATCGGAAGAAACTATTAGTGTCTGCTAAGCACTTTACCGAAATAGTTCATCCACCTAACAAATAAATATAGCATGGCACAACACCGACATGCATCCAATAAAAATAATAATAATAACAAGAATACCTGATGATCTCTTACTGAATCATTGTACTGCATGTCTGCATGTGAGCATATAATTCTTTGTTCGCCTTAAGTACCTGATAAATTGTTTGCCTGTTTTCTAATGATTTGTCTCTTAATTACTTAAATATCTGCATTCTCCTTAAGTACGCAATATCCGGGTGCGTACGACTTATGTACACATTAGACTCCCTACGCCAATGCATAAGGACAAATTTTGTGACTCTTTAACTTTAAAACTCCATCTAAAGGCACGAGTTGAGACTAAACTTGTCTCCTTTAGCAACAAGATTCTTACCTGATTTGCAATCTTTAACATATAAAGCTAAGAAAATTTATTTACTCCCACTAAATTATGGTACACATAATCAACAACTGAAGTCACCTCAAGACCAAAAGAGATGATAACTTAATGAAATATATGATACCATTGACAGAAAACTTACTCAAGCTCTTAGATGAATTTCTTTAATTTGCAAGACATATCTTTGCACATCCTTCACAAAGTTTTGTGATTGCATTGAATATACTTTGTTTCAAACAAAGTCTTTATATTCATCTAATGAAACTCAAGATCAGAATGAGCCATAAATGCCATTATAATACTCAAGAGTCTTTTAGAAAACTTGATGAGAAATTCTCTTTACAATAAATGTTTTCCGTATGAGTGAACTCCTTTCAAGCAAGACAAACCTTATATCTTTCCACAATACCCTTTGATCCCCTTTAGGTAGTAAATATCCATTTACTACTATTGGATTTCAAACCTTTAGGTAAAGGGACAAGATCCTAAATGTCATTGTCTTTCATGGTTTCAATCTCTTCATTCATTGCACTATCCCATTTGTGAGAGTTAAAACTTTACATGGTTCAAAAGGAAGTTGAGTAAATCATCATCCATCACCTTAATGCCAACCTTATGTTCTTGACGAAATACAACATAGTCATTCAGAAGTGCATTTCTTCTCTCACTCATAACTTTCCATAATAGCATTACTCGAGGTTTTTAAGGTTGATGAGTTTGACCTCAAGGATCAATCTATTGATTTTGAATAGGAGTTAGTCAATATTGCCCTATTCTAGATTTGTTATTCAACCAATGACAAAGTTAGAAAACCTTATCATTTGTCAGTAACAACTGTAGGAAAAGAAACCAAATAAATTCCTCTTCAAAAGCAATATTTATAACCTTATCTCCCCCCTCAAACTCAATCATCCTAAAAAATTCAAGAATTTCCTCTCTCAAAGCACCTAATAGTGGAGTCATAAAACATTAACTCTTAACTATAATCAAAATATCCAATAAAGTAACAACTCACTGTTTCTTTTCATTTGGCCTAAAAGACCTTGCCTTAGTTGGACAACCACAATTATGAAAATATTTCACGATAGCCTTTTATATGTCCATGATTTATGAGGGTCTTTGCTACTACTTTAATTGGGACTTCATTTTCGTTTCTCAATGAACATCATTCATAATGGGATTACGCTAATTTGCATTTTGTGCCACATTAACTTAAATGCAAGATTACAATAAACGAGGCAACAATATCAAACAAATTAAAAAATAGTTTATTATGCAAATTTAAAGAACATGTAATGATAAATTTAAATCTTGACATTGACATGAATTAGCCTTATTATTTCCAAATGAACAAGATAACCAAATTAGTTCATCAAAGAAATTAAAAAAAATATTGTCTACATGACAACATAATACATGTCTCTTAGCTTTCAGATTTAAATAATCATAACACTTTACCAATAGCCTAAAAGTTGATATTGTCTCTATCTTAACTTATTTGTTATTGCCCATAAAAAAATGTATCTTTCAACATCAGATGACAATGAACAATTTAAGCAACCATGCATAGACATACTTATGTGAGTAGTAAAACCCAATCTACTCACCATGTGTGTGTGGACACAAAAAAATTAAATTAACTCAAAAACAAACCAAAATGAAAGATGTACCCTTCTTTAATTTGCACCCTGATGTGATTCTTAATATCACTTTAGTCATGTTTATTTACTTTTGCAAGAGAAACAAACAAATAATTCATTATGTTTGGGAGCGCATTGTAACTACATCATCATTGTTCCCTTTTGGCCTTTAGAGGCATATGCCAAATTAGCACCATTAATCTTGTCTTGCTTCAACACTTTTCTTGTACACAGTATCTAATGATCTCTAATGAAATCATTTGTCCATTGGAAACGTAACTTAATTTTAACTAAATTGTGTTCAAGCTTATCATAACCAAATGCTCAATTAAAGCTTTTGGATAACTTTACTTTTGGTCCTTACAATTTTGAAGCAAGATTAGATATATACATGTAGTACTCCTTTATGTTCCATTGTCCGTATACCTTCTTGAAACAAACATAATAATATTATATATGTTAGTTTCACCCTTTTCCTTAATGGCCAAATGCCTTTCAATTTCCTTATGGAACAATTTGGCATTAGTCTCTTAAGACATAATATTCTTGAATTGCACACCTATTGATCATGAGAGTCATGCAATAGCAACATCCCAATTTCTCAATATAATGTTCCATTTATCCTTATAGGAACCTTATACCATAAGATCAATATGTTCATTCCAAATTGCAAAATCTAAATTCATGCAATCAGATAAATGTCACAATGCTTCCTTCCCAATTCTTAAAGTTTGTGCCTTTAAAATGAATAAATTAATTTAATTTATATTGCAGATATTATAAAAGCAGAAAATTAATAGAACAAAGAACTAAAAAACACAACATAAGCTCACAATAAACTTTAATCAATAAATTCAAATGAAGGTGGGGCCCATCACAAGGTATCTAGCACAACATTAACATTCAGTCTTTGGATAGAAATATTAACTAGTAAATGATACACTCAGCGTAGTAATCAAATATTAATAATCAATCCTGTCAAACAATAACCCTTTCTTTGGATCGACTTATTGTTCACATGGATAACCTTATAATTATTACATATTTATTACCACATGTATGTTTGAAATTTTGGCCAAATAGTAATCTTCCTTTGGGACGATCATTATCCGCATAAATTACAAACATATTGTTGTCTTGATATTCCAAATCAATTAATCTACACATGAGAGGTTACTTTGGCAACATGATGCTTCAATCAAATAATTTAGAATATTAGACATTAAGTCATAAAGACACCAAAATTTGAACTTATTTCGTTCCCTTTTAAAAATTAATAAATAAATAAATAAAAAATAAAAATTATGGGAACACTTTAGTGGCAATAAAAAAAATTACCATAAGTGAGATTTCTCAAAATCTGTTGCAGCGGTACAAAACCATCACTATATGTACATATAAAAATTGCGACGGTTCAAATTGTTGCTAAAAAGAAAATTGCAAAACATATTTGTCTTCTTTCGCAGCGGTTTTCAAAATCGTTGCTAAAAATTTAATAAAACAATTGTGATGGTTCACCACCGTCACTAAAGATAACTGTCGCTAAAAATAACTACTGCACTCCAAAGTTAACTGTTGCAACAAATTCAAATTCGTCGCTAAAAAAAACCATTGGGAGCATAAATTCTTTCGCGACAGCCATATCCGTCGCTATTAACAGTGCATAAAACTAATAAATAAAAAATCAAAAATAAAACATGCTTTATGTTGCCACTGGGTTTAGAACCCACGACCTCTACAATGAGGAGCAATGCCTCAACCGCCAGGCCAACTACCGAACCGATGCACTGTTTGGTCAACTAATTTACTTAAATTAACCGTATTGGTTTTAATGTAACCGTTTCATGCAATATCATTACCATCAGACATCAGTGCAACAGAAAAGATGAAAAGAAAAAATTTGCAGATTACCAAAGGTAAGGCCCTGTATATATTGATGGTGAATTAAAATAACTTTGTGTCCATTAAAATCAAAAGCGTATAATGGCTAAAATCAGAGTGTGGCAAATCAATCTTTCATACATTTCTTAAAATCTTGAAATCCATAAATATTATCTTTCAAAATAGATAATTACATGAATAATTATTGGAAAAGCAATTTCCATCATATCTTCAAAGCAAATACATGAAAATTGAAGAAAAATTTATTTCTTAATGATTCAACATGACTGGCTCTGATACCACTTGTTGGAAATTGATAGGAGATATTAAAATATAAACCAGAACACATTCATGTCAAATCATCAAGAAATCATACAGCGGAAGCGAAAGCGAAAGCATACCTGTATATATTCATAGAGAATATGATGAACATGTGAACTTGAATTGAATTGTCCTTGAATCTTGTATCCAAATGCATACCTATGAGAGAACATGAGGGTGAAGATTGGTCTTCCAAGCCATTATGCACAATTGTTATGTTGTCATGTAGACAATATTTTTTTTAATTTCTTTGATGAACTAATTTGGTTATCTTGTTCATTTGGAAATAATAAGGCTAATTCATGTCAATGTCAAGATTTAAATTTATCATTACATGTTCTTTAAATTTGCATAATAAACTATTTTTTAATTTGTTTGATATTGTTGCCTCGTTTATTGTAATCTTGCATTTAAGTTAATGTGGCACAAAATGCAAATTAGCGTAATCCCATTATGAATGATGTTCATTGAGAAACGAAAATGAAGTCCCAATTAAAGTAGTAGCAAAGACCCTCATAAATCATGGACATATAAAAGGCTATCGTGAAATATTTTCATAATTGTGGTTGTCCAACTAAGGCAAGGTCTTTTAGGCCAAATGAAAAGAAACAAACAAATAATTCATTATGTTTGGGAGCGCATTGTAACTACATCATCATTGTTCCCTTTTGGCCTTTAGAGGCATATGCCAAATTAGCACCATTAATCTTGTCTTGCTTCAACACTTTTCTTGTACACAATATCTAATGATCTCTAATGAAATCATTTGTCCATTGGAAACGTAACTTAATTTTAACTAAATTGTGTTCAAGCTTATCATAACCAAATGCTCAATTAAAGCTTTTGGATAACTTTACTTTTGGTCCTTACAATTTTGAAGCAAGATTAGATATATACATGTAGTACTCCTTTATGTTCCATTATTGCTTTAGGTGGCTGCTGATTATCATTGTCAAGCCCAGTTGGTATTATTGAATCTGCCTATTTGAACAATTTTTAATGGAATTGAGAAAATTAAAGTTTATCTATGAGTCAGTCAAAATAGACGACGGTGTTTTAAAATTAGTCACACTCTAGAAGCTAAGTGCTCGTGAATTACTAGCTATCAGGCTTCCACCAATACTCAGGTTTATAGTGCTCAACAACTAACGTGACACAAGTGGTGAAATATTAATTCACAGAAATGAGTAACAAGTAGATTTATATTATCTGAAAATAAGGGTATTGGATAAGGAAAAATTAATAATTTTGTATAGAAAAATGTTATGCTTAATATATCTAAAAGTGTCGGATTGGAATTTTCGATGTTAATTATTGTTTTGAAATATTGTTTAAGTAGTGTTTTTAGAAAATTCGTTTTAAGATAATATATTAAAAAAATAAAATTGAACATTCTATACTATTCCCTCAATTATTGTATATCTTTTGTTGTTTAAATTTCATGCACATCAAATTTAATTTGTATTAAGCAAGTGTAGACTACCTGGCTCAAATTTGTATCTGTATCAACTGTTTTTAGAGGTGCATGCCTTATTCACCCTTTGTTAATTTAATAAAATCTTTTTTTCTGATAAAAAAGAAAAATCAGGCGTAAACGCTCTGCGTTGTTGTGCATAGACAACTTTCAAGGCATCCCACATCAACCAGCTGATGCATTAGTTAACTAATTAAATGATGAGATTAAGGTTGAATCTTAACACTTACCCATAGGCCCAAAACTTGATTTCTTACAACCAGTTACTCTGGATTGGTTTTATGGCGACGGCTAAAGTACTCATTTTAAATTAATGAATTTATACTCATTTCATATTTTATTTTTAGTATTTCTATTATATTTCATTTCAATTTTAATTTGAATTTTTTTTAACCTTATCTACTATATCAAGTTCAACACTCTCACACCCATTATCCAGTAGTGTGTTCTCTATCCTTAGTACTTACTTTGCCCCCCCATTGACTCACCACCTTTCTACTCCCCTATCTTATATCTCTCCATTTGATATTGGATCCCCACCATGATTTACTTTTGAACCTACATTAAACCTTTTGAAAGTCGCTATAACAATATTGATCGATGTTTTTTTTTTTTGCCACAACAACAAGGATGTGAAGAAAATATTTGTCGGATTGAGACAAACAACATCGGAGATAGAAGGCTGGTTGAGCTACGGAGTTGAGGTAAATGAGGGTACGGAGCGGAGCGGCCCAATAACATCAAGTAAAAGACATCAAAAACAAAAGTCAAATTGTCCACGAACAATTTTTTTTTTAATAAACCAATAACTCTCTTTTTCTCAAAGACAATTGAGTACCAAAATCAATAACTCAAAATGAGTATCTTAGTCATCATCTCCTAGAACATTCTTTTTTTTTCTTTTAAAAATGCTTGTTTTTCCTTACTTTATTTTTTTCACTATTAAATAGGTCCTTTATCCCTTTTTATCAAATTGGTCTCACGCACGTACGTATTTTAACTTGTTCATATCGTTAGTAAAAAATGTCAAGAGCTACGAGCAATGTCAACTTTAATCATATATGCTTGTTTCAGTATTGATTTATTTAATCTTTTGGTCTCTGAACTTAGGTGCTCTTTTGGAATTGGTCCTTAAACTTTTTTTTCGTTGCTTTTGATGCCTAAAGTTTGTTCAATTTTTGGAAATGATCCTTTCGTTACTTATTAAGTGATGATATAACCGACGACATGCCACGTCACTGTCATAATATTGACGAGTGATGTGTTATGTAGCGTCACGTGACACTACATGATTTTTTTAATAAAAAAATCATTTCTTTTAAAAATTATTAAAAGATTCGATTTTCTTTAAAAAAAAACCATTTTTAATAAATTTGAATAATTTTTTAAAATTTGAAAAATTCACGTGGCATCATCTGGCACGTTACTTATCGATGTGGCAAAGGTGATGTGGCATGTCCTCGATCATATCACCACTTAAGTGATGAATGAACCATTTCCAAAATTTGAACAAAGTTAAGGGATTCAAAACATAAAAAAAAAAGTTTAAGAACTAATTCTAAAATAGTAAATAATTTCAAAGACTAATTACTTAAATAAACCTTATGTTTTTATGTGGGCATGTGGCCTTCTCTACGTGTCATTAATGTCCCCATATGTCTTTCCTATGTGGCATCAATTTAGACATTATTTTCGCTATCGTTTATGCTACGGGGGACTTTTTAGAGGCCTTATTTCTAGTTGTTTCTCTTTTGGTTCCCTTTTATTGTACTTAAAAAAAATTATGGGTTGTGAGAAGTATATCTTATATTTTTTTGGTTTTTTTAATATAAAATTTTTTCTAATGAAAAAAAGAGATTATTTTAGACTAACAGTAAAAATGTAATGAAACATGACACACCAATTTGATATTAAAATAAAAATAAGGATTAATTTGATATCAAAAATTAAGGTAAAATATCAAGTAAGGAGTTTTGCCTTAATTTTTAATGAGTTTTAGTCCTCTACATCCACTTTTAATCCCCAACCCCCAAACAAATTTTAATCCCAAAAATACCGTCACTTTCCTCCCCAAACCCCAATACCCACACCTCCCTTAATTGTCTCCACCCACCTTCTTCACTCCCACCATCACGAGTTCACCACCCCAAGTATTAGACCAAGCTTTTTTTTTTTCCCATCTACTCTATTAACACCATCAACAGTTCACCATTCTCCATTAATGTTAAACCTCACATCTAATCTGTTTGTATTTTTTTTGTTCTTGTCGCGACTGTCAGTTCCTGTTACATAATTTTTTTGTTCTTGATCTGTCTTTTAAATCAATTTAAGCATAGTTCAAACTCGAGTTCTCAAACTCGCAAACTACTTTATGTAGTTTTTTTATATGCTCAATCCTATTTATGTTTCTATTACCAACCATCACCACACCCAAAACTCATTCCTGCGCCACTCACTTCGCCCCACCATCGTGTCAGGGCCATTTAAAAATAAAAAGCTTAAACTCAGCTTTGTGAGTTTGAACTCGGGCCTTTAACAAAAATCAATTTTTCCAATAACTACTTATCGAAAAAAACTAAAATAAATAATTGCTCAATTCTGACATACCCGTATCGGAATATTAATAAAATTAAGACACTGACTTGTCGAAAGAAAATTTATGAAAAAAGAAAACAGAAAGAGAAGAATGTGATAGGAATATGAGGGGTTTGGGGATAAGGGGTTGGAAGATGAGAGGTTTCTGAAGTTGCTTGGATAGGTAAGTGGAGGGATGTGAGGTTTGGGGTTTGGGGTTTGAGGTTTGAATGAAAAGATGAGGATGCGTGTTTGGTATTTAGAATTTGAAAGAAAAAATAGTGGGAAGGGTATTTCTATCATTTCGCATTTAAAATGGGGTGGCTGTGTGGGGCTAAAACAAGGAATTTGGAGGTTAGAACTCTTTTTTTTTTTTTTTTAACGGTTAGAACTCATTTTTAATTAACAAGAACAATTAAAAATCTTTAAATGAAAATGGGTAAGGTATCATTCTCAAATTAAAAAAAAAAGGTATAAATAAAAATAGTTAAATCAAAATCTAAAACTAGTGCTTATACCGGGTAAGTAAAGAGAAGGAGTATTATTTATTGCAGAATACAAATGGTAGAAAGACATGAACACAAACAACCGACACTTATATATCAAACAAACAAGGCAATGCAAATGATGAAACAAGGGCTTGTGATACAATATAAAAGCAAACAACTACTGCACACAAGCTTATTGATGATAATCGTTTGCATGAAACAACCAAGAGCAATGTAGAGTGATATTTTCTAAGGCTCTAATAATCAGGATTTGCCAAAATATATCCCTCAACTGCCTTGAAAAGTCCAACTCCCCTGAACTTGGCTTCTTCACGCACATGGTCTGGTAGCACATCACCTTTGGTATGGAATTTGACTTTGATTTTCCCAATGGATCCACCATCTGGGCCAGGTAGTAGCTTGCTTTCGATTGTGATTTTTTCCAAGCTCTCATCCAACCCTACTCCTCCCACTATGCTGTAATCGTATGTCAAGTTTGCTTCATCGATTGCATCAATTTTGTGCAACACATAGCCCTCTTTGCCATCTGCAAACCATCCATCAACAAATTTTAATTTACATACACGATCACGTGTATTTGGTATAATCAATCTCTTTAAATTTTTCTTTTAATCGAGAACATTCATAACATAGTATAAACAATTATCTCATAAAGTCCTAAAGGATCAAGATGTTAAGATGATTATATTTTTTTGAAAAAAATAATTAATACTATAAAAAAAGTGAATAAAACGATTATAAAAAATCAAGAGAAAATAAAAAAAAAATAGTGCTTATATTTAAGAATGGATAGAGCATTTCTTGATCATTGTCCGTAAAACTAACACTAATTAACATGATCCAAAGTTTTTTAGATAATATTTGATTTACAGAACGTAAATCTTGCTTTCTACAAAACAAAAACTTATTATAGATTACTAATCATAAAAAATAATGACTAAGTAATTAATAATAAAATGTGTATACATAAATTTAACATAAGAAAAGAATTATATTAACTAACGGATGAAGTGGTAAGTTTTAATTTTGATATAATTCATGATCAATGTCAAAAGCAAGACATGCTATCAATTACCTTTAACAGCGATTATCTTTTTCACAGTTCCGGGTCCTCCATTTCCTTCAACGGTTTCAACACTTTGGATTGGCTCAATCACCTTTGGGATAATTACATCACCGTCTTTTGTGAGAGCTTTGAATAGTTTGGCTGGAGCAACGGGAGATGTGTTTTCATCTTCGAAAGCAAAAACACCCATGATCGATAATGAAACGATAAAACAAGCTAAGTATGAGAAGAAGATGGTGGGAGAGTGATATAGAATGTAAGCTTTGTTTGTGATGTGGTTTATGCCAATGAGATAATGCTATTTATAGACACCGGTGATAGCTAGCTAGCATCTTCACTCATAAATTAATATTGCTATTTTATTTGGCTGAAAATAAGTAAAAAAGAATAAAAATAAGTAGTAATTCCCTTGATGAGGTGGTTGCTGATTATCATTGTAAAGCCCAGTTGGTATTATTGAATCTGCCTATTTGAAAAAATTTTAATGGAATTGAGAAAATTAAAGAATACCTATGAATCAGTCAAAATAGACGGAGTTTTAAAATTAGTCACACACACTCACACTTTCTAGAAGCGAGCTAAGTGCTCGTGAATTACCAGTTTTCAGGTTTCCAATAAATACTCAGGTTTATAGTGCTCAAAAACGTGACACAAGTGGTGAAATTCACATGAATGAGTAACAAATAGATTTATATGATATCAAAATATGGATATTGGTTAAGAAAAAATAATAATTTTGTTTACAAAAATGTCATGTTTAATATATCCAAAAGTATTGGATTTGAATTCTCAATGAAAATTTTATTGTTTTGAAATATTTTTTTCAGAAGTATTTTTAGAAAACTCATTAGTGA
Organism: Crotalaria pallida; assembly: GCA_037953625.1. NCBI lineage: Eukaryota > Viridiplantae > Streptophyta > Magnoliopsida > Fabales > Fabaceae > Crotalaria > Crotalaria pallida. The sequence continues at coordinate 88,604,920 of CM075656.1, forward strand.
GATAATATGATTAAAAAAGGCTTAATTATGTCACAAGTCCCTGAAGTTTGGGATACTTTTGTCAGATACCCTTATCCTTTTTTTTTCCCAATGTTTGACTTCCCGAAGTTATTTCCAAGTTTGTCATATACCCCTACTACCAATTCTGGCCAATTTTGCTGACATGTAACATCAGAATCCTGATCAGACGCAGGAGGTTAAGCACTTGTTGCCCCGTGGTCGATGATCCTTTTTTTAAAAATTTAAAAAACTAAAAAACTTAATATTTTTATATTTTTAGTTAAATAAAAAAAGAAAAAAATGAATTGAAGAGAGAGGTCGTCTTCGCCCGTGTGACATCACTCGGCATCACATGACCAACCTCCTGCGTCTAATCCGGATTCCGATGTTGTATGTCAGCAAAGTTTGCTAGAATTGGCGGTAATATGGGTATATGACAAACTTAGAAGTAACTTCGAGAAGTCAGACATTGGAAAGAAAAAAAGAATAAGGGTATCTGACAAAAGTACCTCAAACTTCAGGGATTTGTGACATAATTAAGCCATCAAAAAATTAAAATTGAACATTCTATACTATTCCCTCAATTATTGTATATCTTTTGTTGTTTAAATTTTATGCTCATGGACTGCACATGGACTAAGAAATTATTAATAAAATTAAAGTTTTTTGAATTTTAATTTGATTAAAACACCGTAACCTTAATTACTTACGGTAATTTAGCTTAAAAAAATGAAGAAAAAATAGTACTGTTATAATATACTACCAACCTAGGGGTTAGTTTTTTTTTAAGGAAAGTTTAGGTGAGTGGGCTCTGGGGCTCACTAGGATCAGGGCCGACATTCGGGTTCAAAGAGCGCTTACAGAGGTATTTACATAATACCCGGCCACCAACATCGTCATCATATCAATAAGATTCAAACTCGAGATCTTTCTTAACACCGAATTCAATCTTTACCAACTGAATCAACGGTTGTTGGCAACCTGGGTAAGTTGGTTGTAAGAAAACAATTTGTGGGATTGCGGATAATTGGATAATTGGTTGAGCTCATAAGGGACCAACACCTATACATACAGTGTCATTGTCTCAACTGCATGTGCCAAGCACCAGGGCAGTTTAAAAATAAATAAATAATTAAATAAATGCCAAACATTAAATCAAAACTAAATAAAAAAACAAAAAACAAGTTTATTCAAATCAGTTTCAAAATCGAACTATTCAAAAATTGTTCGATGGTTTTAAATAAAATCAATTTAGCTAGGTTAATTCAAATCATTCTATGAATGGTTTAATAAACCGTTGGAGTGTATTAAGCAAGTGTAGAATACCTGGTTCAAATTTGTATTTGTTTCAACTGTTTTTAGGGGTGCATGCCTTATTCCCCTTTGTTAATTTAATAAAATGTTTTTTTTCTGAAAAAAAAGAAAAAAAGAAAATCGGGTATAAAACTGGTTTTTTTTTTGTTTAGGTTGTTGTGCACAGACAACTTTCGGTCTAAAATGGGGCGAGAAATTAGTTAGTCTTGGACCATGTGGTTCAGACAAATCTCAATCGTTTATATTTTATTTTTTAGTTAAAAAAATTCAAAAACAAAATAATAGATGGTGGTGATTATCCTGAATAATGTAGTCTCGGACCCTAATAATTGCTCCTAAAATAGACCATTAGCGTACGTTGTTATGCATTTTATTTTCTTTTTAATGTATCTTTATATCTATTGAGACTAAATTCGTTGTTATGCATTTTATTTTCTTTTTAATGTATCTTTATATCTATTGAGACTAAGTTCATCGGTAACTCTCAAGTCTCAAGGCATCCCACAACAACCTGACGCATTAGTTAATTAATTAAATGATGATGAGACTAAGGTTGAATCTTAACACTTACCAACGGGCCCAAAACCTGATTTGTTACAACCAGTTACTCTGGATTGGTTTCAATGTTTCATAGTCTCCTAGAACTAACATCCTTTGTTCTTTTTTTTTCCCTCTTAAAAAATGTTTATTTTGTTCCTTATTTTTTTCGTTTTTTTTAACAGCTATTTTTTTTGTTATTAAATTGGTCTTTTATCTTTTCTTTATTGAATTGGTCTCTCATATTTTAGTTTATTTACACCGTTGGTCCAAAATGTCAAGGGTTACTAGCGATGTCAATTTTAAAAGCGAAGATCCAATTTGATCCCTCAAGTTTTTCGATTGGGATACTCTAGTCCCTCAAAAATCATAATTCACTTTTAGTCCCTAATGAATTTAAAAAATATCACTTTAATCCCTGTTTTCATTCCGTTAACTACTGTCACTGTTGGCATAAACTTAAACATTTCATTCCCAGTGCTAATGGCCTCCCAGTAAATGTCCCTAGTGCTTCTGGAAACAGTGACATACAATAGTTAACAGAATAAAAATGACGACTAAATTAGTATTTTTGAAATTCTTTAGGGACTAAAGTGTCACAGTCGAAAAACTTGAGGGACCAAATTTTTTATATGTATTCTTTATTGTTCCTTGGCCTTCTTACATTTCCTTACTATCCCATGTATTTTGGACTAACGATAGATGTAAACAAAATGAAACATGACGAAACAATTTGATAACAAAAAGTAAAGTAAAAAATCAAATGAGGAATTTTGCCTTGTTTTTCAATTAATAACAAATAAAAACAATGAATTCGGTTAACCCCAACGTGTACAAAAGTTTAGTTAACATTATTGGTTCATTGCAGTGTCGAATACATACTATTTTGCCTTGGATATAAAAAAAAATAAAAAAATACATTTATTATTAAGTTTTATTAATTTAATTTAACTTAAATTTTATTACTTAAATTACTCTTTACGACAAATGGAACTTGCTTAAAAAAAATAATAAAAATTGGTATAGTCGAGAATATACTAGAATTAAAATATGAATTAAATAAAAATTATTTTAATAAAGAAAACAACATTAAATATGATTAAAATAGTTAAAATATTTTTATATTTTAAACTATTTTTAATAAATATTTTTATTTTCTTATATTAAGACCGGAACTAATAAAGCTAAATTATTTGTCATTCGATCAATAATGAAAAAGAAACGCCCCTCCAATCTTGCTATAATTCATTTTCAAGACAAATTTGTAGTATCAAATCAATCATTTTGTCTAAATCACCGACGATAACGTTCAATTTAATTAACCCTTATGATTTTTTTTAGTTTAATTTACATACAGTGACAATATAAAATTTTTTTAACGATTAATAGATCATTTATCATTCATTTGTATTATCATAAATTCACGAATAACAGATAATACACTAACAATATTAAAAATCTTTACATCTGCACATCTTATTGTTTTCTTTTCTTTTTGATATATATGAATTTAGTTTGTTGAGGTTGCCCGCTTTTGTGTCAGGCCAATGAAATTGAACAGTGTAAACTGATTAAATTACTTTACTCCATCTAGAAGCCTGATTTCTAATTCATGATTATCTCTAGAAATTTATTCATTTCGAAATCCGTCTATTTTGACTCATTCTTTGTCTTCTCCATTTTTTCTCCATTCCAATAAAGATTATTAAAATAAGCTAATGCAATATAGTAGGCCCAATTAATAAATGCTACTAGTAAGCATCATTTCCAGCAGCCACCTCTTAAGTGAAGTGTGAACTTCAAATTCTTCAGCTACTATTATGAGTAAAGGTGCAAGGCAGTGTCTATAAATAGCATTCTCCCCTTGGCATAAACCGCATCACTCACAAAGCATATATTCTATAATATCACTCCCTCCATCTTCTTCTCATACTTATTAGCTTGCTTTGTCATCACTTCATCTATCATGGGTGTCTTTGCTTTTGAAGATGAGAACACATCTCCCGTTGCTCCAGCTAAACTATTCAAAGCTCTCACAAAAGACGCTGATGTAATCATCCCAAAGGTGATTGAGCCAATCCAAAGTGTTGAAACCGTTGAAGGAAATGGAGGACCCGGAACTGTCAAGAAGATAACCGCTATTAAAGGTATAACTCATATAACATGTCTTGCTTTTGACATTGATCATGAATTATATCAAAATTAAAACTCACTACTTCATCCGTTGGTTAATATAATTCTTTTCTTATGTTAAATTTATATTTTCTTATTATTATTATATTATTAATTACTCGATCATTATTTTTTTATAATAATTAAGTAGTCTATAATAAGTTTTGTAGAAAGATTTATATTCTGGAAATAAAATATTATCTAAAAAACTTTGGATCATGTTAACTATTACTTTATAGACAATGATCATCTAAGAAATGCTCTATTCATTCTTAAATATAAGTATTATTTTTTAATTTTATCTTTTTTTTATAATCATTTTATTCACTTTCTTTTATAGTATCAATTATTTTTTTCAAAAAAATATAATCATCTTAACATCTTGATCCTTATGAACTTTATGAGATATTTATTTCTACTATGTTATGGATCGGATGTTCTCGATTAAAAGAAAATATAAGATCTAATTTTCAATTTAAATTAATTATACTAAATAAACAGCTATTGCTAGCTAGCTCCATGCCTTTACACATATACACGTGACTGTGTATGTAAAATTTGTTGTTGGATGGTTTGCAGATGGCAAAGAGGGCTACGTGTTGCACAAAATTGATACAATAGATGAAGCAAACTTGACATATGATTACAGCTTAGTAGGAGGACCAGGATTGCATGAGAGTTTGGAGAAAATCACAATCGAGACCAAGCTACTACCTGGCCCTGATGGTGGATCCATTGGAAAAATCAAAGTCAAATTCCATACCAAAGGTGATGTGCTATCAGACGATGTGCGTGAAGAAGCTAAGTTCAGGGGTGTTGGACTTTTCAAGGCAGTTGAGGGTTATATTTTGGCAAATCCTGATTACTAATAAATTTGCCTAAAAAAGTGCTACTCCTATAGCAACATAAGCTTTCGGTTGATTCACGCAAATAATTATCATTATAAGTTTGTGTGGCATATAATATATAGTTTGTTTGGCTTTGTTGGGTTGCCTTTTGTTGGTTTGGTGTTTCCTTGATCAAATGTATGTTGGGTGTTCGCATCTTTGCACCATTTGTATTCTGCAATAAATAAAAGATCAGAGAATTCGGTTGCATATATATTTTCTGTCATTTTCTTTAATGTCTTAATGCTTATTATGCCCCTCTTGGTATAATTTCTCCAAATAATTAAAATAATGATCGATTTGTCCATCCTTGCTTATTACTTGAAATGACCACTCACTACTCAGTTTACTAGATATTTTCCAACAAATATTGGTTCATGTATACTCTCCCAATTCCATACAAAATTGATATATATAAAAATGCAACCAATTCGTGTTTGATCGAGAGTTAGCTCAAGTGATGATATTCATTTAACAATTTGTTTCCATCCCTTTCACTCACCATCAATAATTCATTTAAATAACTTTTTTTTAAAGTAATTTTAGGATAAAAATATTAAAATTCTATTTTTAATAAGATTTTTTTAATGTATATGTGCTTTGTTTAAGAAACTCATTTAATTTTGAGTAAATTTTTATTAAAAATTAATATAATTAATGTATATATATATATATATATATATATTTAAAAAATGACTTAGACGTCCGCGTAAGACAGCCCAGTTGATGGCTGCAGGGACACTTAGGATTTCCCCCTCCCCCAGGTCATGGGTTCTAGTCCCAGACCTCTCATGTAAACCAAAAAAAAAAAATGACTTAGACTTACCTTATAACACATTTAGGAAAAACTTTTTTGACAAACTTATAAATTATATGTGTAAGGCATTTTTCAAAGAGAAAATGGTAATGCACGGAAAATGTAAAATTTTTTATATCATCAGTGTATCATTCATCATTCATCCGTTTATGATTGTTGATTTTTAAATTAAAGTAATACAAATGAATGGTAGATGATGGACTGATGGTGTAAAAAACTTTACACCATTAATGCATACCCATTAATCTCTTTTTCAAAACACGAGCTTGTTTTCTTTTTAATAGCTTGTAGTAAGTAGGGACATTCGATCAAAAAAATACTGAAAATATCTTTGTAAAATTTTAAATTGAAGTTTGATGTTTTTGAAAAGTAACCTATAGAAAATAGTTTTTCAACAAATATGAAAACTTATAATAAATCGTGACATTTTAACCTTTTACTTTTTTTATTAAGAAATTAAATTAAAAAAAATAAACAAACAAACAAATTATTTAACAAATTTCAGGTAATTTTATCTCACAACTACTATTTAATAATACTCTAGCTTCATAGCTATATATATATATATATATATATATATATATATATATATATATAGTTATCTTCGCGTATCTGTATGTAACTAACCAGTATTGCAGTTTTATCTAACGGATGCTAAATTAAATTATAAAGCATGAAACAGTGGCAAATCAATTTATCATAGACTATCTTTGCGGTCTTGATTTCAAGTCGCTCCGTAGCCAATTCATGTCCCATAAACCGATACTCCCTCATTTTTTTTTTTTTACAGCAAGAGTATCCCCAGCCGACAGTCGAAGATTAATCCATTCTAGACGTAGAGATCACCGAAGTGAGTTTTGCCTCTACCAACAAAGCATTTTCCGTGCCCACGGCAGAGATCGAACCCCTGACATCATGCTTAAGGAACCCAGTTATCTACCAACTGTGTTGGACTTTATTGGTCGATACTCCCTCATTTTTATCAGATATGTTTGGCAACTCTATTTTTTCCTATTATTCATTTTAACTCTCAGTTGTATTTTCTTATCCAAAAAAAAAATCTCAGTTGTATTAATAATTTTTTTTTATAAATAATCATAACTATTTAACATTTTTTTAGATTGTGAATGATAATTATGAGTATAATTTTTTAAAATAAATATTATCATTATCATCATTATTTTATTTTCTTAATATAAAAATAAATTGAAATCGTCGGAGAGGGTATTTTTCTGCACTAAAATGTAAGAATTGGATAATATTGATAAATGGTCAATACAAAAGTTAAGTTTGACTTTATCTTAAATTTTTTAAATAATTTAATTATATACGTACGATAACCAATCATATTCATAATGCAGTGAAGTAAATACAAAGACCACATTTTCTGACTTAAGATTCTTTGATAAACCAAGGGTGAATCATTAAACAACTTGACAAGCCATCGAGAAGGACTTAAGAAAGCGATTTGACTATATGTACCACTCATTTGCTTTGGAAAATCATGTTTTTATCTGTATGTACATCCACAATTTTACAATTTTTTTTTTTTTTACTATAAATCAAACTAGTTTTATCTTCCACTTATTTTTTATCTTTTAATTTATTATATTTCAAAAAATTCATAAAAATTCAAAAGACTACTAAAAATTAACACTACTTAGCTTAATTATTGTCAAAATCACAATTTTATTTCACATATGAAAGCTATATATATTTCATTTCTCCTATCACCCCGGCCAGCAAGAATATTCAATTCATTAGCAAAGCCATGGTCGTGGATGGTAGCAATATATCTTCCCAAAGCTTTGCCAAACTTTCAAGAGTGCTGAAATAATTTTGGAAGAATATGGAGAGCATGTGATCACGCAAATAAATGAGTGTTCTAAGAAAATACAGTACTACTATACCATTAATTTCAAGGAAAATGCTAGAGTAAGTGTCATTGAGACACTTATTAAGAAATTTATGGTTGATAGAAGTTATTGAAAAATATGATTTTTTTATGTTTTTGAGAGAGTAATGGATGTGGGCTTGAGATTTTTTTTCTATATCAAGTAATCTTAACAAATGTTTTTAGGACATTTATTAGCAAAACCTTAATTTTAATTGGGTTCTTTTAACATCGATCCTTAGGATTAAAGATAAGTACAATAATAAACAATGTAATAAAATGATATTGGGAAAGTAAATAATTACTTTTTATTTCAAAATTTTAAATTTTCTAATACAAATACAATATTTTCAGTTTTAAAAAAACATGAAGTTAAGAAAATGCATTTTAATTACATGGACATAAAGGTCTAGTTAATTAATGAATGCCATAAATATTCTTTAAGCTAAGGAATCATTTAAAATCGTGTTTTAATCAGAAATCAACATATAACACAACATGATTTATGGACTACTACTACCTCCATTCGTATATATAAAATTCTTTTAAGATTCTTATTTTGTTTATATTTATAAGATTTTATATCAATTTTAATAATAATTAATTACTTTTTTTCACAAACATTCTTATTTACTTAACGTTTTTTAAATTCTCAATAATATTAATAGAAGTAATTTTGAAAATACATATCAAATATTCACATTTCCAATACAATTAAATAAATTTGTTAACTTTCTTAATAAATGTGAAATCTATCAAAAGAATCTTATATATAGGAATGAAGGGAGTATAACATTTCTTAATAACAATTTACTTATTTAGAATCCTTAAATAGTGTTCTTAACGGAACTTAAAACTTCCGGGAAGTGTTTTATTGAGCAACCATCGTTAAGGTGGAAAATTCCCTTAGCATATAATTCCCTTCGCCCACAATTTTGTGGGCGGGCATGCCCGTCCGTTAAAATATTTAGGGCTTAATTTTAAGGTCCTGTTCGCCCGCACTGCGGACAGGGCGGCCCGTGTTTAAAAAAATTTAATTTTATATTTCATTCTTTGTTTTTAGTACAACTTTAAAAAAAAAAAAGGTGCGAGCGGCCTGTCTGCCCGCATACCGCCCGCAAATCGGCTGCAATTTGTGTGTACCACTAAGGTGATTTACTTTTTTTAAAAAAATATACAAGCCCACGCGTCGCCCGCCCCGCCCACGTTGGACGAGGAGCGGGCGGGCATGATTTATTTTTTTTGGCTAAAACTTGTGCCCTGCCCGCGGGCCAAGGCCTGTTTTGCCAATACTACACTGAGGTAAGTAACGCTAGTTAATACTTACTCTCTCCGTCCCTAAATATAAAGTATTTAGTTAATTGTATTGGAAATGTGAACTTTTTGTATGTAATTTCAAAATTACTCCTATTAATATTATTGAGAATCTAAAAAGTGTTAAATAAATAGGGATGTTTGTGAAAAAAAGTAATTAATGATCATTGAAAATTGAAAAGAGACTTTATAAATAGGGACAAAATAAAAGTGTCAAGAAGACTTTATATTTAGGGACGGTGGGAGGAAGTATATAATATGGGTGGTGGAGTATCACTTTCAAGAAAAATGAGGTGGTATGTTATTATATATATATATATATATATATATATATATATATATATATATATATAATTTACTCTAATTTATTTCTAATCAATTTGTGGACGACCAAGTCAAAAAATTCGATAGTATTTGATCCACTAAGTCTTCACCACACGTTGACCTGTAAGTCTGTAACTGTCATGACATCACGAAACTTAAAGAAATTAAAGTCTAAGTTTTCTCATTTCCATAATGCTTGTAACTTGGTCCATCCGGCACTCAAGAATAGGGATGGGCACGGGTGCGGGAGGGCATGGGTAGTGCATACCCACTACCTTATCCGCGGGTATTTGCGGGTATTTATACGGGTAACGGGTATTTACGGGTATTCACGGGTTTTGAACTTTTATTATTTTTTTCTTTAATTTAATGATCCACATAATGATAAAAAAGCTCACGGGATCTTCAATTATACTACACGTCAGACATACATGAATTTCCACATAATAATAGGAGAAAGGTGGCCTCAAGTATCATAGTGCATCTCTGTAGCAAATAAATGTTTGAGATGATTGCTAAAATTACAGAGCATTTTATTATATATCTTTCTTCGTTCTAGAGTCATGGTCTTATGATAATTAATTAACTCCCCACTTCCCATAATATATATATATAGCCGAACACTATGAAGATTTTAATCAGTATATAGATCAATAGATGTACCTCCAATTTTAATCACTACTAGTAAAATATTATTTATACTAATATATATAATATTTAATAAAATATTTTTCTATTTATACGGGTACCCGCGGGCTCGGGTACCATAATACTCATCCCACCCATAAGAGAATAATGCGGGTACCCGTCACGGGTATTTATGCGGGTACCTGCGTGCATGGGTATTTTGCCCATCCCTACTCAAGAAGAATAGTAGTGTTTTCTTCGTTTCAACTCCCTCAGTTTCACATTATCTTATACTTTGGCTTTCAGTTTCACATTATCTGATGCTTTTTATTTTGTTCCAAATTATTTGTTCTTTTAAGAATTTGATAATGTATTAATTGATTTTTTTTAATTTTAACTTTGCATTTAATCGGTTGAAATATGTTAAGTTGGTGATAATTGATATACTTTGAGAATATTATAGTAAAATTATATAATAATTCTCTTGAAAATTGAAATATTAAATAACTTTCTTAATCCGTATGAAAGTTCTAAATTACTCCCTCTGACTCGAATTATAAGCAACAAAAAAACATACTTCTTTTGGTTTAAAATATAAGCAAACTTAACTAACTTTATTAAATTTTGTTTTATTCTCAATGTCATTTTCCTAAAACATTTCTAAAAAATTGTTATCTTATTTAATTTTTGTTTCATTCCCAATACCACTTTCCAAAAATACCTCTATTTTTTTATAAATTTGAGAAAATTAAATACAATCAACTAACCTGTAAAATTAATTGAAATTGCTTATAATTCAAGTAGGAAAGAGTAGCAATTAAATTGGAATAGAGGGAGTATTTATAAGTAGCTTTTTTAAAGTTATTTATCCTAAAATATAAGTTATTATAAATTTTTTTATAACCAAATTTATTAAGAAACAGAAGCATAAAGTATGCTTCAGAAAGTCACCAAGTACATCAAATATATATACTACTTCCTCGGGTCCTATTTAAATTGATATTTTTGGGTTTTTCACTTCCATCAAGAAAAGTGGATAAATTTGTTAATGACATTGGAAATGTGAAAATTTGATATACTTTTTCAAAATTACCCCTATAATTATTTTTGGAACTCTAAAAAGTGTTAACTTTATAGGGGTGTTTGTGGAAATAATAAGTAATTAAATGCTAGTGAAAATTGAAAATGGATCTTATGAATAAGACCAAAATAAAAACCCCAAAAAAATCTTATAAATAGGACCGAAGGAAAGTAAACTATTAGCATACAGATGTCCGTCCCCTTTAAATACTACTCACTATATAAACAACATTAAATAACTTATACTAAATGGAGTATAATACATATTCCAAGAAATTTTTTTACTTTTCTCATAATAATAATTATCTCTAACTATTTTTCTTAATCTGTGTAAATTTTAAAAATACCTTATAATCAAAGACAGAAAGTATATATGACTCCGTCCTTTGTACGTAAAAATCCTCAAACACTTAATGGAATTGGTAGAATTTGGAGACATAAAATACAACAATAAGCACTTAGGTTAGATAACTGCTCAATTTATCACCTTTAATTCTTGGTCAAAAACTTTACCTATGACGACCAAATAAATTCTTTATAAACAAAATTTTAGCATTCTCTATTCCTTAACAGACTTATACTACTTCTGTCTCTAATTATAAGGTCCTCTTAATACTTTTATTTTGTCCCTATTTATAAGGCATTTTACCAATTTTCAATGAGCATTAATTATTTTTTTCACAAACACCCTTATTTATTTAACACTCTTTAGATTTTCAATAATATTAATAGGGGTAATTTTGAAAATACATATCAAAAGTTCACATTTCCAATACAATTAACTAAATTATTCCACTTTCTTAGTAAACGTGAAATCTCTCAAAAAAATCTTATAATTAGGGACTGAGGTAGTACTTTCTAATCACCTCGTCTGTGTGATGCAGTACGTCCTCATTCATAGGAGTGGAACCATGAATTCTTCTTTGGAGGCCAGGGCGGCAGAGTGTTTACTGTATAGTATAATATCTTTAAATATTTTCTTTGTATATTAAATTGATATCATAAGAAACAAAAATATTCATGCGCTTATCCTTTTATTGTAACCTTCCATTATCCTATATTATGTGCAATATGAGTTTACTACGACACAAGAGAACGAAACCAATCAGGCACATACAATAAAATGTAAATGATTGAGTTTCTTCCGCATCATGATATCATGTATCGAATTTTAAATGTGTATAAAAAAAAACTTTGTTGATAAATAAAAAAAACTATTTCACAAATCTCTATTTATAACTTTTGAATAATTAATAATTGATTTTCAGATAATCACATAATTGGTGAAAATAACGGGGGGAGTGCTAATCTTGGCATTGGTACAGTTAAAGAACTAGAAATAGTTATTTTGTTTTGAAAGTTGTTGCGTTTAATATATTGAAAAATAATAAATTTTGTCTTTGATACAAATTATATTTCATAACAAATGCTCTTAAAATATAAATTAACATTATCACCCACGTGCAACTTCATATAGTGCCACAAGTGTGCCACCTCGTTTTGGTGCAATCCTGTGTCAACAACTGACATGCATGTAATACATGTTGATGTGGGTGCCTGGCCTGCATGAAAATAGTTATTGAGCCATCGCATGAATGAGCTATGTCTTGTCCAAACAGCATCACATTTTTTTAACTCACAAACACTCTAGCTTTGTTTTAGGTAAGAAAAAATTCCTCGAACACTCTAGCTTATTGTTGGGTGTAAGTAGTTTTTTACGTTAAAGGCTACCGAAACAAAGAAAAGGATCAAATAATCATGGCTTCTACAAGTTTTTACTAGTAAGCTTGTTTTTTTTATTTGAACAAGTGTCGGTCAAAGCAAAACACTAAATTGCTGATAACAAAAGTTATCACCAAGCTACCAACAAAACCCAACACAGTTGGTAAATAGCTCAGTTCCTTAAGCATGATGTCAGGGGTTCGATTCCTGCTGTGGGTATGGAAAAGGAGAATAAATGCAAAATTCACTTTGGTAATCTCTACGCTTCGGAGGGGATTAGTCTTCTGCTGTTGGGCTGGGGATACCCATGATGTAAAAAAAATAAAAAAAAATAAAAAAATTGAAGCAAGCTATTGTCTTTTGAAGTGTATATTTTCAATGCTTGTCGAAACTAACAGTGATGTATGTGCAATTCAAACAAGCGAAGTCATAAAATGTAATAAAACAAACAAGTACAAATATAACAAAATTAACCGTGGGTATGCATAAAACAATGGAATGCCGAAAGAAATAAAATGAAGGAAAGAGAAGATTATGAGATTTGCAAAAAGTAAATGAGACCAAAAATTTAAAATCAAAGCAATAAAGGAAATAATTTTTTTTATAAGACAAATTTTATTTCAAGAAGAGGACCAAAAGAGCACAAGACATACTCTCCAGCCCAAAAGAAGCAGAGTTTCTCCTTTAAGCTCCAGCTTCATTGTTTTTAAATTTGACTAGGCTTAGCTGAAGATATTCAAAGAAGATATCAGAAAAGTTTTAAGGTTTATCATTTAAAATCAAGCCTCTTAAATTTGGAAATAGTTCCTCTTAAGAACATCATTCTTTACGAATTTCATACCCTTTAATAAGGATCATATCATTCAACTCTATTCCACTTTACAAATCTTTTTATTAAAATATGAAGATTACCAAAATGGCAAAGCCTTAACATTTCTTTTGGCATTATAAGATGCCTAAACATATAAGCAGGTTATTTGTCTTAGCTAAATTCCAAACAAGCCTCCCTATGTTTACTATATCGAAGAGGTTATGGGAACTTTGTCAATAAAAATTCGCCAAAATATAACCAATAACAACATGCAACTTGTAATAAAGATGGACGATTTTCAATGTAACAAATCAATATTGACACGTTGAAAATCTTATAGGCTTATTTATGTCAGGGTCCCCTTACTTTCACCCTATTTTGTCATATAACCCTAATCTTTTTTTTATATGAAAATATCCCTGTACTTTTCTCCGGTGAGTAATTTGCCCCTTCTCCCGATTTCGGCAAGTCGGTGCTGAGGTGGACCGCCGGAGTCCTTGTCAGAGGTCCCTGTACTTTCACCCTATTTTGTGATATACACCTAATCTTTTTTTTAATGAAAATACCCTTGTACTTTTCTCCGGTGAGTAATTTGCCCCTCCTCCCGATTCCGACAAGTCGGTGCTGAGGTGAACCGCCGTAGTCCTTGTCAGCTCCTTCCACCTCAGCCACGTGGTATAAAACCGGAGGTCCACGTGTCAGCTCTCTTAAATTAATTTTTTTAATTTTTTTTTAAATTTTTTTAAATTTAAAAAAAAAACACCCACAACCCTAACATTAAAAAAAAACATCTTCATTTAAAAATCACAGAGCTCCCTGCCTAACACATCTCCACTGCCTGACCAGTAGGAGTCTCTTCCTCAGGGCCTGGGACAGAAATTCCCAACTCTTTAAGCTCCAACATAGTTAACCTTCTAATAACAGGTTCATCCCTTTCTACACTAAGAACCCCCAACTCCTTCCCCATCTTCCACAAGTCTTTCGCTTCCTCAACTGGATCGCCCTTCACCTATGCAATTTCAAGTTGTCGATTGGAACCACCCAACAAAACTGGACAAGCATTACTTAACCGTAAGCCATTGTTATCGTTATGCATACTCCTTTGCTTGGGCCTTTTTCTTTTATAAATTTTTGAAAGCAAGCTTTTCTTCTTCTTTTTCTTCTGGACATGATTCACTTTCACCACTGGACCACATACACACACCTCAAATGGTGAGGTGAAAGAAGATCCCGATCTAAAGCTACATGACTTCATGGTGCAAGGGTGAGGAGAAGAAGAGAAAAACGAACAACAAAATAGAGAAGAAGAAAGATGAGAGTTCGAGGAAAGGAAGGAGAAAGAACCAGAGAGATAATGGGAGAAATGAATGAGAGAGGAAGAAGAGAGGAGAAATATCGAGAGAAGAAAGGGAGATAAATGAAGATGGCGGCTGGGGAGGGAAACAAATAGGGTTGTGGGTGTTTTTTTTTAAATTAAAAAAAAAATAATTTAAGGGAGCTGACACGTGAACCTCCGGTTTTATACCACGTGACTGAGGTGGAAGGAGCTGACAAGGACTCTGGCGGTCCACCTCAGCACCGACTTGCCGGAATCGGGATGAGGGGCAAATTACTCACCGGAGAAAAGTACAGGGGTATTTTCATATAAAAAAAAGATGAGGGGTATATCACAAAATACGGTGAAAGTACAGGGACCCCTGACAAGGACTTCGGCGGTCCACCTCAGCACCGACTTGCCGAAATCGGGAGGAGGGGCAAATTACTCACCGGAGAAAAGTACATGAGTATTTTCATATAAAAAAAAAGATTAGGGGTATATGACAAAATAGGGTGAAAGTACAGGGACCCCTGACATAAATAAGTCAATCTTATATCGCCGACCTCATCTTCTATGGTATAGTTAAAATATATGTTGAGTTACTTCTTTTATTGACAATTGGTTTTAAAAAAAAAAAAAATTGCATTGGCTTAAGACAAAATTTGTCCAAAATCACAGTATTTTGTCAAAAATTTAAACCGACACTAATATACCCTGGATTTTCTTATATACTGTTAGAATAATTTTTTTTTATTAGCAACAAAATGGGGAGGCTCCGGTGCATGTAAACAAATAACATGCACCGATGCATGTGAAATTTCTTTTTTTGCTTTTTAAATTTTTTTAATACAGATTTATTCAGAATAGTTTTTAACACAAGTTCGTATACAGATTTATTAGAATATGTAAATTTTGAATACAATTTTACTTACTACAATTTTTTAAGAACACGGAGTAAAAAAAATCCAAATTATAAAAATCACTTCATATCGATAAAAAAGAAAACGCATAGAATATTTTTTAATTAATTAAATTTTAAAAAAATAAATAAAAATACCCCAAATGAAAGGCATGCACCGGTGCATGTTATATGTTTACATACGGTAGCCTCTCTCAGGAAAAATAGGGGGGTTATATTAATAATAAATAGGTTATATTTTATTCATTTTGAAATCCATCTATTTCGACTAGTTCTTAGTCTTCTCGGTTCCATTAACGATTGTTCAAATTATTCGGCAAATACAAAATATACTACTAGAAGGGATTGAAAAATAAATAAACACAAGATCATCAGCAACCACCTCAAGTGTTCCACTGTTCTGTCTCAACTAAATAATAAAATATAGGTGAAATTTATGAGTGACGGTGCTAGACGTACAGAGTCTATAAATAGCATTCTCCCATTGGCATAAACCACATACAAACAAAGCTTACATTCTATACCACTCTCTCACCATCTTCTTCTCATACTTAACTTGTTTTATCGTTTCATCATCGATTATGGGTGTTTTTGCTTTTGAAGATGAAAACACATCTTCCGTTGCACCAGCCAAACTATTCAAAGCTCTTACAAAAGACTCTGATGAAATCATCCCTAAGGTGATTGAGCCAATCCAAAGTGTTGAAATTGTTGAAGGAAATGGAGGACCCGGAACTATCAAGAAAATATACGCTGTTCATGGTACGTAATACTCCATCGGGTCCTTGCTATAAAAAATATTCTGGAGAGTTTTGAGTTTTAATGATTAATTTTTAAGTTATTTTACAATTTTTATGTAACATTTATTTTTTTTCTCATATTTCTTTTTATTAATTATCTCTATTTTTTTTTCAATGATTAACGACAATCAATTGACAAATAAATCAAGAATATCTTAGATAGTGATGAGATTAAATTAAAAATTTGTTAACTCATACGATCAGTCGTAATAATATATCCCAATATTAAATAAGGGAAAAACATTGAAATTGTAATATTATCTTTGTTTCACAAAATTAGTAAAATTTTGGAAAATTAACAAAAATAAAGAAACATGTTTTTAATAAATTGTCTGCTAAATATATCAATTATTACAAAGTAGTAATTTAATGTATGTTTGCTTAATCAATCAATCATAAAATATAATGTATAATAAGTTCAAATCTTTTTTTATTCACTATTTTAACTGTAATTTAAGATGAATATTTTTATGTGTTTTTCCTAACTTTATGGAACGGAGGAAATACTTTTATAAAAGCTCAACACACTTAACTAATAGCATTGAGTAATTTTATTGTTATTTGTATATTGGTTAAAAATAAGTCATAATAAATATTCCACAAACTAGTATAGATGATTTATTCTGAAATATATATTAGTAACCATATTTAAATACTAAGTGATGAGGTGAAATTCCTTGTCAATCAATTTGGCGAAGTAACCATGAGTATGATAATTAAATAGAATAAACTAAATAATTAGCTATCGCTAGCAGCTTATATAGGTGACTGTGTATGTAAAAGAATTTATCAATGGTTTGCAGAGGGCAGAGTGGGCTATGTGTTGCACAAAGTTGATGCAATCGATGAAGCAAATTTGACATACGATTACAGCATAGTGGGAGGACCTGGGTTGGATGAAAGTTTGGATAAAATCACATTCGAGAGCAAGCTATTACCTGGACCTGATGGTGGATCCATTGGGAAAATCAAAGTCAAATTCCATACCAAAGGTGATGTGCTGCCAGACAATGTGCGTGATGAAGCTAAGTTCAGGGGAGTTGGACTTTTCAAGGCAGTTGAGGGTTATATTTTGGCAAATCCTGGTTATTAAATTTGCCCAAAAAAGTACTCATATAGCAACTATGCTTTCGCTCGGTTGATTCATGCAAATAATTATCATTATAATAAGTTTGTGTGGCATATTATAGTTTGTGTGGCTTTGTTGGGTTTGATTTAGTGTTTGCTTGATCAAATGTATGTTGGGTGTTCACATCTTTGCACCATTTGTATTATGCAATAAATAAAAGAGAATTCGGTTGCTTATATATTTTGTCATTTTCTTTCGCGTTTTAATGCTTATTATGCTCCTCTTGGTATAATTTCTTCAATAAAAATGATTAACACACTTAAGAAATCAACCTATAACCACAAACAAATCTACACCATAAATGAAGTAACATGTGTTATTTGCTTTTTATTAATTGGCTAAATAACATATGTATGTCACTTTCTTATGATGTAAACTTGTTTGTAAATTAATTTTATAGATTTATTTATCTTAACTCTTTCTTCAAATAATAAAAACAGATGTTATTTGAACATCCGGACAAATAACCGATTTGTCCACCCTTGCTTACTTGAAATGTCCACTCGATTTACTTTTTCTTAAAAATAAAAATAATAGGTTCATATATACTCTTTCAATTCAATCCAAAATTGATATAAAAATATAACCAATTCATGTTTGACACAGTTAGTTCAAGTGATGATATTTATTTAACAATTTGCGTGAATCCCTTTCGGTCACTATCAATTGGTTGTGTCTATTAACCTTTCAATTATGCAACATGCAACTATAGTCCATTAAACTGATGTAAGGGGATGAGGTTGCTACGTTGATTATTTGCCGCATAGACTATATTTTCATTAATATTTTTGGATATAAACTTAATGGAGAGACCCTAAAATTACACAAATGAAAAAGTTTAAATTTAAGTTTTTAATCTCTAAACTTAGGTGCGTTTTTGAAATTGATCACTAAACTTTTTCCGATGCTTTAAGTCCCTGAGTTTTACTCAAATTTTGGAAATGATTCTTTTATTACTTTAGTGGTAATATGACCATCGATATGTCATCATCTTCACTACGTTCATAGGTAACATACCATGTGAATTTTTTTAACTAAAAAATAATTCAAATTTATTAAAAATAATTAAAATCATTTTTTTAAGAAAGTCAAATTTTTTTATAATTTTTAAAACAATTAATTTTTTTAATAAAAAAATTATGTAGTGTCATGTGACGCTACATAGCACATCACTTGCCGATGTAGCAAAAGCGACGTGGCATATCGGAGGTCATATCATCACTTAATTAAGTGATCAAATGACCATTTTTAAAAATTTAACAAAGTTTAGAGACCCAAAGCATCGAAAAAACGTTCAAAGACCAATTCCAAAAGAGCACATAAATTTAGGGATCGCCTAAAAACTAAATTAGGCCAAATAAAAAATAGCAAAAGAAAAATATATGAGGGAAATTGTTTAAAAGTTGAGGGACTAAAATGAGATAAAAGACTCCCCATACTTGAACTAAAAAATTTTATTCAACTGATTTTTCTAACGTGTTTATTAACACATTTAATTTAGTATAAAAAACAGTTTTTCATGAAAAAATATATCTATATCACTTTTTTTATGTACTCTTTGGCCAATATTATAGGTGTCCCAAGAGTACTTTTAATACCAAGGAATCCTTGAGACTAATCATGCACGAGATCATGTTCCTATTTCTCTCTCAAATGGATGTGTTAACTAGGAATCGAACTTGATACTTCTTAGTCGTCTCAGACCTCATTTCCAAGTTCTCAAGTTGACAGGATCGCACCACTTGAACCTACCTCTGTTAGTCTATATCACTTCTCCAAGAGATATATAATACGCCTCATATAAATGAAAAATTGCTAGTTTGTTGTTAAACATGTATACATGAACACACATGACACATCTCGTAAAGTTATCATATGTGATAAGGCTGGTTGATGTCTAAATACTATTTTATTTTAATCTTATTTATAATATTTTATTTCAATTTTCAATTATATTTTTTTTCATGATGTCCTCCTATCTGATATACGGTCGAACATCTAGGACTCATACCAATAATATTTTTCACATACACATTATTCAGGAATCGAATTCATAATCTCATGTTTAAATTATCCAAATCCCTTCTATTTGGACCAATATACAATGGTGCATTGATTACTTCTTTTATAAAAATTCATAATTAATTAAGGTTTATTTAACATTTTAGCCCCTGAACTTAGGTACTTTTTTGGAATTGGTCCTTAAACTTTTTCTCGATGCTTTGAGTTCCTAAATTTTACTCAAATTTTGGAAATGGTCCTTTCATCATGACTTAAGTGGTGATATGTCCGAAGATATGTCACGTCACCATCGCCACATCGATAAGTAACGTGTCAGATGATGCCACATGAATTTTTTAAATTAAAAAAAATCAAATTTATTAAAAAATAATTAAAAATTGTATTTTTTTTTCAAATAGAATCTTTTAATAAATTTTAAAAGAAAGTATTTTTTCAATAAAAAAAACATGTAATGTCTCGTGGCTCTACATAACATGTCACTCGTCGATATTATGAAAGTGATGTAACACGCCGTCGCCTATATCATCACATAAGTGACGAAAGAACTATTTCCAAAAATTAAACAAATTTTAGAGACTCAAAATATCGAAAAAAAAGTTTAAGGACCAATTTCAAAGAGCACATAAGTTCATGGACTAAAATATTAAATAAACCATGAATTAATAATGTTAAAGTCCTAATAAAAATTATGAAGATAATTTAAATATATATATATATATATATATATATCAAAAGTTAACATTTTTAATACTATTAACAATATTAACATACTTAGTTCCTTAATTCAAAAAAATCTTATCTACAAAGGATAAGGAGAGGGTTATTTTTTTTGGCATTAAAATGTAAGAATATCATAATTTTTTTAAAGAAAGAATATGATATAATATTAATAAATGGTTAGTAAAATAATTAAGTTTGACGTTATCTTAAAATTTTAAAATAATTTATTCGTACGATAGAATACATACCAATCATATTCATACTGCATTAAAGTAAGGTATACCAAGGACTTGAGAAGCCACCGAACCTTTCAAAAGTGGAAGAGAAACCACCAAGAAAGACTTGATTTTTTTTTTTTTAAGAAAGACTTGATTTTTGAGTTGACTATACTCCCTCCTGTCTCATATATAATAAAAAAACTACTCCCTCCGGTCTTATTTATAGGTCACATTCTAGAAAGATTCTTTGATCCTATTTATAAGTCACTTTATATTTTCTAGGAGGCATTTATTGCTATTTTCTCTTATTTGCCCTTTGACCATTAATTTGAAGTAATACATTGTGAAATTCCCAATGCAAGTTAAGAGGGTAAGATTGTAATGTTGAAGTATTTTTTTTAAAGTTTCAAGAAACTTAACTACCCTCCTTGGTCTGTGTGATATGGTTAAGTATGCCCTATAAATAGGACCAGAGGGAGTAACTTCAGATCTATTAAAAAAATTAGTTGTGTACATTTAATTTTTTCGAATTCATAAAAAAATAGATTACTTTAAGAAATATACATTAAAAATGAAACAAAAAATAAATCACACAACTACTTTATTGAGATATTTTAGAAAAGACTATATTAAAAATAGAGAATTGATTAAGTTTTGCTTATATTTAATATCACTAATAAAATGTTTATATTTGAGACCTCGAAGTGAGTACGAACCACCCTCCTCCTTCAATCTTCTTATTTTCTTTTTAAATAAAACTAAAGGGTAAATTATTAAACAACTTGAGAAGCCATCTAGAAGGACTTCAATTTTTAGTTGACTATTCGTAAAGATAAACCTCTTTTAATAAAATATTTTTCATATTCACAGCAGATGTTGACTTTCTAACATTATATTTAAAAAACTGAATTTTTAGTTAACAACAATGGCATTGTGCTGGGTTTTGTTAGTAGGCATGTTCTTCTTTTGTTTTTGAAAATCATGCATTATTTTATTTGTATATCCAATATTTTACAAATCATTTTCATTAAAAATCGAACTGGTTTTATATTTCACTTACTTTTTTTATTTCTATATTAGTACGTATTTTAAAAAATTCATAGAAAATCATAGGACAACTAAGCTATGTTTGGACGATCCGCGTCTGAGATTCCTTAACATGCATATGAAGAAGCTATATATATGGAGCTTTTGGTTGAACGCGATTTTCAACCGCAATTCCAAAGTATCACTACGTCAAATAGCGTTTTTGATTTCACTATGGAATGCGAGTACGTTTCTCCTGTCACCCGTGCAAGACTAGTATAGTTCTAGATGGAAAATTTACACGACTAGTATAGTTTGACCATTTATTTACGGATTTGGTGTTATAACTTTTTAAAATATTACGGAAAGGATGTATTTTCTTTTTTTTATAAATCGTGTGTCTCATTTACGATTTACATTCAGTTAATTTTTTTTCTTTTACGTTCACATAGAAGTCGTAGTTTCCATATACGATTTCACTTTTTATTTTTTTTTAATTTTTTTTTGAAGAGTCATCCCTGAGAAGCACGACTTACTTTCTTCTTTTTTTAAAAAAACAAATAATTTTTAAATCGTGTTTCTTATACACGATTTTAATTTGAAGTTAACCTGAAGTTTACTACTGGTGCTAATATTTTTGGGCTGAAATGCGTTTTTTTAAGGTATTATTTATCCATCATCGATATAATATACTCCCTCCGTCCCTAAATATATAAGACCTTTTTTGATACTTTTATTTTGTCCCTATTTATAAGACCCTATACCAATTTTCAATGACCATTAATTACTTTTTTCCACAAATACCCCTATTTATTTCACACTTTTTAGATTCCCAATAATATTAATAGAGGTAATTTTGAAAATACAAATCAAAAGTTCACATTTCCAATACAATTAACTAAATTAATCCACCTTCTTAATGGACGTGATAAAATTATAGTATAGATAATTTGAAGTTTACTATTAGTGCTAAATTAATTTTGAAAATACATATCAAAAGTTCACATTTCCAATACAATTAACTAAATTAATCCACTTTCTTAAGTGATGAAATTACCATTTCCAAAATTTGAGCAAAGTTTAGGGACTCATAGCATGCATCGAAAAATGTTTAAGGACCAATTTCAAAAGAGCACCTAAGTTCAAGGACTAAAAACTTAAATAAGCATATATATATATATATATATATATATATATATATAGTTAGTGTGTGATCAACTGGTCTATGTAGAAAATAAAAATGAGTGTGTGTGTGTAATTTACAAATATTAATTAATAAATATAAACTTGACCATCATAAATTTATAATGGGTTTATTTTCTCATCTTTTTGAAAATTTTTATATATGGAGCAATCATTGTTGAGGTGGAAAATTCCTTTAGCATATTCTAATATTAGTCATAAAAATTACATGATGTTGGGATACTTACTACAAGTACACACTGGATTTATTACAAGAAACAGCAAGCTTGTTGGGATTAAATAAGATTGTCACGAATGAGGGATGAGTCATAAAAGATGTAACTCATGTAAAACTTATTTTATGTCTAGTTTGTTATTTGAAAGAGATTTTTGTGTGACGTATGTCATTTGTATGATCCCAACAATTTGTAATGCTTTTGTTTGGACTACTGCTGGTACTCCGTTGTTATTTTTTTAATAAATTTGTTTTGTTGATAAATAAAAAATTTAAAAAAAAAATAAACCAACAAAGCCCAGCACAGTTGGTAGATAGCTGGGTTCCTTAAGCATGATGTCAGGGGTTCGATCGGGCATGGAAAAGACTTTGTTGACAGAGGCAAAACCCACTTCGGTGATCTCTACGCCTCGGAGGGGATTAGTCTTCAGCTGTCGGCCAGGGATACCCTTGGTGTACCCAAAAAAAAAAGTAATAATAGTCATTACTCTCTCCACCTTTCAAAACTAAAGTACTTTAACCTTCACTCTCATATTTTATATATATATATATATATATATATATATATTTTGTTATTTTTTAAAATTAATTATCCAAAATATAATTAAAATTATTTTTAATTATACTCTTCTTTATTATAACCTTTTTTTTTAATTTTAATCTCTCTTTCTTTTCAATAATAACTATATATGTATATTATAATTATAAAAAATTCAAGATTCTTATGTCATTTAACTATAAATTTTTTAATTAATGTGCATAATTTTAAACTGCAATATCTTTAAAACGGAAGGGATATATAATATGGGCAGCAGAGTATCATTTCTAAGAATAATTTTTTAATATGTGCTTTAGAACGCGCATGTTAAGATATTGAATGAGTCTGCAACAAAAATTAATATAACTAATACACATAAATTTTATATTATGAAAATTTTCAATAAAAATATATTAAATATATATTTCTCAAAATACGTTTTAAGTTACACATTAAACTAACCTTTGAGAAATGAGGTGGTATGTTATATATACTCTTTCTATTAAAATTTATATATCGTGTTGGCATTTTCAACTTGCTCGAAATTATTTTTTACTTTAGAAATTCGATGGTGCATTAATTAATTTTTTCCAATTTCTAATTTTAACATTGTTTTAATTTTAAATATGTAAAATGTATGATAATTAATATAATATAAGGAAAATATAATAAATGTATCTTATTTTTCTTAAAAATTGAAATATTAAATGACATTTTTAATTTATACGAAATTTCTAAAGTGATAAATAAATTGGAACGAAATGAATAATACAGCATCATCAGAGTGATGGAGAACAAGTTTGATTTCTCTAATTTATTTCTCACCAATTTTGGGATGACTAAGTCAAAAATTGGATCTTTGTTCCGCAAGTCTTCACCGCACGTTGACGGGCAAGTGTAGTGACATCACATAACTTAAAGCAATAGAAGTCAGGTCTCCTTTATACACAAAATTTCTGCCTTCTTTATTGTAGGACTTTTTCTTTTTCAACTCCACTTTTTTTTTTTTTTCATGATCGGAGTATCCATCGTCGACCGCAGTGACTAATCTTCACGCTGGCTTGTAGGCACTCTAATGGGTGTCAACCTCACCTTTTATTCGTTGGCTCCTACCGCCAGAAAGAAGTCGGATAAACTATCGATTTGCATAAAGCGGAAGAATTATCGACTACTTAAAAGCGGAAATATTTTCTACTTTTAAGAAGCGGAACAATTAAAGTGTTGAGATCCCAGAAATGCCCCTCCGTAAACACTCCACCTCCCTTCTTTTTATTGTTTTGTACGTGAATGAACGGAGGAACAATTTTGGTATTATAACAAATTTTTAATATTTTTTGCCTGATGAGAGGCAAAATATTTTATTTTATTTACGATTTTGGAAAGGCGAAAGATAATACGATTTGCATAAGGCAAAAAATGTTTTATTTTGTTTCCGCCTTGTTTCAAGCCGAAAGAATTTTCCAACTTATTTTAGACGGTGAAAGCGAATGAGTAAAGAGTGTGGTTAAAAACAAAAAGTATTATTGTACTACCTACTAATCACCTCACCTGTGTGATGCAGTACGTCCACATCCATATGAACGGAACCATGAATTCTTCTTTGGACGGGCAGAGTGGTACATATATAATATCTTTAAGGATCTTTCTACGCCTCACTATTTAGAAAATGTTGTACCACCCACCATTTAATAAATAGGATGTTAAATATTTAAATATCTTTATTGTAATTGTAATAGGTAAAATACGGGAATCATACAATTTCCGCACTTTTTTTATTGTCACTAATTAACATAGACACTTACTCATCAAAATAAAAATTAATAAATGTTTATGCAAAAAAATTATTTAGGTGAGTAATATATAAGTATATCTTTGTAAGTATTTATAAAAACTCGAAGCTTGAGACGAGTGGTAAGCGGTTCGGTCTCGCTTAAGCTAGGTCTCGAGTTCGAGTCCTTGTGAATGCAGAAAATTCATGTTGGGAGACTCACCTGCCATAGTCAGGCACGCGACCGGGTCGGATCCGGATGTACCTAGGTAGTACTTAGGAAACCGGGTGGGAAAAAAGAAAAAACTCGAAGCCTGCTCTGATCTTTAGTGAGCTATTGGGATCCAATTTTCTTAAATTTTATGAAAAAAAATATTATTCAATCAAACGCGGATATCTTTTATATATATATATATATATATATATATATATATATATATATTAATTAAAATTGTTGATGAAAAATTCATTCAAATCTGAAAAAAAAAATTATTGTTTTTAGTTTGATATGGGGATGCGAGAGTAAAAGTCCATATTATTTAAGGGTGTTTATCAATAAAGGTTTTCTACGCATATGGTAAAACTCGAATATATGTATGTCATCATACTTAAAACTCAAGTTATTTAACAATTGTGTTTGATGTTGATTAATTTAATCATGACTTGCGGGATGTTGGTTATTTTTTAACAGGTTGAAAGTATTCAATATAAGATAACTTAGTATTTAATAGTCTATTTTTTTTTAAGTGGTGGATGGTGCATCACTTTTATTATAGAGCTGCTTATCTTTAAATCTAAACATTGTATATTAAATTGTTACCACGAGAAAAAAAAAATCATTCATGGGTTATTCTATCTTCGAAACGTTTCTATTATCCTATATTTTCTGAAATTAAAGTTTACTAGTAAGATATAAGAAAACATAACCAACCAAGCACAATATAATATAAATAATCGAAAAAATAATTATTGGTTATTTGGTGACCAAATAATTTGTAAAAATTAAATAACAAAGAGAATGATAACAAGGGCATCGTTACGCTTAAGAAACTAAAAATAGTAATTTTGAATTGAAAATATTTGGATTTAATACAATGAAAAGTAGCGAATTATATTTTTTTAATATCCTTTTTAAATTTTAGTATTTCGTAAATGTTCTTATAACAATGATTAACATTATCATATATCCCTTTTTTTATTTTTTTATTTATAAAAAAAAAATTATCATATATCAACTCTATACTGTACTACCGCATGCCACCTCGTTGCGGTTAGTATTTCGAAAATGTTCTTATAACAATGATTAACATTATCATATATCCCCTTTTTCTATTTTTTTATTTATAAAAAAAAATTATCATATATCAACTCTATACTGTACTACTGCATGCCACCTCGTTGCGGTGCAATCATGTGTGAATAACTAATGTATTAATGTGTGAGTTTTACTTGACAAGGTTAAAGTAACACTCCCTTGCCACATCATTATCTAACAAATCTAGACTCATGATAAAGACATAAATTAAAATAAGTAGCTTCTTTTCATTAAAAAAAAAAACAAAAACAAAACAAAACTGAATTCAATGGACTCCTCCTTTAGGTTTACCAAAAATAATAAAAGTACATAGACAGTTTTCCGTCTGCATTTGCCCTTTAACACTCAAGCTTATATACCCCCCTCTAGATTTTCTTATGTATGTACTCTTCGAAATTTTATTCATTTTGAAATCCGTCTATTTTGACTAATTCTTAGTCTTCTCAATTCCATTAACGATGGTTCAAATTATTCGGCGAAAGGATTGAAAAATAAATAAGGCTTATATATATATATATATATATAGTCCCTAAAAGTTCAGCGTATTTTGGTTTTATTTCCTAAAAGTTATTTTGATTCACACTAATCCTTAATTTTTCGAACATTTTGGTTTTAGTCCCCACCATTATTAGAAAAAATATGTTATCCGCTAATGTGGCTAAAGGAACACCACATTGCATCAATAGCTACATAGCTACATGGTGTCAGATGACGCTAAATAAGTGGTGTGACACGGATGACTCATGCTCATGAACGCAAAATCTTGCGTATCAGACCATTTTGCGCATGAGATCATTTTGCATCCGTGGACCTTTATCATCCACGTCATACAGTATCACTTATTTGGTGTCACCTCACACCACATGGCTGCTGATGTGGTGTTCCTAGCCACATCAGCATATAACTGATTTTTTCTAACAACATGGACCAAAACCAAATATTTAAAAAAAATTAAGGATTATTAATTCCGATCAAAATAACTTTTATGAATTAAAATCAAAACATATTAAATTTTTAGGAATTAAAAAAATAAATAAGCCAATAAATAAATATAAGATCAAAGATTTAAATTTGGGTCTATAACCATTACATATGTTGATATGTTAAGATTTCAAGAGTCATTAAAATTAGGTTTAATTAGTAAACCAAAAAAAAATTAGGCTTAATTATGTCACAAGTTCCTAAAGTTAGGGGTACTTTTGTCAAATGTCCTTATTCTTTTTTTTTCCAATGTCTGACTCTCCGAAATTACTTCAGCGTTTGTCATATACCCCTACTACCAATTAGTATTGGCAAAAAGGGCCGCGGCCCGCGGGTCTCGCCCGCCCGCAATTTTTTGCGGGCATGATACAAGTTTTGTCGAAAAATATTAAATGCGGGCGGGCGCTGGCGGCCCGCGGGCTTGAATATTTAAAATAAAAAATAAAACCACCTTAGTGTCACACACTATTTGCGGACGGGCGGACATTTTTTTCTGGCTGAGTGCGGGCGCGGGCCATGCCCGCCCGCCCGCCCGTTTTGCCAATGCTACTACCAATTCTGACCAATTTTGTTGACATATAACATCGGAATCCTGATCAGACGCAGGACGATAAGCACCTAGTGTCCCGTGGGCGAATATTTTTTTTTTTAATTTAAAAAACTAAAAAACTTAATATCTTTATATTTTTAGTTAAATAAAAAGAGAAAAAAAAAAGAATTGAAGAAAGATGTCGTCTTTGCCCGTGTGACATCACGCGGCACTACATGACCAACCTTATGCGTTTGACTAGGATTATGATATTACATATCATCAAAATTGACCAAAATTGCTAGTAGGGGTGACAAACTTCGGGGAGTCAGAGATTGAAAAAAAATATAAGGGTATCTGGCAAAAAGTATCCCAAACTTCAAGGGCTTGTAACATAATTAAGAGCATTAAAATTATACAGTAATTACAATTTCTTAATTACAATTACAACCACGTCGATCATATTTTCCTAAAATTATCTGCAACGTCAGGAGCGCAACTGCTATTAAAATCTTCCATAACATCAACAACCACCTCAAGTGAATTTGCTCAGCTAAATAATAAAATAAATGTGTATGTCTTTTATGAGTAACGGTGCTAGACAGATTCTATAAATAGCACTCTCCCCTTGGCATAAACCGCAACACAAACTAAGCTTACATACTTTAACACATCTTCTATCTTTTTCTCATACTTAATTAGCTTGCTTTGTCATCGCTTCATCAATCATGGGTGTCTTTGCTTTTGAAGATGAGAACACATCTCCCGTTGCTCCAGCTAAACTATTCAAAGCTCTCACTAAAGACGGTGATGTAATCATTCCAAAGGTGATCGAGCCAATCCAAAGTGTTGAAACCGTTGAAGGAAATGGAGGACCCGGAACTGTCAAGAAGATAACCGCTGTTAAAGGTATAACTTATAGCATGTCTTGCTTTTGACATTGCTCATGAACTATATCAAAATTGAAACTTACTACTTCAATTCATCCGTTAGTTAAGATAATTCTTGTCTTATGTTAAATTTATATTTTTTAATTATTAATTACTCGGTAATTTTCTTTTATTATAAGTAGTCTAGAATAAGTTTCGTAGAAAGATTTATATTCTGTAAATAAATATTATCTAAAAAGCTTTGGCTCATGTTAACTAGTGCTGTAGTGCTTTATGGACAATGATCTAAGAAATGCTCTATTCATTCTTAAATATAAGCAGCATTTTTTTTATTTTATCTTTGATTTTTTTTTACAATCATTTTATTCACTTTTTTTTTCAAAAAAATATAATCATCTTAATATCTTGATCCTTATGGACTTTATGAGATAATTGTTTCTACTATGTTATAGATGTTCTCGATTAAAAGCAAATATAAAATCTAATTTTCAATATTTAAATTAATTATACCAAATAAACACTTATTGCTAGATAGCTCCATACCTTTACATATATACATGTGACTGTGTATGTAAATTTTGTTGTTGGATGGTTTACAGATGGCAAAGAGGGTTATGTGTTGCACAAAATTGATGCAATTGATGAAGCAAACTTGACATACGATTACAGCATAGTGGGAGGAGTAGGATTGGATGAGAGTTTGGAGAAAATCACAATTGAGAGCAAGCTACTACCTGGCCCTGATGGTGGATCCATTGGGAAAATCAAAGTCAAATTCTATACCAAAGGTGATGTGCTACCAGACAATGTGCGTGATGAAGCTAAGTTCAGGGGTGTTGGACTTTTCAAGGCGGTTGAAGGTTATATTTTGGCAAATCCTGATTACTAATAAATTTGCCTAAAAAAGTACTACTCCAATAGTTTCGGTTGATTAATGCAAATAATTATAAGTTTGTGTGGCTTTGTTGGGTTGCCTTTTCTTAATTTGGTGTATGTTTGCTTGATCAAATGTATGTTGGGTGTTCACATCTTTGCACCATTTGTATTATTCAATAAATAGAAGAGAATTCGGTTGCATATATATTTTCTGCCATTTTCTTTCGGGTCTTGATGCTTATTATGCTCCTCTTGGTAATAATTTCTCCAAATAATTAAAATGACCGATTTATCCGATCCATCCTAGTTTACTTGAAATGCCCATTCGGTTAACTTTTACTTTTAAAAATATATATATATATATATATATATATATATATATATATAGGTTCATGTATACTCTCCTATTTCCATACAAAATTGATTTAAAAAAAAAAAATCGTGTTTGAGAGTTAGCCCAAGTTTGCGTTGATTCATGCAACTGATCATCATTATAAGTTGGGAATTAGCTTTTTACCCTCCTGTGCGTTGATTTGTTGACCTTTTTATTTTTAAAAGACACTAATAATCTTATTAAAAATGACAAGCACGCTTATCCCACAATGTGCTTACAAAATTTTTATATTTTTGTAAGCACGCAGACTCCTAAGCGTGTGTTAAAAAATTTAAATTTCATAACAGGCGATGGGTCGACATGTATGTTAAAATATAAAAATTTTTCAAGCACGCTGACCCTCAGCGTGTGTTATAAAATTAAATTTTCATAACACACCCTAATATTTGAAAAGCAGACAAGCAGAAAATACTAAGGAAAAAAAATGAGAGAATGAAGAAACAGGTTGGAAAAGGAAAAAGAATATAAAACAGAAAAATGTGATCCGCTTGTTTTGTGTAATACCAAATTTGCAAGCACGCTCATGGGTGGGCGTGGGTTATGAAATATGAATTTTATACACACGTTGACGGGTCTATGTGTGTTAAAATATAAAATTTTTGCAAGCAGTCAGCATGTGTTATGAAATTTTAATAAACTTTTGAGCGTGGTTGAAAAAATTTAATATTTTAATACACACGTTATGGGGTTAACGTGTTTAAATTCTATATTTTAAAACACACGCTGTTCATTCAGTGTGAGTTAATTAAATTTTAATTTCATAACACACACGCTAAGCTTAACGTGTGTTGTTTATTTATTTTTTTGGAATATAAGAAGGGTATTTTGGAATTAAATTATTTTAATAAGGTTATTATGGGATTTTCACATAAAAAAAAAGGGTGAAAAAATTAAGAGAGGGGTAAAAAAACTGATAAGTTTGCGTGGCTTTGTTGGGTTGCCTTACGTTCATTTGGTGTTTGCTTGATCAAAATGTTGGGTGTTCACATCTTTGCACCATTTGTATTCTGCAAAAAATAAAAGAGAATTTGGTGGCATTTTTATTTTCGTCATTTTCTTTGAGGTCAAGCACGTTATGTTGAAGCGTTTTCCGGTGGTCCCGTATAGATACATGAACACCGGTGCTCCATATGGTTAACCTGCTACTCCGGTTGCAAAAAGTGAAATTGTGTCTAGTAAAATTAGTGGCAGGAAGGTTCTTAGTTCATCCCCTCTCCTTCCTCTGCCTCGTTCTTATTTTCTAAAAAGGAAATTTCTATTATGCAACCTAATTTTGGGTTGTTGCTAAACAATCCTTTGTATGAATCAATGATGCATTGCCACCTCATGTATTGTTGTCATGTCATTTTTTAAAAAGTTAAAACTTATAAGTGTCAACCCAAAAATATGTGAGATGACAAAGTATTATTGGTTAAACAAAAGATTGTATGACAACAACCCAAAATTAGGTTACATGGAAGTAATGCAACTCTAAAAATAGATTAAAGTAAAGTTTTCTCATAGTACATATCTAATCACTCATTCTTTTCACCATTCTCTACATTTGGTACTCAGCCAATACTCTTCTGTTACATTTACTCCATTATGATATGCACCTTTCGAAGTGTTTCAAATAACGGTCCGTTATGCTTGATGCGATTGTTACATATCGTTATTTGTCACAAAGTCAATGCCAATTAAAAATAGATATCTTAAGCATGATTTTAAATTTTTTAATGTTTTTTATTAACTTTATGAAATATAGTTAGTAAAACAATTATAAAATATATAATACAATTTTAATTTTTTTATTCACTATTTTAACTTTAATTTGTGATATTTTTTTTGTTTTGTTTTTTACTAACTTTATGACACAGAGGGAGTTTTTTTTCTTCAAATAGATAAAATTATAATCCATATTATTGTATAAAAAAAGTTTTAATAAATAGTGAATAATAAAAATGTTTATTTTACTTACAGTTACGACTCTTTCATGCATTATATATTCTATATGTAGTAACCTTTTAGTTTGAATGCTGTATAGTACAAAATACGGTGATTTTATTGTCACCGAATATTAAGGTTACCAAGTAACCAGT
This sequence comes from Crotalaria pallida, assembly GCA_037953625.1. Taxonomy (NCBI): domain Eukaryota; kingdom Viridiplantae; phylum Streptophyta; class Magnoliopsida; order Fabales; family Fabaceae; genus Crotalaria; species Crotalaria pallida. The sequence continues at coordinate 88,637,357 of CM075656.1, forward strand.
TAAGACCGTTGATTTAAATCCCACGGCCCTGAAGCAAAGGGACCACAAGTGGGAAATACGCGCAAAGACCATTTGAAACATTCACGTTATATTATTAATTGTATTTCCCCTCGCTCTGGGCATAATTTATCCATATTAAAATGACCAATATATCCTCGCTTACTTGCAATCACCACTTATTAGCCTACTTTGATTATTTTTTTTTCACAAAAATTGGTTCATGTATATACTCTCCCAATTCCATTCAAAATTCATATAGAAATTATTACCAATTCATGTTATAGGATTAGCTCAAATAATTAAGCAAACAAATTGCTTCCATTTCCATTGAGGCACTAACAATATGGCGTTTCTTCTACTAAGATGATAAAGTAAAAAAAAGTTTAAGGACATGTTTGGATAATGGATTTTAAGTTCCTATAAATTTAAAACACTTCAACTTAATTCAAAGTCTTTAAGTCCTTTCTCATTACCTCGCGTTCATGCTTCCTATTTTGAAAAAGTTTAAAATGTTGAAAATGTCCAAGAACTTAAAATCCCTTATCCAAAGTCCAAACACACCAAATAAACTTCATCACAATTGTTTCTTACGCGCAAACTCCGTCCCCAACTTCTTCTATGTGATTTGGTCCTCAAACCTTTTCAATTATACAACTATAGTCTCTCCAAATATATTTTGTCCAAAAAGTAATATAAGAGGAGTGATGTGACTCTGACGATTATTTGTCATGTAAACGGTTTTTATTCAAGGATGTCAACTTGTAGAGTTCAATTACACTTGTGAAGATTTGATAAACTTGAACCTGAATATAAGTTGCATTATGAGTGTACTTATCTCAAAAAATTAAATAATAACATATTCCAAGATCACACCCAAAATTATTAAAATTATATGAACATTCTAGAGCATCAAAGAACCATTTATAATATATTTGAACCATTCTTATTTTTAGGCAGAATTAGATCCACATTCTAACTTAGTATCAAAGTCTATGCTCATATCAACCGAGGTTGACACAGTTGGTATAAGATTGTGTCACTTAAACACGTGTTTGGTGTTTAATCTCCAACTCTTGTGGATGTAAAAATTTCAGTTGGAAGAGACATCCCAGAAAAGCCAAATTGTACCTGAAGAATTAATCATCGTGCCCTGTTGGTAAATACTTAGATGACCAAAAGTCTGCGCTGATATTGGGTCATCACAGAGTCAGGTCCAATTTTTCTGAATTGGCTAATTTTTCTTAAATTTGATTGAAAGGAAAAATAACATAGTAGCGTCAGTATCTAAAGCACCCTACTACTAATCCCCTGTACATACACAAAATCAGCATGATTTTTTTTCCTAAGCAAAATAATGTATTGATTGGGGCACAAGGGTGCTAACCCATATAAGTCAACATAAGTTGCTGAAGACAAGATGAAGATAGAAATTCTTCCATAGCCTTAAATTCAGTAGTCAATTGAAAATCCACCTCGTATCTCTTCATTTCTCTCCTTTCTTAATGGAGACACTGAAGAGCTACAAACTCTTAGGAAGCAGCCATTGAAATGTTGTCCTTTACAATCTGCAATGAAACCAACAATATGAGATAATCTTAAAGGAAGATTGAAGATAGGCACTATCCAAAACAGAATGATAGGAACCTCCTATCTAGAATGTTGATTCAAGAAATAGGTGAGGCATAGAAACCTTCGATGTGCAGATTTGTATGAATAGGTCTGTAGGGGCAGATGTGTGGGGAGCAATTACCCAAGCGTAATTATGCATTTAAGGAACAGTTATGTGGGAGTTATTATGTCTTTTCGTTTATATATATATATATATATATATATATATATATATATATATATTGTGGCATGTTAGATAGTTTTTAGGTGTGTATTCTCTATAGGAGTTTATTGCTTACTTTGACATGCTATGTTCTATTTGAGTTAGCCGTTTTTTCGATGCTAATTACTACGTCCAGCAACAACTTAATAATATTAATAGCAAACATGCATCAACACTAGGCAAGTGCTCCCCTAAAAGAACCAAGTTCAAAACCTTGGAGTAAGCACTATTTTTTAAAGCCTCCTGGTTGGAAATTTTGTCGCGACCATGCCTGTGAAGATCAAAAAAACCATGCTCCGCCAAAAATGTTTCATAGTTTACTATCCAAAACACTACCTGAGATGTATATTCCTTGATCCTTTCACTGATGGGTCCATCTAAAGCTCTCTCAGCAAGCTCATAGTATACAGTGCTGCCTTCAGGACCATTAACTTTGTCCTTCTGTAAATACCTATAAATAAAATGATGAATCAAGAATTACACAACTGCTTTTTGGTGTTAACTAAAGGTTCCTTAAATTGCAGCAAACCTTGTAATTTAAAATCATCCCGGTTAAAAAATTCTCACCTTTGCTGAACAATAAGTTCTAATGCCTGCTTAATGTTTCCAAGGACAGGGTGGCTTTTATCATCATCACTCAAACCCATCTTCTTTATTTGGCTCCAGAGATTTTCTACAAAACCCTCACCAAAGTTCCATTATGTAAAAACAAGGAGAATTGCCGTTAGTTATGTAAACCTCCCCAAAGCAACAATAAAAACCAGAATATTTGATTCATTGCATTTATCTATAGACCATAACCATGCATATAGAATTTTAGCATTATGAGTTATGACACTAATTTTGTGATCATACCTTCTGGCATTTTGCCACCAGCAAGATACACAATACTAATCACGGCAAAAGTGAATCCAGACAGATGTGCAGTATCCGCATCTACAACATATTTTTCATATACGTCAGAAGGAAGTTGACTTATGAGAATATATGATTTTGCATCTGCAACACCTGGAAGAAAGCATGTCATACAAAAATAATTAGAGGAAAATGTAGAGGCCAACAACTAAAGCATAGTTGTAAAACTCAAGAGAATGCAGACAAACAAGTAAAAAGCAATTAAGCATCAACTCACTAATTCCCTTTATGCGAATATATGGACAGGGTATTAGTTAACTGAAAACTGAACATTGTCTAAATAGTACCCATTGAAAGGCTAAAGTATTAGGGGGGACAGAGTTCTTCAGATGATTCTTTATATGCATACAAGAAACCAAAAAAAATGACATGATTGTCGATAGCTGACTTATTGAAGATATCAGAGTAGGATGATATGAAGACAGGAAGTAATATACCTTCAGTCAATTCATATAATAGAAGCAGAGCAGTACATACGTATAACTCATGAAAGGCAGTAACTGGTTGTGAAATCCACAATACATCAAATTTAAAGAAAATCAATATTCACTACAAAGAGATACACATGACAAATAACGGAGTGAACAATTCACCCCATACTATAGTTCCATCATTTTATGCATATACCATACTCAAACTGTCCTTAAAAAAAAATTATGAAAACAAATGATCATAATGTCTCAAAGACAACATATTCCTACATCTCCTTGCCAGGTAAAGTTAAACAAGAAAGAATAACCGAATTGGTGCTCACTTTGTTGAGAAAGCCGTGCCTGTGTTTTGGAAGATGGGATGGACCTATGAAGCTCTCTCATTTCATAGCCAAATATGCTGGAAAGCTTCTCTCTAGCCTCATTGATCACATAGGTAGAAAAGTTATGTTTTTGATAATTTTTTGTAACTAGGCGAGTGAGCTCATCCCTCTTAACTGGACACCCTGAGCTTCCATGAGTCTTAAAAAGCATATAGCGGATTAATTCTTCAACAAGCTTATCCTTTTCCTGAATACAAAAACACCTTCTTTATATATATTTTCCCAAAACAGACAGGACAAATCAAATTCTGTATCCTATATACATCAGTGTTTCATTCAAATTGTGGACAACAATTGTAGTAACCGCCACAACCACAATGATACTGAGTCGCATAAAGCTCAAAAACAATTTTGAAACCACAAAAAAAATTCACACAACAACAGTTGCAATCTGCAATGCAATGCTCACAACACCCACAATTTAAAACATTACATAAAACCACCTACACACTTAGGGAAAATCACATTCCCTACTCCTATATACATAAAACCATTTTATTTATAAAAAATATATGATTAAGAGTATCCAGAACACTTGGGACTAATCAAAGTTTCTACCCTATACATAAATAACCAAACTTTAAAAAAAGATATATATTAAAAAAAAACAATAAATAAGAGTGATGAAAAGCAGGAAAGCACCTCCTTTGAGATTCCAAACTGAGAGAAGTCTTGAGAGGAACTTGCCATCCTGAAAGAAAATTAGAAAATTTTAAATCAAAAGAAATTGAAAAAAAAATATCAAAACTTTGTTTCAGTAACAAATTTGGAGGAAGCAGGGAAGTGTAATCAGATGGAAAGTTGAAACCTTTTACGCTTTCCCTTCAATTTGAAAACTTGGGTCAGTTGGGTGTCGCTTCAGAGCTCTGGTTTGAGTTTCAAAACTCTATGCTTTTACTCTGCTCTGTGCCAAAAAAAAAAAAAATTAATATTCGGGTTTATATAACGCAATATAAATAAATAAAAAAAAAAAAAGAAGCAAACTTTGGCGGGAGTCATGGAAATACGGGTTGACCCGTTTATGACAATGGATTGAAAATAGCAATCCATCCAGTTTTATGGCCCACCAACCCGTCAAAAATAGAATTTTGAATTTTTTTAAAAAAAAAAGGAAATTGACAAAAATGAGATGAAAGTCTGTTGACACTGACAGACGCTAGCGACCGAAAAGGGTTGGGAACGGGTGAAGATGCTCGGGCGAGGGCTGACAGAGTTGACTGTAGCGACAACTAAGGTTAGGGTTTAAGAATGGGACGGATCGAAGAAGAGAGAGTGACGGAGAAGAAGAAAGAAGAGAGTAGAAGAAGGGACAAAGAAGAACATAGAGAAGAAGAGAAATGAAGTGACGGAGGAGACAGGGAGAAATGAAGTGGGTTAAAGATTGGAGTATATGATTGGTGGGTTAAAGTCTTAAAGATTAAGTGGGTTAAACATTACTCTCTCTCGTCGTATTTATAAGACTGTTTCGAGGTTTTTCACTCCACTAAGGAGGGTAGATAAATTGGTTAGTGACATTAGAAATGTAAAAATTTGATATACTTTTTCAAAAATACCCCTATAATTATTATTGGAATTCTAAAAAGTGTTGATTATAGGGGTGTTACTGTAAAGAAGTGATTAAATGCTATTGAAAATTGAAAAGGGGCCTTATAAATAAGATCAAAATAAAAATCCCAAAAAGGTCTTATAAATAGAACCGAAGGAAATATTAAGTGGGTTAAAAAAATTTGATTAGGTGACGGTGATTGGTGTTTTTGTAAAGTTATTATATACCGTAAAATATCAGGAACGTGCTATAGGTAATGAGAATTATTTAAGAATAAAAAGTAAATTTATGCGTGGAATGAAAAATTGATTAATGTTCATGACATATAGAAAAGAGAAAATGGATGGTGCACCGATGATGTAAAACATTTTCACACTGTCAATACATCATCCACCATTCATGTGCTATTGAGCATTGACTCTTGATTAAAAGTAAAACAGATGAGTGATGAATAATGAACCGATGGAGTAAAAAACTTTACACCGACGATGCACACCTATTAAACTCGAAAGGAAAATGTGAAAAATAATAAAATAATACTTGAAATCAAATTTTAGTTTATTGGTGGAGAATAGAGATTCTCTCAGGAACTCCTCAATTCTTCTCTTTTTAATTCAGCTCTGGATTTTGTTTTTAATGTATGCTCTATTGTCAATGAGCCCATGATTCAATTCATATTTTATTTTTTATAATTATAATATATATCAAAAATTACATAAAAATCAAATGCTCCTATTAAATACACCCTAAAATATAAATATCTAATGATATATATATATATATATATATATATATATGTAAATGCTTGGGAGGGCTATCTCGCAGAGTTGAGGAGAATGATTTCATTTCTGGTTTCGAATTCATCTCATGGGGTATATTATATGTCCCTCATCCTTATCCTCACCTAAAGAAAAATTCTACTAGTGGAGGCTGGCACAAGTGGAAGGAGTTTGTGTCCCTTAAACATGTGATTGCGGGTTCGAGTCGTACCTGAGGCGCATGTGAATGGAGCAAGTCTTACTGGGAGCATCGTCCCCAAAAGGGTCCGACCATTATGCGAGAGATTAGTCGTTGCGTGAGTGGATACCCTGGTTCATAAAAAAAAAAAAAAAATTGATTGTGGGTCTCGAATGGGGTAATATACATGGAAATCTTTGTTGATAGTATAAGATTGTTATCCCTAAATAATGTCCCAAATAATGTTTATTATTAGGTCTTTAAAAAAACGAATTTTTCAATATTACATTAATTACTTTGGTTTTTTATCAATTGAAAAGCTGATTATGTAATTTTGATAATATTAGATATGAAAGTGATAAGTGTAAACAATATTGAAAATTCATTGGTGAACAATTATTCTATCAAATGCCAAATTAATTAATTGCATTTTTTACCTTTTAAGATATTTTTTATATGTTGTGTGTGAGAAATATAGTTTTGATGACTAAATGAAAACCTTTTAGAAGATGTTTCATTCTGCCTCCAAGAGATGCACACACACGTTTGGTCAGAAGCTTTCCCTCATAAGCATATGTCCAAACGCGCATTTTCCCCTTTTCCACAACACTTTTAAACACGATAGTAATAGTTTTTTTTTGTTATACATATGGATGAATTATGAGATGAAAATCAAGAACTAGTTGTTAAAAGAAGCCGTAGTTTATCATTCTTTAAAAAAGAAATTAATTAGCTTTATTAGTAACCTTAAAATTAAATGAAAATTGTAATGCACAGAAAAAAAACATGTTGGTAAATGTAATTTATTCATTCTCATATGCATAATCAAAATTTGTTTAGATGATTTTTTTTTTCACCTTGAAAAATATTAGTTTTCGGCTATATGAAACTTGAACTACCAACCGGGTTTGGTTCAGTTGGTGTAAGGCCCCAACTGAAATCTTGGGAATGGGACACGGGTGCTAGTAGCCATATGTTCGATTCCCACTAAAAGCGGAACGCTGGGAGAGTCAGCCACGCAGCTCGCTTCGGATTAGTTTCAAGGGCTCCCTGGTATTAAGGGTGCTCTTGGGGATACCGGTGGTTCCGCAAGGAATACGGACAAAAAAAAACTAATTTTTAAAAAAATAAAATAAAAAAACCCTATAAGATGCCATGATTAATGCTGAGGTGAGAGTGGATTATTTCACTGATAGATAGAGACAACCAATATAACAGCCGCAACCACATATTTTGGCCAATAAATACGACAAGGAGCTTTACCCCTTTTTTGAGCACACTCATTTTTTTCAATAGACATTTACTTTTATCTAATTCGCGCAGATTAAGAAAAGTAATTATTACTTTCAAATTTATCAAAAAATACGTTGTCATTCCAAGATTATCCCTATTTAAAACTTTACAACTCTATTCGTTTCTCTATCTATTATAATTACTATTACTATTACCCTATCACCTCTATGTAATTATGAGGGATGTATTTTGAATAAACTCTTTAATACTACCTACATATTCTAAAACGACTTATAAAAAAGACACTAATTCTACCAAAATGGTATCATATTTATTAAGGGAGGGAGGGATTATATTTGTAGTCAATCTGTAGACAAAAAATATAACAACGGTTAACCACGCACAACCACATATTTCGGCCATTAAATAGGACAAGCTTTAGGAGTAAGAGAAATTCTCCTAGTATTCATATGGATAGTATATGATTACATGTTTGGTTAGAGTATATGTGTATGAAAACTTATAAATGTTTTTTAAATGATAAATATTTAGGATTTATTTCTTCAACAAATGATCTAGGTATATTTACCTTTATTAAAATGGTAAGACGCGTATTGAGTTCTTAACCCACTATATAAATCCAATGAATATTTTCACTCTTTACATACTCCAAAAAAACTAAGGAGCGAGTCAAATCCAAATATTTAGGATATATTAGTGTTTAGTGAGGAAAAAAAAAGGTGGAAGAAGATTAAGAAATGATACGTAGGTAATGTATTGATAAATAATCTTTTTGGCTAATGACTTTTTCTTTTTTAAAATATACTTATAATTGCTTCTTAACTTTAGTCAACATCTTTAATTTGTAGATTATATAGAAATCCAACCTCCTCATTTAAGTTTATAGTATTATTTCTATTATGAAACCTAATATTCCCTAGATTATACATTCCTCAATCTATGTCTACAACTATATACATCATATTAATTTGTCTCATGTGTAAGACTATGGGGTGCATAATAAAAATCACCAAACTTTAAAATAGTTTTTACACATGTCTAATAATAACTTAAACATTCAAAAGATTATATGGTATAGTGTGCCTGCTTTAAAGATTATACAGCACAAGAGGACGGTGCCATAGCTCGTATAATAATGGGACAGGCACCTTTTCTGGCAATCTGGTAGTTGAAGCAATAAAGTCAAATGCAGCAATAGCTTATGATTTAGATCTATAAATAAAACCACCTTTGTTATGAATGTCACACCACTGCATTTTAATTTCAAGTGATTCACATCTTCCCTACTTCAAATTTCTAGCTAGCTAGCTATATACTTTTGTAGTTAATTCTAAAGAACATGGCTGTCCTGATACTCACTGATGAGTCTACTAGCAGTGTTCAGGCAGGGAGGTTGTTCAAGGCTTTGATCCTTGATGCTCCCAACCTCATCCCCAAGCTACTTCCTCAGGTTATTAAGAAAATTGAATTGGTTGAAGGCAATGGAAGCCCCGGAACCATTCAGGAGATAACTATTGCTCAAGGCTAGTTGTAGCCTTTCATACTAGTTTTTTTTTTCCTTATTTTTCTTAGATTTTAAACCGCAGCAGAGATTGTTTTTGTAGCCATTGTTGCCAATATGATGATATGCGATCAAATCTTACATGTGGTTGCAACAATTGCCACAACCGAGATGTCATGACAGCATTATGAGACGTAGTCTACATTTTAAAATGTTACTAGTAACTATAGAGATAGAGTTAAGATACTCTCCATTTTCAAAATGGACAAGATCTCGACCGTTAAATAATTTAACAATAAGTTAAGATATCAAATTAAATGTTGTTAAAAAACATATGATAAATATTTGATGAGAAAATGGAGAAGATCTTCACAAATGGAAACATGTGTGAGGCTCTTGGATCATTAGTCACTGTTTTTCATTTTTATTTCCTAGAAATGACTTTCATAAAGTACATTCTGAATTAGCTAATTGTGAACTACATTATACTATATCATTACGGATTTCTAGTATTTGCTGGTGGTAGGTTTCTAACCGGAAATAACTAACAGAAATTTTGTTTCTACTTTCAATGTTGCAGGTGATAACATCAAACACGTGAAGCATAGAATTGATGCAATAAACCCAGAGGATTTGACATATAGCTACACAGTGATTGAGGGGGAAGGTATACTGGAAAAGGTAGATTCAATTTCACATGAGATTAAGTTTGAGGTCAGTGCAGAGGGGGGTTCCAAGACCAAGAATGTTAGCAAGTATCATCCCAAAGCAGGGGTTGAGATCAAAGAGGAGGATTTCAAGGCTGAAAAGGAGGAATCCTTGGCTCTTCTCAAGGCTGTGGAAGCCTATCTTGTGGCAAACCCTGAGGCCTATGCTTGAAGTGATCTTATGAAGCACCTTAGCATCATATTATTATATATAATAATAATAATAATGTATCATGATGTACTTTTGGTTTAGCCTATAGTTTGATTTGAAGCCAAATATGATATGGCTAATAATAAAAACTTATTTAAATATTTATGTACTACTGGTTATGTTAATTGGGCTTGGTACATTTGAAGTACCGGAAGACAATATAATATGCGCATGATAATTGCAAATTCAATGAGGTGTTGAAAAGATTATGAGTGATGTTATATGTACATTTAAAATTGATATCCGGATGTATATCTGCTTGTCTTATATATAAAAACAATTTTTTTATAGACAAACAGATGTACATGTATCATTAGTGTTAATTTAGACACATTTGTTTTCTTTTTTCACATAACATCATCAATCAATTTTTTTCTTAGCTTTCTCATTTATGTACTTTTTACATCTTATTTATATATGTACTTTTTTCTTATCTATAAATAAGTTACCTTCTAGAAAAAAAAAATCTTGATCTTATTTTTAAGTTATTATATATTTTCTAAGAGACATTTATTGTTTTTTTCTTATTTGTCTTTTATTCATTAATGTGAAATAATATATTTGTAAAATTTTTAATAAAAGTTAAGAAAGTAAAATTGTAATGTTAAAATAATTTTTTAAAATTTTAAGAAAAGTAACCACCCTAGTTAAATGGTAATATCAACAAGAGTGAATACAAAAATATCAATTTTTCAATCTTAATAGTCATCTTTACCTATATTGTCCATGAGTCTATTCTTCGTGTTTGTTGAGACTTATCTTGTTCAATCCATTTTCATTATTAGTCTTGGTCCTCGTGTACCCACATTGGAGTTACGTAAGTCCAATATAGATAGATGACGACCGAGACTATAAACAAAAGCTGCTTTGCTGATGTTAAAGAATAGCATAATCTTATAAAAATATATTGTAGTTTTGAGAACTCTATATCAGATTCTTTTGAAACTACCAATCAGCTTGGTTCAGTTGGTGTAAGGTTCCAACTGAAATCTTGGAATGGGATAAGGGTGTTAGTAGTCCGGGTTAAATTCCCACTAAAAACATCTCGCTGGGAGAACCAGCCAAACAGCTCGCTCCAGATTAATCTTAAGGGCTCCCTGATATTAAAGGTGTTCTTGGGGATATCAATGATTCCCTAAGGAATTCATGCAAAAAAAATTCTTTTAAAACTGTGCTATGGCTGCGCCTACTACCTAGGTATATCAACGGGGCGGGAATAGCTTTGAGAGGCCTTTCTCATTCCCCATTTTCAGGTCTCATTTGCCTCCCATCCTCATCCCACGGTGAACCTAAATTCTATTTGACCGGTTATAAAATTCACAATGTCGAATATCATTTTTAAACTTGTACATTAAAAAAAAATCCTTAATTTCAAGAGATTCAATCCAAAAAATATATACAAATTATTAAGCATATATACAAGAACCAATATTCAAACTAGGAAAGTAAATAAAAATATCTACAAATTATTAAGCATACATATTATAAATTATAAATAGTATAGGAAAGTAAATGAAAAAATTACCCAAGCAGTGGCGGGAGCAATGGCAGAGCAGAGGCCAAGCAGTGGCGGTGCAGAGGGAGCGGCGGAGAGTGGCTCACTGAGGCGAGCGGTGCGGCGGAGGCGCGGAGTAGTGAGAGGAAGAGGAAGAAGAGTGGCTCGAGCAGTGCGGCGGAGAGTGGCTCGAGCGGTGTGAGGAAGAGGAAGAAGACGACCGCGAGTCCGCAAGCGGTGTGGCGGAGCAGTGAGGAAGATGTGTCGGCGTGAGTGAGAGGAAGAAGAAGCGCCAGTCATGCAGCTGCGGCGGTGCGGCAAGAAGATTGGAGAAGAAAAAGTAGCTGCGCTGCTTGGAAATTGGAATGGAAGAAGGTGCTGGCGTGCTGCACTGCTGCGCTGCTTGGAACTAAACTAAGGTTGGGTGGGTTTTCAATTTTTTTTTTATAATTAATATATGTGAAATTACGAAAAAAATCAATTTTTTAAGGGTATTTAGGTAAAATAGGCGGGGACGGGAAACCCGCAAGAACGGGGGAACCAATCTTATTCCCCACCCCAAAATTTGTTCGGGGAAAAAATCTCGCATCCTCCTTCCTGATGAGAAAAAATCCCGAACTCGGATACTCGAATGGAACGTTCCTCGCGAAAATCCCCGGATGCAGTCTTCCATTGCCATCCTTGCTGCTAGCCTACCAGCTTTTCCATGGGTTTTTTCATAACTGTTTCAACATATATGCCCAACAAATATATACTATTACGTAATACCCTTTAAAAAATTATTTATATTCTTGTGAGGAGAAAATTTTACCCGTGTTTTAAAAAAAATGGTTGATGACTCTTGTTACTTACTCCCTTTGGTCCTATATATATAGGACACATTCTAGAAGAAATTCTTTTTCTTATGTATAGGACACTTTATATACCCTATGCATAAATGCATAATTAATTGTTTTTTTTCTTTTTTGCCATTATTAAATGTTTTGACTAACTATGTTTTTTTGTTATTCATTAATGAATGTGAACTTTTCAAGTAAAGTGAATGGGGTAAAATTGTAATGTTACAACATATTCTCATAAAATTCACAAAACTAACCACTTTCCTTGGTCCGGAGAATGCGATTAAGTATGTCCTATATATAGGATGAAGGGAGTACTATATAAAAATATGGTAAAATCAGTTTAAGATAAATTAATTAATCAAGCACAAAAAACAATAAATGAAAGATAACTTTTTGTTATTTTAAATAAATTTTTTTTTTTGTGCGGAGAATAAAAGTAATTCTAATTTATATTATAAAAATATGTTCGTAGGAGATAAAAAATCAGTTGATATCAATATGGGTTGGAAAGAGTGGTATGTGTCTCGGTCTCGCTTAAAGAAGGTCTCGAGTTCGATTATATTCCTCGTGCATGGAGAAAATTCATGTTGGGATATTCACATATCATAACCAGATACGCGACCCGGGTCTGATCCAGATGTACTTAGGTAGTACCTAGGAAATCAGGTAGAAAAAAAATCAGTTCAACGATACTTGTACATAAAATAATATATATTAATATATTTTATATACAATATAATCATATACGCTATGTAAAATATAATTATATATATTATATATTTTTATATCATTATATTTTATATGTAATGTAATATAATATAATATATGTTATTTTATTTTTTAAAGTATATATGATTACTTTTATTAAATATATATATATATATATATATATAATACAATATACTCAATACATACTTTATTATATATTTTTTAGGTCCGAAGGTGTAATTTTTGAAAATTACTCCTAACATTTAATTGTAGTTCTCTAGTTTTTAATAAAAAGATATAACTAACGTGGGGTTGGTCAAGTGGTAATTCACTTGATCCCTTAATTAACTAGTCTCGAGTTCGAGTCTTCGGTATGGAGCAACCCCCGCCGGGAAATCCCTACCGCTTAGTGCGAGCTCAGTTTGGTCGGATCGGATGAGTCGGATTTTGGGTAAACCAGATCCGATTACCGGTTGGTGTACACCAAAAAAATATACATTAAAGCTATTCACTTTCTATAAAGAATTATTTGAATGCATAATTAGCATAAAAGATAGTATTTTTGAAACAATAAGCTAAAATATTAAAATTCCAATGCAAAATTTACTTTTCCAGGTGGACGTAAAAACTACGGAGAGGGTCCTATATACAGAGACAGAGGGAGTGCTACTTTCTTTAGGTTGAAAAATATCAAGAGACCTACTTAGAAAAACCCACATGCAAATCAGCACATAAAATTGTGACACATGTATTTTTTATTTTTTATTTTATTTTTTAATTTAAAAAATAACAAGTGTCAAGATCTCATGTGTAGATTTACATCTATATCTCCATACGTAGATATCTCGTTAATTTATCATTAAAATAATGACATAGATTAAGATGTATAATTAATGTTTTTTTATTTATTTTTTTTTCCTTTTTTCCCTTTATTTACTCTTTATAATTAATTCTTCGATCATTATCTTTTTATAACAATTAATGGTGAAATTTTAAAAACTAAAATTAAAGTTTCATCGGTTTTATAAAAAAGCTTATATATTATGAAAAAGATAAAATATATTTGTAAGCACAAAATTAGGGATTCGATCTTTATCAGGTATATAGAAAAATACTTGATAAAGATAAAACTCATTTTGATAATTATTAAGTCTCAAAATAAATTAATTTTTAGCGGGTTCGATTCCCACTAAAAACATCTCGCTGGGAAAGCCAGCCACGCAGCTCGCTCCAGATTAGTCTCAAAGGCTCCCTGGTATTAAGGGTGCTCTTGGGGATACCGGTGGTTCCGCAAGGAATACGGACAAAAAAAAATTAATTTTTGACCATCATCTATAAAATACGTTTAGTGCACACCAATACATTTAATTAATATTCATCCTTTGTTGATTACATTCAATATTGAAATGTATTCGATACAATTATTCAAAATTCAAATACTCCCTCCTTTCTTTTTTTTTTTTTTAATTTGATCTTTTCATAAAAGTTTTGCTCTTATTTATTTGTATTTAAAAAAAAAAAACAGTTGCTCTTTCGTTATATTAATCTTTTCCTTACCCAAGAAGGCAACGTGCCCTTTTTCTCTACATAATAAAATATTTGTTTCTAGGCTTAAATTTATTTTTGGTTTCCCAATTTATTTGATTTAGTAAATTTAATTCATTTTGTATTTGTTTAATTATGTCATCCAGTTTTTTAACTTTTGGCCAATTACTTCCTTATCTCTGAATCCAAAGTGATGGTACTAACATGTCTAACGGTGAAATACATGTCACACGTAGATTTTTATTTTTTATTAAGTTCAATTCAAAAATAATATTTAAAAAATATTTAAAATTTTATTTCAAAAATATCATTTTAAAAAAATGCATTTAACACCTTTTCTAAAAAACAACTAAAAAGACCAACGAGGCTTGGTTCAGTTGGTGTAAGGCCCCAACTGAGATCTTGGGAATGGGACAGGGTGCTAGTAGCCGGCGGGTTCGGTTCCCACTAAAAACATCTCGCTGGGAGAGCCAGCCATGCAGCTCGCTCCGGATTAGTCTCAAGGGCTCCCTGGCATTAAGGATGCTCTTGGAGATACCGGTGGTCCGCAAGGAATACCACAGACAAAAAAAAAAAAACCAACTAAAAAGTATTTCAAAAAGTTAAATAAAAATATTTAAAGAAAAAACATATTTAACCTTTTTCTAACTACTTATCCTCAACCGTAAAGGTTGAGATAAACATAGCCCTTTTAAATAAGTCAAGAGAAAATTCTATTCCTTCCGATTTTGAAATATAAGAAGAAAAAAAAAACTCTTATTTTTCTTGGTTTAAAATACAAGAAAAAGTTAATTAACATTATTAAATTTTGTTTATTTTCAATACTATTTTCCTAAAACATCCATATAAAGTAGTGGTTATATCTTTTAATTTTTTGTTCATTTTCAATGCTACTATTCTAAAATATCTTTTATATATATATATATATATATGTAATACCTTTTAAAAAATTATTTATATTCTTGTGAGGAGAAAATTTTACCTGTGTTTAAAAAAAATGGTTGATGACTCTTTGTTATTTTAAAAATATGGTAAAATCAGTTTAAGATAAATTAATTAATCAAGCACAGAAAAAATAAATAAAAGATAACTTTTTGTTATTTTAAATAAAAATTTATTCTTTTTTTTTTGTGCGGAGAATAAAAGTAATTCTAATTTATATTATAAAAAATATGTTCGTTGGAGATAAAAAAATTAATTGATATAAATATGGGTTAGGATGAGTGGTAAGTGACTCAGTCTTGCTTAAGGAAGGTCTCGAGTTCGATTCCTTGTGCATAGAGAAAATTCATGTTGGGATACTCACCTGCCATAGTCAGGTACACGACCTGGATCAGATCCGGATGTACTTAAGTAGTAACTAGGAAACCGGGTGTGCAACAAAAAAAAATCAGTTCATCAATACTTGTGCATAAAATAATATATATTATCATATTTTTTTATTTTAATATATATATATATATATTATTTTATTATATCATTATATTTTATATATAATGTAATGTAACATAATATAATATATGTTATTTTATTTTTTATAGTAAATATTATTACTTTTATTAAATATATATAATACAATATAATCAATACATACTTTATTATATTTTTTTTTTGGTCCAAAGGTGTAATTTTTGAAAATTACTCCTAACATTTAATTGTAGTTCTCTATTTTTTAATAAAAAGATATAACCAACGTGGGGTTGGTTAAGTGGTGGCTCACTTGGTTCCTTAACCAACTGGTCTCGAGTTCGAGCCTTGGGTATGGAGCAACCCCTACCGCTTAGTGCGAGTTCAGTTTGGTCGGATCGGATGAGTTGGATTCTGGGTAAACCAGATCCTGGTACCGGTTGGTGTACACAAAAAAATATAAATTAGCACAAAAGATATTTTTGAAACAATAAGCTAAAATTTTAAAATTCCAATGCAAAATTTATTTTTCTTGGTGGACGTAAAAAGTATGGAGATGGTACTTTTTTCAGGTTGAAAAATATCAAGAGACCTACTTGTAAAAGACCCACATGCAAATCTGCACATAAGATTGTGACACATGTATTTATAAAATCTGCACATAAAAATAACAAGTGTTAAGATCTCATGTGCAGATTTACATTTATATCTCCTAATGTAGATCTCTCGTTAATTTATCATTAAAATAATGACACATAGATTAAGATGTATAATTAATGTTTTTTATTTAATTTTTTTCCCTTGTTTTCCCTTTATTTACTCTTTATAATTAATTCTTCGATCATTATCTTTTTATAATAATTAATGGTGAAATTTTAAAAACTAAAATTAATGTTGCATCGGTTTTATAAAAAAGCTTATATTATGAAAAAGATAAAATAATTTTTGTAAGCACAAAATTAGAAATTCGATCTTTATCATATGTATAAAAAAAATTGATAAAGATAAAACTCATTTAAATAATTATTAAGTCTCAAAATAAATTAATTTTTTACCATTGTCTATAAAATATACGTTTAGTGCACACCAATACATTTAATTAATACTCATCCTTTCTTGATTACATTCAATATTGTAATGTATTCAATATAATCATTCAAATACTCCCTCCTTTCTTTATTTAAATGTGATATTTTCATAAAAGTTTTGCTTTTATTTATTTGTATTAAAAAAAAAGGGAAAAAAAAAAGTTGCTCTTTTTTTTTTTATCATGAAACAGTTGCTCTTTCGTTATATTAATCTTTTCCTTACCCAAGAAGGCAACGTGCCCTTTTTCTCTACATAATAAAATATTTGTTTCTAGGCTTAAATTTATTTTTGGTTTCCAATTTATTTGATTTAGTAAATTTAATTCATTTTGTATTTGTTTAATTATGTCATCCAGTTTTTTAACTTTTGGCCAATTACTTCCTTATCTCTAAATCTGAAGTGATAGTAATAACATGTCAGTGAAATACATGTCACACATAGTTTTTTTTTTATTAAGTTCAATTCAAAAATAAAATTTAAAAAATATTTAAAAAGTTAATTAAAAAATATCATTTTAAAAAAACACATTTAACCTCTTTTCTAAAAAAAACTAAAAAGTATTTCAAAAAATTAATTAAAAATATTTTCTAAAAAAATATATTTAACCTTTTCTAACTACTTATCCTCAACCATAAAGATTGAGGTAAACATAGCCCTTTTAAATAAGTCAAGAGAAAATTCTATTCCATCCGGTTTTGTAATATAAGACGAAAAAAAACTTTATTTTTCTTGTTTAAAATACAAAAAAAAAAAACTTAATTAACATTTTTAAATTTTGTTTTATTTTCAATATTGTTTCCCTAAAAAATCCCTATAAAGTAGTGGTTATATATTTTAATTTTTTGTTCATTTTTAACGCTACTATTCTAAAATATATCTGTTTTTTTATATATAAATTTGAGAAAATGAAATACATTCAACTAATCTACTTGAAACATCAATAGCTTTGAATCCTGTCCTCAGAAGACGACTTAGTTGGTAAAGCTGCGGGATGTAGAATGCTAAAACCTAAGTTTAAACCCCATTAAAAAGAAAAAAAATATTATCTCTGGTTTTATTTATAAATCACTTTCTAAAATAACTCTTCAATCCTATTTGTAATTTACTTTGTATTTTCTATAAAAAAAATATTTTTTTTTCTTTTATTTACCATTTGTTCATTGATATGAAACATTACATTTATGAAATTTCTATTAGAGATTATTGAAAGGACAAAATTGTAATGGTAATATACCTTTTTAAAGTTTCAATAAATGTAATTACTTTTTTTAGATATTTGGAAAGTAGTTAAATATGAACTATAATAAAATCGGGATAAAGTATTTGCCTATAAAAATAATAGTTTTTGATCTCTATAAATACAACCGCGGTTTTATTTCCATGTGCTCCATAGGTTCCCTACTTAAAGTTCCTAGTTGTATCTTGCAGTTGCAGTTCTAATTAACATGGATTTTCTGACAATCACCAGTGAGTCCACTTTCGCTGTTTAGGCTGAGAGGATGTTCAAGGCTTTTGCCCTCGATGCTTTAAACCTCATCCCCAAGCTGTTTTTTCATGCTATTAAGAAATTTGAGCTGGTTGAAGGCAACGGAGGCCCCGGAAGCATTGTGAACATAACCGTTGTTGAAGGCTAGTAGCATTTCACATTACTTTTAGCTTTATATTTCTTGGGAGTATATTTTTTATTCCTCGTTTACTTGTTGATCCTCTTTAGACATACACACAAGCGCTGAGGGATCACTGTATATGTAATTTTTTACACGTGCGCTTAAGGGTGAATGTTTTGGACCAAAATTAAACATACATCAATCCTTAAGCGTATGTGTGAAGAGGGATCGACGAAGTAAATGAGGATTAAAAAATGAATTCCTTATTTGTTAATCACCAAGATTTTGAATCGATATTTTTGTTTCGCCAGGCCCAATCATGGTATTTCTTGGGGCCTAGTCAAAAAATATTTAAGACCTCTAAATTATAAAAAAAAATAATTATCTGAATTTTTATATTAAAATTTGAAGAAATTCATGAAAATTGTGATGGCGAAATGAAAATAGGGGTCCATAATTTATAAGAAAAACTAATTATATGAATTTTATATCAAAATAAGATTACTCGCAAATCGTAGTAATATCGGAAGATACATTTTATTTCCATTTTGTTGAATGTTAAAAATTTAAAATTAGAAAAAATAAAAAAAGAAGTAGCGGAAAAATATTAGAAATTTACTATTTAAAATCCAAAATGAAATAACTAACAGAAATTATTGGCTCTGCCTTCAATGTTGCATGCAGATGGTAAAATCAAATACTTGAAGCATAGAGTTGATGCAATTGACAAGGAGAATTTGACATATTGCTACACAGTAATTGAGGGGGATGGATATGAGCTGAAAAAGGTTGATTCAATTTCACATGAGATAAAGTTTGAGCCCTATGGAAAGGGAGGTTGCAAGATCAAGAATGTTAGCAAGTATTATCCCAAAGCAGGGGTTGATATCAAAGAGGAGGATTTCGAGGCTGAAAAGATGGATGCCTTAGCTTTGGTCAAGGTTGCTGAAGCCTATCTTCTGGCAAACCCTGAGGCTTATGCTTGAACTAATCTTATGAGGCACCTTTGCATCTTTGAAGCCAAATATGATATGGCTAATAATAAAACTTATATGTATACATTGATGCTTATAATAAAACTTATGATCAGAAATAAAACTTCTTGTTTGCTTGGAGTTCTGTCCATGACTTAATTTAATGAGGCTTCATAGTTTTTTTAATAAGAAAAAAGATTTCATGCCAAAAGACAAAAGTACAAAATATACTTCCAATGAGGGTTGATAGTTGGAAGCAAGAGTTTAAATTGCAGTGACAGAATAATTTACATATATGTTAAAATATTCAATTAAATTTTGTTTAAAAAAAAGATGGTGATTATGAAATGAGGGAAAAGGACAAAGAATGGTCCTCCGGTCCTTACCCCTTTTCTCTTTTACAAAAAGGATGTTTACAATAAGAATCAGAGGGAGCATAAAAGAAATTGAAATGAATTTTAGATTGAAAGTATTGATACTATCCAAATCATAGTTACAAAATCAGTGGTGTATTCAAAATCATAAATTGGGGCACATCTTTTCAATTTTTAATTGGCAAACTTGGACTCATTTTAACTGCGATAGGAGATAGACTAGGTTAATGGTATCATAAGGTGGTAAATCAGAGGTTATGCATGTTCGAATCCCTGCAATGCAATTTTTGCAAAAATACAATTTATTTAAGAAACAAGAGCAGTTTCCACCAAAAAAAAAAAAGAAACAAGAGCAGTCAATTGCTACAGGGATGGTCAATGGTCCACCACAGCGGTTTAGCCCAGTTTAGAGCGGTTCATTTGCATAATTATCCAAGAAAATAACCGAACCAAATTATTATTGATGTCAAATTGCCTAATAATTTCTCATCAATATTCAATATTATTATAAAATAGGTGAAGTATGAGGGCATTTTTGTTTTCCCTCCTTAATCCCCATTATTTTCCCTCCTAATTTCTCACTTTCCCTCCTAAGTTCTCTTTTAATCTCATCCATTCAATTGTAAATGCAATAATCAATCATAGTCGTCCATATCCATTGGTAGATTAAGGCTCTGTTCGGCAACACGAGCTAGGAGCTTTTTAGCTAGCTAGGAGCTTTTAGATTTAGTCAATAAGCTACTAGCCCTGTTCGGTGAACACAAATTAGAAGGAGCTTATAGCTTTTAAAAAGGGAGCTTGTAGCTTTTGAAAGTTAGCTTTTAGAAAGTTACTTGAAGTAGCTTTCAAGAAACTAAACTAGCTTTCAATAATTCATATACCAATTATACCCTCAAACAAATTTTAAAATTATTTACCTACCCTTAATTATTAATTATAATTTAAAAATTGTTATAATAAATTAATTAACTACATAATTAATAAATAAAGAAAATAAACTAATTTAATTAATTATAATTTAACCATTTCTATACTTTATTTATTAATTAATTAATTAACTATCTATTTAATAAATAAATAAAAAATGAAAAAAATAAAATATAAATAATATAATGTAGTATGTCCTTTTTGGTCATTTAATAACTTTCAGCTACATCAAAAGTTAGTTTTGCCGAACAGCACTATTTCAAATAGTCAGCTAAACAGCTCCAAGCTCATAGCTACAAGCTCACAGCTCCTAGCTACCTTAACAGCTACAAGCTACAAGCTCACAGCTACAAGTTACAAGCTCATAGCTACAAACTAGTTTTGCCGAACAGACCCTAAGTCTTTTCATTTTCTTTCATTCATTCATTTTTTGACTGTTATGGTGTGAAAGACATATTACCAACATCAATTAGTAGTTAGTGGTAGTAGTAAATTAGTAGAATCACGATCAGGAAAAGGCAACAAAAAGAAATTAGAGACCCGGGCAAAAAGAAAGCATCTGGATTTGGAAGCATTGTTTTCACCTCTTCTGTTGCAGGTGTGAAACAGGTATGAGCGTATGAGCAGTTTTTAAATTTTAGTTTTTTTTTTAATTTTTAATTTTTGTTTAGAATAGGTTTTTTAATTTTTGTACAAGTATGTTTTTTTTAATAGCATAGTTTTCATCTCTTTTGTTGCAGGTATGAAACAGGTATGAGCGTATGAGCATTTTTTTAATTTTAGTTTTTTTTAATTTTTAATTTTTGTTTAGAATAGATTTACTATTAATTTTTGTACAAGTATGTTTTTTTAAAGAGATTTTTATTTAAATTTTTGTTTTTGAGATTTTTTTTACTCGAATTTTGTTTTGGGATCCTAGGGTTTGAAGAATCCCCTTTCCTTCTTCTCCGTTTAATTTTCATTTTTGTAGTATTGTTTTTTAATCTCTCTTATCTGTAATATTGTTTTATATTACTTAAACCTGGGAGGCATATATTACTTGCTTCAGGTTCATGGGAAATTGGTGATGTTCAAATTCCAAGAAAGTTTTGTATTTACCATTTCTGATTTTTTTTCTCTTGGATATTTATTCTATATTTTCGCTGTTCTTTGGTTTCTATTTGTTATATTATTTTCTTCATTTCATTATTGCTTTATTTATATAAGAGTTGTGGTTTTAATTTAGAATGATATTTTTATTATATTTTTTCAATTTTTTCATTAGTAGGATTGGACAAAATGTGTCTAAAATTATTGTTAATCTGTAATTGGTGTTGTTGAGATTGGTGAAAGACAGAGGAAAATTGGTGAGGTTCTCAGGGTCAAACCCTTGGCTGCATTAGTCATGATTGATGAAGGGGAACTTGATCGAAAAATTGTTACGATTTTATTAAATGATCCAAAGGCATCACTTGTGAATGATGTTGATGATGTCGAGAAGCATGTTCATAGTTGTTGTTGTTACTCGAAAGAAAGATTATCTAAGTTGCATTTTCATAGTTGTTTTCTTTATCTAAGTCTGCTAAATTGTAGTTATTAGAAAGAAAGGTTACTTAGTTGTTGTAGTTTAGGTCTTTCTCTTTCCATTTTGTGCACCATTTGTCTTCTCTGTTTTTAATTTGTCACTTTTTCAGAGGATGGTGATTGGTGATATAAAGCTTTCATGGTGATGATGTTGTAAAAATAATAATATTTTATTATTTTAAAAATATTTATTTTAAATTGAATTTATTAATTATTAATTTGGGTGGTGGTTACAAAAATTTATTCTTATTAATTTGGGTGTTTATTCCCATTAATTCTTATTATTTCATTACTTATTAATATTAATTATTCTTTCTAACGGTTTCTTTCCGTTAGAGTATATATACTTATAGTAGTATATATTTTTAGCTCCAAACAGCTACTAATAGCTATATTCATATTGTGTATATATAGTATACAGTGAATGCTATATAGAATATATGTACGATGATGAAAATTATATATTTTTATATTATTTATTCATAGTCCTTCACTTATTGATAACTAATTTTTTTTTATGTTAGATAGACATTAAGATAGCCATAAATATTGAAAAAGATGCTTTTTTTATTTAAATATTTGAACATTTCTTGCGTTTGTTTTGTGTCTAGCTATTTTATGAATAATATTTATTTGAAGAATTATTTATGTAAAGATTTTTTTTATTAACATGCTAAATAATAATTATAAGTTGTTTACATTGATGCGTTATTTTATACTTTAGACAATATACAATACAGTCATGAACTCAAATTTAAAAAAATCCAAAAATTTATACAATATGTTGCAATTTAAATTGTGAAAAATAATGATGCGTTATTTTATACTTTAGACAATATACTTATTTACAATTATGAAGTTTTAATACAAGCAAGTAATTTGAAAGTTCGAATCTTATAAACACTAATTAATTAAAAGTGTGAAAACAAGTCTTATATTTTGGGACAGATGTAATAAAAATGATGATGATGATGATGATGATATATATGGCAAAAAAAAATAGCTGCATTTGGACTTGCAAAACGATTTACTAACAAAATGTATTTGGAATGATGGATTAAATAAAACAAAAATCAAAATGAGTTGGATTTTTTTAATATAAGAAATCAAGTTGTTAATTAAGATTAGAAATCGCATAGTTGATACATTATTAGTTAATTTTTATTAATGAAAAAGTTGGTAGCTGAAACTAGATTCAAAGGTTAATGTTTATGATTATTCATTTCTAAATACATGTAAATCATTTTTATGAAAAGTTCATATTAACATATTATTTAAAAAGACATATTTCCAAAATCTATAATTAATTTTTTTTTTAAAAAAAAAACCTGTGCGATGCACGGGTAAAATTACTAGTAAATAAAAAAGAGAAATATCATCATTTAAGAAAAAAACCTATTTGCTATTCTCAATTTTGAAAATTCCAAAGTCTATAACTATAATGTTGGCAGGAAAATTATTTTGCCACCCCATGATTTACTAATGTTACCCCAATACTATAATTTATTCCTTTTGTGCCCTTTAAAAAAAATTACTTTTACACGGGTCGTAAGGGTTGCTCATGATCTGCGGTGGTAACATTCTCTTACGACCCGTTCAAATTTTTGAATGGGTCGTAAAGAGGTGTTACGACCTGCAGGCCGTTGGAGGTGCTACGACCTGGGGTTGCTTACGACCTGCAGGTCGTAGTACCCTCTTACGACCCAAAAGTTTTTGATATCTAATTCGCAAACGTCTGTGTCAGCCACGATGGCATTATATAAAGGGTGAGCAGCACATGAAATAACTCTTTCAGACACAAGAATAAACATGTTTCGATTATTTTGGTTGTTCACCCTGGAAACTTCCTGTATATCCTCCCTGAAAAGAACAACATTAAAACATACTTAAATCTTGCAATATAGTTCGATAAATTTCAGCATATGAACACTTTTCATTCTTTGAAGGCCTGTTATCATTGGAGTGCCTAACTTGTAATCCACATGACTTGGTGAGCTGACATTGGGATAGAAATCCAAGAGATAAATCTCGCAATCAATCAGATGATGACCCAACTAAATAGATCTGCACAACATTACAACACATGAATAATTTAACGGGTCGTAGGGGTTGCTTAAGACCTGCAAGTCGTAGTACCCCCTTACGACCCAATCAAAAACTGAATTTTTTAACGAGTAGTAAGAAGGTGTTACGACCTGCAGGTCGTAAAGGGGTGCTACGACTTGCAGGTCGTAAGCAACCCCTACAACCTGCAGGTCGTAACACCTTCTTACAACTCATTCAAAAATTCAATTTTGGAACGGGTCGTAAGCGGGTGTTACGACCGCAAGTCGTGAACAACCCCTACGACCCATGTAAAAGTAATTTTTTTAAAGGGCACAAAAAGAATAAATTATAATACTGGGGTGGAATTAATAGATCATGGGGTGGCAAAATAATTTCACATGTTGGCAAATGACCCGAATTCTACCGGTAAGAGCCGCCCATATGTGCTACCATAAGCCCATACTATTTTTTTTTTATAATTAAGCCCATATATACTATTTAATGTAATTATTTGGGGGCCCTACTTTTTGACCCCCCTGTTTAATTAGTTAACCCCTTTGTTTAAAGGAAAATTCCATAATATCCTTACAAATTTTCAATAAATCCAAAATACCCATTTTTTATTTAGTTTATTAACCCAAAAAAAAAGGAAAAAAAAAAAAAAAAAAAAGAATTTGAGCAGCGTGGAGGACTGGAGGTGGAGTCGGTGATGCTCTTGTGACAAGCCCTTGTGAAAGGTTGCTGGCACAGCTTTGCATCAATTTTTGAAAAAAGAATTTACTATATTATATGACAAGCCCTTGTGAAAGGTTGCTGGCACAGCTTTGCACCAATTTTTGAACTTTCATAGGCTGCTTGAGTACATGATTAATTTGTTATAATATAAGGCTAGTGTGTGATAAACTCATTGCATAAACCAATGAATTTAGAATAGTTTGGTTTGCTGGAATACTTGTGGTTCACTATTTCGCGAAGGTACTGATGGCAGAGCCACCACCTATTATTGTGGGTTTGAGCTTCGTTTTGCCTCCAGCGAGGAAAAAATACATTCTCGCTATGCCTTCGGCGAGAAGGAAAAAATACATTCTCGCTTTGCCTTCAACGTGAAAAAAAAATATAGCTCGCTGAGGTTCCAGCGAGCTACACAAATTTTACACTTTCGCTGGGACCTCAGCGAGAAGTCAAAAAAAAAAGTAAGGTTAATAGAGTCTTAAAAAAAAAAAAAGTGGGTTAACTAATTAACGGGGTGGGTCAAAAAAGTAATTCCCTTGTTTGGATTTCTGAAATAAAATAGAGTTTAAGATTTCAAACCTCATAAAATATCCCCAAACCCCAATTTTGATATGAAAATTACCAAATTATCCAAATTAAAAAAATAATAGGATATGAACCCCATAAATTATTCACAAACCCTATCTTCTTCCTTTAACTTTAAACCCCATAACCATCTTATCTTCTCCCTTCCTCTATCATCATTAAACTTAAACTTAAACTTTCATCAAACATATTGTAAGCAACATAGAACCATTAAACTTCCAATTTGATAAAATAAGAACACAACTCTACGGTAAACAATAATAATCACAAATCAAAGCCTTAACAATAGTGATGATGTTGATGGCATAAACACCACTAGATCCGGTGCCGGCTAAGATAGTGATAAGGGCATGTTCTTTCATAGAGAATGGTCGTGGATTCAAGGTAAAGGACCATTTGGTCAATGGGACATTGAATTTATTTGTGGGAAGTGTTGCAGCCATTAGTTTCCCAAAAGGGAGGGTCACAATCTGGGCTGCCACAGATGAAACATAAAGAGGGTTGATTCTGAAGCCAAAAAATTCGTTCACAAAGGCAAGGAGCACACATGATGATAACCCCAATGTCCAAGCCCGGAATGTTAGTACTAGCTGTTTAGGGTCGTCGACGATCGAAATTGTAAGCCTCACTTGCTCAATAGGATTGTCATCAATCTTATCATTCTCATCTGTGCAACAACGGACTTGGATTCTCTGACTTCAAATTCATTACAGTCATTCATGCAGTCATTGATCCATGGGCTAAAATTTTATACATAATTTTTTCTTCAAAATTTAAATGTAAAATGAATTATATTTAAGTCAGTAAAGTAACCGCAGAGAATCCATTTCTGTGCAACAACCACAACAAGAGCATAATCACAACTCTTTGATTTGTGATTATTATTGTTTATCGTAGAGTTATGTTCTTATTTTATCAAATTGGAAGTTTAATGGTTCTACTTTGCTTACAATGTGTTTGATGAAAGTTTAAGTTTAAGTTTAATGGTGATGGAGAAGGGAGACGATAAGATTGTTACGAGGTTTAAGGTTAGAGGAAGAAGATGGGGTTTATAAATAATTTATGGGGTTCATATCCTATTATTTTTTTAATTAGGGTAATTTGATAATTTTCATATTAAAATTGGGGTTTGGGATACTTTATGGGGTTTGGAATCTAAAACTCAATAAAATACACACCCATTAGCTACTAACAATGAAAGTCTTCAAATAAAAAACTCCCATTATAAGATACCAACAAAAAATTCATTTTTAAGCCGCAATTATAGTAAAGTTTTAATGTCCACTTGTTTTGAAAAAGGTGGACACATCCACTTGTTTTTTTGGATGGTTGTGATTAAAAATTGTTGATCAATGACTTATATTGCAAAGGGTTGCCTGGTTAGGTGGTTATCCTTGAAGGTAGTTATATTGTGTGTGCTGGAGTATTGTATTTCATGGTGGGTCAGATTTTTTTTTTGTTTTAAGTGTATGGGCCGTGTATTGTTATTTTCGTGTGGGCCTGTACTTTTTTTTATGTGTGTTTAAATAGGTACAGATCAACATATTTTTGTGTAGGAAATTTTTTGCATCTTCTTAATAGGGAATTTATTTCCCTCTTTTTAAATATTGTGCTAGTTTATCAAGTAATTACTTCCTCATATCTCCCGTTATTTTTACTTCCTCATATCTCCCGTTATTTTTACTTTGCATCCCCTTAAATTTATCAAGTAATATAAAAATTTCCACTAAACATCATTACAAATAGCCCACAATAAACATCATCAAATATCATGTCACAATGAAAGTCTCAACTACGAGCATCATTTCACCAATTTCATCACCCTCAGAACATGTTATCTCCCTAGCTTTTTCTGTAGCTTCCTTTATTTGGTGCCACTCAGAACTGGTATTGTGAATGACTCTAGCCTGCATTTTTCAAATAATAGATCAGAAGAGAATGATTATGATAGAAGTACAATCTAATGGAAGATGTGGCAGTTGTGTTAATTACAACCTAAAGGAACAATCTATGGGGTTTGGACTCCCAACCATTTGGAAAATTAATAGCCAAGACGCTCAGACTGTGTTGTCATTTTCGATGATGAGATCTTTATAACAGCTGCTTGTGTTTAGCCACCCACTTGTGTTTAGCCTTTTACTTCGCAAAAATTACATAATTACCAAGTTGTGTTTACCTGCCGTAAGAAGTCAAAAAAGAGGTGGATGTGTCCACAGTGGAC
The DNA here is from genome assembly GCA_037953625.1 of Crotalaria pallida. Lineage (NCBI taxonomy): Eukaryota > Viridiplantae > Streptophyta > Magnoliopsida > Fabales > Fabaceae > Crotalaria > Crotalaria pallida. Next base: position 88,665,208 of record CM075656.1, read on the forward strand.
ATTGAAATCTTCCCAATTATAAAATTTTAAGTTCCATCAAAGGGATCATTCCTACCAAAGGTGCTCTCCCCTTATTCAACATTCACAATTTTGATTCCTTGTCATTTTTTGCAATCTACAAAATTCATCACTATGGGAGTCTCAACCTTTACGTATGAGCATTTATCCCCTATTGCTCCATCACGCTCGTTCAAGGCCTTGATCACAGACTCCAGAATTTTGCTTCCTAAACTCTTACCACACTTTATAAAAGATGCCACTGTAATCCAAGGAGATGGAGAAGCTGGAAGCATTGAACAAATTAACTTCGCTGAACGTAATGGAATTTTTAAAAAAAAAAAAAAGGCTTATATACATTTTTCATCTATATACTTTTTGGCTTATTATATGCAAAGTTCGTCCTTAGAGTTTTTTTTTGGGATAGTTTTGATCCTCAAACTTTTTCGGTTATATATGCAAAATTAGTTTATTTATCAAATTTTTGTCAAAATGGCTAATGGAAATGCCTACAAGCACAACTACCGTAGCCATGTGATTGTTTTTCATTACTTTTTAGGTAAAAAATTGACGGAAGGAATAAGGTTGCATGATCGAAAAAGTTAATAACATGATAGAAAAAAAAAAGCAAGCTGAAATGTGTAATTCCTTATTTGGTTTCTCTATATTGCTTGAATAATTTAATTTCTTGAATGTTTCTTTTATTATGCAGGTAGCCCCTTCAAATATATGAAACAAAGGATTGATGTGGTTGATAAGGACAACTTGGTGTGCAAATACACTATGATTGAAGGGGATCCATTGGGTGAAAAGCTTGAGTCTATAGCTTATGAGGTAAAGTTTGAGGCCACTAGTGATGGGGGTTGCCTATGTAAAATGACAAGCAAGTACAATACCATTGGAGAGTTTGAAGTCAAAGAAGAAGAGGTAAAGGAAGGAAGAGAAAGCACCATTGGAATCTACAGAGTTATGGAAGCCTACCTGCAGGAGAATCCACAAGTCTATGCTTAATTATCCATTCATTATATATATATATATATATATATATATATATATATATATATATATATCTTAAATTATTCATTTTTTAATAACATTGCACACCCTATTATAAGGGACAATTTGAATGTTTGCGATGAAGAACTCCTTAATAAGTCCTTTGGGGATTGGCCAAACATTTTACTTTTCTAGTGACAAAGTTAAGATTCTCAATTTTCTTCAATTAAGCACCAATTACCATTAGCATCGTATCCTGACAACCATAGAGAATTTTAATGTCCAAAATCAACCTAAAATTGTTCAGCGTTGCATTTATTAAAACACCTTCCTTTTCTATGGATTATGATTTTGGGGTGACACCCGTTGCATTTCATTAAAAATACTTCCTTCCATCCTTAAAAACGCTAGTCGAATTTATTAAATGGCGAAAGTCTCAAGATTGCCGGATACAAAGTAGGGAAACAAGAAATCAGGCATTTAATTAAACCATAGACAACGATCTAAAAGTAAAGCTATTGTAGCTAAGCAATCTGTAATCTTATTCGACTCTTTCGATTTATAAATAACTTTAATATGAGCTAGACTTTGAGCCATATAGTGATAATCATGTATCAATTCATGAAGCTAAGATATAAGTTATTGCATTTTGTCCCAGCTCATAAATTATTCCTTCCATCCATGAGCCGGAAGGAAGTATTTATGAGCTGTCCAAACTACAAATAATCGGAAATTTTTAAAAAATAGTATATCATATATTTATATTTTTAATGTTACTAAAAAAATTAAATGTTTTTTTTATGGACAAAAATTTGTCTAAAAATGCAGTGAGTAATATGAACTTGACGCAGTCAAATTATATAAGAAATTTCTAAAATGCAATCAAAAATTGAATGGTTGCTATGCAATCCATTCTTAAACCAATAAAACCTTGCCACATAAGACATGTATGCCACATCATTACTTAAATTAGTCAAAATTAAGTTTTGCAATTTAGTCCAACATAAAAACTAGATTATTGTAATTTAGTCCTTTTGTACTTTTAGACAAATTATAAATTTTAATTTTTTTTATATAAAAAGAATTTTTAAACCCGAAACTCATCTTCACTTCTTAAAACCCACCGCCACCACCGCCGCCACTCGCCATTCCCTCTCTGCTTCCTTCGCTCATCTCCCTTCTCCGTATTAGCGAATATGACGAAGGAAGCGGGGAAGGAAAGAGAATGACGAGTGGCGGAGTGGCTGCGGTGGCTGCGCCGGCGGTGGTGGCAGTGAGTTTTGAGAAGTGAAGATGAGTTCTGGGTTTAAGAATTTTTTTTTTATATAAAAAAAATTAAAATTTATAATTTGTCTAAAAGTACAAAAGGACTAAATTACAATAATCTAGTTTTTATGTTGGACTAAATTACAAAACTTAATTTTGACTAATTTAAGTAATGATGTGGCATACATGTCTTAGGTGACAAGGTTTTATTGATTTAACAATAGGTTGCATAACAACCATTCAATTTTTGATTGCATGTTAGTAACACCCAATTATATATTGTGCAACAAATAAACGTCATGAACATCTCATACATACCCAAGGACTAAGGTTTGGTAACAAGAATTCTCAATTAAGTATGATAAAACTCAAGATTTGTAACAAGGAAAGTCAATTTTTTCTTTTTCAATATAAATGGAACTATAGTTCAAAGTTAGCATTATTTCCTTCTGCTTCACAGCTGGAATGGAGTGTGTTGACTGGTGAGAGGTCACCAAATATAAATTTGTCTGTATTTGATTTTTTTTTATTTATATTATTTTGTATTTTAGATACCTTGATGCAGAAATCAGACAAAATTAAAGCATGACAATTCAAAACATGCAAAGCCAGCTTGTATATTCCTCATGATAAAGATCAGAGTTTGTCACTTCTTGTGCTCTTTACAGAAGTGCACAACTTTTTCAACCAAAAAAGAGGAGGGTGATGGCCACTTGGCCCACCCTCCAAACTTTGTTTCGAAGAATACTTCTATAATATATATGCTGTTGATATTTGGGGCAAAAATTGATTTTAATTATGTGACTATGACTCTATGAGAGAGGCATAAAGAGATTAGGCACCATAACTAATCACCAAGTAACATTGCATGCAGACATGATCAGAGTACATTTAAAAAAAAATGGTAATTATTACTACCAAACTCAGAATACACCTCCACTTTACAACAGAAATTAAAAAGAACCAAAAAAGTTTTAAATTGATGATGATTAGTACCGCTTAATTTATTTTTTATTTATTGTTCGTGTAAATCAAGCATAAAATCGGTAAAACTTAACATAATTGATAAATGACAGAGTTTTTTCAATATAATATTAGTGGTTCAATTTCTATCCCGTATATGTAAAAAACTTTGTCAATAAAAGTTAAACCACTTGGATGATTTCCATGATTAGTTTCCAACTATCAATCAAATATATCCTTAATGTATAGTATAAAAAAATTGAGAAAAAAGGAAAACAGTATCAATTGCAAAAAGAAGTGGAAAAAAATGGCTAAAGACATTATATTACAATTTTTTTTTTATATTTAGTATTAGGCCTTTAGTCGAAGCTCTTTGTTAATTGGGGAGTATGAATTAAATAAATTAATCATGTTTTTATTAATGAGGTTAATTGAACAAGATTTGACACCATGTCTTCATGGATCTTTCTACTTATATATTGTTCAATTTACATATCTTAGTTGATGTGAGATTTGTTTGGTTTATATATCTCAACATCTTGAGTAGTTAAGTTCACCAGAATTTTCAGCAAAATGAACCGTCGCTACATATGGAGAAATTTGATTGCTCAAACCTGTTTTAATTCAAGAAATGAATCAGACACTAAACAAATCAAATTCTTAGTAGTGCTACTTTGTGTCAGGTTAGATCTTCTTGTTAATAATTAATAAGGATTTTGTTTATTACATCTAGAAGAGTACATGTACAGCTGACATAAAATACAGTTAAAAAGACTAACAGAACATAAATGAAATGACACGGAACACAAAATTTAGCAGTAAACAAATTCAAACAGGTTAATATACGGTGTGTTTGTTTTGGGGTAAGATGATGATGTAACTTTTGTATAATAACGTAAAAAGAAAATATTTGCTTGACATCCGTATTTGACATCAGAGAAAGACGCCTGTCTTTTTGGGTAAAAAGTGGTGGATCTTATAATAAAAAAAAAATTACAGGACTTACCAATTTTTGCTTGAATATGTTTATGTAACAGAGTTATAAGATAAACTAGGCCGTAAAAAATTCAGTGTACACATTCTGAGCATTTAAGGCGAATCTGCAGTTGACATTCTCTGGATAAAGCTTTACTCATTCATGTAAAGTCATTTTTTTTTACAGGATCTCATCTCACCAAGTGGTCCTGCAATAGTTTTTCTATTCCACCCATATTCTACCAATGTGAATGGCTTAACCAAAACACATGAGCATCAAGCAACTGCATTATTAGGGAATCTACACATTAGTGGCTGTAACCACCATGGGAAAGATTATTTTTTTGTTTTTTTTTTTTTTTTGCAGAAAGTAGATTAAACCATGGCAAAGAAAAACATTATGGAGTTGCCTGCTTCACAAAGATTACTAAATCTAAGAACTATTTAGTAAAAGAGTCATACAAATTAAGGGTAAATCAGGTGAATATGAATAATGTACCAAGGTTTTAAATCTGGGCATGCAACCTTTAGAGATGCCAATATGTTTGTTTAGGTACATTTCAAAACCACATCATGACCGCAATTGCTGTCTCATCGACCACATTTATCATAAATAGTCCATAACATCAAGGTTTAGGTATACTCTAAAACCATGATGATAACTGTTATCTAAAACCTTGATTAAACCATCTTTTCAAGCACGCTAGCTCCCACAATATTGAAAGGATTGGTCATTTAATTACTAACTAGTTTAGGTGGAATCTTAAAACTTCCAGGTTAACAAATCATTATGAAATACTCTAGTTCAGTACTATAAGAAACGTAGCAATTAATTTACCATGGAATAACTTAAGAAAATCAATATATACAAATTAAACATTCCTCATTTCATAATGATCAATAACTGTTTAAGTGTGCGCTTACCTAGAAGCTATTTCTTATGAGATTTTGCGCAGATGTGTTTTCTTCCCCTTTTCACCGGGCTTCCAAACACGCTCTAAGAGAATTTGCCAACTATCCAGCATATATAAAGAGAAAATACAACAATAGTAAGGTTCATATACCAACACCTAAAACACAAGGGTCTGTATTTTCGTTTGACTAATGATATTTTTATATTAATTTTAAGAAAATGTGAGAAGTGATGATAGCAATATTAGGATAAGATAAACATTCCCCCTTTTCTATTTTTTGGAAATGAAAAAAATGACATTTTATAAACTTATACTATAATGAGAGTGATTTTCTTGTGATAAAGGATTCCTAGGGAGTGGATATCCTTCTTCATTGAAAAAAAGTTACTTTGGACTACTTCTATGTCTTTTTTGACTGATTTATATTTTGCCAATGTTCTATGGCCCCACGCCCCCACCCTACCTTTCAAATATGTGGTCGGTGTGGATATCCCAAGTCCTAACCTCCCACAAATCTTCGACGTTGTAATATACACAAACAAGATGCATGCCATCCATCATAAAGCAAATTCCCTTTGGCTCGGCATTACAAAAGACTCATACATACAGAATACCTACCCTCTGAGTCTAATATTCCTAGTAAAGCTTAGGCAAAGACTTCCATGGAATGTAAACCGTCCAATAAAAGGTCCAGAATTGAAATTCACACGTAAACAAAGTAAAGGTCAAGAGACTAAATTTGCATTTAAGCTTTTCTTCCTCCTTCATTTTTCTCCTTCCTCAAAAAGAGATTCGTGGCATGTCCCACATACTTGCTTTTACATATTCCCTTCTACCCCTTGTACATATATATGGCAGTCACAATATTCTTCACAGCCTCACAGCCATAATAATCTACACTTTCATGCATAGCACAACTAATTTCACAGCTCCAAATATGGTTCCGGATTTACAGGTACGGCAACCAAAATCCATGCATGTGAATGCATTTATAGCTTTCATCAATTTTTAAAAATTAATTAATTAAATAAATGACAAGAATTCTAATTAAGAGTGACTACTGGTCTATAACTCTATATATAATTGAAATGCAGAAACCTCGAGTAACAGAGATACATGTCCGAATGGACTGTAATGGATGCGTGCAGAAGGTCAAGAAAGCACTCAATGGCATTAATGGTAAGGCATGTGACATGTTACATAATTTCCCTGCCAAATTTATATATTTTCTGCAATATGTACCTAACCCCTTGATAAATGTTCACCTTTTTTAGGTTTATATGATTTCTATATTGATTTCCCTCAACAAAAAATAACCATAATTGGGTGGGCAGATCCAGAGAAAATTGTTAAAGCAATTAAGAAAACAAGGAAAATGGCCACTATTTGCAATATTGAACAACAACACGATGAGTCTCAATCTCATCAACCACAACCTGCAGAAGAATCATCATTATTATCTCAACCAAAAGGAAAAGATGAACCTGATCCATTACCTCGAGAAAATAATGCACAAGTCCCTGAAGCAACAACACAACCACCACAAACGGAAGCTCCACCAGCTCAAGCAGGACCAACAGAGGAACCCTCAAAAGAAACACCACAACATGAACAGCCACAACCAGAGGCAACACCAGCACCTACTGAGAATAATAATACAAGCAACACTTCGGGAATCAAAGATGTAGGAGAGGTTCATGTGATACAACAACAACATCATCCTCCTAACTATGGAAATAGAATTGGTTCTGGCCAGGGCTATATTGGGCATAATAATAATACTAATAGATATCAAAATGGACCAACATTTCTACATGAGCCACCTCAACCAGTGTATGTGACACAAAGCTATAATACATATAGACCATCACCTTATGTTACAGAATATGAGTATGTAAGGTCATCACCACCAAGGCAGCAGCACTACACTTATAACAATCTTGTGGAACATTACTATAGTAGTGGAGACTACCACCACCACAATGGCAATGGAAACATCACATCCATTTTTAGTGATGAAAATCCAAATGCATGTACTATAGTCTAGAAGAACATTAATTAAGATATAATAATACTCCCTCCGTCCCTTAATATAGGGTATCATTTTTGGTAGAATTGGTGTCCCTTTTTATAAGTCGTTTTAGAATATCTAGTAGTATTAAAGAGTTTATTACAAATACGCCCCTCATAATTGCATAGGAGTGATAGGGTAATAATTACAATAGAGAGAGAAATGAATAGAGTTGTAAAGTTTTAAATAGGGGGTAACCTTGGAATGACAACATATTTTTTGATAAATTTGAAAGTAATAATTACTTTTCTTAATCTGTGTGAATTAGGTAAAAGTGACTTATATTAAGGGAGAGATGAAGTAGTTAAGAAGTAAAATGTTACTCCCTCCGATATTATATATCTTTCATATTTCAAACAAAATACACTTTAAGAAATTTAATTTTATTCCGATTTTCAATACATTAATTATGTTTTTTCCCACTATACCATTTATCTTTCTATAATTATTAATTTTTCCCCACTATTTACATAAACCAAGACATATTAAATAGGGGCAAACATGGAAAATAACATTTATTACACTCTTGAAATCCTCAATACGACAAGATAAAAAGAAAAAAAAAATCTCTAAAAAAAGATAGATAAAAAAGAAGCTAAGGGAGGGAGTGTAAGTTTTGGTTGCTAGCACTTTCATTTATGTCGCGTCTACCACAATGCAATTGCAATCACTTTGATATTTTGGGCAGCAAAAAAATTGCAATATTATTGTGATCACTATTATTACGGACATGGACCGCAGTTACAATGGTTGCGGACCATAATATAGAACCTGCGAATTAAATGGGGCGGTTGTGCAACTTGTGCTTTAATTTTGATATCTAGGTGAGTGAGTTCAGAAAAATGCTTGTTACACACATAGTTTTCTCTCCCATCTGCATATAAAGATAGAAATTTCATAATATTGGTATGCAGGAAAAAAAATGATGGAGTTGTAATTGGAAAAATTTGTGACTGTGAGATGATGTGTGTAAATGTGCACGAGTTGCATTATGGAATGATAAATTAGAAAAAATTGGAAACAATTTTTTGTATGCACGTGACGTGAGAATGGAAAGGAAGAATTAGATTCTTATCTTGTGGGTGTCTGAGTGAAGAATTGATTCTGAACTTTTGGCAAAAGAAAAAAAAAGCACACAACCTGGACACCTGGTATTTCACTAAAATACTGACTTCCGTTATTCTCATGGTTTTCTTATTTCAAAATTTAGCTTTCAAAGGCCATCCCAAAAATAGAACAAGCTCAAGTACAATGCTAGAATTAATTTCCTGAATTCCTTGTTCAACATGAGGATTCCAATCCTTGTCAGAGTAGTACATTGATGTAAAAAGCCCATGGACCATATTTTTCACCTATCTAAGTTTTGATAATGTCTCGAATTAATTCAATGACATATTCAAAGAAATTCTTAAAGAAATTGGGAATGGATTGTGGATTTTAAGCAATTAAAATGGTTGAAAGCCTGAAACTAATTTTAATCCACTACATGCAGATAGTACTATTTTAATCACACTCCAAGAAGTAATAAATACATCGGGATGTACTTGAAAACCCTTATTTGCCAATAATGTTGACTTACTTTGACATCAGATATATCGCAAATTTTCTTAATGTGTTGATGAAACATAATAGAAAATTCATTTTGGCTTGAACTCTAAAAGAAGAAATAGTAACTTGAAAAGAAATTATTTCGGAGTAACGTGTTAATGTGTTATATTGGTCTTTGATTTTGTGGTGAGATTTTCGAAATTTCAAATTTGTCCTTGAGATAGAAAAACGTGAATCATATCAATCTTTGACGTTATTGGCCGTCAATAGGTGAATCATATCAATCTTTGATGTTATTGGCTGGCCGTCAATAGTTCTTAACGTGGACTAACGGAATGGTTAAAATGACTTTGTTTTGACCAAAAATGAAAACAAAGACTAATGACTATCTATTAAATCAGTCCTAGAAATTGTGGACATGGATCAAATTAATAGCTGGAGTAATTAATACCATCATCATTAGCTGGAATCAAAATATCCAAGAGATCAAGGTAACGAATCGTTTATAGTAATAGTTGAAATTTTTCTCAAAGAGCAGTATCTTCTCACTAGTCAACTATTATTACAAAATCGGTTGACTATTATCACAAAATCGGGCAACCCATATCATGTACTTAATCCAGTACTCCCTCCGGTTCTATTTATAATACTCTTTTGGGGTTTTTATTTTGGTCCTATTTATAAGACCCCTTTCCAATTTTCAATAACATTTAATTACTTCTTTCCACTAACACCCCTATAAAATCAACACTTTTTAGAGTTCCAATAATAATTATATGGGTAGTTTTGAAAAAATATATCAAATTTTCACATTTCCAATGCCACTAACAAATTTATCCACTCTCCTTGGTGGGAGTGAAAAACCCCAAAAGGGTCTTATAAATAGGACCGGAGGGAGTATTTCGTAAATACTGTAGCAAGAAAGAGCCACAAAATATAGCCTCATTATTAGCTTGAATCAAAATATTTGGAAGGTCAAGGTCACGAATCGTTTATAGTGACTGTTGGAATTTCTCTCAAAGAGCCGTGTCTTCTCAATGGTCAACTATTATTACAATATCGGGCAACCATGTATTTCGTTAAATAGCATGAAAGAGTTAGAGAATATGGCATAATCATTAGCTAGAATCAAAATATTTTGGAGATCAAAGTCACAAATCATTTATAGTAATAGTTGGAATTTCCCTGTAAGAATTGTGTCTTCTCGTTGGTCAACTATTATTACAATATAGGTAACCCACAGCATGTACTTAATCATGTATTTCGTAAATAAGAAATAGTCTCAAAATAATATAGCATTATCATTAGCTACAATCAACATATGTGGGAGATCAAGATCATGAATCCATTAAAGTAATAGTTGAAATTTAGAAAGTGATACAATCTCGTAGAGCCACATCTCTAGTAAGATAATTGTCTGTTTAACAATGCAGCATCTCTATGTTTGCAAGACAGTTAAGTCTCCACATCTTTTGTTCGCTCTCAAGTTTTTTAACTTACGAATTTACTTTGGATGAAGATAGGTTGTTGGATAACATAAACTGACAAGTAACATGTCAAATAAATCACCCAATTCACCCTATAAAAAATTGTGGCTAGTAAAACTATACTAGGAGCATAATTTATTGACTCTGACCATTCAGACAAATCTGGATAACATCAAAATATCTTTCTACTAGAAAGGAACAACATTGCCACAAAATTATGAATCAGAGCAGATCAATGGAAATATAAAGAGGCTAGCCCCACCACTAATTAAGGGGTGGGCCACCTCAGCAAAAAATCATAAATTTCTATGTTGAAACAAATGTGAGAAGAGGAAACAAAAAAACAATCATATGCACATTTTGACACTTAAGTAGTACTCCCTCCGGTCCTATTTATAAGTCACATTTTAGAAGGATTCTTTGATCATATTTATAAGTCACTTTGTATTTTCTAGGAGGCATTTATTGCTATTTTCTCTTATTTGCCCTTTGCCCATTAATGTGAAACCTAACTACCTTCCTTGGTCCGTGTGATATGGTTAAGTATGCCCTATAAATAGGACCAGAGGGAGTAGTGATTTAAGATTGTAAGAGAATAACATCATATTAAGTATATATTTTAAGGCATGGATATATTTATGGCATAAAGTTGAAATTTCTGTAATTGAAGTATCACCCAAATCCACTACATGCTTTACAGTGAACAACACAACGGACTAATGAAAAAAAAAAAAAAAAAAAAAGAACTATCAAATTTTGAGTCCTCCTGTGGGCTGTGGCGGCACTACCAAAATTTCCTTACACATGAATGAAGAAATGAACCTGTACAAATAATTCTGCTGATTGCAACATGCAAGAATGCAAATCTAAGTGATGAAAATAGAAAAAAAAATGTGAATAATCCGAACAAGTGTCTTATTGAAAAGAATGAGGCCTAATCTTCACTTGCAAATGGCCTTTCACTTTTTTCTAGCAAGGTACTTAAGAATATGATGAATCTTCTGTTAAGAAAGGATAATCACAGCACTGTAGTTTCTCTTTCTGTGATACTCAGCAAGTAGGGGAAGCATGATGAGGAAGAGTTCGAAGGGTTGTCAAGGTCCGGACAGGGTTTCGGAGACACGGAGTCGGAAAAGCCGGAGACATATGAGCATTCCCAAGTAATAGTAGAAACAGGATTTATAGACAAAGTTATATTGGAAAGGCATATGTTAGTAAAAGGAGATTCTTCTATTCCAGTAAAACTTCCGGCAATGGTGATGTTCGTGCCCGTAACATCCTTCAAGGTAATGTGATCCAAACGTGGTAAAGCATTTGGATCAAATTTGTCATCAGGATGAGAACCACAATGACCTGTGGCTGCAATTGCTGTATGGACATTCTCCATTTGTATGTCTGATATAACAATATCTTTCATATAACCGCCTCTTCCTTTGATAGTTCTGAACTCGATGCCGCTATTTGAGTTGAAAATGTGAACACGCTCCACAAGAACATTTGAAATACCGCCAGACATGTCGCTGCCAAACGCTAAAGTAGAGCCAGAAAATGCTTCAAGATACACCTTTCTGATGTGTACATTCTCAGTGGGCCTTCCATAAGCAATGCCATACTCATCCCAGCCACTTTTGAGGGCAATTGCATCATATCCCATGGTTACAATACAATCTTCTATGCAAACACTATCAGAAGAATCTGAAAACATGAAGTGCACAATTGTTAGCTAAATGAAACTCTCTAAAGTTAGTAAAGCACTGAATATTTTTTTTGAGGCTATGTCATTCTCATAATATGGACCAAAAGTAGAGTCCATAACGTGTTACAAACCTGGCACTATACCAACAGTATAAGGAGAATCTGGAGGAGCGGAGATTGAAACATTTTGAATATGTACATGGCTGCATCACATTATACATAAAACCAAAATCAATGACTTTGAAAAATAAATAATATTTCATTTAGTGTCTAAAACAAGCATATAACATTTACCTGCAATAAACTGGGTGGATGCTATATGCAGGGGCATTCAAGAATGAAAGATTTGAAACTACCACAAATTCAGATGCAATAATTTCAACCAGATGAGGACGGCTATGGTTCAAAGAATGAGAGCCAAACAATTCCCACCAAACCAATCCGACACCATCAATGGTTCCATTATTACCTGGTGAAGTACAAAAAATATATGAAAATTCACTCCAGAAACAAAATCATGGCAAAGGTAAAAGTTGCGGAAAGTAGAAAAACCTGTTACGACAACATCATGTAACATGTATCCATTTATCAAACTCTGATATCTTCCTCCAGGAACCTCAAGCCCTCGGCCATAAGAAGGTAAGGGATCAACAACACCCCAATGAGATGGATCCTAAACAATTAAAATGACATGCAGTAAGTAAAAACCAAAGCCTAATAATAAGAACATGGATTATCTCAGTCAGAATCAAGCTTTTAAGTCTGCATCCGCAATCACAATTGAAGCCGCGACACTATGGTTTTGGCATTATTCGCAGCTGCATGGCGACAACAATTGCAGCCGCATTTTTCCTCCAATAGTCTGCAATTGCTGCAAACGCAACATGGCAGCAACCACGACCTCGACCACAATTTAAAACATTGGTAAAAAGACAAGTATTTAAAAGGTTGTGAGAAAAGGAGGAGGGGGTGAATTGAAAATACCTGGGATCCGATAATGACAGCACCTTTTTCCAAAAAGAGGGTAAGATGGCTAGTAAGATTGAAACTACCAGTGAGCCATTTCCCTGGTGGTACATAAAGCTGAGCTCCACCTTTGTCAGCAAATGACTTGAGATAGAAGATGGCATTCTGGAATGCAAGGGTGTTGAGTGTTTTACCATCTCCAACAGCACCAAACTCTAAAATTGAGACACTGTGTGGTCTAGGGTCTAGTGTTGGATTTGAACCACATTGCCCTCCATCTGCATCAATTCTAACAACGGCATTGCTCAATGCCAGCAGCAAGAGCAATGCCACCTGGAAAAGAAAAAAAAACAAGTTACAGAAATAAGGAAAATAAATGCATCACACTCATTATCAGAAGAAGATATCCTACAATTAATCACCAGATTAAGAATTAGAGGAAGAAAAATCAAACATTTATAATAAAATAGAGATGAAGAGTTCCTTCTTTGAGCAAATATAATTCACTTCAGATAGAGGATATAAAACAATTTTCTGAAACAAAAATTGTAATAGAAAAGTGAAAAATTCATAGCAAAAACATTGAAACAATGACATTCTACAGGATAATCAATTGGTTTGAATTGAAAAAGAGTTAGAACAGATTCTACATTGATTCAAGAGAATGAGACACAAACACCTGACTAAGAACTTCAAAGAGAGTGTCTAGTCAAAATAAATCTGAAATGAGAATGCAAGTTTATGAGATCAAATGAAATGCAATTTGATTGCACATTTGAACTTCATCAAATACAGCAATTACGATTGCCTTGTATGCATAAGGAAAAAATAACAAAAAACCAGACCCAAATTCATTCATGGAAGACAACCCATGTAAAAGGAACACATATATTTAGACTTGCACACCAAAAAATCAAACCAAAGATTAAAACTTTAGAACCCCTTCTCAGATTTGGGAATGAAGGGTAAGGTTTTTTTTTTTAAAAAAAAAAACTAGAAAAAAAATGAAAAGAAACTTAGTACAAAAAAAAAAAAAGAACCTTGGAAACGTACTTACAAGCATGTTGTTGAGTCAAAGCTGGGAACAGGGTCAGGGACCAAGGGAGACAAGAAGCGGCAGCACTAGTGCCAAAGCAAAAACAGAGAGAGAGAGAGAGAGAGGAAAAGGGAGGAAGAAGAAGCAGGCACAGGAAAAGAGGCAGCTTTATGCAGTTTTGTGAGTATTATTATAAGGCATTAATCATGCATTTGACGGTAAAGAGGAAGATTAATGGTCCTTTCACATATGACAACATGTACAAAAAAAAAAATGTAGTTGTATTTGGTACGTATGATATATTTCGTTCTTAATAAATTACTACTAATTATTGAATATCGAAAGAAAATAGAAAATGTACCAAGTGCTCCTAGCTTACAAATCACAGCTGTCCATGCATAGAATATACTCTCTGTGGGTAAACAAACCGCTGTTAAATTCCGATTTATTTTTCTTTATAGCAATTTGACACTGTTTAAAAAAGTTATTTAATATTATTTTAATGTTTAAGAAAATTATTAATAATTTTGCAAAATATTTATACTATATTAATTAGTATTACTTATTTTACATACTAACATAATGAATGTAAGGTTAAAATTGAAAAAAATAATTAATACACCTTTAAATTCTTTAAATGACAAATAATTTAGAATAAATTATAAACATTAACATAACGGATAAAATGGAATGAAGGAAGTATCACTCTGGTCCCAATTTTATATTAAAATATGTTAATTACTTACATTAAAAATATATTTTATATAGGAAATTGTTTTGTTTGCTCTTTTGAAAAACAACGTACTTTGTTTTTCAAAATATATATGTATATGTGTGTAATTTTTTATTTCTCAACCCATGTTTTTAGGATATTGATTAACATAATCCATCTTATATTGGTTCATCATCTTTTATCTCTCATGTTAACAAAATTTATATAAATCCCTCATATTCAAAAAAATAAAAAATAAAAAAGCTATTCATGTTAGTTAGATATTGGCTTGGATATTAAAATGAATACAATTTGGGTAGACAGGTAGGTATTCTCTATGCTCTTTGTTGTAAATCATCTTCATAATAAAATAAATGAAAATAAATCTATTTTTTGAAATTTTAAATGCATTTTAATATTATAATTGATTTATCTTAATTTGCATTTTTAATTTTATAAAAATATTACTATTTCATATTATTGAATAAAGGATAAATAAAATAAAAAAATAATAAATATCTCTTAGAAAATCTAAAATGATTTTTAGATAAGACAATTTTTTTTAAATGCGACTTATAAATTAAATAAGAGAGAACATTACCCTATACTACTACTCTATAATTTTTGTTGATCTTAGTGATGATTGTGTAATTCGAGAAAATTATCGGAAATAACGAACACATGCAAAAACGAGATCTAAAATGTACTCGATACTGCTCCCTCTGGTCCTATATATAAGGCATCTTCTAGAAGAAATCTTTGGTTCTATATATAAGGTACAATACTTTATATTTCCTATGCATCATTATTTTTTTTTCTTTTTTGCCCTTATTAAATGCTTTGATTAACTATGTTTTTTTGTTATTCATTAATGAATGTGAATTTTCCAATAAAAGTGGAGGGGTAAAATTGTAATGTTACAATATATTCTCATAAAATTCAAAAAACTAACCACTTTTCTTTGTCCGTGAAATTCGGTTAAGTATGCCCTATATAAGATCGGAGGGAGTATAATTTTTACATCAAGATATCGTATAGCCTATAGTGCCATACTAATCTCGTTTGTGGCATATAGGTCACCGGCTAAAATAGTTTATACTCTTTACTTCTTTCAACAAATAATTTTTTTTCTTTCATATAAGTTGCACTGTAGCAACGGGAATTGAATTTTTTGGATATATAGAGTTTAACTGGGCATTGATTAAAGAATTAGTAAAAAATATGAACTCAAATTTTAAAATTGAACGTAGTATTTAATATATTAAAATTAATATTTAAATAATTTTAAGATTGATTTTACAACTTAGAATTTCTTAACCACTATTATAAGGATACTAATAGATAGCAAAAACACATCTACTTTATTTAAGTAAATGAGTTATTCCCTCATACTCGAATTATAACCAAATCTAACTATTTTTACGTTTATTAAAAATGTTAGTTGATTATATTTAATTTTCTCAAATTTATAGAGTAAAAAAAATAGAGGTATTTTAGGAAAATAGTATTGGGAATGAAACAAAAATTAAATAAGATAACAATTTTCTAGATATGTTTTAAGAAAATAACATTGAGAATGAAACAAAATTTAATAAAATTAATTAATTTTGCTTATATTTTAAATTAAGAAAAATATGTTTTTTTATTGCTTACTCCGTATAATTTAAGCTTGACTCAATTAGTCTCGATCATTATTATGTTTAGATAGAAATGGAAGAGAAAAAGGCATATCAAATCAAGGATGGGCAAGTTGATTGGCTAAGAAAATATTGTAGCACTAATAAGAACTAAAGGAAAAAAAATCCACAAAAGAGGGAAATTAATAAATTAATTGCCCTAAATTAGTGATTTGCCCTGTTTAATGAAAATGATTAACAGCGTGTCTGGCCGACAATTTCGTTAGAAACGGCCGTATAACACTGCAAAGCAGTGAGTGAAGGGAGTACTGCAGTACGTACGTACATACATATATATATATATATATATATATATATATATATAATATATATATATATATATATATAATGGGTCTTGCCAACAAGTGCCCTAAGAATACTTGTTAAGGTTACTAAATGTGGTAAAACAATCCTATATTGGTATTAATCACTTTCTCGAAAGTCTCAAAAATCACATTTTTCAATGTCATAATACTACTTTTAGTTTCTTAACAAATGTCCTAAGGGCACTTGTTAGCATTTTCCATATATAATTATCTTCTATTTGTAGGCATACTTATGCATATCACACGGATCAAAAAAAGTAATTAAGTTTCTTAAAACTTAAAAAAAAATACTTTAACATCACATTTTTACCCTTTTATTTATATTAAAAATTACATAATGTATTATTTCACATTAATGGATAAAGTACAAATAAAAGAAAATAACAATAAATGTTTCTTAAAAAATGCAAAATGACTAATAAATAGAACCAAATAATTGTTCTAAAATATGTCTTATAAATAGGACCAGAGAGTACTCTCCATGTTTATTACTCCTACAGTATAAAAAAATTTACTAATATTAATCAATAAAGTTAATTGAACATATTTAATTTTTTTAAAAATTTTAAAAAAAAACTACTTTAGAAAAATTGTATTGAGAATTAAACCAAAATTAAATATATATATTAAAGATAGAAATAGCACTCCCTCCGATTTAAAATGGTACTAATATTGAGAATAAAATAAAAATGAAATAAGATAACAAATTTTTAATAATGTTTTTAAAAAAATAATATTGAAAATGAAACAAAATTTATAAAAATTAGTTATTTTTCTTATATTTTAAATTAAAAAATTTTCTGATATTCCAAAGTCCTAACCGAGGGAGTACATGTGTTTTTTCATGGAGAGATTTTACTATAGCAAATTTGGTGGGTGTCACTGTGTGTTAGAACAGCAAACAAACAACGTTTTTGTTTGTTTTCCCGTTTGTAAGAGATGATTGTTGCTGATTAGCGGTGAGAACATATAAGTCATCTTATTGTATGACTATGGGGAAGTCTAGTGCTAAGCGTAACACCATGACATGTAAGGTGTGTGAGTGACACGTGGCGTTTGTAAAGGAGGATAAGTAATGATACGTGGGCCTTTACTTGGTTGCCCCCGCCACGTAAGGGTGGTAGAATAGGGTGGGTGAAGTGAGGGAATAAGAAAGACATACAATCAATATGGGTTGATCATATGGTAACTCACTTGGTTCCTTAATTAACTAGTCTCGAATTCGAGTTTTTGGTATTTAACAACCTCCAACTGAGATACCCCTACCCCTTAGTGCGAGCTCAGTTGGATCGTACCGGATGAATCGAATTCTGCATAAACCAGATCCGAGTACTGACTGGTGTAAAAATAAAAAATAAAAAATAAAAAATTGAGAAGAAAATATGTAGAAGGTTGTCGAGTGAAATTGTTAAAGTTACTACGGTTATTAAAAAATAAATAAATAAACACAACCGCAAGCATTTCATTGTTTTTATTAAATTTACTACAGTCAAAATATTTATTTTTTATTGTTTGATATTAATGTACCGTATTTTTTTAGCGTTTTATCACTAACTCTATTAATTTTATTCTTTTTAAAAAAAAAAGCTAATTGTAATGAACAATCAATTAATACCGAACAATGGTGAATGGACAAAAAAGATAGAAAACAAGTCGTCCGCGTAAGTCAGCCCAGTTGATAGCTACAAGGATACTTAGGCAATTTAGGTCTCCAGCTCCTGAATTTTAGTCCCAGATACCACCTTTGAAATCAAAAAGAAAGAAAAAGTTAATGTAATATAAGCTCATGTCGTAGAACTTTAAAGTTAGATAATAGTAGTGTTATCATATATATTGTAATTAATAATAATTTTAAAAAAATTAATTCTATAATTATTATTGAAACTTCAAATTATATTAATAAAAAGAGATTTTTATAAAAAAAATTGATATTAGTATTAGAAATCGAAAGATCAGCTTATAAATAACAATACTTCAATACTCATGTGCTTCCATGCTTATAGTATTAAAGAACAAAGAGAAAAAAACTAACCAACAATCCTACATTAATCAACTTTTTTAACACACATAAAAAATCTTGGAAATTTTAAAAACGATACTCATTGAGAAATTATAGTAAAAGAAGTAAAATATTACTCCCTCCGTCCCATTATCTTGTTAAAAGTCAAACAAGTCAATGAAAATAAGAGAGTATCTCTTTAATATAATGCATGATTCATTTATTAATTACAAATTGATATTACACAAATTTTCTTATCATTGCAATTAATACATATTGCAATATTGTCTCAAAAAAATTTTAAATATTTTTTCCTTATTTACTTATCAATCATCGATACAATATACGATCTTTAAGATTTTTCATTTAATTTTTTACTTTAATATGAGACAAATTTTTTTGCATTTTTTTACCAAGGTAATGGGACGGATGGAGTATTAAATAGAGATTAATGGTATGCACTGACGGTGTAAAGTTTTTTGCACCATCAGTCGATCCTCCATCATTCATTTGTATTACTAGTGTAAAACTGTCGGTGCATTATCCATTAAAATTACGTATTGTAAACAATGATTTGATAAGTGCCAATACATACTCATAACAAAGTTACTTTTAATCAATCTTTTAAAGAGTGCTCCCAAAAATCTTAATCAGTGCTTATAGGCAATACTGCATCCGATTCTCAATATTAGACGCATTTGGATTTTTTTTGGGTCTGATTTATAATATCACACCCCAATTTTCATTAGTATTATTTATTAATCATTTTTTTCACAAACATGCGTATTTATTCAACATTTTTTAGATTTTCCATTATAATACAATGGTAGTACCTCCGTCCCTAAATATAAATGTGTCCCTATTTATAAAGTCTCATACTAATTTTCAATGATCATTAATTACTTTTTTTTCCACAAACATCCCTATTTATTTAACACTTTTTAGATTCTCAATAATATTAATAGGGGTAATTTTGAAATTACATATCAAAAGTTCACATTTCCAATACAATTAACTAAATTATTCCACTTTCTTAATGGACATGAAATCCCCAAAGAGATTTTATATTTAGGGACGAAGCGAGTATTTTTTTTCTCTTTTTGGGAGAGAAAATTAAATCACTAAAAACTCACCAAATAATATCTCTATAGATTGAACCCGAGAACTTCAACTTTAAAGCCGTGGAAACTTGACATATGATTATATCAGCTATACTTATAATATAAAAGTAATTAAAAAATCATACTATCAAATATTGAAATATTTAATATTATTAACAATAATAATTACTAACTTTTTTAGTGGACATAAACTTTGTAAAAAAAATATTTATATCAAGAATTGGAGAAAGTATTAAATAATAAATTGAAAATATTAACGAGTATCATTAGATCAAATATTAAAGAGGCAAAATAAGTTAACTATCGTAAGAAAGTATTGAATTCAATAAATTTATATTCTCTCCGTTTCACAATGTTTGGTCTTTTTCGCCTTTTTTTCTTGTTTCACAATATTTGGCCTTTTACATTTTCAATACACAAACATATTTTTTTTTCCAATATTAACCTTTCATTCAATAATTTCTCTTACTACTCATTAATTCTACTTTTATCATCTCTCTCATCTCTAAACCACTATACATTAATTAATGGATACACTTACTAATAAAAATTAAATACCATTACAATTTTCAATAAGGATTAAATAGGGATATTTTGGACAAATCATACATAATACTTATAATAATCAACACTTTCTTAATCTGTGTGTCCAGGCCTAAAAGGCCAAACATTCTGAAACGGAGGGAGTATATATTAGTAAAAATTATTTTTTTGACAATTCTTTAAAAAAAATGAGAACACTCATCAGAAAAATCAATGATAAATAATAAATAAACAAATAAATTTTAGGAGAGGGAGTGAATGGGGCATAGAGGGGGTAGACGGCGCATGTGGAGTGACAGAGATGAGAAGGGAATGAGTGGGACCCACATCAATCATGGAGAAGATGCTAGCCTGGCGTCATTCACTTGACAGAACATACTCTCACATTCAGACGCACACATAATTCTCCCATTTTTATAGTGTCTAAACTCAATTCTATACTCCGTATTTCACACGTCACCTTTCTTTCGCTGCGATTTTGGTCTTTATGTGGAAAAAAAAATAAAAATTCAAATCTTAACTTGAGGATAACAAATTTAAAATGAATAAGTTTTTTTTAAAACTAAAAATATAAATTTACGATTCTATCAATGCATCAATTTAAAAAAAAAAAGATTATACAGTATATTTTTGATGCTTATTCTGAGTTTTAAGGGCTGAAATTAAAAGAAAAAAAAAATATTACTGTATTATACTACTCCTATTTGATTACCTAATTTTGTCCTCCAAACTCTTACACATAGGATACTCCTTTCATCCTTGTATAATATTCTTTTTATGAATCTCAATGTTTATTAAGAAAATTAATCAATTTAGTTAATAATATTATAAATGTGAATATTTGATATATATTTTAAAACTTACTTTTATTAATATTATTGATAATTTAAAAATTTTTGAGTAAATAAGAATGTTTGCGAAAAAATAATTAATTATAATTGAAAATTAATATAGAATAATCTTATAAATAATAAAAAAAAATAAAAATCTCAAAAACATATATTATATCTAAAGATGGGGGAAATAAATTATTTTTCTGAATAATGTCGGCCCAGCCATACATACATCTCATCTTTCATACATCTCATGCTTAACACAACTTTTTTTTTTCTTTTTTCCAAAGTGAGATATTTTAAATAAGGATATATACCGATGTGAGCATTGTTATTAATCCTATTGCAAAATTGTTTATAATTTTTATTTTTTTGAAAAAATTGTTTATAATTTTATTGGGTAGGACTGATGTCAAATAATTTAAAGTAATGCATATACAAATTTGGGAATAAATAACTTTTTTAAGCTTGGATCAGTTCCCTGAATCAAACCATAACTGGTTATCTCATTTGCATTTTAAAATATATAATTATAAATGTTAAAATATCTTTAGAATATTAGATAAAAAATAATTTTATCTTAAAAAATATTAAATTTAATTCATCAAAATTAATAAACTTAAATTTTTAATGTTAGTCTTCTTTGGAATATATTCCTTAACCGCTATAAAATGATCTTGCATATTCTTTCGATATTTAATATAAAATTTTTTTGGATAAAATTATGAGAATTATAAATCATATTGTATTGTTAAGATTTCATCTAAAAATCAATTGATCATGAGAGAAGTAGTTCAATATGTGTTTAAACCATACCAAAGAGAGAGACGATGTGGAACTTCAAACAAGTATCATTAATGATATTGAAACTAATAATAATCATTAAACTTTTTAAAAACTATCCAAAAAATTAGTATTAAAACTAAAAAAAATTAATAAATAAAAATATTTGTTAAAGTAATAATTAAAACAGTTGAAAATCGTAAAAAAAAAAATCTAACTTATAAATAAGGTAAAAAAGAAAAAATCTCAAACAATATTTATACGTATTAAGGACAGGACTCAGGAGGCAGTATATTTTTACATCAATCACATGACCAATATTCTTTCGCTGGCTCCGCCGTCTAGTCACATCGATTCCCATAATCAGAAAGATCTCAATCCGAGCAAATGCAAAAAAAGAAAGAAACGAATTATTGGACAATAAGAAACAAATTACTACTCTCTCTAGTCTATACATTACAATTTTACGCTCTAATTATGTTTGAAAATATCATAATGTATTATTTTACATTAATGGATGAAGGGTAAATAAAAGAAAATAACAATAAACGCTTCGTAGAAAATGCAAAATGACTTATAAATATGATCAAATAATTCTTCTAGAATATGCCCTGTAAATAGGATCGGAAAAAGTATTACAATGAAAATAAAAAGCTAAAAACAATTCAGTTCTTTGAGTTTCGTGCTTTTTTTATAATCAATAAGAGTCATAAATCAACCTACAAACAAACCTATATTATAAGAAAGTAACATGTGTCATTTATTAATCAATTAATAATATGCATAATCACAACCATTTCTTGAACTTGTTTTTGGATTTGTTTTGACCTATCATAACTGTCCTAAAAGAGACTAAAAAAAAGGATAAAAATAGGCAAACCTCACACAATAAGTTGGGGGGTTGGGGTAAACTCCGGATCCCCCGACTCGTCCTCATATATATATATATATATATATATATATATATATATATATATCAAGATTTTATTGTTTTTCACTTATTTGTTTTTGTCAAAATATCAAATTAGTCTCTATAAATATTGATATTTTTTTAATTAATTCCTACTTTTTTTTGGATCTATGTTATTCCTTTTTGTTTTGGTTTTAGTCTACGCCGTAAACTTTGGATAAAAATGTTAAGGTGGTCTAAACCTAAACCAAAACCAAAACGAAATGAAAAGGTAGAAACCAAAACTCTATAAATTAAAAATATGGGAACTAAAATCAAAATTACATTTGCATTATTTAGTTGACGGTGGGAATCAAAACCAAAATGAAATGAAAAAGTAGGGACTATTATTAAAAAAATCTTCGCTTTTTAAGTTATGCAGAATACTTAAATTATGTTGAGTAAGCATAATGATTAATGACGAGACGATGTATTCAACTATTATTATGCAATCACATGAAATTTAGATATCATTTTAATTAAAAGTGACAAATAAAAGAAATTTGTGATGAATTACTTATTGCATCATATCAATTTTTATCATTTTTGCCACAAGAAGAAATCCATATTTTTGTAAAGGCTTAATTAAGTTTCTAGTCCTTGAAGTTTAAGGTTGTTTCTTCACATACAATTGTTCTTTTTTTTTTCAATATTCGACTTTTCGAAATTATCTTTGAGTTTGCAATATACATTTGCTACCAATTTCGGCAAAAGTTTGTTGACACGAAGGATTGAAATCCTAGTCAAATGTATAAAGTTAGCCACGTGATGCTACGTGGATGATTTTTTTTTTTAATTTAAAAAACTAATATTTTTATATTTTTACTTAAAAAAAAAGAAAAAGAAATTATTGGAGAGAGGATGTCTTCACCTACGTGATGGCATGTGGCTAACTTTTTGCGACCGACTAAGATTCTGGTGTGACATGTTAGCAAAATTTGGCTGTAATTAGTAAGAGAGTTATATGACAAATCCAGAAATAATTTTAGATAGCCAAACATTGAAAAAAAAAACGATCCTAAAGGTGAACATATAATTAAGCTATAAACTTTATACTTATTTTTTTGGCTCGGATCAACTCAATCAGTTCAAATTTGGACACGTCCCAATTTAGACCCAGTCTTACCATGTCTCTTCTTAATTAGGAATATGTTCAAATTCAAAAATTGACCCGATCAATATTTAGAAATAAACTAAAAAGTAAAAACAAATCTAACTCATCCCAATTCTTAGTACGCATATCCCTAATGGAAAGGCCTATAAGTTAGATGGGAAAAAAAAATTAAACACACAATAAACATTGTAACATCTTCACAAGATCTTACCGCTGTAGACATCAGTATAAAAAAAAATAATAAAAATTGAATTGTTCAACTCGAAATAAAAATTCGTATGCTTTACATACATATTACAGTACTACTATATTAGTAAATACTGTATTTATTTACCAGTGGAGGCTGACACAAATGGAAGGGACTTGTGTCTCTTAAGCATGTGGTCGCGGGTTCGAGTCGTACCCGAGGCGCATGTGAATGGAGCAAGTCTTATTAGGAGCATCGTCCCCGAAAAGATCCGATCGTGGTGCGAGGGATTAGTCACCCAGTTACGCGGGTGGATACCCTGGTTCATAAAAAAATACTATTTATTTTTCACATCTTCTGTGACAATTACGAAGAATAAAACAAAATGGGATAAAAGCTAAAGGAAGAAAAAGAAATCCACATACTCAATATTCGGACTTTTCAAATTCAAAAAATCGATCACCATTTCGGACAACTGGGCCTGACGACTTTTTAGACCATACCAAGCAGGAAATTCAAAATAGACACGTATAAGATGATGTTGCTGTCAATGGCTTCCCATGGGGCAATGGTTTCATCAACACACTACACAGCAGCTATATAACCCACATGTTTTGTGTTACTGGTAATAATCAAATCATTCATTTTTTTTTTGTTGTTGAAATATTTATCTACTTTAAAATTTATTTATTTATTACAGTACTAATATTGATAATATTATCATACGAATTTTGAAAACATGATTATCTTTAAACTTTTAAGACAATATAATGTAGCCTATTCATTCAACAATCTGTAATTAAAATGCAAATATTTATTTAAATATATATATATATACCAATGGAGTTTGGTTCAGTTGGTGTAAGATCCCAACTGAAATCTTGGAAATGTGACACGGGTGCGCAGGGAGAGCCAGCCACGCAACTCGATCAGGATTAGTCTCAAGGGCTCCCTGGTATTAAGGATGTTCTTGGGGATACCGGTGGTTCCGCAAGGAATACGGACCAAATATATATATATATATATATATTATATATATATATATATATGGGGCTGCTAACATCCACCTATGTTGGAGGAATTTAGAAATGTCCACCAAAATATTTGGACAAAATTACCCTTCCTTTTATAACATGAGTAACTTATTTTTTTAAGGGTGTTTATGTAATTAGATTATTAATTAATTTAAAAAAAAAAGAAAATCATCCCCCACCATCCGTTGACCACCATTGACCGTCGTTGACCATCGTTGACCAGCGTTGACCGGCGTTGACCGGCGCCGCCGCCGTTGACCGCCGCCGCCACCACTAGACCCTAAGACCCTAGACCCTAAACCCTAAACTCTCCCTAAACCCTAAACCCTAAACCCAAATTATAGAAATACCCTTAAAAATTAACCTATCCAAGTTAAAAGATGGAGGATAATTTTATCCAAATATTTAGGTGGACATTGCTAAAATTCTCCACACATTTGAGGATGTTAGCATTCCCATATATATATATATATATATATATTACTCAGCTATTGTTTGTATTGTTCACCAGTGAACGCACGCAAACACAGGTAGGAAAATGTTTTCTGCCCCAATATCACTGGATTGTATGCTGGTATTCAAATTTTTACACCCAAAATATGAGCATATACAAATTGTAAGATCCTAAATTGCATTCTATTTTTTTATTCAATTATTGATGCCTATTAATAAATTTCAATTTGACAAGTACCTATGCGGTTTTGTCCTTTTTTATTTAGTTTTTTTTTTTTAATTTGGTGTACACCGTACCAACTAATACCCGAATCCGGTTTACCCAGAATACGACTCATCAGATCCGATCTAACTGAGCTAGCACTAAGCAGTAGGGGTCTCCCAGCGGGGTTGCTTCATACCCAAGGCTCGAACTCGAGACCAGTTGGTTAAAGGACCAAGTGAGCTACCACTTGACCAACCCCACGTTGGTTTTTTTATTTAGTTTTTAACAAGATTATATAGAATAAATAAAGAAAGAAAAAAAGATTTTATTATTGAAAGTCAATTAAGATTTGTAAAAGAAAATTACAACTCGTGCTTTTATTTTTTATTTTTTTTAAAATTTTATACATGACAATTTTATACTCGGGCTAGAAGCGATGCGTGTGCCCGTTGCTCGTTTGCCGACCAGCAGTAGGGGGCCTCGACCCCCCAAAGGCACGTGCCGTTGGTGAGCCACGCGGGGCGGAGGAGCCTCGCGGGACGCCATGAAGCGTTATTCCCCACTGGGAGGCGGGTAGAATCCTTTGCACACGACTTAAATACGCGATGAGGTATTGTAAGTGGCAGAGTGGTCTTGCTGCCACGATCCACTGAGATTCAACCCTTGTTGCTTTGATTAAAAAAAAACTTTAAAAATCCAAAAAAAAAAAAAACATAAAGGAATTTACTACCGCACATTATTCAAATTAATGAAGAAATCTTCGCATGTGGCTATGTTAGTTCTTGCCAAGTATGGTCATACATACTCATCATCATGCATTACCGAACTCGCCCTCGAGTATTTTCCCATTTGTTATTAGCTGATATCGATAGTACCCTAGGTGTGTAGTTTTGTTTCCTTTAGCAAAAAAAAAAAAAAAAAAGAAGGTGAAATTGAATAATTGATGATACCAAATCTACATCTCATACGTTGTGTCATTTTTAGGATTGATCCAAATAAAATAATTTTAATTTAAAATTTATTATATTTTAGTTTTTTTTACTTTATGAATATTATGAAATGATAAAAAGTGTGAACCATGTAATATTTTTCTAAAAGTGATAGAGTTTTCAAAATGGATTACGACTTTCATTGTATGTAAGCCAATTACTTAATTTTTCACTAACTCGAGCTATGTTGAGCATTGTTTTGAAAAAGGAAGTAAAACACGGAAAACAATCTTTGTTGTTCCACTTAATTTGCCTTTCACTTAACCGTCGTGGGAGAGACTTTGCTTCAAAAAGTGGGGAAATAAAACAGGGAATCAAAAGTGAAACAAGGTAATTAAGGTGGTGATGGAGGGAGGCGATGGGTGGGTGGATGGTGAGGGGGACATATATAGGTGGTAGAGAGATCGATGAGACACACAACGTGGTGGCAAAGTGCTGACTTACCCAAATTGAGTAAGCTCACGGTTGAACAAGTTGGAAGATGTAGGCCCATACTTACATCTCAAGTTTTAACTTTTTGATGAAAGTACCATCAAGTATTTAAAACCATGTTAAAGAGGGTGAGACAAACAATGTAAAACTTAAAGCATCTCCCATGCTCATTTTTTACCATGTTAATTTATCATAAGCATATGTGCATATGAAAAAATAGTCATTGGAGACAAACAAAAATGTTAGCTTACAGCAGAAACATATATGTTTGTGTTAGCATATATGTTTAGGCAAAAGTAAAACCCATTAATTGGTTAAAAAATATAAATAGGTCATGATATGAAATTTCCTTTGATAAAAGTGAATAAAATATAATCATTAATATGCGGGATCCCCTATAGCATATAAAATGTATGCTAAGATTGAAGTATGAGTTAGCTAAGAGAGTATACTAAAAAAATTGATGACGTGGAAGGTAAAAAATAAATTTTAAGCATAAATGATAAAAGCTTAGGTTGAAAATGATCATACAATAGTAAGGATGGGGGAAGCAACAACATGTTCTTCTCATATTATGGTATCTTAGTTTTTCTTCTCCGCTCTCTCTCTCTCTCTAAGAAAAAAGGCTTAAATATGAAAATGGTCTCTATAAATATTGACTTTTTTGAAATTGGTCCCTGTAAAATTTTTGTTTTGATTTTGGTCCCTACATTTATAAAATATTTTGATTTTGGTCCCTCCTGTTATATGTGGATGGAAAATGCCGAAAATGTAAAATATTATATTCTATGACCTATTAAGGATGATATTCTTACATTAATTCTCAAGGGTAAACAGAAAACTTACATTAAATAAGAAAACCAGTTCAAAAACCATGATATTGTTATGAGAGCAGTAGCCCAACAGGTATTTAAACCATGCCATATATTATGAGGCAGACGATGTGGGACTTCCAACACGCCCCCTCCAACGAAGCCTGCCGGACCAGGCAAAGGGTATCTATTGACCCATAACAAAGGGCAACTTTAGGCCCATAACAACCGGAAAGAAGTTGGGCTCTGGCTCTGATACCATGTTAAGGTTCCATCTCAAAACCAATTGGCAATGAGAGGAGTAGCCCAACAGGTATTTAAACCATGCCGCATAATATGAGGCAGACGATGTGGGACTTCCAACACGCCCCCTCCAACGAAGCCTGCCGGACCAGGCAAAGGGTATCTATTGACCCATAACAAAGGGCAACTTTAGGCCCATAACAACCGGAAAGAAGTTGGGCTCTGGCTCTGATACCATGTTAAGGTTCCATCTCAAAACCAATTGGCAATGAGAGGAGTAGCCCAACAGGTATTTAAACCATGCCGCATAATATGAGGCAGGCGATGTGGGACTTCCAACACGCCCCCTCCAACGAAGCCTGCCGGACCAGGCAAAGGGTATCTATTGACCCATAACAAATGACAACTTTTGGCCCATAACAACCGGAAAGAAGTTGGGCACTGGCTTTGATACCATGTTAAGGTTCCATCTCAAAACCAATTGGCGATGAGGGCAGTAGCCCAACAGGTATTTAAACCATGCCATATATTATGAGGCAGGCGATGTGGGACTTCCAACAGATATCAGAGGGACCAAAACCAATTGAATCTAAATAATAGAGGGACCGAAACAAACTACCAACATAATTATGGGGACCAAAATTTAATATGAGGGACCAAAACCAAAACGTTTTGTAAGTGCAGGGACCAAAACCAAAAGAAAAATTTTACAAGGACCAATTTCAAAAAAGTCAATATTTAAAGGGACCACTTTTATATTTAACCCAAGAAAAAAACAAATAAATTTAAGAAGGTGAGCCTCAACGTAAAGATTACAACTGGCTTTAGAGCTATGCCCTTTATGTTATTGTTACTGTTTTTGTTGATTGATGGGTATGTATGTGATGATGATTTTTCATTGCAGTTATAAAATGGATGGGCACGAATTAGTTACAAGGATACTTGGTTCTTAAACGTATCTTGGAAGACTTTGACAAACATTAACCTGTTACATACAGCTATTAGCTAAATTTTTTGTCTATTGATTGCTTGATACCTTCATTCCTATCCTATCCTAACTTAGCTTTTTATTAAGCATTCGTATGAAATTCAATGTTGACCTTAAATCTATCTTAAAGTTGACTAGCATCACTAGTGAACTAGCTGTATCCTGCATGGCAATGGTAAGCAGCTGACTAGATTTTGAAAAAGAAAACCAATCGGGACAACCTTAGTAAAGATTATCTGTCCCACTGATTTTTCTACCTACACAAGAGATTCTGAGTTCATGCAATCTATATCTAAATTACTTCCCATTATAGATTATATGGTACAATTATCTGCAAACCGCCTTTGAAAAGCAATTAGTAATTACAATTAATAACTCGATCTTTCTGTCTTTTTAACATAAGATCCTTGATTTCACATTCATTAAAAAAAATCAATTTGTATTATTAATAACATTGATAATGTAAACAATTGATATACTTTTTCACAATTATCCTTATAATAATTATTATTCGAATTCTAAAAAGTATTGATTAAATTTGAGTATTCTCGAAAAAAATAATTCAATGCTATTAAAAAATGGAATGAAGTCTTATAAATAATTTTTTTTTTTAAAAAAAAAACACTTATATTTAAAGATGGCAGAAGTATCAAATACAAAATATAGTAAAAGGCAAGCAATCATTATAATTATAAATTTTATGTGCAAATGACAATTTTTTTAATAACATGTTTTTAATTGATAAATTATGTTTTTAATATCATAAAAAAATACTTTACATATTACGATTAATTTATAATAATGGGCTTGAAAATGTTTAGTCAAAGTTCTATTAATTAATCCTCTAAATATAATAGGTTTACACGCGTACAAGATATATGATTATTAATTAAATTAAAAATCATTTTAATAGATTATAGATACAATAAGATTTAATAAAGTCCGCGTGCAGGTCACGATATGAATATTTGATATAACTTGTACTATATACGAAACGCATCAATTTTGTATTCATCACCAATATATTGGATAGCATTATATTTTTTTGTGTGCGAGAGTTTAGGCTAACCAACGTGGGTTGGTCAAGTGGTAACTCATTTGGTTCTTTAACCAACTGGTCTCGAGTTTGAGCCTTGAGTATGAAGCAACCCTCGCTGGGAGACCCCTACCGCTTAGTGCGAGCTCAGTTGGGTCGAACCGGATGAGTCGAATTCTGGGTAAATCAGATCCGGGTATCGATTGGTGTAAAAAAAATAACAATAAGACAAACCATTTTCCATCCTAATTAAATAGTACTAAAACATTCATCGATCTTCTTATTATTAATGAGTGAATTTGACATTGGCATGTGCCAACCGTAAGTTAAAAATTTACCAGAAGTATATTCGTCCTCGCTCACATACAAAACTATTTTGGTGAAAGACCAAAATCCAAGCAAATCGCAACAATATCTTATTTCTTCGGATTGTGAAAATAGACTAAACCTAGAAAGCACGTTATTTCTGCTATGTACCAAGACATGTAGGGAATACAAAAAGTTGAAGCTGGTAAATTTCTCTTCTCATTATGGCGGAATATAATAGTGACTCAATGGGACCAAAATGAAAAGTTCACTCAAGAAAATATATATATATATATATATATATATATATATATATATATACACACGAATCCTATATGTAATTTTCCCAATAATGGCAATCACACGTCATTTTCATTACAAGTGTTTTTTCTAATAATAAAATATGAAAAATACATTTCTTAGTAATACTTTTTGTTTCCACGAGAGTCTATTTTGCTTATTACCACTTGTTTTTTAAGATTTTGTCTTTTTTTTTTTATTTTTCAGAAATATTTGATGAAAAATAATATTTGAGAAACTAAAATATTTAGTGAATTAAAAAATTATTATTTAGTTCTCTAATATAATTTTTTTTTATTTTCTTATCTTATGCATGGAGTGCCATAGAAAAATCAATCGTAGTTTTCGAAAATAAAAATAATAATTTTGAAAGCTAACTTTAAAAAAAAAATTACTTCAAATGGTTTTCTAAAGATAATAAGTTAGTATCGATCGGAGCCTACCACCAATAATTATTTTCTCAAGCCACAGCAAATGCAGGACCAGGAGATGTGTCTCCGATCCACCAGGTGCCAGGATGGGTAACGTAAAAGTGGTTAACAGTGATGATGCTGCATTAATAAAGAGTAAAGATACAAACGTAGATGTAATTTTCTACGACCATGAAGGACATGTATTGGCTGCAGCTACTGCTCAAAAATTCCAGCAGCTACGAGTATGGAGCTTGCAAAAGATCTATTTTTTTTTTTCTCATGTGCACTTTTGAAATTGATTGTCAAAAACTCGACACTGCTCGGAAGAGGAAGAATCATAATAATTCCCTTTTTTTTTTTCCTGAATTAGTTTTTGATTGTTTTAATTTGAAAAATTCATTACAATCTTGCATTCTTTCTTTCACTAGGAAAAATAACTTAGTTGCTCACATGCGTACTAGTCAAGCATGCTTTGTTAGTGAAGATATAATTTGGATAGAGAAGATTTCTTTTTCATTCTTAAACTTGTATAATGTGATATACCTTCCTCTCATTAGTGGAATGAATTTCTCTTTTACCTTAAAAAAAAACTAATACTTATCTTCAATTCCCGTTAGCTTCACAAGTTTTAATTAAGATCTTACAACTTTTAGCTAATTTTACTAAATAATAGAACCATTGAAAAAATGGAGTAAAGTATAAACATTTGTGTTTACAAAAATTGTTTTTATTAACATTTTCTTTCTTTGTTTTTTTTTTTTCCATTTTTGACAATTTATTTATGAATGTGCCGAGTCATTTTAAGGTAAAAACCAAAAGACAAACACCAAGGTGAGCTTTAGCTCCAAATTAACCACGTGCCACGATTGGTGTCCGGTCTTATATTTTGCCAGTGCAATAATAATGGACAACTTCCATCAAACCAAACTAATTATCGTCTCCTAGTGATGTACTAGTACAAGTACACTACCTAGCCAGCAACTCATGTCTTATATATGTTTCTTGTTAGTACCTTATTACAATATATAGATAAGGAATATTAATGGGAAAAAAAGAAGTACCCTCAAGGGAATAAAGAAGAACAGACAGTAAAAAGGAAAAGATATTCATGTTGTTCTCTAGGCACCACACAATCATAGTAAAAATGATGATTTCTTCCATGAAAATTTCCTACGCCATTACTAAAGTTTATTTGGGGGCTAGCTATAATACTCCTACTAGTACTGATTTCAAACTTGCCCGTAATTTTGGTAAAAGAAAACGTGCATCATTAATGTCACAATTTCAAATACTCTCTCTTTCCTACTCCTCAGTTTTGAAATATACAGTATATGGAGTATTAAAAAAAAAACATAATTTTCTTAATTTAAAATATAGGAAAAAAATTGATTGCCTTTCTTAAATTTTGTTTTATTCTCAATGCTATTTTTTTTAAAATATTCATAAAAAATGGTTATCTCATTTAATTTTTCTTTCATTTAATTTTGATTATAAATTTGAAAAAATTAAATACAATCAACTAACTTATTATCAGAAATAATTTTAGTTTTTTTTTAATATTCTAAACCAAAGAGTACAAAGATGGAAATTTTTTGCGAAAAACATTTTCCTGAATTAAAGTTATAATAATGAATAATAGCAATTGATTAATCAATAAAAAATACATTAAATTACTAATTCGTTATTGATTGATTTGTTACCGAAAAAGGTAAATGTATGGTATTATTTTTTCGACTTTTTCAAAAATTAGTGAGTAGTATAATATCTTAAAAGTTTTACCCCATCCATTTTTTAATATAAGATATTTTTGATAAATTCACACCCATACAAAAAATTGAATAATTTTGTTAGAAATGTGAATATCATATATGTTTTTTTTTTTAAAATACCTCTAGAATTATTATTGAACCTCTATAAAGTGTTGAATAAATAAAAATATTTATAGAAAAAAGTAATTAAATATCATTGAAAATTAAAATAAATACTACTTCCTTTGCTCCTATTTGTAAGACCTTTTTAAGATTTTTTTCTTTCACTAAGGAAAGTATTTAAATTTTTTAGTGTCATTGGAAACGTAAAAATTTGATATAATTTTTCAAAATTATCCTTATAATTATTATTGAAATTCTAAAAAGTGATGAATTAATACAGATATTTATTTAAAAAAATAATAAAACATTATTAACAATTAAAAATGAATCTTATAAATAAAACCAAAATAAAACTCCCAAAATTTTCAAAACCATATTATATTAAAGGAGTGAGGGAGTACTTGGAATCTCTGTTTTGCTTTCTTGGGTCATCTCATTACAGATGTAACTAGCCTTGAATGTCTTGTAGAAGGACCAGTTGTCATGGGTATAAACTGCTGCTCATGTCTATCCATTGATTCCTTTCTCTGTTTTATCCTATTTGAATTTTGATTTGATACCTTTCTCTAAGCATACAAAAGAACACCCCATCATGTACCTCAAAATATATAAAACTTAAAAATTATGAACACTACATCATTACAAGTAATATTACACCATTAGCAAACATAGCATATGTTTACTCTTTAGTACCATGACGCGTGGATTACATTCCAAGGGAAAACATTAGACAGATTATGTCTAAGCACGCTGTACTACGTTTGGTCCACATAAAGAATAATAAATAATTACATGGTGTTGCTAGGGCACTACAAAATGGTTAAACAAATATTGGAAAACTAAATTTAACGATTTACAATATTTTAAACTTGACATTTTCAATGCAAAATAACTACTTTTGGTTGCTTAAACAATGCCTTATCAAGACATACAATGTGCGACAACAACGATGAAATTTCCCTCATAATTAAACAAAAAAAACAATGCCTTATTAACATTTTCCATAATTACATAGTAAGACATACTCCTATTTTAATTCACTTTTTTTCTTAAATACCAAAATGGTCTCGTAAATATTTATCCTTTTAAAATTGGTCATTTTAAAAAAAAAAGTTTTGGTTTTGGTCCCTTTCATTAAATGTGAATCGAAACGCCAAAAACGTAATGTATTACATTATATGACCAATTAAGAATAATATTTTTGTATTAATTCTCAAGAGTAAAAAGACAACTTGTAATACATAAGAGAACCAATTCAAAAACCATGATAGTGAAGTGACCGAAACCTATCAAATTTAATAACATAGGACCAAAACAAACTATCAACATAATTATGGGAACCAAAATTTAATAAGAAGGACAAAAACAAAAACATTTCGTAAATGTAAAGACTAAAACCAATTTTTTTTATAAAGACCAATTTCAAATGACTCAATATTTACTTGGATGATTTTGATATTAATTTTTTTTTTCCATTCATCCGTAGACTTTCAATTATATTTGTTCATACGTCATTTTCTACAAACACACCTCTATTCTAATATTGCCTATATAAATTAATACACATTACTTAACTTTTTTCACAGTAAAATGGCTAAGCACTCGAAGCTTAGAACCGTTAGTAGAAAACTACAAATTATTCAAAATATTTTGTCCAACGGATAAATTCACAAGGGACCTTGTAACTAGAAAGAGGAAAGCACCCTTCAAAAAAAAAAAAAAGTAGAAAGAAAGAGGAAAGCAACATAGGGGCATTGTTAGGTTGAATCCGCCTACTTATAATTCATATCTCCCAGCTTAACTGAATGGGGTTCAAATTAATCAACAACTACCACCTAAAAAAAACAAGTAAAACTCCTTTCAGAAAAATATTAAAAAGATAAGGAAAAAGAGAAATTAAAGAAATTATGTTAGACTCGCCTTACCATCTTGACATCATTTTGTGTATAGGTTTATGTGTAGACCTTTTAATGTAGGTTTCTAAATCATTTTTCAAACCTAAAAATGTCAATAGGTAAGACCGTAAGAGGCATATGTAAGAGCATAAATGAAGCGAGGGAAAAAAAAACCTAATCCACACTCATAATAGATTTGTCTAAGAAAAAAGTATCACTTCACATTCAGATCTACTTTAGCGTTTAACGGAAAACAAATTCGATTAAAATTTTACAATATATAAATTTCGATTTAATCATATATGGTGATAATTACAGTAACATTTTCTCAAAACACACTTACCAAGTCACTCAACCTACAAAACATATCACTATCTTTTGGGCCTCACCAGTTAGTCGTCAAACACCGACTCTTGCTACCTTGGTCCTTTGCGTGGTCTTAGCCATAGGACCACATAAACTTTGTTAATGTACTAGCATATCTTAAATTTCACGATTGTACAACAAGCAAGCACGTGTATAAATTTGACCACGAAATTCACTTCATACATTATTGATTATATTCAAATATAGACAGTTGTGAGTGCCTATTTCTGAGTCTAGTATTCTCCAATTTCACCACGAACAAGAGAAATCCAGATAGGGAAGATGAGAATTGCAATTTTCTTTAACAGGGTTTAATTATTAAATTGTGAATCTCCTGTTAGTTTTTTTCTATTCCAGCGTTTATGTTGTAAGATAATGGTGATAGAGAACACCACATATCATATTATGATAAAAATGAGTATAAGCCCACAAAATAAATTTATAAATAAGACTACACAAAATAAGTGATATGTATCATAAAGTAATATTTTACTTATTATTTAATTGGTTAATAAGTGACACGTGTTACTTTCTTACAATGTAGACCTATATTTCATTATTCTTTATGATTCACTCTCGCTTGGGACTTGTAAAATCAATGTTGGAGCATGGATTTGGGGAGGTGTCTCTCACTATTTTGCAAGAGATTTTGAATCCAACATCTTGGTCATTGTCAAAATATACAAGGGTTTTGTTATTTATTGTTCTAAGGATAATGTTTAAAGATACTTAAAAAGTAAAGTTTTTTTTTTTTTAAAATTAAAAATTTGATTATTCATATACTAAATACTATATTTTCCGTTCCAAAAAAAAAAAACTATATTTTCCAACGTAGAATTTACCCTTTAGATTTTCTAAACCATTACTTTAAGGGTATCGAATAACAAAATCGTAGATATAATTGCAGCCCCAAATTGTGTGAAGATGGAGAAATTAGAGCCTTCAGATGGCAACAAAAATACAATATCAGCCGCGGATCTCGCCAAAATCTAGCTACATGCCACTTTCTGTTCAACCAAAACAAATGTTGGTGCATGTGTTGCCCTCCCCTCAACTTTCAACGCAAATACAACCCGAATTTGTTTGATTAGGCATGCAATTAAATTTGCTTTTCAAAGGATTTGGTTACCGTTGATTACTCCACAGTCCACAAAATTGAGAGAAAAGGCTCTCAACTTTTGACTATGCTCCATAATCACAATACCTGGTTTGTATGTAGCATCATGTTCATGCATGCACCTAATGATATACTATTGGAACATTCATGATATGATGGTCTAACTTCCTGCACTAACCACATCCGATCCATACCCACTTGTGTGCACAGTGCACCATATGTTGTATACAAGAGTTTCATTATTTTCAAATCATTCAAGGTAGAACTGACTAGACAAATAGCAATCATCCCCCCCCCCCCCCCCCCCCCCCCCCCCCCAAATAAATAAATAAATAAAGTTAATGAAACTTTTTTTTTACTTGGACCAAGGTATTTACACGGTCATGTTCATAAGATTAACCTGGATAGTATTCAAACCCCTTAACATTGTGAGTAGTCCAGAGTCCCACGTTTTAGTTCCCAGTCCCAATTTTTTTTTCTAATGTGGTTTAGTCGGAATGTTTTCTGATATCCAAGAGTCAAAAAATGCATTTTTCCGATTCGGAAGTGTCGGAAAACATTCCGACTAAACCCCATTAAAAAAATGGGACTGAGGACTAAAATATGGGACTGAGAACTAAATCTCTAACATTATTGACCATCCTTAGATTGGACCCACCTAGACGAACACCTAATTTGAAAGTCATGACCCATTCTACTAAATAGAGGTAGTGACCCACTTAGATTGTCCATCTAGATAAAGGAAGTGAGGCTTTGGAGCCTGCTCAAGATCCTACTACTAGGGTGTGTCTAAACTAGGAAGCTCTCTAAACCTGGAACAATTATGATTAAGATTCGTCTAAAATCATACAGTAGTTCAATTTAAAGAAGTTGTTCTAGCTTTGAACTATTAATTCCTATTGACAAGTACCAAATAAAGTAATAAACACAGGTGATAATAAAAGATGCCATCCAATATCTGAAGCAATAATAAATTATCATCATTATTTGAGAAGATCATAGTACCAAATACATTTAATGTATTTGTAAGCACGGTTTCTTCACCTAACCATAGTTATGTGCACCAAAAGATTGTCGCACAATAAGAAACATTGATCCAACAGTTTGACTATTGTACAATAATAACAAAAGGGACGACCTCAGTGCACGAGGCTCTCATTTGGTGAAATCAGAAGAGAGTAAATGTACACATTACTCTCGCAACCAGAGAGGTTGTTTCCAAAATTTGAACCAATGATCACCAGGTCACAAGGCGGCAACAACCTTACCGTTCTGCAGAGGCTCGCCCTCTCTTGTATACAACGATAAAACATTAAAAAAAAAATAAAACTAAAATGATGCATATGAATTAAATCATCTTTGAAGCGGCTGAGGAGGAGCAGGGTTATTTGTGATTGAGGGTGACGCTGTCCTATCAGCAGGTGCTTGAACACCCCACCTCCCTTCAGACTCAATGGGTTCTGGTTCTATAACCTTAATAGAGCCATCTGACAGTCCAACTGCGAATTGATTTGGCTCCTGAGGATGTGCTGCAACAACAACAGGGTATACATTTTGACTGCACAAAACAAATAAGAGATAAGGTTAAGGATTATTATGGAGAAAATGGGTAGAAATCATGTAACACAATTTCAGTCAGCTTGTATCATCAAATGATACTTGTATTGAACTTCATACTTCAGCCAAAAACTTTAAGCACACGTTCAAACTGCAACTTCTGGCCAATATTTTAAAAACTGAACCAGAGAGACCTCTGGATCACAGTTCCATTGGTTTAATCGGCTAAATTTATTGTTGAATTTTTATTTGAAAGGAAGATTGAACCAACAGGACCTCCAGATCATGGATTGATTGGTTTAACGAGCTAAATTCATTGTTGAACTTTAAACCGTGGTTTAGCCAAATAATGCTCAAACCAAAAACATGGTGAATTCAAAGTTCAACGAGCTAGTTCGGTCCATTTTTTAAAACATCACTTCTAGCAATAACGAATACAGTCATATCTAATGGGGATTTCAGTAAAAGAAATCAATCAAGTTGAAAAACATATAAAGGAAGCATTTAAGACCTGTTTGGTGAGGTTTGATGAAGGTATGCAGATGAAGCTATACGACATCGTAGCCTCAGGCTGTCAGCATCAAATACTCCAATGTTTCCATCAGTGAAAGCAGCATAAACTAGCTGGCTAGTGCACGAATATGTTGCCGAGGATATGGAAGAAGGCAGCCCATCTTGTGGCACCCACTATAGTCCATTCAAATATAAAGATGTTACTAGTTCATTCATAGGAACTCAAATCATAAAAGGGGACATTACGTTGGCCTCCCATGAGGTTTATCTTAATTACATTTGGCACCCTTCTTGCTTCAAAAGTTGCCTTCACCTACCCTTAGGAGAGGTCAGTGTACCACTCCTGAAGGGGGTAGGAAAATTTAATGTTAACTAAATCTCAAGGAAGGCAAGTGTAGCTTTTAAAACAAGAGGGGTGTTGAATGTAATTAAGTCAAACCTCGAGAGGCCATTATAGTTTCAGGGAAATATAAAAAAGGTTTTGTTTTGATGGTTTCTGCTTTTCCAAAGAGGGGACATGGAGTAGTTTCTTACCTGCCGAATCAGTTCCATTTTTGAAGCGTCATATATTGCTAACTGTGACTCATGGCATACCAGCAAGTTTACTTGATCAATGTGGAATTGCACAAGAGTATCACCAACAGGTGCATTTCCAGCAGGCATTTGGATTGATAGTGATTTCTTCTTATCCCACGAGTCAATGCTCCAAAAGGAAAGCTACAAAATTGCAAACAAATATAGCCAAAATTCACTTTTTAAGAAACTATAAATTAAAAATAGTTTGTATAGAAGCAAAATATGAAAAATATAGAACTTAAAGTATATTTAAAAATTGAGAGCCACAAAGGCACAA
Source organism: Crotalaria pallida (assembly GCA_037953625.1). Classification (NCBI taxonomy): domain Eukaryota; kingdom Viridiplantae; phylum Streptophyta; class Magnoliopsida; order Fabales; family Fabaceae; genus Crotalaria; species Crotalaria pallida. The sequence continues at coordinate 88,704,748 of CM075656.1, forward strand.
GCACAAAACAGCTCCTTATCCAGAGTTATAAAATGACGACAGGAATTGTTGAAATTATAGAGGCAAAAGAACATATTAAGTAACAGAACTCTAAACATTTCTAGTGTAATACAATACATTAACCATTTATTTTAATCTTCTAGATCAATTACAAGTGTAATACAACTAGTACAATACAAATTCAACAAAATAAACAAGAAACCCGAAGTAACAAGGTCATACAAAGATTAAACGTGAGATGATCCAACGCCCACATAAAGTAATAGAGGGGGCTCTAAAATTTGTGGAACCTTATATTAGGGTTTTTGCATCTATCTCTTTTCATGACCTTGGCATACCAAAATTTAACAAGAGATGATCCCGCCCCCCACCCACAGTTTCATGGCGTGAATTTTTCGGCAGGTGGAAACTTTGACTGACACCAGAAAATGTATATTTACATTCTGATTGAAATGAATGATCTTGGAGTCTAAAATCTCGAGGTCATTTTCTAAATTACTTAATTTGATAAACAACCAAAAAAAATGCAGAAAGGAAAGGGAATTTTGACAATAATGACAACAGACAAGGGGTTGAAAACACTAAGAAGGAGGCCTAACAATCCTAAACAGGAGTTCCATATTTTGGAAACTATACAAAGGAAAAGAACAAACATCGGTTACGGTGGATGTTACTACTACTGAGATACATGTTATAATTTAAGGGGGGAAATGATGGATAGGAGAAAAGATAAGTAACAAGTTTCTGAATGATTGTGATATGAAACACCGACCTACTACTCCTTTCAACTCACACGTACGAGTGTAATTACAACTAGACAACTAGAAGAAGCCCAACCCAATAGCAGTTAACAGAACATAACTAATATTCTACCAGAAATCATGGTTCTACAAACCTGAGCATCAGCACCCGAAGAAACCAAGATATTCAGTTTAGCTGAAAAAGCTAAACCAGTAATGTGCTTTTTATGACTCTTCAGTGTTGATTTGATCTATAAAAGCAGAGAGGTCAGATCATCATTAATAAGATTTCTGAAACAATTAAAATTTAGAGTTGCTTAAGGTAATTACCTCATTCACCCTAACATTGTAAATACAAATGGTTGAATCTTCCATTCCAATTGCAATAATGTTATTATCTTGAGGGTGAAACGCAAGGAATGTTGAAGCAGGGGGAGGTGGCATAAAAGTTACCATTACCTGAACCCAGCAATTTGCAATTTGTATAAACTCAAATACTAAGATGCAGTTGGATAAAAGCAGTGAGTGACAGAACACACTATATTACCATAAAAACCATCAGATTACCTTGAACGTAGCCATGTTGAAAAGTGAAATTTTTTGTCCACAGGCAGACATAACATAGGAATCATTCTTTGAGAGGGCTATGCAGGGAACTGCTGCTTCAGAATTGTCTGGCACATCATTAGTCATGAGAAGACCACTATTCGGTGGTTGCCAATGCTTTGGAACAACACTTGTCGTGGCCTTTTTAACCAACACAAAAATACTCAGTAATGTTAAAATGAATATTTATATCAGACCCAACAAAATCATGCATACTCGTATAATATGCAATAGAAACATGGATATCAGGATACACATGCAGGCATGTTTCATTATAAAGCAAGATGAAAGTGTTTCCATGGGTGTGGGTCTTTCATCATATAATCACCTTTCCACTGGGATTCAGTTCATTACGACTCCATTTCCACAGCTTCTGAATCCCTTTTGAACCAAGAGCCAGAAGGCCAACCCCAGAATTTGTGTAAAGAAGACGAGCAACCTTGGAACAAATGTTAAAGGATTTTATGAACATAAAATTCTTGATATAAAATAAAAATATATTAGTTAAACATTGTATACATAAAAAGAATAATACAGACCCAAAACGGTCCCCGTCTCCCTGAAAAACACAGTTACACATTTGGTCCCTGAAAAATGAAAAGTCTCAATTTGGTCCTTAAAAATCTCAAATGTTGGTCAAATTGGTTCCTGATAGGAACTAAACTGTCCCTAAATTTATCCTAAAGGACTAATTTGACCAACATTTGATAATTTCGAGGACCGAATAGGGACTTTTTCATTTTTCAAGGACGAAATGTGTCCACGAGCATTTTTTTAGGGACCAATTTGGGTCTTTATTCTAAAAAGAAAGGTTGCATGGAATACCTTGTTAGTGGAATCCATACTATCTGGCATGCTAACTGTTCGACACTGAACAGGATCAACTATTTCTGTCAATTCCCAAGCTTTGGATTTGTCAGATACATCATCCAAGCTTCTTTTTCTCTCTATGCTTCTAGTGATAGAATCAACTCCAGTCTGAAATAAATTAGCAACAAAATGACTCAGTTTGATACATACTTGACTAATAGACCACAATATCATAAGATGCCTGGCATAAACCGCTGCAGCATAAAACCATGAACACCTTAATTTACTTGACAACAAAAGGATGAAAAATTTGTATACGAGGTACATGCTAAGACATTTCATGATAAAAGAATGTTATAAATCTCAGATGATCTATCAATCTACAACTTTTACGGTTTATATCTTACAAGTATTGGTGCTGGCCGGGCAGGGGAGCTTCGGTCCACAGGTTCTACTTTACTGATGAGCGGATTGATATTTGCAACTACAGGAGACCCTGATACCTGATTTGTAGAGAATATATCAAAATTGGGACATTAGCACAAACCAGAAAGTGATAATAGGTAAGGAAGAAGATAGTGAAGATGGAAATTAAGGCAGATAAAAACCTTTGTCTCTACAGGTGCCTTAGATGATTCAAAAGACCGAGCTTCAATGGCCCTTAAGTACTTGATACCATCGGCATTAGCAAGAATTTTAAAACCACTATCTTCTGTAGTGGCAGCAAGCAAATTTCCTTCCTTATTGAACCTCAAGCGAGGGAGACTCTGACACAAGGCATCAACCATATCAAACAATGCTAAAGAAAAATGTGTCACCAGATGGAAGGTACAGGCAATACTCACAAGAAGGCCACCCTCAGCATGTGTACTAGTCAGAATATTGCTATTGTCCATATCCCAAAACTTGATCTGGTTGTCTTCACCAACAGCTAAAAAGCGATTCTTTGATGTGTCAAATTGCACAATGCCAGTAAATTGCTTTCTAAACCCAGAATATGTTCTCTTTAGTGTTCCTTCACTCTCATTCCACTCAACCAGGAAATAATCTCTATCTTTGCTCGTCCCACAAGAGAACAATCTAAAACAGAAAAGAGCAGTTACAACTTACAACACACATTAACACTTCAGAGAGAAAAGCTAAAAAATGTATAAGATTAACTGAACATATTTCCAGGACCATTCTTCATTTTCTTACCTACTTCCATCAGAGCTATAGAGCATTGTGGTGCACCACCGTCCAGGAGCTTCATAGTCCACTCTGGAGCCCATGTTATCATACAACCAGGCCTTGATTTTCCCATCAAAAGCAGTTGAAAATATAAACTGCAAATGCGATACCATAACTTTTACAGTCAATCATTCACTGCAACAACCTTTATAAGAAAGTAATAACAATATAACAGCATTGTCTCTATACAAGTTTATCAAGACATCTTTCCAGAATTGACAACAAGTCGAACAAGATCAGAGTATTGTGATAAGAACCTTGGGCCACACCACAACAGCTAGCTATTAGTGTAGTTGGAGAGCCCAAGGTTCTCATCAACCCCACACTAGAGTTCCATACTTCCAATGTGGGACTCAAGTCCCATGCCTTGCAATTGGATCCTAACATATAGCTTTAGAAAAGCAAAGACAGCACCGATGTTGGTGACCATAAAATTGGATTTCGTTACATCATGCAGTACTGCAGTAGTATGGTCAAATATAATCCTATATTTTTAAGAATCTATTTTTTTTTCTTTGCCAAAATATTTACATAACAAAAAATCCTTTTCGTTTCTCGGGGTGTATGAACACTTTACCTGGGTCTTGTCTTTCTGGTGAGGGCAAACAGAATAGACAGGAGCTTCATGACCTTCAAAGTTGAAGAGCTTCCTTCCATTCAAATCCCAGACCTGTCATACTCTTCCAAAAATTAATAATAAAGGATAAATTCATTTTGCTACACACTGTTACAGACCAGAAATTTTGTCACCTTTACTAACTTGTCATCACCACAAGTTATAATGCATAACTGTTGGTGTGTATGAGAAAATGCCAAGTCATTGACACCACCAACATGAGCATCAATCTGCAATGAAGCAATGACCTTAGTCAGAATGCATAAATTACATTTTTCTGCATTAGTCTATTAGATTTATATCAGAAATTCATAGGGACATGCCTCCAAATGCTGCTGTAGATCATTAAGTGCTTGATAAGCATATAAATGAATCAAATGTTTTGTAAAAGCAACCCCTGAAAAGAAGGGAAAATATGTTGTAAACCAGTAATAATACAACAAACAGGAACCAAGTTTCCTAACAATACTTACCAATAAAATTCCCATCTGGACTCCATGATACACGGTTGACAGATATAGACAAATCTTTCACAGTTAAAGCCTGTACAAGAGTCCCAATTAGTAAACTCCAGCATATCGTGTAAGAAACTTCTGGCACTTACAATATGTAAAAACATATTTACTTTGCAAGAGGCGAAAATTGCATTAGCAGAAGTGAAATCACAAAATACCATAAGGGTTGAACTTGTGCTAGAGGAAAACGAGTTATTAAACTTCATAAGGCTGTCTATTTGCTTGCGTAATTAATAATCTGTCCTTACTAAACCTTTCCCTAACTATATCTGCTTTACTGTCTCGTATTCTTTACATTACCAAGCTACTATAGACAGCCTTATGCTAATTGCCTAGAGGTCATTTCCTGCCAACATAATCCCACTCCCCTACGATAGTTGTCGTAAGGTCATTGCTGCACAATGCAAGGCCAGTAGGCCACTACAGAGCAATAATATTATTTTCTTTGAGGAGTAATCTTTGGACAACATCCATGATATGCAGATGAATAATGTTATATAAACCTGAAATAAGGCAGAACAAGCAGAAATATTCATTATTTTGAAAGGCTTCGATATCAGCCTCTTTCTCAGCCCTGCTTCCCAAAGTGAAATTTCACCATTCCTGCAACCAACTGTTTCACAAATGATTTTCCCAAGTCAGTATAATACAAAACTTCTTTATGATACAATACATAGCACTCTATTTCAACCTACCAGCTAGTAATGAATGAAAGGATGGATGGAAATCCATGCTTATCACCGTTGATCCCTGATGTAAGGTACAAACAACAGTTCTAGGAAGGTCGTCAAGTGAAGAGACTTGTTGAGGTGGAGCAGGATATGTGACCTGCACATATGTTAAAGAGTTGGCACTATAGTGATGGCAATTGACTACATGGAAAAGAAAACATGCCACTGTACTGAGTAAGTACGTCATCAACAGATTGTGCAGTTCGCAACCGTTTCATTAGTTGCTGCTCATGATCGTTATTTGGATAATCCATAATTCCAAGGGAATTTGTAGGTGTTCTCGAATGCTTCAAAGCAGACACTGCATGAAATTGAATATAACATGTGAACTTGACCATGGAGTAGATACACAAACAAACATCCCACGACTTAAGTGTCTAAAACTCCAAATGTATGAGCGAATTGACAACAGAAATATTCTTCATCTGTTTCAATTATTAAACAAGATAACATAGAAGATAAAAGCTTAAACAACGATTAGATCCATATAACTCTCGGCATACAATAAATAAGCAGATTTCCATGGTAGATCATAAATTGAAAAGAAAAAAAGGAATGAAACCATGGTTGATCATAAATTGAGAAAAAAAAAAAAAAAGGAATGAAACCAGGGTTGATCATAAATTTAAAAAAAAAAAAAGGAATGATTTCTAGTAAAAAAAATTAAATGAAAGGAAGAAAATGGACCGATATATCGATTTGGTTCCTTGAATAATGAGTGGATTATACTGTGAAATAATAGAAAAGGAAGAAGATACAGTTGTTATGAAAAGAAGAGAAAGGACGAGAACTAGGTTACATGGTCTTTTGCTCTGCGACGGCGCTATGTGCCTGTTGGCTGTTTGAGCAGCTTTTATATGGGAAGCCGATTACCAAGGACTTTACCCTATTTTCTTCTAGACCGTGTTTCGGTTTTTTTTCGGCCTATTCTTTCTAATTGGCAAGAGACTTACACTTTGAACCATTGTAACGTGGACCAGCGAGTATAATTGTACCAGTAATATGATATTTATGATATATCATTAATTTATCAAATATATTATATAAAAAAATATATATTTACCATAACCGTTTTGACCACAGTTGAACCAATGAACCGTGAACAGTACCTTCACCGGTTCAATAACCAATCCGGTTTTTAAAACATGCAGTTTTCTATAGGGGAGAACGTATGAACAAAGAATGACAAAACTATCCCATACACTAGATGAAAGGAAAATAAAGCCAATCCATCAAGAAATCTTACAAGAGAGTGTATATGCACTTCTAAAGTTTTTGAACAACCCTTGATGATTGGATAATGTCAAATAAACATATATGCGAATGACATGACAGGAAATTTCTCGAGCAAAAATAAGAGCAGAAACATAGAATATATGCATTTGTTTATCTAAATAAACACTAGTAGTATATTGGAATATTGATTACTGATCCTTATTATGGGGTTTTTCCCATTTTACATGATAACAAACTGACCAAGCTATACCTTGACTTGGGGGACCAGGAAATGAAGCAGCGATAAAAGGTGATTGGACAGATGATGAAGGATTAGGATTCACCATCCATCCCGCCAAAGCATTAACATTTGCAGCTGCTGGTGCTTGTGGAAATGGCTGCACAAAATTAAGTAACTAGAGTAAATTAAACATCGCAAAGCAAAAACATTAGATTACTAACAATATTAGCACTAAACATTCAACCAACTAGAAGAGCTGAGGGCATACTCCAGCATGTGCTCCTAATGGAGGATAAGATGAAGGCTTTGAAACGGATGCGATAGGGAAAGTGACCGGAGTAGCTGCACGAGCTCCATTTGGAGGTGAACAAGTATGATCACTAAGTAGAGTTTTGATGTCTGGATTTGGCAACCGATTATTGCACTGTTGATGCTGCCAATTCAAACTTGATAGGAAAAAAATTTGACAAGGTTTAACGAAGATGAACATGATTAATGAAGTTACAAATAATAAGAGATGTAATGGTCAGATGAAAACAACTTGATAGAAAAAAATTGACAAGGCTTGACTAAGAAGAACATGATTAATGAAGTTACAAATAACAAGAGATATAATGCTCAGATGAAAACAAAAACATGAACCATATGAATATATAAAGAGTTAAAGCAATCTGTGAATGGAATAATCATGTGTAAAGCCCAATACATGTAAAAGTTGAATATATATTACCTTTGATTAATCAGGGTTCGTAAACGTGATGCATTCAATGAAGGAAATACAAGCTTATCTCTGAACAGGGGATTTGCTTCTATCAGTTTCTTAAGCTCTACCAGCATTATGTTCCGAGCTGATTTAGTATCACCATACTTCGATAACTGTTCATTTTCCCTGCATTTAATAAATATTTACATTTAAAAATTACTCCCTCCGTCCCAAAAAGTTAGTAATTTTTTGAAAATTCAACAAAAATAAGGAAACATGCTATTAATGCATTGTCCCCCCAAATCAACCAATTACCAAAGCAAGTATTTAATACATGCTTCCTCAATTAACCAATCATAGAATATACAATACAATTTCAATTTTTTTTTATTCACTATTTTAACTTTGATTCGGGACAAAAAAATTTCATGTTTTTTACTAACTTTATGGGACGGAGGGAGTAAAATAGAACCAACATAGCATCTGTCCTATCCCCATTCCTTAGTCAGCACTCAACAACACCATATGAAAAATAGAAAGGAAACATTACCTGAAGTTGTCAAGCGTTATGAGATGTGTAATTTCTTTGTATAAGTCTTCATTCAAGGTTGAGAAAACTTTTAAATCATTCACCAGTATTTCAACAGCCCTGGCTTTGTCATGCCTGAGCACAAACCAAGAAACTTTAAGCATGAGATGAAGACAAAAGAACTTGGAAGCTCATAAACTCGCCAAAACTATGGTGATCTCCGTAAGGTTTAACTTAATTACACTAGACACCTCTTTTGTTTTAAAAGTAACATTTAACTCCTACTTATATGAACATGGCATCTATTTAAATACGCTTGAATGACCCTTTTCATGTAAGGATAATGTTTATAACCCTATTCGGCCTGGTCAGGTATGGAATGAACTTTTACTTTTATAATCATGTCATCAACTCGATCTCAGATTATAGATTTTAAGTTCCTAACTCGAGTCCATTACCATTTTGGATGAAACGGATCTTCTAATTCTTTGATTAAAGTCAGTAAGATAAGAGGGATCTTGAACTAAGAAATAGATTCTAGACGCTAAAAAAGGTAGGAGCAATTTCAAAAATCGGTTTCATCGATATTCCTGGCATAATAGATGCTATCATACATGATACATGGCATAGTAGATGCTATCATCATACATACAATCACACTCAATTCAATGGAATCACCTTCCTTTAGGGGAGGATGGTGTAATTAATTCTCAAACAAGAGTAATGCCGGGTGCAATTAAACCAAACTTGGGAGAGGGGTCAGTTTAATTCCCCTTATATACTATGTCCCATTTCACAAAAACACGCCATTCAAGAAATGTAACGATTACATTGATTTTCAATAAAGTAATTGTGTTTTTTTTCCTCACGTGCCCTTTCTCCCTCTATGATTATTATTTTTTCCACTATGTAAATCAAGACAATATTGAATAGGGATAGACATGAAGAATAACAATTATTGCACTCCTGAACTTCTAAACGGACAAATGAATAAGAACTAAGATTGTTTTCTTCTTTTTTCAAATGAGACAAATAAATAGAAAAGGAGAGAGTAACAACTAACAAGTTATAAATACTTAGACGACACATATATAAGCGGATAACTAATTAGCAACAACTACAATTCAAGATACTAGAATCAATAGCAAAATAAGACAAATTAATGAACCTGTCCAAGGCTTCAATATACTTTTGCTTCCTTATCTCAAAGAAAATTTTCATAGAATATCTATTATCATCAACTTTAGTGAATCCAGAGAGGTACTTCTCAACCTCATCCCACTCTCCAGCCAAAGCTTTCTCTTCAAAATGCTTCACATTGAATAAGAATCCTGATTCTTGCTCCAACCTAAACTCAAAAACCACCTTTCCAATTTAACTTCCAAATAAGGAAAAATAAATAAATAAATATATAAAAAAAAAAGGGGGACTTTACTTGCAGACAGTGTCCTTGAATTTCTCTTCATCGAGAAACTGAAGGATGAGGAAAACCAACTCCCTGCTCAAAGATGACATTTTTACCCCTCTGCACGAGCTGAGAGGGGTAGAGGTTGAATCAAAAGACCCAGTTGAGAAAAATTAAGGATTTTGGGATTAGGGTTGGGGATTGAGCTGGGAGTGAAAATTAGCCGTTGTGGGTAAGTGATTTTCAGAACAAGTTGAAATCTTTTAATGTTGAGTTAGGTTTTTTTTTCCCACTCAACAATGGTGTTTGATGATGTTGTTGTTGTGTTGGAAGAAGAATTGTCAAATGGAAGGGGAAACAAAAAAAAAAAAGTTAAAACCACAGTTAAAAATTAAAAGAGGAAAAAGAAAATAGTAAAAAAGTTAAATAAGAGAAGTGGGGTGTGTGAAAGCAAAGAAACAAGTGACAGTGAAATGTATGTATGAGTGGGACTTACTTTTTTGTTTTGTTTCTCGGCTGTTGCTACCACCTACTTATCACTGATAGGTTGTCTTACTTATTCATTATTGTTAAAGTGATAAGTGAGTTTGGATCCTGCTGAACTAGAAGCAAACAGGGACACGTGGGTTTTGAAGTGTTGAACTGTTTTCATGGGCTTTTTTTTGTAAACGAGTTTTTATGTTGGTGTTATTTGAAAACAAATTTAGTAAATTGAATTCTTAAATTCAGGATGTGGATTGTGGAGTTATAGCATGTTCGATTTAGGGTTATTTTTATTTAAACACAAATCTTGATTAACAGATTATGTTGTAGTTTTTGTGTTTGTTTGTTGTGAACGTGCTTTTTGTCTAATTATTTAATTGGCAACCAAACATGTACTTAGTAGCTAATAAGTAATGATAGTTTCAATTGATTCTTGAATGCATGTGTGCATGACACTAACAAATTTGTTTTTTTAAAAAATAATTTCTGATAATATGATAGAGTCATTATATGTAATTTTCTAAAATTGCTTTAGGAAATTACATATTTGTCTTTTTTAATTGAGAACCAAAATTTAATTTTTCATGTGAGAGAAGAAAGAAGAAATATAAAAGCATCATGCTATGAATATTTTCAACATGAATAAAATTATCTTTGGTTAAGGATATTTTTGCACCAGGGAAAAGAAAAGGCATGGTCTATATATGTTCAATTTTGAGAAATAAAAGTGATTTTAAGCCAACATTAGAGAAAGGGAGGTGCTTCTCTTCCCTTTCCCTAGTGTAATTCTGAATTTTGCTGTAGTTATAGCCAACAAATAACAATGGTAATAAGCCCTCTCTCTCTCTCTCTCAGATTAACCAACAGGTGGCAGCTGGTTCCAGTCGATTCCTTGTCAAAATTATTGGCACAAGATATGGAGTCAAAGTTTGAAATTTTTGAGTAAAAAATGGGACTGCCAAGGTTTCTAGAGCAACTTCTATCTTAGTTCATAGAAATGGGCAAAGGAATGAAAGGCAACATAGTCAAAATAGCTTATGAATTAGTAGTATAATGAATATGGATGCATGTGTCTGGTAAGGAATTTCACTTTTGTTGCCAGCCTACCTAAGGTTACTTTTGGTTTACACTTTCTGCAATACAGTTTCTGATCCTATCTTTTCTGTTTTCTAGATTTCAAACAGTACTGCTGCACTAATCACAGTCTTCATTTTTGTTTCCCCCAAGGCCCCAAGGATCACTCAGAACTTCAGAAATAAAGCTCTTAGAAACTTTGAAGTTTGCAATTAGTGTCAAGGAATTCAAGGAAGATATCAAGTGGCAGTGAATGAACCTGATTTAAGATGAAACTTCTCTAGATGATTAAGACTGAACTTGCAAAGTGGGCTGCTGTAGCTTTTATTTTAATAACTAAAATATTCCATTCATTTCTCACTAGTCACCGCATGTTTTCCTCTTTCCTTTCCTTAATTATTTCATCGCTATTTTTCATAAAAAAAACTTCATTTACAAATTTTTCAAGAATATCATAGGTTCGAATCCTGAAAACAGTCTCTCAATTTATGGGAAAAAAGCTCTGCACATTTACCTCTACTTAAACTTCACTAGGTGAAAGCAAAGCCTTGTGCACTAGCTCACTTTTTTTACAATTTTTTTTGCATTACTATATTTCTGAGCTGCAGCCTTTATTTAATAATGGAATTCTCAATACAAAAGCCAGAGAAACTAGCAACTGGATAATTTATGTATGCATGTTTGAGATTGCAGCAATTATGTGATTGTCATAACAAAAATACTGAAGCAGTAATATTATTGTATGATGTATATTTGTAGGTAATTAGCTGTTTCATTTTAATTTCATGCTATGTTGGCCCCTAAACTTTAAAATGGTCAATGCACTTCGATTCTTGGGAGTTCTAAAGCAAAAGCAATCCACATAGCTCATGACAAATTCCTAACTAAATAATGCAATTAGTCCTTTAAAGAAGCCAGAATATGTCAACCACATTGTGTTAATTGAATGTGAAAAATGTTTAAGCTAACATCATGATGGGACATAAGCAAATTTGTCTGTGAACATAGTCCTTTGTGATTTGACCTCAAAAACGGGGGAAGAATAATTATCTCCTCCCTTCACATTGTGCTCTATATTTTCTGAGTGCAAGGACCAACATTTCTCAGAACTCTTGTAAGCATTGCTCATAGGATGAGGGTAGTCTTGGTAAAAGTAGTTAGATGGATTGAACACAGGGATTTCTTTCTCAAATCTATGATGAACCCTTCTTCTGTTTATATAGTCTGCTGGATTGTAGAGTGGAGATTCATTCTTTTGCATTGAATTTGCCTGCAAACAGTTCTCTATCACCTTAGCCTCCTCCTTCAGCCTTTCTCTCATGTCCTTAATATTTCTCCAAATTTTAGAAGATTTAATGCTGCTGCTAGTGTTCCATGCCTTGACATTTGAACTATTGGAATTGCCAGGGACATTGCAAGAATTGTATGGAATTCTATTGCACTCAATGCAGAAGTTCTGATACCTCTTTAAGTTGAAAGCTTTTCTTTTTGCAGCATCAGATAGACATGCATTTGCCTAAATAAAAAGATGGAGGCAGAGGTTGAGAACTACTTCAGATAGTAGGCCATTTACTTAGAAAGAATTTCAAGGTAATTGTTAAATGGGTGATGCTTTGTGACCATCAACTTGAAATAATATCTAGTGTCATAAAAGGTGCATCTATTCATGTGTCACTTGTTGTGATTGATTAAAAACGTATTTGTTTATTAAATTTGATTTAAATAATCGTTTTTTAACCAGGCACATCTTTTAGACTCGCAGATATGCTTTCCATCAAATCTGGGACATCAAACAATGTTTCTTTTCTTTTATTTTTTTCATAATTGAAATGCATGCATATAACAAAGAAGATAAAAAGTAAATAAGAAACATTTACGGTATCACAATGCTCAAAAGTTGATGTTCAATTGTTCATATAATACAACTCATTGTTAATGAACTCAAGGACCAATAAAAGCAACTAAAAAACAAAAGGGATCACAAACTTACCTCAGAGACAAGCTTGAAAGCAATTTCAGCTTTAGGGTGCTTGTTCTTATCTGGATGAAGTAGCAAGGCTGCAACAAAAAACAGTACTAGTTATTCAAGAAAAGGAAACAATGCAGATTGCACATAACCATATAAAAATGATTTAAAACCTACCAAGTTTATGGTATTGCTTTCTTATGGTATTCATTCCAGCATTTTCTTCCACCTATGAAAAATATGCATCATAATATCATATAGAAGAACTCAGAAAAGTGCTAGTTACTAAGTTAGCATTAACAAGAAACAAAGGGTCAAATACTTACTCCAAGAATGGAATACCAATCAATGAAAGGTGCCTTTGCTGCTGGGTTTGAGACAAGTCTATGAACACATACAACTGAAGTGGTGGATATAGAGCAGATATCCAATACCAATTTGGTTTTGTAATCAGATTCTTGTCCCATTTTTCCAATCCGAGAGTGTTATGGTGGTAATACTAATACTAATTAACAAAATGTGAAAAAGGGCTACAAATAGTGAATGTTAATTAAGTTTGTTTTTTATATTTCTTGGTTTTGAGAAGGCATTGATATTGATCAACTAATACTGACAAAGGTGGAGTGGTTTAGAATAAAGAGCAAGCAATGCGGAGTAGATTTTTGGAAGTAGATGAGTTGGTGGGAACAAACAAGTTGAGACTTGAGAGAGATATGAAGAGGTTAACCTTAATCTCTCCACGTGGCACCACTTGAGAAGGATTAGAGCCATTTGCTTCTAACGTTTTTTATTGTTTAATCTGCTGAGGTTTAAATTTAAATTTTAAATTGGAATGAAGTTTGTTTTGTTGTTGTTATGATTATATTTGGCCTCTATATATTTATCACAAGTTGCACCCTCCAGTCGAAAATAGAGGGGAGGTATGTTTGCGAGTTGATTTTTTGGAAGAAAAGGAAACCAAACGAAATGCAAATATATTTGATGATTCTTAAGCCTCTATATTCCTTCCAAAAGTAACAACAATCTTGCAAGTATAAGGCTTAAATATTAAATAAATCTTTATAAATATTACTCGTAATTTTTTGAATTCGTTCTTACATTTCATTTTTTTTTTGGGTTTTACTCTCTATTTTTATGTTTCTTTTTTGTTTTGACGGTCTCTGTCCTCAACTATGAATGGAAAACGTTAATAATAATATAAGGACCAAAACATGTACATGCTAGCATAATATACACCAATAAACACAGTTCGTAGATGACTAAATTTTTTAAGTATGATATTAAGGATTTGATCTCTGCTTGTTTGTGGGTTTTTCGTCTGACGCCTGCCGAACTGACGGTGATGGATGGGGTGTGGGTAACGACAGGTTATGTGGTAATCTTGCAAAGGAACTTCACCGTATTTTTTTGGTATTTTTCGAAACTCGGGTTGGAAAGCGTTAAAATGCGATTTGGAAATAGAAAACCGACACCAAGAACACGATGCGGCGAGGAAATCGAAAGGAAAGCGATTAAAATTTGTAGTAAAGTAAATGGCGCGGAAATGTAAATTTGCGTGAATGTAAATTGGGATAAATTAAAAGTGCATGGAAGAGTAAATCGGAAAGCGTAAAGATTGCATTGAATTTAAAAGGGGTGGAAGGCTGGGGTTCTTTACAATGGCGTTTCTCCGTTTATCTGCTCTGGTGAGATATCTAGGATTTTGGCCTATGTGTGTCAACCTAGCAACCGACCCCGATTACAACCTAAGGACTTCCTATTTATAGGTATAGGAATCTGTAAATTATTTACAAAGCAACTTCGCACGTTCTGCATAACTGCAGAACCCACGATCTGAATAACTACCCACTACACTATCCCCCACGATGTAACTGCCCACGTCGTGGTTTGGGCTTAGTGGACACTTCTGTCGGACTCCGTGATGACATCTTTGTTGCGATCCCTTCGACCAACACTCCTCTTTGATTGCAACCATTTGACTTTTGTCTAAGTCTCTTTGTTGGTCGAAGCATTGACGTTGTTGTGCTCTTGCCTCTTGGTTCTGGGATGTCCACCGACATCAAGTCCCTTTCGACAAACAGGCCATCTGTCGGAATAGATTTCCGGCCTATTGTCGGCCACAGATGCATTCGATTGATATCGGTGACATGCACTTTGATTAATTGGTGTTTCACCACCGTTCAATCAAAAGACATGCCTCCAACGTTTCTAGCAGAATGTCATCAGAGGTATTTTTCCTTTACCTCTTTAATAGGAAAGACGGCCGCAATCGACCCTAGCAGGGCACAAACCTTGGCCTATGGGGATTACAAAGGTTCCACCGAGGCTTATTTATCAAGTTCAATGCTTCCTCCAACTCGGAGTTTCTTGCATTGAGCTGATACATAAGAAGTGGATCCTATGTAATCCCTCATGTTTGGTCTTTCACCATTCATGAGGATAAGGAAGGTATTCGGAGTGAAGGTTCCCCCATTTCCTTTTCAACTCCTGAACACCTCAATCCCACATGTTTGATCTTTCATAAACTCATGCTATGTGGAATTTGAATCTCTTTTCTTCTTTCCAGAATTCGTGAAGGCATTCTTTGCATTTCTTCATACTCTCTCATGGCTTTTCCAGTTTCTGAGATGAGGAATTTATAGCCATGGGGATCGTTAAATGCCTTCATAATTACTCTTCCGTTTCCAATGTTGACATGACAGCTCTGACTTCCTCTTTTCTTGCGTCATTATTCCTTCGACACGGACCTCTTATTTCCGCCTCTTCCTTCTGTCGACACACGTACACGTCCTTCGAAGTCACTTTTAAGTCGTGAGAGTTAAGTACACCTCCTTCGACATCACTTATGTTGTCGACACACGTCCTTTTGTCGAAATCAACCCTTTGTCGGGTTGTACGTTCACTTCCTTCGAAGTCACTTTTAAACAAAAATGTTTAAGTACACTTCCGTCGACGTCACTTATACATCCGACATTCTTGCCCTTTTGTCGATTTCAACTTCCAGTTAACACTGCCATAAAAATTGGTTTTCGATTATCGATAAGAGGAAATCATGGGTGAAAAAAAAAAACATAATATAAGTATATAACCATAAATATTTTGATTAAAATATAATTATTTTTGTATGATTAAGGGTAAGATCTTGACCTTTAAAAATAAATATCATTTGTTCAAAAAAATAATAATAAATATCATTTTCTTGATTCTTGAGCGTAATAAAAATATGAATTGACTATTTAAGATCCTTCTTAACTTATAGTTTTGTAGTTCATTATTATTTGAGGGTATATTGTGAAAGTTGGAAACCCTTCCATAGCAATATAGCATGGACGAAATGGGAATCCCATTCATTTTTGGATATACAGGGAACCCTTTTAATTGGAGGCCCATAACACTTTTCTGATGCAGATGAAATATGACATATTGACATTTACAGGTAGAGAAAAAATGACTTATATGAAGGGTCACGGCCAATAAATCATGGCCTATAAGTGAAAGTATTGGAGACTTTGCGATTGTGGTAGGTAAATGTCAATAAATAACTCCTGAAGATGGGAGAGGTCAAGTAGAGTGACCCACTGCTTACAATTCCACGTTGAATCTTAGGCTTAAAATGGTTTCCTGTGGTAGGTGTAAAAAATAAATAAATACGTAGTACTATGATCTAATAGGGACCTTGGACGACGACCCTATTGTTCAAAAGACAGTATGATATTTATAAAAAAAAATAAAAAAAAAATCTGAGACGGTATGATTTTTTCATAAATCTTTGAAAATAAGAAACGCAACGACTATTAAAATTAGCGGTAATAATAATAAAAAAAAAATGAAAAGAAAAAAATATTTTCTCAAGCCAAGCAACAATCCTAGGGGGTGTTTGTTTCAAGTAATCCTAAATTATTCCTGAGAATGAGAGGTGGTTATAAATTATAATCATGTTTGTTTCTGGTTTCAAACAAATATTCTCGGGAAACAAATATTCCTAGGTATATAAAATGCACATAATTTAACCACTTTTTATTCCCACCTTCAAGGTTGGGAATATAATATTCCCAGGTATTTAGTTGTAAAATTACCAAAATGCCCATGCCGCTTTTTAATAATCGCCTATTCTACTTTATAGTAAGGGTATTCTAATAATTATGCTGCAAATTTCCAGGAATATACCAAGAAATCATAAATGATAACCAAACATATCTTTCTACATTCCTGACAATAGCATTCCCAACAGTAACGTTCATAGGAATATGATTCCCGAGAATATAATTTTCAACCCCAAAACAAACACCCGAATGTTATCCAATACGCTTGGCAGCTTGAAAATCAATAGAGCCACGTATCAACGTACGTGCATCATTTTTTCTTTTGCAATTCGTTATTGTGTGCTTAGTTAGTTGGCTTTGAATGAAGGAAAAATACTACTCCCTGTCTTTAATTATAAGACACTTTTGACATTTTTATTTTGTCCCTATTTATAAGACCACATACCAATTTTTAATGATTATTAATTACTTTTTTTTTTCACAAACACCCCTATTTATTTAATACTTTTTAGATTCCCAATAATATTAATAGGGGTAATTTTGAATACATATCAAAAGTTAAGATTTCCAAAACAATTAACTAAATTAGTCGACTTTCTTAATGGACGTGAAATCTTCCAAATGGGTTTTATATTTAGGGAAAGTGGGAGTAATAACAAATAGTAAGTATCTTCCTGCTCCTGGTACTTACTCCCTTCGACTTGAAATATAAGCAATAAAAAAATACATTTGAGAAAAAAATATTAATTTTTTAGGAGGTATACTAAAGGGGACGGAGGGAGCAATAACAAATACAGTAATAAGTATCTTCCTGCTCCTGGTACTTACTCCCTCCGACTTGAAATATCAATAATATACTAAAGGGGACACTTAAGATTTCCCCCTCCCCCAGGTCATGGGTTCTAGTCTCAGACCTCCCATGTAAACCAATAATATACTAAAGGGGAAGATTTGTATTTTTTAGGAGGTATGTTTTTATGGTTTAATTTTTTTTTATTTTCTTAAAAAAATATTAAATAAAATGTTAAAAACAAAGATGACACATTGAGAAGTCAGTTTGAACCTAACCAACTTCTCAACATGACTAAAAGAAGCTAGCAAGTAAGAAATCGTTTTTAATAATATATTAATAAATTAAAAATATAACTAAATATTGAAACACTTTTTAAATATTTTTTCGGTCCTATTTTTAAGTTAATTTTTAGGTCTTATTTATAAGTTATTTGTGTATTTTTCAGAAGGTATGTTTTGATGGGTGTGAGGTAGATTATAGAACTCATTTATGAACGAAAAATAAGTTTATTAATTAGTGGAGTTAAAAAATGATTGAGGTTCATAATGTATAGAAAAATGTGAAAAATAATAAAATAATGTGTGTAATCCATTTAAAAACGAAAATTTCGTTAATTGATGGAAATGCTCTTAGTATCAATGACACTATGGATAATACATAAGTTGTTTCGATCAAAAATACAAGTGTTATTGGAGGCCCCTTAACGGGGAATTTGCTCGTTCAAAAATACAAGTATTAAATAGTATTAATGGCCCCTAAAAAGAGAAGTTGTTCGTCTAAAAAACAAATATGGGCTGATAGGAAAAAGAAATACAGGCTGTTACAAACAAGCCCAAAACAAATAAAAAAATTGAACCAAACCTGTCAAAAAAATCAATACATGCATTTTCACACTAATATTTTCCCTTAACTTTACATCCTCTCCATTCATTAGCCAAGGTAATCAATAGCCGTTCATTCCACAAATGAGTATCATACTTTTTAATACTATTTAGATATTCTAAAATAACTTATAAATTATAATAAAGAAAAAAACCTTCAAAAAAAGATAACTATAATAAGAAACAGAAAGTGTATATAGAAAATCCATTAGAAAAATACAAATAAACTGATACACATGAAAACAGTGAGGACTGAGGGTGATTAAATAAACACTGCTTGCAGCCGTTAGCAAACTGCTCGTACTATATATAACAGTTAGGTAACGATAAAGCAGTGTATATAAAAGATAAATTCAAATCAAATTACTGGAAAATGTTTTTTTAAGTGGATTTGTATCTAAAGTGTGAATATGCCTATAAAAAAAATTTAAAGTGTGAATATATGTGTGTCTACTTAATCTCAAATCATTTACTGCGTAGAGATCCTAATCTATTATATCTAATAAATGTGATATACATCCTTATTTGCTTACAGATAAATTATTCTATGAAGAGTGCTAACCCAAATGTATTTGATAAGGAAAATAAAGTTTTGTCATTAAGATCCCATATATACCAACTAACATTTGAGTGAGGAGTGAGGAATTGTAGGAGTGTTTAAGAATCGATGTTGACTTGTTAACAAATATACAAAGAGTACTAGTATCTGCATCTCAGTTTGAACTAACCAACTACATACCTTAATCACCTCCAAATTAAATAAGGCTGTGTTCCATAAATTAGAGCTTCAAGTTAACCACCCAAGCACCTCCATGTCACATCTTAAAATTCCAAGGCAAGTCTTTTAATAATTATTCAATCATTCAAACTTTCTAGGCTAGACAAGGATTTCTGATATAATGTCTACTTTGAGCGAAATTGATTACCTAACAGAGGGAAAAGACTATTTGATTTGTTGAGCTTGTTTCTCTCCAAGCTCAACTGCCAAAACAGTTAGACATTCAACCAGTATCCCTAAGAATATGTAACATGACAACATGAATGCACTCACTTCCTTGAAAATAATGTTACTACTACACGGAAAGAAACAAGCATACAGGAAGAGTGAATCAATGTTTCTTACAAAAGATATTCTCTTTACAAATTAGATCATTTTCAAGGAATGTACATAGCATAGAACACTAACTAGAATCAATAAAGGTTTCAAATGAGCAATGTAACAATTGAATTAAATTAGTAGTAATCCAGGTTTACACAGCACCAGATCTAAGTACTAGAATGAGATAAGGAAACATAACACTATAATAGTCAAAACTCAAGCACAGAAGTTAAGCATTTGTTAATTGCTGAATGCAGATAATCTCCCTATTATCTTGAGGATTCAATTTTTCCCAATATATCTTCAAGAGCTGAGAAGTTTCCCTCTCATCAAAACACTCCACGAACTTCTGCAGGAACAAAATCTCAGAAATTCTAAATGGTGTAATCAAGCTAGCATTCTTTTTCATCAAACCTTTCCCCAACAAATACTTAAGAACATAAGCCCTTGGAATAATCTTTTTCTCCAAACTAAATCCAAACAAATCTGGTCCTCTAACAAGGGCCAAAACATCCCAACCCAACTCATTGACCCAAAAATTCATCACTGCATTAATCTTATCACAAGAAACCAACATACAATTAGGCTGCCTCCTAAATGCTTCAAGAATGGTTTCATCATCCCACCCCCATTTCTTAAACACTCTAATCTTCTCATCCCATTTGGACTTACTCACAGTGTGTTTTGCAAGCAATGCAATACTAAAAGTTGTCCTTGAAGGATTAAACCCCAATCTCTTAACTTCTTTAACCTCCTTAAGCAAATCAAATGAACAAAGTATACTGGGCCATTTCCTAAGCAATATTGCAATGTTGGACTCAGAAACTCCACAATCAATCAACAACTTTATATTATGTGACATTCTACTAGAACAAAATGAAAGTGTGTTACGTATTATACAAGCTACTGTCTCCTTATCAGAGAGCAGAAAACTATGTACCAATTCATATGTTGGGATTATATGATTCTCCAAACTAGGACTTAGGAACCTGGGTGTCTTGGTAACAATGGAGACAATGTCAGAGGTAGAAGCACCTTTTGAGAGTAAAAATTCAAACTTTGGCAAAACCCTTTTGTTGGGGTTGCAAGAAAGAAGCCATGGCTCCCTAGCAAGCATGGTATACAAGTGTGAGTTTGAGAAACCCCAGTTTCTGAACAAGGTGAGAACTTTATCTTGTGGTTTTTCATTTTCATCTGAAGCAGTTAAAGGAGCTTCTTCTTCCTTTGAGGCTGTGAATGAGAGTGAGTGTGAAGTGTTTGTGGAGAAAGGGGGAGAGAAGTGTGAAGGGTAACGGTGTTGTTGTTGAGAAAGTGAAGGAAACGAACATGAAGAAGAATGAGAAGAAGAAAGAGTAGGGAGAGTGTTAACAGGAGAAACAAAGGGTTCAGTGGAAAAAGAGAGAGAATTGAAGTCAAAGAAAGAGAGAGAGGAAAGCTTCATTGTTGAAGGAATGAGTGTGTCTCTCTCTGTGTAAGCAAGTTGAAGATAAGCTGAGCGGTGAAGTGAGTGAGAGTGATGAAGAAGATTGAAGATGAGTCATGAGTGGTATAAATTATCTTATATTTTTATTGATTGAGGTTATTTAATTTGCATTTTTGGGGAAAAAATTCTTAATATTTGCTATTACTAGTATTTGTTTTTGATAAAATTGTTGGCCTTTATGGTAGAATCATAATCATTTTTTTTTTACATGGGAGGTCTGGGACTAGAACCCATGACTTGGGGAGGAAAAAATCTTAAGTGTCCCGACAGCCACCAACTATGCTGTCTTACGCGGACAATCATAATCATTATTTTGTTAATAGGAATATATTTTTTTTCCTAAAGGTAATCTTGCTACTTAATGGTTTCCTCTGATTTAAAAAAAAAAACTAATCAAATGTTATATTAAATTTCAAATTTTGTTTTTTTTTTTTTTAATCATGTTTTAGATTGATTGTAATACTACTTTGTTTTCTATTGTGTGTGTGGTCAAAGACTCAAAGTCGATTCAATGGGTAGAAAAATGAATTTGATGATCAAGGATATATGAAAAATAGAGGTCCAAAATTATTTTATGTTACCTTAATTTTCCTTCATAACTAATTTTATTAGGCTATCTATTAAAAGATATTTTACCAGGGCATGTTTTTATTTACTATTTATTTAAAATATTTTTTTTGGACCATACTATTTATTTAATATATATTACGAAAATAAGAATCATGATTTTATTATCTCCCCGTGGTCTTAAAAATGCGAGTTATAACTTTGTGTATATTAAAGGTTTTGTTAATAAAAACAAAATTCATTTCACTTTAATATACATTACACAATACCATATTTATTATGATGAACTTTTTTTTAAGGGAAAAAGTGTATTTTATTCATAGATCAAAAACAATACAAGAAATTTCACACCAATTATAAATAAAGGGAAAGCAAAATACACTGCAACAACAGACTCTTCCATGTGATGGATCATCAGCAACTGTCAAAACCCGACTTTAACGGGAGATTCAATAGCCTTTAATACCAAGATAACAATCTCATTGATGCTGGGACTAAACTTAGTTCGGCAACAAGGAATTTAGTTCGACAACAAGGAATCTCGGATCTAAAACGAGAAAGTCGTTGGACGGTAGCCAAATCAACAGTCAGCAAAGAGATATCTGTCTCGACGAGTAGCCTTCCAATTATTGGAACAAAGAGATAACCATCAGATCTGGAAAGTTGAAACTATCCAGAGGCATCCCTCCACTTGAACACACACAACAAAAACAACTTGCACAAAGGCAAGACAAAACCCAGAAAAACTGGGAGAAAATAAACCCACACCCTTTCCCAAAAGAAGGGGAGGGACATATCCCCCTCCCCCTACCGAGAAATAGCATATGAAAATAAGAGGAGTAGAGGAAAGAGGAGGGGAGAGAAAAAATTAAGATTTGCTTATGTTTATTATGATCAACTTATATATGATGGTTAAATTTTTTTTTTAGCACCAAACGTATAGTATTTTAGTAGTCAAAGGTTAAAAATTAATTCACTCTGGAATTTTTTTTTAAAGTGAATTGAATTGATGCATTTTTATTAGTTTATTTTAAAAATAAACTTGACATATAAAAGTTTCATCATACAATTAAATTGCCAATAGAGGTCTAATGATAATTTATTTGTCAAACAATTCATCTAAAGTGCATTTTAAAGAATAAATTAAACATTAATTAGGAAATCAATTATTATAATATATATCAGAAATAAAATCATTAATTTCTCAATCAATCAACACAAAATATGCATTTTATCCTCTGCTCTAAAACAAAATACTTCTTGTACTTTATTGAAGTTTAATACTCACTCCGTCTCATTATCTTGGTAAAAGTCAAACATGCCAATGAAAATAAGAGAGTATCCGTTTAATATAATACATGATTCACTCATTAATTACAAATTGATATTACACACATTTTCATATCATTACAATTAATACATGTTGCAATATTGCCTCCAAAAAAATCTTTAAAATATGTTTTCCTTACTTACTTATCAATCATCGATACAATATACAATCTTTAATATTTTTCATTTATTTTTTTACTTTTATTTGGGACAAATTTTTTTGCATTTTTTTATCAAGATAATAGAACGTAGTAAATAGTTTATTTTTATTTCAATTTGGTGCACTGATAACAGTGATAAGTGGATTAATTTGAGCACATAAAATGAATCCATAATTTAATTTAAGGTCATGATTTAAAAAAAAAAGTTTAGTCTGATAGTCGGGGTGTTTTTTTTTTTTAACAAGTTGAAACTCGAAACATTATTTTGCTTAATTTGGATTAATTTATTTAGATACCAACCATCATTTTAATTTGGCTTAATTGTATTTTTGGTTCTTTATCTTATTTTCAAGATTCACTTTGATCTGTTATTATTTTTTTAGTAATTTTGGTCCTTTATTTTTTTAAAAAAATTCACTTTGATTCTACCGTTGAAAAAATGTTAGATTTCACCAAAATATTCCGGAATATTTTGGGGATGGGATGGAATATTCTGGAATATTCCGGTGAAATCTAACTTTTTTGTGACAAAAGCACCAAACTGAATTTTTTTAAAAAATAAAAAATCAAAATTATTAAAAAAATAATAAAAAACCAAAATGAATCTTAAAAATAATATAAATGATAAAAATGCAGTTAAGCCTTTTAATTTTAAGCGCACGGAGGGCACAACCGCACAACATGCAAAATTTTCCACTCATCTACACATCACATTCCACCCATCTAATAGCAAGAGTGAGTTCCAACCACATAAACACTCCACACTTTCTCACTTTTTTAACTTTCTCCAAATAACCACATGATACTATGAAGATAAAAAAAAATACATAAGCGCCAAAAAGGTCCAAATGTATGTATACCATACAATCTAATTATCATCATCATCATCATCATCATTATTATTATTAAAAATACCACTAGTAGCCGAAGCAAGTGTTCCCCATTGAAATTATCCTTCAACTAAACTATGACCAAAGTTGAGTTGGATCCAACGACCGACCAATCAGATTGCACCTCATCCCCCGAACCCGTGTCCGTGTGCACCTGCCTGTGTTGTGATCCGAACCGCGGGTCCACCCTCCCTTCTCCTCAAACGCAAATTACCATTTTATCCCATTTACGGTGGAATAGGAAAAAAAATTAGATTTTCGGACATAATATTGAACATGGTGCTAAAAGTACAAAGGTCAAAAATAAAAAATTTAGCTTTATTTTGAAGTGTATTATTGTGATATGGTATAAGAGTCTCCAAATTCAAAAGAAAAAAAACCATTTGAAAAAAGGTTTGCAACTTCGTCAAAAGATAAAGAGTTAAAAAAAATAGAACAAAATGTATTGAAAAATTAAGGCTTAATTATGTCATAGGTCCCTGAAGTTTGGGGTACATTTGTCTGATATTCTTATTTTTTTTGATGTCTGACTCCCTGAAATTGCTTCTGGGTTGTCATATATCCCTATTATCAATTTTGGCCAATTTTGCTGTCATGTAACATCGGAATCCTGGTCAGACACAGGACGTTGGTCATGTGGTGTCGCGTGATGTCACATGGGCGAAAACGACCTCTTTCTTTAATCCTTTTCTTTTTCTATTTTTATTTAACTAGAAATATAAAAATATTAAGTTTTTTAAGTTTTTAATTTAAAGAAAAAAAGGATCTTCGCCCACGGGGTACCACGTGCCTAACCCCCTTCGTCTGACCGGGATTCCGATGTTACATGTCACCAAAATTGGTTTGGTAATAAGGGTATGTGACTAATCGTTATAATTCTTTTTTTATTTTTTCTTATGTTGAAATAAAAAAAAAAACTAAACAATGTTGAAGTAAATACAAATTTTATGTATAAATACTAAAAAAAACTTATAAAAAATAGAATCGAAATTAATTTTAACCAAGAAGCAAAATTAAAGCAGTAATATTAACAAAGGACTTGTGACATAATTAAGCCAAAAATTAAATTTATCACTCTTCTTAAAATATTAAACATGTTAAATATGAAAATTTAGAAATTGAACACTATGAATTTGTATTGGCTAATTATTGCAAAATGCATTAAATTATAGTTTGATGATTGGTTGATTTCATAAAGGCAAATGCTAACAAGTGTCGTTAAGACAGCTGTTAAGCAATCAAATATACTCCATCTGGCTTGAAATATAAGCAACAAAAAACATACCTCTTTTGGTTATGTGATGTTCCGAGATCGGAGACACCACATGAGGTGTTTGGGGGTTGTTGCAGCTGACGAGAGTGACCCCGGTCCTACGTATCCCATGAGAGGGGAATCAAGCCACACGTAGTTCTTAGGTTTAGAGTGACGTACCTTAGCCCCTAGGGAGAGGGGGATATATATAGGAGAGCTGGTTGCCCTAATGGGCTTGCTTGAGGCCCAAGTAGGGCCAGCCTGTAATGAGCTATGAGTGGATGAGCTGTCCTTGTGGATAAGGTGAGGAACGTCATCCTGTCCTTAGTATCGGAATATCTGGGCGGTGTCGGACTCGAAAGTCGGACCTGGGTAGGAGTATGAGATCGGCCCGTATCTGGTGTCTGGTCGGCCGTTGAGCCTTGAGCTCGGCCCAGAGCACAGAGGGGTGAGAGCAATGATATCGGCACGTGTCTGATGTCTGTTCGGCCGTTGAGCCTTGAGCTCGGCCAAGCATACAGAGGGCCTGCTGAAGGGTCCTCAGGTCCTGAGTGAGGGCCACATGGAGCTCGGCTAGGCCGAGTCCACCACATAAGCCCCCCAGCTCGGTCAAGGCTATTTGAGCCTTGCTCCGAGGTCTTGGTTCAGGTCCTTTTCCCAAGTCCACCACATAAGCCCCCCAGCTCGACGAGACTTTGTGAGTCTCGAGTCGAGTTAGGAGAAAGAAGGCATAGCACTAAGCATCATAGCACTAAGTACCCCCCACCTTCTAGGAAGGGTTTGAGTACTAGTCCACAATCATGTGCTCAAGGCTAGTGAAGGATAGCAGGGCGGGTTAGGAGAAGTCGATCCGCCACATAAGCCCCCCCAGCTCGGGGAGAGTCGTAAAGACTGCCGAGTTGAGGTCCTTTCTGCGTCGGTCCAATCAGTGCTGTGTCGGTGACGAGGTAGGAATATACTCATAGCCGAGGCCTCTTGCTCGGAAGAGTATCAATAATAGCGTTCTTCATGCTCGGATGATGACAGTAAAAGAATAGCCTGATAAGGGATTCTTACACCTCTCTCATCGAGGTATGCCGAGAGTAAAACCTCAACTGGATCGTAACGTTCACCGGGGACGCTGTCGGCCAGATGCTCTCAACCGAGGTGTACACTCGATCCACAACGTACTCGACCGATGACCGAGTTATAGGGTAGCAATCCCCATTTCCACCTGTAGCCTCCCCGATCTCGACCAGGGAATGGAACATCTCGAACCAAGTCCCCGCGGGGGGATCCGCCACCAGCTCGGTGAGGAACATCTCGAACCGAGCTCGCTCGGTGAGGAACATCTCGAACCGAGTTCGCGCGGGGGGATCCGCCACCAGCTCGGTGAGGAACATCTCGAACCGAGCTCACTCGGTGAGGCACATCTCGAACCGAGCTCGCTCGATGGCTAAACGCAGATCGTGGGCAAGTGTGTAGGAACATGATCGGGAGTGAAATGAAATGGATTAGAGTAAGTCTTCAATGAGAGAGGTGGATGCCAAATCCGGAGACGTTGTGACATCCCATACAAGAAGACAAAGTCGGGAGTCATCTAGTGTCGATATATAGGTCGGCTTCGCATCATTTCCCTTGCATCACATGCCCCCCACTCGGTAAAGCCTGAAAAGGCTTGTGCCGAGTACAGTGATCTTTCAGTGCAAGTTATTTTGGTTAAACTTGTTGCACATAGTATGTGATTGTCTAGACCTTTGACTTCGGACGACTTCCCCTGACCAGTGCAGTAACTTATAAGTTTTCCTCTGAAAAAAGGTATTGTATATAAGTGAATGCGGTAGGGATCTCGGATCCACCCACCTTAGCCGAGGTGGGTGTCCTCGGCCCCGATGTGAAAGAGGTTGCTGAGTGAAGTTATGTGAGAACATTTCACAGCAAACTGTACTTTATCGGGTGTCCCTTGTACACTGTGCATATGAGCCGATCTTATTTAGAAGACGTTGGCTGTACATAGTGCCATGCAACATTTAGGTGGCTAGTGCTAAATGAGAAGCTAGTACGTACGCAAATGTCTGTAGCACTAGTACCGACTTGTATGCGTGAATGCATGTAAGTGCGGTGACAGGGGGACCGTTCTACCACAAAGGTAGGGTCGAGATGATAACCGTATGCGTGAATGCATGAATTGACCGTTCTACCACCAGGGTAGGGTCGAGATGATAACAGCTCGGTAGGAACATGAATTAAAGAGAATAATAACAGCTCGGCAGATCAGATATAAACATGAAATAAAGAGAATAATAGTAGCTCGGCCTCCCTTTTCGATAAACCGCGCAATTTGAAATAGAGAATCTCTGAGCTCAGAAATAAACATGAACTAAGAAATAATATATGCCTTTGGAATTGTTCACCTTCGAGAAGCCGTGGTGGTCCTGTGAAAACCAAAGAAGATCCAAGCCGAGATGAAAAGTGGGGCCAATAAGATAATAGAGGCAAACATAGCAGTTCGTCCAACAAAGATCCAAGCCGAGATGAGAATAGAGATCGTAAGATGGCTTCGTTCAAAATAGAGATAACCGTAACACCTCGGCCTTCCTTTTTTCGACCATCATTCCCCTGAATCTTACGTTACATGTAAAATAATAATAATCAGTTATCGACATTAATTTTGACACTTTATGATAATTCATGATAATTAAATAACAACAATGAAAACTGTTGGCAGGCGAGAATAAAACACCGACATAAGAGCAAGCTGATTTGAGCAGGTCATACGCAACAGATAAATACTGAAATTTAAGATATTGTTCAACCAAACAGCATTGTCCACAAAAAGATGCATGATTTCTGGTATATCACATTCAACAATAGACGACAGTTATAAACATGGCAGCAAACCAGATGAGAGCATTAAAACATGAAACACGACAACCGGAGAGGCAATGTACATCAATTATTATCATACTGTCACAACAGGGAAGGCAGAGATTTAAGGACATTTAACAGCAAGAAGATTTGCTCATAATACATTACGTATCAACATGGAGAATATCAAATAATAAGCACCGAGTAGAGAAACTATAAGGAAGCAAGTATTAAAAGCATATGTCAGAAATAGTGCACCAGGTAAACCAATATCAAGAAGCATGCAAAGTAAACACATAGAAAGGCGATGAGATAGGAAAATAATATGGGAACTAGGATCTCTTCCCTGATTCAGGTGAGGAGAGGGATGTCGGGTTGAAGTTTTTAGGATTGAAGTATGTCGAATTAGGAGTATGCAGTCCGTCCTTTTCGAATGGGCTTTGTCGATCTTTGAGGTCCGACCTCCGTTTTCCTTAGTGTGATGTCGAGCGAGGGAAACTTGAAAATCCGAGGAGAGAAGAGTAAACTAGGATTATGATTTTCGAAATCATGTATATCCGATGAGAGAAGAGTGAACTCGGATTATGATTTTCGAAATCATGTAAATTCGAGGAGAGAAGAGTAAACTCGGATTATGAATTTCAAAATCATGTAAATCCGAGGAGAGAAGAGTAAACTCGGATTATGATTTTCGAAATCATGTAAATTCGAGGAGAGAAGAGTAGTGAGTAGTTTCCGATATTCTAAATGTACGAGATATAAAGAGGGATGACATTGCCGATTTTTTTTTAACCTGGGCTTATTGGCCCGTTAGGTCTTAGCTTTCTTGCTCTTAATCTTGATAGTTGGTGCTGCTAGCTTCCTTTTTTTTTTTGGGCCAAAGGCCCTTTAGGGTTTCTTGCTGCAACTTAGAGCTGTGCGTGAGGGTAGGTTATCCCCTCAACAGCGGCGCAGCCTTAACGCAAATGACGGCGGTTCTGCGGCGGTGGTGGCCGCTCATCGTGCTTCCTCGTCAATGGTCATCGCGGTGCTGGCCCATGGACGAAGTTTGGTTTTGACGCGTAACCAACCATCACGAGAGGAGGTGCGTCGTTCTCACCCTTAGGTCGAGCATCGTCGTGGATTCGAATCCGCACCTGGCCCCTGTTAGCGCCCTCTTCTGCCATAGAAAACGAACCCATGTTCGTTCGCCGCCGTGAGTTCGCGTCGCAGGGAGTTCACTCGCCATCTGCAGCGTCACGGTGCGGTGATGGCTTTGCTGTTTGTGCTGGGAAGTCGCGACTGATTCGGAGTGGCGTGAATCGTTTGTCGCAACGAAGGCGACAGTGGCTTGTAGAGCGATGGAGGGAGAGAGAAGTGGCGGATTCGGGGTGGATCGAGTTCAGCCTCTGATTTCCGAAACGTGGAGCTTGAAGAAGAGAGCTCGCACCGGAGAAGATCAGCCATGAAACCACCATGGAGTAGCGAGTGGTGGCTCTTCGAAGACAGAGGAGGTTGCGATAGAGGACGCGGTTCACTTTTCGCCGCGAGTTTCAGATCTGAGCGGCGTTGGCTTTGCTGATCTTGGTGGAACCGGGCGGCGGCTTTGCTGATCTTGGTGGAACCTAAGGGCAACGAACCAGATCTCCGTCCTCATTCTCGACGCTTCAAGCAAGAAGAAGAAGGAGAGAACAGCCATCGCCGTTGCACCTTCGCCCGAACCTAAAGCCACCAGTTCCAGCATGTGCGTCGTTAACGGCACCGGTCACACCGGCGATGAATAGTACCAGCCCCATCAAGAACGCCCCCTCCTCCGATTTGAATTTTTTTTTGGTGGATGGGAATCCAAGTTTACCGATCCCCACAGACGGCGCCAATGTGATGTTCCGAGATCGGAGACACCACATGAGGTGTTTGGGGGTTGTTGCAGCTGACGAGAGTGACCCCGGTCCTACGTATCCCATGAGAGGGGAATCAAGCCACACGTAGTTCTTAGGTTTAGAGTGACGTACCTTAGCCCCTAGGGAGAGGGGGATATATATAGGAGAGTTGGTTGCCTAATGGGCTTGTTTGAGGCCCAAGTAGGGCCCGCCTGTAATGAGCTATGAGTGGATGAGCTGTCCTTGTGGATAAGGTGAGGAACGTCATCCTGTCCTTAGTATCGGAATATCTGGGCGGTGTCAGACTCGAAAGTCGGACCTGGGTAGGAGTATGAGGTCGGCTCGTATCTGGTGTCTGGTCGGCCGTTGAGCCTTGAGCTCGGCCCAGAGCACAGAGGGGTGAGAGCAATGATATCGGCCCGTGTCTGATGTCTGTTCGGCCGTTGAGCCTTGAGCTCGGCCAAGCATACAGAGGGCCTGCTGAAGGGTCCTCAGGTCCTGAATGAGGGCCACATGGAGCTCGGCTAGGCCGAGTCCACCACAGGTTTAAAATATAAGCAAAATTAACCAACTTTCTTAAATTTTATTTCATTCCTAATGCCACTTTCCTAAAACATCTCAAGAAAATTGTTATCTTATTTAATTTTTGTTTCATTCTCAATGCAACTTTCCTAAAACACTTCTATTTTTTTATAAATTTGAGAAAATTAAATACAATCAACTATCCTTCTTAATAAGCGTAAATTTAGTTAGTTTTGCTTATAATTCGAGCTGGAGGGAGTAATAAATTAGTATTGAAAAATATAACTTTTGAGATTTCCGAGAGAGAAAAAAAATGTTGTCTTATTGTACTCGTATATTTTTTTCTTTAATAATCTTAACAAGTTCCCCTATGACACTGGTAGCAAGACCCTCCGATAAATTAAGCACTAAAGGTTTGTCAACTTAAATTTTTGACTTTTAAAAAATTTATTACTCTCTCTGATTCATATCTCATGCAGTTCAAAGTTATTTCATACATATTAAGAATGATGTATTGAATATTATTAATTTTTTGTATTTTATTCAAAATGTTCTTATTGAATCCTTATTAAAAATTCATATCTATGGAGTAGTGGTGTTTTATTAAAAAATGTGTCAATTAACTAATGTACAATAGTTTGAAAACGAGAATAAAAAAGTAGAATTAATGAAGAGTGATAAAAATGATTTAATGAAAGTTAAAATTGAAAAGAAATATTAATTATATATTGAAAAACTCAAATTTCAAAAAATATGAAATTAAAAAAAAAATTAAAACTAAAAAAAATATAAAACGAATGGAGTATTATATTTGTAGAAAGAGTAATTAACTTTACAATAATAATTGACAAAAATACTTATCTAGTATAAACAACTATTGAAAATATGATTAAAAAAAAAACTATTGAAAATATAATTTTGAAATTTAAAAAAAAATGTCGACTTGTTATAATATTTTTAACATTAAGAAGTGCCCTACACCAACAACAAATAAAAATGAGTGAGAGACCTACGTAAAGAGATTTACTTGTAAACCTATACATAGGATCTTGATATTTGTCATTTAATTTCTTTTATTCAATTTTTTTAACTTAAAACAACAAGTGTCATAATCTTATGTGTAGGTTCATAAGTTTATAGATCTCTAAATCATTTTTCAATAAAAATACAGTTCTACTCCCTCTGGTGTTATTTATAAGAAAAAAGACACTCCATTGATATAAATAAAATTTAACTAACTTTATATTTTCAATACAATTATTTTTAAAATATTCTCATAATGTGGTTGAGTCATTTAATTTTTGTTTTATTCCAATGTAAATTTGCTGAATTAGTCTTATTTTTTATGAATTTGAGAAAATTAAATCCACTTAATTAGTTTCCTTAATAAATGTGAATTAATTACTTTTGCTTAAAAATGAGATAAACAGTAAGGGTGTAATTGTCATTTCGCTGGAAACAGCTGACCAAGTTTCTTGTCAGTACTACTTCTGTTGTCACCTTCCCCACACAGAAAAGAAAAGAAAAAAACGAACCCCATTCTCTTCTCTGCTGCGTTTCAGATTTCACTCCAAAATTTCTCATCTTTTTCAAACCCCATTTCTTCTTCTTCTTCTTATTCTTCAGAAGCTTCTCTTTCCACTCGCATTCCCTTCGTTCTTCAATTCTTGTTTCATCACATGGCGGCTGGGACAGTGGCCACTGCCGCCGGAGCTGCGGTCATGCTCTATTACGTCGTGATCCGCCGGCTTTCGAGGAAGGCGGCGGAAGATGACAGCGGCGATCTGTCGAAAGCGAGCAGATCGCTTCGCCGGAGGAGGCTATCCAGGCGACCGGCTCAGGCACCGGCGACACTTGTAGAAGCTATGATCACTCTCTCTGAAACGCTGCGTTTCACGTATTCTGAAACCCTTGGAAAGTGGCCAATTGGTGACTTGGCCTTTGGAATCAACTACTTCATGCGCAAGCAGGTTTATTTATTATTTTCTCTATTTCTCTTTCCTTTCATTGTTTTTTTTTTTTTTTGGGTTCTGCAAAGGCTCTAGCTTTTTCGAGATCATTAGTAATTAGGGTTAGTGTAAACATCTTAATTAAGCACTTTTTTAATTGGTAGAGTAGTACAGTAGTTTTTTAAAATGCGTTTTATAAAATTACACATTAGCAAAAAAAAAAAAATTTAAAATAAGCTGAAAAGAGCTTTATTTTCATAAGCTTCATTGATAAGATCATTGAAATAACCTGAATACCAGCTTATAGAATAATCATACTCCCTCCATCCCATAATGATAGTAGAATAAAAGGCTCAGAAATAACATACCGTAAATTGTGATTGGTTGATTAATGCAAGATGTATTAAATTACGAGTTTGATAGTAATTGATTGATATGGTTGACTTAACATTAAAAGTGTGTTCCCCTTAATTCTTTTGATTTTTCAAAGATTTACCATCTGTGTAGGGCGAGGACCGAGGAGGGAGTAAGTTATTTTCATCGGTATTTCTTATAATCTTAGGGGAATAAATTACTCTCATAAGCCCAAATTAGCTCTTCCTAATGCTCCAAAAGATTTGAGCGTTCTAAGTTCTAACTGTTTTGTAGCATATAAGAATAAGAGCTAAGAAGTGTGAGTTGTTGCGTGAATGATGGATGCAGGGTAATTTGGCAGTGGCTAGTGTGTATGCTGGGAGTGATTGTGTGCAACTGAAGGGGGATGAGATTATTGTGGAGTTGTATGAGCTGTTGAGATTGTTGACACTATGTATGCTTTTCTCAAAGAAGCCATTTCCTGTGTTTTTGGATTCTGCTGGATTCTCAGTGGATGATGTGCTGCTGCAGAAGCCTAAAGCTGGGGTATGTTTTTGTCCTTATTCCCTCTCTCACACACACTCTCTCTCTATGCTTTTATGCTCTTTTTTATATTTTATTTTGTCTATTTTATATATACAGCCAACATATCTAAGGTTAATGAGAAGTGTTTATTATGAAAAATTTACAGGAATGAACAATATTAGAAGATAAATATACTGTATGTGATTATTTTTAAGAAGTGTTGTGTCTCACCAAAGGTCATCAGTCTTGTAACACTCTGTATTCTCTTTATTTTAACTGAAAACCATTACCACAGAAATATGATTTTATTTATATATTTATATATATATATATATATATATCTTTACTTTAACTGAAAACCATTACCACACAAAACATGATTTTTTTTTTGAAGTCTACCACATCAATCCTAGGGAAGTTTATATCCTTGTATGTGGCATGAAGTGCTCTTGCATGTCACGCTTCATCTTTGTCCCCTGATTTGGTTATATTCAATGAGCCTGACACTGATATATTTGGAAGCTATTGACCCTTAGAGATTCCTGCTGTATTGTATTTTGAAAGTGACCCCTTATGCTTTAATTGTAACCTTTTTTTTTTTTTTTTTTTTTTTTTCCAGTTTTCAAAAGTTTTTTTTTAATAGAAAAAGGCTTATAAAGCCTGACACTGATATATTTGGAAGCTATTGACTCTTGCTAAGCTTTCAGATTTCTGCTGTATTATATTTTGAAAGTGACCCTTGTGTTTTAATTGTTAGCCTTAGCCGAGAATTTTTAAAGTCATGCTTTGTAATGGATGTGTAGTGCCCTTATATAACATAATAACACAGAGAGTCTGAGTTTCTAATGAAAATAAATACAAGATGTATTTTAACTAATTTAATACTGCAAGAGGTCAAAATGTATATAAAAAGGCTACTGCATTTTTTTTGGGTAACAACTCTACTTAATTTTTATTCTGTTTGTTATGAAATGTTTCTTTCACCTTATTTGAAATACTATTGCTGGAACTACTTTTTCTCTGTTTCCTTTTCCATCCACTGAAGTCTTTTATTGAGACAAGTATGGAATGCTGGCGAGCACAGACTGGTCAGTTCAGGCAGTCCACATGCTTGCTGTTAGTATGAAAGTATAATTGTGAATTTTGAGTGTGTATTCTGCAATATTATAAGGGCTTGGTGAATTCCCTGTCAGATAATAATTTGGGTAATTCAATTTATTTTATTACCTTCTAAGTCTAAGGATTCTACAACTTCATGAAAAATGCTCACACTGGTGGGACAAAGATAAAAGTGAGGTAGATGCTTCTACGTTTGTTGAGTTAAAGATGGTGGTTAGTGTTAACTATTTATATAATTGTGGTCTTGCCTTATGCATGCTTAGTCTTGGCTTTTGTTTTAACTTTGAAAATAATTTTGGCCCTATTTCCATATAATACTCAATAAATCAACGAAGTATGTTGTGCATTGTCATTTATAGTAAAGTATGGATTTTCTACTTTTTCTCATTCCTTTGTTCCTATCTTACTTTCAACTGCTGAACTGTTCCAGCAAGTTTTCATCATTTTTCGGCAACTTTATTTAATGGCATGATTTTTTTTTTTCCAGCTTCTGAAGCCTGCTTTCACAATTATACGTGATACACAGTCAAAATGTTTACTTCTATTGATCCGGGGTACTCATAGTATAAAAGACACTCTGACAGCTGCCACTGGTGCTGTGGCTCCCTTCCACCATTCGGTTTTGAGTGGTGGTGGGGTAAGCAACTTGGTTTTAGGATATGCACACTGTGGTATGGTTGCTGCTGCTCGTTGGATTGCAAAGCTCTGTACTCCTACCCTACTTAAGGCTCTTAGTGAATGTCCAGACTTCAAAGTGAAGGTATTGTTCAATATTCTTTTTGGAAGAACATTATATTATTCTAGCATTATGTTTTTCTTTTCGTTTTTGTTTCTCACCTTTTTTCTTTGTTAGATGTCATTTTCTATCACACACATATGAATAAATATTCATTTTAAAATTGTATTATCCTTTTTATTGTATCACGCAAACGCAAGCTATCATATATATGCCTCTATAATTCTGTTAATTAAACAGTTGTTATTTTTATCTTTTGGCAGATTGTTGGGCACTCACTTGGTGGTGGTACTGCTGCACTGTTAACATATATTCTTAGAGAACAGAAAGAGTTCTCTTCAAGCACCTGTGTGACATTTGCCCCAGGCATGTAGTTATACTAACTTTTTACATCTTTTTTTTTTTTCCTTCAACTGAGTAATTAGAAATTCATTAGTTTTTGTATTCTTTGAAGTTCATCACATGATATTAATTATTTGTGCAATTTACATAACACTTTTCTCAGTGGCAAATGGCAATAAGATTTCAGATTGCTGTAACACATCACTATTCTGAAGCACATGATGTACTATATCTATGTAGTTTATATTTATTCTTTATTTGTTCGTTGTAATAATTTTCAGTTACAGGTTTAACCATAACATTTAATAGCAAGAATGGCTATTTTGGCCTGAAAATTGTTAAATTTAACTCAAGTGTAACACTAAAAGAAATCGGCAAAGAATGTAGTTCATCCCATGATATCTGTTTATTATTATTTTCTTGAAGTTAAGAGAGGAGAAGAGTACAAATGCAACAGTATAAGAAATGTTTAAGAACTAAAAACAACCGAAATTCAAGGAGAAACATAAACTTCGCTTTACAACCTTGAATTTTCTTTAATTTGGGAACCTTGCTTGTCTTGTCATCTAACTGTTGCTGAATCCTTGGACCATAATTGTCATTTTTTCAGCTGCCTGTATGACATGGGAGTTAGCAGAATCGGGAAAAAACTTTATCACTACCATCATAAATGGTTCTGAC
Organism: Crotalaria pallida; assembly: GCA_037953625.1. Classification (NCBI taxonomy): domain Eukaryota; kingdom Viridiplantae; phylum Streptophyta; class Magnoliopsida; order Fabales; family Fabaceae; genus Crotalaria; species Crotalaria pallida. Next base: position 88,741,044 of record CM075656.1, read on the forward strand.
TTGGTGCCCACATTCTCAACTTCATCTATTGATGATCTCCGTTCTGAGGTACAATACTCACAATTTGAGATGGTTTTGGCATGCTTAGATGTTAATGTTCATTACTTAGTTCCCGGGGTTAGTTCTCCCCTTGTTTCTTACTCAAGTTGGTGTACATCAGGTCACTGCATCCTCTTGGTTGAATGATTTACGAGATCAAGTTGAACATACAAAGGTCTTGAATGTTGTCTACCGCTCTGCAACTGCACTCGGGTCTTACTTACCATCTATATCTAGTGCAAAAGCCAGGGTAGCCGGTGCAGGAGCTATTCTGTGGCCAGTAACCAGTGGCACTCAGGTATCTCGAAGCTCCCCTGGTTTCTGTAATTGACATTTGCAGCATGTAGTGTATAGTGCTCTGTAGTTTCCAATTAGGAATTCATCTGACATTGGCAATAGTTTGTCGTTAGCCAACTGTGCATAATATGAAGGGATTATTGGTCCATTAATTTTGTCAATTAATGACTAGATTTTTATTTTGGCAAGGGATCTCTCATATATAATACACATCTGATCTCCAAAGATCCTGCTTTATGATTGCAGGTTGTGATGAAGCGTGCACAAAGCGTTGCTGAAGCTGTTGTTAGAACTCGGTCATCTTTGTCATCATGGTCTTGCATGAGTGCACGCCGTCGAAATGTTGCTTCATCGCCAGTTTCTAAAGTAGAGGACTTAACTGAAGCTCCTCTAATATCTGAGATAACTACTGAATCACTTTTGACCGAAGAGGTAATAAGAGAGCCTAGGCTTAAGGATGAACATAATTCCTCTAGCGGAGGATCTGGCCATGATGACACAGATGAAGAGGAGGAACGGCTCATTTCTGCTAACCATGACATTACCGCTTCTGCCGTAGACGACGACATCACAGAAGGCCAGCTGTGGTATGAACTAGAGAAGGAGCTTCAAAAACAGGATAATGACATGAGAATACATGCTCAGGAAGAAGAGGCTGCAGCAGTTCAAGAGATCACTGAAGAAGAGAATCAGATTGTTGATGCTGCAGAAAGCAGTAATTCAATCATGACATCTGACAACATGGACAGCCATCGGTTTTATCCGCCAGGCAGAATCATGCATATGGTCTCGATACCTTCTTCATCAGATGATTCAAATTTAAGTTCTGATGATCCTGTAGCAGAAGAGGAACATGTGTGCTTATATGAAACTCCTAGAGAGCTGTACAGCAAGCTCAGGCTTTCAAAAACCATGATAAATGATCATTACATGCCAATGTATAAGAAGATGATGGAACTATTAATCCGAGAACTAGAGAAAGATAGCAGTTGTAATCTTATGATGTGAAAAATAATAGATAGCCATTGGGAAATTATTTGTGAATATAGATAGCAGTTAAGTTATACTCCCCTTTGTTTCATATCTAATGTAGTTTAAGTTTAATTTTGTTTCATATTGTTTTACAGATTCGGTGCATAATTTATATTGTTTTTTTAAACTATATTTTTATTTATCAATAATATTTTTTTCACCTTCCAAATTCTTGTATTATTTAATCTTCATGCATAATCTTAAATTACAATTAATATGAAACAAAGGGAGTATTATTTCTTTATCCCTCAGCTGGTACATGAATGGTTCATATGCAAAACCGACCGGTTGGTTTACATCTTATAAACCATTTGTGGACCGGTTTCGGTAGTTGTACGTTGAATTTCAAGTTCCATTTATTTTTCCTACTTTTTAAAATAAACCAATAAAATCATCATTCTAGTATTTTTTTTTTTTTTAACAATGTATGGTCTGGAATATATTTTAAGAAATCTATACTATAAGATATGTTTGCCTGAATTTTAATATTAATATACGTTAAATTTATAAATGAGTCAAATTTTAATGCAAATTTATCCTATGAATTTCTTAAGATGTCCTATAGGAGCACACGATAAAAATACTCATCTAATATTTGTGCATTATTCTTCAATCTTGCAACTTGACTTGTTCATACACTAGTTTAATTTTCGAATACGAGCAGCAGCAGCTGCCATCTACCTGTCATTTTATTCATTAAAAATCTCGCGGGAATGTGTTTTGGAGTTGGAATCAGACACTTTATTTAGTAAAACTTGCACTAATGCAACCCATAGGCAATGATTTTAAAATTACACACCAGATCGAATAGGTCGGAATTTAACCAACCATGTTTATTTTAGTTCAATTAATATTTATGTTGTTCAATTCAAATTTAGTCAACTAAACCAAATAAATCACGACTTAGTTTGACACTCTGCTCGATCTCCATGATTAATGATATCTGCATTATTTGCATCTAGGAGTATGATTTTATGGGACATAGATTTGGGTTTCTTCTAATTTTTGTGTATCACGATCTTCCCTAACAGTGAGATGAATGTCCTTTCCACATATGCCCTGATGAATTGTGTTCCATGCTACTTGTAGCCTGATATTCAAAACTTTACACATCTGAAGAATGACTAGCATGGCTACATCATTATTAAAGAATGTTTTGTTTTTCAGATTTGTAAAACCCTGCAAATAAAATGTTGGGAGTTATCAACCGCCATAGCGGGACTTGAGGGATTCAGGAGGCTCCTCTTCCATGATGCCAGAGCCAGTTGTTGCCAAGTATTCACGAATGGTTGTTCTACGGTCAGCTAGGAAAGTGTGATCCAGAAAGTTGTCGTAGGCTGTGTCACCGAGATTCTTTGCTGCCAATACACTACACATTTTGTCACAACACTTGTTAGTTTAAAGGAATCAAACAGTAGGGTTTGAACAATAAAAAGCTTTGCTCCCACATGGTAAATAGCAAATAGGTTTTCACCAAAGAAGTGCTTACCAGTGTCGAAGATAAACACGGCAAGGTAAGACATCATCTCTCCAAATTTTATCAATGTTCCATCGTCCATATTGCTGAAAAAACATTTCCTTGCTTCCTGAAAGGAACCGTAATGTAAGCATGAATATATAAACTTGAGAAGAATTAAAGACATAAGACATGAAAGAAAACTGAAACAGTCTAGCAATGACAAAAAGGGCATGGCCAAACAGATTCTCACAATGAGTGCTCATGTAAAACATAGAAATCAAGTACGATACATTGATTGGATGAAGACACCTTCTATTTTTGAATATTTAGAAGCATCCGAAGAAGAACGGAGAAAAAAAATTGACACAACAAGAAAACAATTTTGATGTTTCCCATTAGAATTTTATGTGTTCACTGTTTTGAGTTCAGACTTGAATACCGTTCCTTTTCTTATGTTTCCATGGTTGAGGAATTAGCTATTGATTACTTATTACTCCCTCCGGTCCTATATATAGGACATATTCTAGAAGCAATCTTTGGTCCTATATATAAGACATTTTGTATTTTCTATGCATCATTTATTGTTTTTTCTCTTTTTTGCCCTTATTAAATGCATGTGTTTTTTGTTGTTCATTAATGAGTGTGAATTTTTCAAGAAAAGTTGAGAGGGTAAAATTGTAATGTTACAATATATTCTCATAGAATTCATAAAACTAACTACTTTTCTTGGTCCGAAGAATATGGTTAAGTATGTCCTATATATAGGACCGGAGGGAGTAATTATAGTGTCCTCTATTTATTTTCCAGAAAGCCTTAATGCCATTAGTGCATACTACTTTTTCCAGAGCAGATCAATTTATTAGAATAACAAACCTTGACAAGTAAGTAATGATTCAGAAATGTTAATACATCGTAAAATAAATTTTTTTCGTGGCCACCATGAGTTTTTCCATGTATACAACTCTATTCAGTTCAGAAGAAGTTAGTCGTCTATCTCCTTGATCAGTTTCTACAATCAGATACGAGAACAGAAGATACTATCACGAATTCACATATGCCATAAAAATGGTTGCAAACATATAAATCAACATAAAAAGTTGGAGAAAACAAGCTTTTCCAGTAGCTAAATTGATACAAGTCTCATGCAGTTAATGAGCAAAATGCTAATGAAAGTTACCTTTACATCTGATGTTTAAAAACTCTTCGTCGCTGTAACGAGTACAAAGGACCTGAGAAAAATTTGACACATCAAATTAAATGATTAATTTTCTAATTAAATAACTATAGTTCCCTGTGAAGTCATAAACAGAATATCTATCATTAGCAAGCAGTATTTCATTACAAACCGCTGGATAGTCAAAAGATTTCCCATCTAGCGTTTCAGGAAGAACCTAAGACACATAAGTGAACATCTCAGTCCTCATACACATACATTTTAAAAAAAAAATCAATATATAATTATATAAACACATCAAGGATCAAAATCAACAAGCTTACAGCAAGAAACCGAAACTCAATCTCCCTCTTGATAAAAGCTGGAATCTGACAATTCATCGCTATAAAATGTTAGCTCCAGTGCTCAGTTAACAGAACACTCCCACAAAGCAAAACCATGAAAATCAAATTTAACTCAGCACTGCACCTCCGATCTTCTGATCTCGAAGACAGTCACTACAAGAGTTTCTCCTTCAAATGGCTCCACACTCAAGCTGGAAATCTCCTAATAGTGTTTCCACCAAAACACAGCAAAAACATAATCCTTCTCAAGTCCCCACAAACTAAACTAAGCATTAACCAAAACACTAACTTTTCCTCCTTCAATTTCAGTTACTATATCCCTACTCATTTGGATTTTGATATCTATCATCACATGATCAGTTCTATATTTTTCACTCGTTTGGATTTAAGCCTCTATCATTTCTTAAACTATTATAAGAAGCCGTTTGTTTAATTATTTGTTTATTATTATTATTTTTTAAAAAAGTGATTATTTTGAGAGGAAAATTTTTTACTTCGGACAGATACATTTATTTGGTTGAACTTTTTTACAAAATAGCATAAGCTGCAAAATAATAATAATAATAATAATAATAATAATAATAATAATAATAATAATAAACAGAATTTCAGCTTTTTTAAGAAGCAATATTTTTCAACTTGTCAAGTAAATTACTTTAGCTAAAATAATAGCTTTTCTGAGAAGTTGAAAAATATAGCTTCTCGGAAGCATAAGTAACGACGGTTAATAGAAAGAACTAACCATGGTTTCAGGCTTAGCAATACCGCGCTCAAAGAAAACGGGAGCAACGTGAGCGAAGACGCGACGAAAATGATTGAGGCTCGCAGTTCTGAAATTCACCAAATCGGGGAAAGTGCTTCTCGCGCTTCTCTCTGTTATGACAAAATCAACGGTTAAGATTACATGATGATGATGATGATCACAGTGATGAAATTTTGGAAGTTACCGGAGAGGAGAGAACCGAAGCCACAGATGGAGATGTAACCGTCGGGTGAGAGGAGAGATTGGAAATCGGAGTCGTGATTGAGCTCTGTGAGAGTGGAGGACATGACGGAGGAAGGAGAAGGGCGGGGAGAGAAGGAGTGTTGCTTGCACGCGCGAGAGGCGAGTGGAGGAGAGAAAGCTGGGAGTGATAAGAAGGTGGTGTTCATTTCATAGCATAGTCTGTTGGATGTGGGGAAGAAACAAAATGCAGTGATCACTCTCTTTCTCAAGCTCGATGGCGAAGCTATTCCCGCCTCAATACCCACGGGTACGGGGTACCCGTAGTAAGCACTACCCTTTGCCATACACTACTCGGTCAAGTTAGTACCCGATTTTGTCAAAATAGTAATTAAGTACCTGAGATAACAGTCCATCAATCAAGATAGTCCCTGACATTTGGTGCCGTTACTGTGTTGTTAGGATTGCGTACGTGGACATTAACGGAGGGGATCAAAACCAAAATGTTTGAAAATTTAAGAACTAGCCCCGATCAAAATAACTTCTAAGGACTAAAACCAAAACACGCTGAACTTTTAGGGACTAAACACATAAATAAGCCTTATTAATTATGAAAATAGTAAATGAAAAGGCTAAAGGCTTTATCACATCTTTTTTTTAAAAAAAAAAATTATTGTTCAATCTTATGCAATAGCATGATATTATAAAAATGAAAAAAATTCAAGTTCGAGGGAAATGGGTTGGCCCGACACATATCAAACTAACATATGACAGGCTAATAAATTGTCGGGTTGGGTTGGGCTGAGCCAAAAAAGTTCGGGCTATAATTTTTTTCAGCCCAGCCCAGGCACGCTTATTATGTCAATTTAAATGGGTCTGCTCGTCAAGCTTGATCTATTTTTGACAACTCTAGGGGCTAGCATAGTTGGCAATTGGATTTGTCGCTACTTAAACAAGTGCTCAGGGATTCGATCCCTGACTTTTGCTAATGCAAGATGCCTAGCTGAGGAGGGTTATTCTGAAAGGATTAATCACCTTACTCACATGGGTGGATATTAGGGGTGTAACGGTCCGGTCCGGTCCGGTCTTTCATGGAATTTAGGGACCAGACCGATTAAGTTAATATGGTCCAGTTTGGTCCGGTCTCGACATTTTTCAAATGCAAAGACCGGACCGGACCGTTACGGTCTGGACTGCTACGGTCCGGTCTATTTAGACCATAATTACTTACAATTATAAAAAAAAAAAAATTGCACTTGATTCCAGTAAAGAAAACCTAATTGCCAAAGGGGAAAATAAAATGATCTACATGTTCGATATGAATGATGTATTATTTGTTTAAAATAAAAAACTAATTACATACAATGTACAAAAAAAAAAAAAACTAATTACATACAGTAGCACTAAGCATTTCTCAATATGAGTGCTTGAATGATGTAAATATTGTTAGCAGTAAGCAAACTAATTAAAAAAAACTGATCTACATGTTCCTGGAAGTAATAGTAGATGAGTGCTTGCTACGAGATGCGACAAAGCGACGGCGACAGCGAGGTGGGGAGCGGCGACAGCGAGGCGGGGAGCGGCGAGCGAGACGAAGACGGCAAGCGGCGACAGCGACGAGACGGAGACGGAGAAGAACGTCGTAGAGAAGAGAGAAGAGAGAAGACGAACGTTGCCGACGGTGAAGAGAGAGACGGCGGAGAGAGAGGGATGTGAAGATAGAGACGAAGAAGAGAGAGGGCTGCCCTATGTGTGGCTGTGTGTGTCGTGAGTGAGGGGGAGAAAGTGGCTGTGTGTGTTGTGAGTGAGGGGGAGAAAGTGGCTGCTACATATTTAGGGTTTCTATTCTTTTGGGTTTTCATAATAGGTTTTGGGCTGGGCTGGGCTGGTGCAAGTTTTCTTTTTTTTTTTTAATATATAATTGGTCCGGTTCGGTCTGAATGGTCTGAAAAATTCAAAGACCGTGGACCGGACCATAATAAAATGGTCCCAAATATTTGAGACCAGACCGGACCATGAGACCAGACCAGATCATATTTTTCGGTCCGATCCGGTCTGGTCGATCTCGCGGTCTAGGACAGGACCACTTACACCCCTAGTGGATATCTTGAAAAACAAAAATTTTAAGTATTCGCTATTGTTATCGAATGATTTGAAAATATTTTTACACTTTTCGGTGCATTGATTTAATATAATCTAACCTTTTGAAAACTAGACTATATAACCCTACATATAGTGTTTCATTTCACCTTTAAGTTGATTAACACGAACTTATGTATATAATAATAAAAATAAATAAATAATCAAAAATTTCAACCAACCATATGATATCCACACGTTATATTTAAGAATAATTCTTGAAAATAATAGCATATATCATGCAAGTATTTTGTCAATATATTTTGTAATTAAATATTTGCTATTGTCCTTTATATAATCGTGAATATTTTAACATTTTGCGGTCCATTTATTAAAAAAAAAGTAATGTAACTTTTTGGAAGATCCATGCTACAGAGTCTTACGATTAGCAAACCCATTTGTAAGTTTAAGGGACAAACATGTCTATCTCACTAATGTATCAAACAACCATTTAACAATGGTTTTAATATTAGCAAAAGGGAATTTGAAACTTAAGAAGTGATGCCAAACTATTTAGTTTATGTCGGATTGTCGTTAATAGAATACAATTTTTTTTAAGGCTTAAATATCAATATGATTCTTATAAATATTGACCTCTTTAAAATTAGTATCTACAAATTGTGAATATTTTAACATTTTGTGGTCCATTATTTATTAAAAAAAGTAATATAACCTTTTGGAAAATCCAAACTATAGAGTCATTCGATTAGCTTACTCATTTGTAAGTTTAACGGACAAACATGTCTCATTAATACATCAAACAACCATTTAATAATGGTTTTATTATTAGCAACATGGAATTTGAAACTTAAGATGTGAAGCGAAACTATTTAGTTTATGTCAATGGAATACAATTTTTTTTAGGCTTAAATATAAAAACGATCCTTAAAAATATTGATCTTTTTGAAATTAGTCTCTTCAATTTTTATTTTTTTTTGAGTTTTGGTCTCTTTTACATTCCGTTTTTGTTTTGGTCTGTGGTGGCAAATATGGATAAAAAACGTTGCTACTTTCGCATTCCATTTTACTCTCTACTTTTACATTCTATTTTAGTTTTGACCTCTATTTTTACATTTCATTTTAGTTTTGGTCTCTACTTTAACCTTCTCAGTTAAGTTGTGTCAACATTTTCAATTCATATTTGCGATCACGGACCAAAACCAAAACAAAATGTAAAAGAAGGGACCAAAATTCTTTTTTTTTTTAATGCAAGAACTAATTCAAAGAGATCAACATTTATGGGGACCATTTTGATATTTAAACCTTTTTTTTATAATATAAATAGATCAAAACATTTCAATCTTTGTATAAGGTGATTTGGGAAATTATGGCGAAAACTCTCATGCTTGTTTATGTTTTCACCATCTTCCTTCTTTTTTCTCTTTCAATCTCTAGTGAGCAAGCCCTTTTTCATAGTATTTCATATAATAAATATCATTATTATATATTCTCCCCTTTTCTTCTAATGCTATTCACTACTTCTATTTTATAACGCAGAATCCAACGCATTTGTTTATCCAAACTGTCGACAAATTTGCAGAGATAAAGGGTTCTTTGATGGGATCTACAACACTCGCTTCCCTGATTTCTGTTATTGCAAATACTATTAAGTAAGTGCAATACTGCCTATATAAAAAAAGTAAGTGCAATACTATTTATAAATTAATTTTTTGTTTGTAAATTCATTTCAATGACAATACGTTATGTTTTTACAATTTTGCTCATTATTTGCAGATGCAATAAGAAGCTCTTGGATTATAAAATAAAAGATATGTGATCGTTGTTCATCTTTGGAGATATGGAAAGAAGTATGATGATAAAGTAATAATTTCTAAATACGCGCCGGCTAAACATTTATGACTTAGCTAAATCAAATAATTAAAAAAGACGTATGATTATATTATAATTTCTAAATTGATCATCACTTTACTTCTATACTCCGTATTTCGCATTATATATAATTGTTGGTCATGTGTAGTAAAAATAATTAATATGTACTCTAAGAAATGGTGCTCAATAAATGAAAATAAATTCGTGTGTCATTAATAATGTACTTGAATATGTGAAGACAAATATTATGTATGGTTATACATCAATTCTGGTTATTAAAGACGAAAATGAAGTATAAGGAGGTAGAGAGTAAATGGTTTGTCGTTCAAATATGAGAAAGGATTGAGTGGAGTTGCTTATGTGCTTTAGTATTGTTATGGCTAGTGGTGGTTGGATTATCATGCGTTTCCTTTGTTTTTTTTTTTTTTTTTTGCCCACCCGGTTCCCTAAGTACTACCTAGGTACATCCGGATCCGACCCGGGTTGCGTGTCTGGCTATGGCAGGTGAGTCTCCCAACATGAATTTTTTGCATTCACAAGGACTCGAACTCGAGACCTTGCTTAAGCGAGATCGAGCCGCTTACCACTCGTCCCAAGCCATGTTGGTCTGCGTTTCCTTTGTTTTGAGATGTCAAGTGAGATGACTTTTTTATGCAAGAGACCGCTGAGTGAATATTTATCATTAGATCTAATCGTGAATTTTTAACATTAAATATAAAGTTAAAAATATAAAGTCATGTGACTTTTTGAAGTGATCATGTAATTGTATTAAGCTGTCATATCAATATTAAATTGTTCTAAAACGCTCCTTCCGATTTTATTTTAAGCAAAAATAACTAATTTCATATTTATTAAGAAAAAGTTTGTTGAGTTTATTTAATTTTCTCAAATTAAAAAAAAAAGGACTATTTTGGTAAATCTACATTGGGAATGAAACAAAAATTAAATGATTTAACATAATGCCTACAACATGGTAAGTTAAACAACATATAAGTAGAAAGGCCCATGAACTTAATGCTTTAAGGTTTTAAGTTAAAATATTGTGTCAAATCATTTATATTGTTGTTCAATTAACCTCATTAATAAAACAAGATTAATTAATTTAATTCATATTCCCCAATTAACAAAAGACTTGAATTAATGTCCTAATACTAAATATACAAAATTGTAACAGTGGCACAGGAGAGAGTATATTTTAAATTGGATGTCCATGAGTTAATGACATTTACACAATTCGATAGCCATTACTTCCCTTGTTTACGACAAATCATGTGTGAAACATCGAATATACTCGAACGATTTTAATGTCCATCTTTTTTATTTTAAGTGGACCATCCACCTTTTTTTTTAACCCATAATAAACTGTTTTGGACCTGATAAACTTGTAAATATTGAAAATTTTGATGTTGAATTATAATCTATATATAAATAAATTACCTCTGTTCTCCCCCCTCAGCTAAAATCCCACCCATTCCACCTTCTTTCTTCTTTCTTTCTTTTTTTTTTGTGTGTATTCCCACCCGTTCCCTCACCCTTTTTCTTTTTTTTTTTTTTCAGTATTTCCTTCTATTTTGACTATCCTGTCCAAACAGTACAATGATGCTTCTACCATGCAACGATTTTTTGTACTCCGACTCTTTTTTTTTATTTTAATAAATCTAATAAATTCAAAAAATATGATTGTGGTTTTTTGTGTTCTTTTATGTCCATGTTTTTGTTATTTAGATTTAAATTTTTTTTATTATATTCTTCCGGACACAGTTAATGGTCCAAACAAGTAAAATATAAAATAAGGGTGCTTCTACCATGCACCGGTTTTTGTGCTCCGGCTCTTTTTTTTTATTTTTTTATATTTTAATAAATCTAATATATTAAAAAAATATGCTTGGGGTTTTTTCTTTTTATGTACATGTTTTTGTTATTTGGATTTGAGTTTTTTTATTATATTCTTCCGGACACATGTAATGATCCAAACAAGTAAAATATAAAACAAGGGTGCTTCTACCATGCACCGGTTTTTGGAGTTCCGGCTCTTTTTTTTATTTTTTTATTTTCATAAATCTAATATATTAAAAAAAAATTATGCTTTGGCTTTTCTGTGTTCTTTTTATGTGTATGTTTTTTTATTTGGATTTGAACTTTTTTTATTATATTGTTCCGGACACAGGGAATGGTCCAAACAAATAAAATATAAAACAAGGGTGCTTCTACCATGCACCGGTTTTTGGTGCTCCGGCTCTTTTTTTTTATTTTCATAAATCTAATATATTAAAAAAAATATGTTTTGGGTTTTCTGTGTTCTTTTTATGTACATGTTTTTGTTATTTGGATTTTTTTTTGAACAACTTGTTATTTGGATTTGAATTTTTTTATTGTATTCTTACGGACACAGGTAATGGTCCAAACAAGTAAAATATGTCTCATGTGACATGTATTGATATGTGTTTAGTAAATAAATAATTAAATATTAACGGGGTAAATCATAATTAGATAAAATGGAGGTTATTTCTGAATGCCCATTTGTTGTTTATAATCTGTTACTAGGAATCTAATTGATTTTACTCATTATGTTTGCCAATTTAGCGTTTAAAAAACCTCCTCCCAAGGAGTACGTTGTACACTACTTGAACCGGTTTGAGATCAAAGTTAAGGAATATTAGCTTCAACAGCCTAAATTAGTATGTTACTGTGACCTATAATGTATTGGCCTTAGAGAAAACTGTGACCTATACAGGTGAATCAATCCATAAATTGCTAAAAATTAATTCTGAAGCTAAATCATTGTCTTTTAGCATGAATACCTAATTAATCTATAAGTTAACTAAACAAGACGTCTAAGATATGCTTACAACTCAACTAATATACAACTAATGTACAAGTAATCTACAAGTCAAAACTATTACGTAAATTGACATTAAAAAAAAAATCATCAATTTATGCCTTTTTTTAAAATTAAATCACTAAATTACGCTTGTTAAAATATAACCTCAAAAATTATTAGTTTCCGTTTTAATATCATGCATGCAAATTAATTATATATTAAAAGGCTCATTAAATAATTATTACGGCCCAAAAGAAATAAATACAACTATTAGGCAGAACAAAAAAAGTTCACAAAAAATTTGATCCAACAAGGGCCTGATGCTTCTCTTGCATATGATGGTGGCATATATATTACAAATACTACTACTTGCACAAGATCCTGTCCACTGCCTGAACCCATTCCACTGGTATCCGGTAATCAATATAAACTGTTGATCATTATAAGCAATTTATAGCCGTCCAAAAACAAGTGGATGGATCCACTTAAAAAAAAAGGTGGACATTAAAATTCCTCAATTTACTCACCTTGTACTCTATAAATAGTGTTCACCCTCTATTGTGAAGTTTGTTCTAAGATGTGTTATGCAATTTTTCCATTCTTCTCTTTTCTGTCTCGTTTTCTATTCTCTTCTCTTCATTCTTCTACCTTGCTCTTATTTTTCTTGTTTCGTAACACTTTATCACCATGATTTGTTTTACTTTATGGTGTCATAGCAAGGTATTAACTTCTATATTCTTAATAGGCTTAAATATAAAGATGGTTCCTATAAATATTGACTTATTTGAAATTCGTTCTTGCAAAATTTTTCTTTTGGTTTTGATCCCTACATTTACAAAACGTTTTGGTTTTGGTCCTTGTTAAATTTTGGTCTTCATAATTATGTTGGTAATTTGTTTTGGTCCCTTTTTTTTAATTGATTTGGTAGGTTTTGGTCCCTCTATTGTCATGGTTTTTGAGTTGGTTTTCTTATGCAATGGAAATTGTCTTTTAATACTTGAGAATTAATGCAAGAATATCATCCTTAATTGATCATAGAATATAATATATTACATTTTTGGCGTTTTCCATCCACATTAACAAGAGGGACCAAAACCAAAAAGTTTCGTAAATGCAAGGACAAAAAAAAAATTATAGGGACCAATTTCAAAAGAGTCAATATTTGCTGGGACCATTTTAGTATTTAAGTCTTCTTAATAATAAATATTGAAGTCATTCTTTATATATAAAATCGGGATTTATGATATATGTTGTACTGATTCTGAAGTATAATCACCATAAACATTTCATTAGCGCAGCTAATTCTTGCAAAATTAAATCATTTTATCATGTTCATTGACATTGATGGTTCCCGCCGAACATGTTTTTTCTTTTTATATATATATATATATATATATATATATATATATATATATATATATATATATATATATATCATATTTATTAGCGTGACTACTAGTATAACTGGTTGCTGAAACACCAAAACTATTATCAAATTTTATCGAGTCATCTAGTTTTAAATTATTTTGAAAATGTGGTACTCTTTGTCACTCTGATCCTATTTATAGGTCATATGGACCAAATAAGGGAGTTACATTTCTTGAAAATTTAAAAAGATACTTTAACACTACAATTTTACCATCTCAATTTGCAATGAAAAATTTACAATGTATTATTTCACATTAATGAATAAAGGGCAAATAAAAGAAAAACAATAAATTACTCCTAAAAATACAAAGAAAAGACTAAATACAAACAGAGAAATTATATGTGTGTGTGTGGGGGGTACTACCTCCATTCCTTAACTTCTAGCTTTTATGGATGGATTGTGCACACATAATAAAAAAGTGTCGATCATTGTAAGTTTTAATGTATGTGTTTTGTCCAAAATGTCCCTATTAACTCTTATTGAAAATTGTAATAGTATTTAATTTTTATTATGAAATGCGTCCAATAATTAATGTATAGTAATTTAAGGATGAAAGATAAGATAAAAGTCTAGTAATTAATAAGAAGTAAAAGAAATGATTGAATGAATGATTAAAAATGTAAAAAAAAAAATATATCATTATGCATTTTAATTGTAGAAATACAAGAGTTATAGAATGAAAATAAAAAACTTATAGGCCAAAAGTTAAAGAATGATGGTCAAAAATTAATGATGGAGGAAAAAAACTAGTTCCCAAATGTTTTACAAGATTGATTTTAGCCATTTTTCTTCCTTATAATCATTTTAGCCTCTTTAGTTAAGTAGACGTGGACAATTGACACAGAGATCCTTTCCATATTGTATTTTCTCAATTTTTTGTCCATTAATTAAATGATTAATTATACTTAATACTTTATATTATGGCTAAATTCTTCAAGGATTGATTAACTCTTCCTCGGATAATCTTGATTGAAAAGCATCACGGAAGCGCGCGGTCGATTCACAACACATGCAATTGTTGTTCCATCTACATTTTGGCTAATAAAAGTGCTTGCTGATAGCATTTTTGTAATGAATGCAAATTAAAAATTCGTTCTTGATATCTCAGAATCATTAAAAAAAACTTGAGACCATATTAGAAAAGTTTAGGACACCATTGATTATGTATTATTGTGTTAAACCATAAGAGTTAATTTTATTTTTTTTGCTTTAGCAGGTGGTGTCTGGGCTTTCGCACTTTGGCGGCCCAACTAAATCCACCCCGACTCTACGGAACTCCACTTTGTAGGCAGGGGTCTCCCAACGCGTGCCTCTCCGTTCCCATGGGTGTCGAACTCGAGACCTCATAGTTAAGGGACCTAGTGAGTTGATTTTTGTATAAGAGTTAATTTTAATTCAATGTATGATCATCCAATAATATTTTTGGATTCACCCTTCCTTCCAATCATTTCACAAAACATAGGACATATAAAATACCGTCATAAGAAAAAAGCTTAAAGACAAGGACATATATAAGCAAATGTCTATGTATTTTTACCAACGGGGTTTGGTTCAGTTGGTGTAAGGCTCCAACCGAAATCTTGGGAATGAGATACAGGTGCTAGTAACCCCGTGTTCGATTCCCACTAAAAACATTCCGCTTGGAGAGCCAGCTACGTAGCTCCTTCCGGATTAGTCTCAAGGCTCCCTGATATTAAGAGTACTCTTGGGATACCGGTGGTTTCGCAAGGAATTCGGAAAAAAAATGTCTATGTATTTTTTGTGTTGTAAGGTAGCTAGAATTAATGAGCCCTTTAATCACCCACCCATCCACCATTCTTATTCAACAACGTTAGTTTTATGGACTTGATGAGAGGAGGGAGAATGAAAGAAGAGACAAATGGCAGATATATCATCAATAGCAATGCCTCTTTTCTTACGTTTCCATTCATGCATGGCGCACTTCACTAGCCTTTCAGCTGCTTCCTTTTTCTGTGGTGCTGATGAAACAATCTTTACTGCTTCTTGGTTTGAAATAATATCCCATACCTGATATATAAAAAATAATTTGAGTGGCAAAATTCTCCTTAATTTAACTGCATTCCAAAGATTAGAACTCAATACTTTAAGCAACAAAAGCCCAACATACTCTCTTCATATAATTGCTACTTAACCAATAAAGAATAATCTCTATTAAGTAAATCGGTCCAACATAATTGTAATAGAAACATATATATGCATATCATTGTTTAAATAAGGTTAATAACGTATCATACCCCATCTGTTGCCAAGATGAGAAATTGGTCTCTGGTGGTGAGTTTTCTTTGTGTAACATCTGGCATAGAGATGAGTCCAAAGTCCTTTACACAATAGTCACCAAATGCTCTTGATAATGCTAGCCCAGGAGTTTTACCATTTGGCATCCACACCCTGTACACTCCTGGTTCATCTTCCAAGCAAAATACAAGCCCTCTTGATTGCATTATGCGCTCTGCCTCCTCTGCAGAGATTAGTAATTAAAAACAAGATAGACTCGCATTTTTTCAATAAACACAAACTAACACTTCTTTATATTATGTGAGTGTGTAAAAAAGAGAGAGCACACTTGGTAAATTTGGCTTCATGTCAGTGGTAAGCTGAATTGAAGCCAATGTGCCATCTTCTGAAGTTGTTGCCAATACAGCCCTTGAATCACCTACGTTTGCTATAATGAGATGCTCACCCTGAAACATTATTGACACAAACTTAATTTAGGCTACTTCTGATTAATACATCAAAACCTAGCATAGATCATGCATAGTTCTTTGAATTTAGAGCTTAGCCAATAAAATTTTGCTGATCATTTCAAATAAGGTCATCCACCAACATGTTATTGCATCATTATATATATAATAATCATGACTAGAGAAAACATAGATTATCATCTCTAATATATTTTACATTCTAAGGACCTATCTCATTAGCTTTCTAGAAAGTCAACTTGATCATATTGAGTTTTATAAGGTTAAAAATCAAAATTTGTCCAAAAATTAAAAATTAAACTTAAAAAATGTAAATCTCAAAACATCACCTCCCTAATCATTTCAAAATGCTGATAATTATATCAAATATCAGCACTTGAAGTTGAAGATACCAACATCACTTGAATACGGATAACCTGTTTGATAATTGTCAAAGCTGTTGTACCACTTCGGAAGGAATCAATTCCAGTTTGCTGCTTTAGATCCTGATCAACGGCAGCACAAGTTTTTATGTAGGACTGCTTCCATATGTCAAATTCATTGAGGTTCCTGTCTGCTTCCATCTTAAAATCCAGGTCAAGTGATGTTGCAGCCAGACTTTCCTGCCAATTGCATAGCAAAGAAGCCGGTACTAGTTTCCTGACCCTTTTGGCAACAAAGTGTCCCCAAGGGCCATGCCCATAAAAAATTCCACTGAAGATCATGTTTTCTTGACAACCAAATTCCTAGCATAAGAAACAAAGTAGAGCATAATATCAATTGATATATGCAAGTTGAACTTCTTAAGATTGAAAATATCAATAGTTGAACTACTAATTTATTGCGAAAACGTCCTCTAGAGTAAGCTGATGTGTAAAGTGAGCGAGGGTCCTCTAGGTTAATCACGCACTCGCTCACTTTACACTCGCTTTAGAGGAGCCTTGTCCAAATTTATTTTATATGTTGACATATCTCCCACATAACAAGGCGATCCTGATTCACTCCTTTCTGGCCCTTCTTAGTGAAGAGAGAGGCAAAATTGTTGGCCTTGGCTGATTTAACGATTCCGGATGAACTCAATAACAGTTCATTCTTCCTTGCTTCCTTTGCCAATGCTTCCACGGCTTTCCTTCCATCATCCTTTTTACAACTCTTCTCTTTCTTCAACGACATAGTTCTCACCAATCCATTGACAAAAGATGGAAAAAGTACCATGGTCACTGCATTCCAATAACAGTTGAAGATTATACTATACACTGCAGAGAGTTATTATGCTTCTATACTAGTTGAAAGTAGAAACCGTAGTAATTGACCACTTGACTCCCCCTCCCCTTTTCTACAAAGAAAAGAAAAAGCACAGGACCTACAACCTCTTCACTTTTCTTGTAAAATATCTCGTTCACAAATAGAAAAATGAAATGAGTATGTTAATTGTTTACTTGTTATTCAAACAAAAATGATACATGGCATATAAATCAGTTCTACCACATCATTGATAAGCCTCCAAAACCAGATGGAAAAGAAGAATGCTCATAACATTGAAAGGAAAAAGAATATATTCATTATGATACATAATTTTATAGCATCAAAACTTTCACATTAGAAAACAAAATGAAAGATATAAACTAGCATTTCCTGGTTACTAAAAAAAAAGTGACCGAGTTCATCCCAGATGAAGTTAAAAAAGAAATCATATCCACTGAATTTGAACAACAGAAAGGGTCAATAACATGCCTGAGATTGGAGTGACCCACAAGCAAATCCTATCTTATGCCAGAACCTGAGGAACTGAGAGAAGAAGAAACCATGGAGCTATATATATATATATATATATATATATATATATATATATATATATATATATTACTCTCACATCATTAACCAAATTGCAAGAACACGGACGTGACTTAACATGTAAGTTGTAATATGAGCTGGTGGCTAACGGTGGATGTATTACCATCGGACCCTTGATTTAGCCACCATAAGATACGGAACATATGGGCTTTTTGGGCAAATCAAGGTATTAACTGTCATGATTACCATATAGTAGCCAACTTAGGGGTCTAATTCGTAATTAAATAGCCAAATGAATATGTTTCCATAATTCACCGTTATAGCAATTAGCAACTTAGCATAGGTCTATTGTGATACGAACGAGGTCGGTACTTAACAAATATATCATCATAGGAACTTGACAACTAAGTAATGAATTAATAACTTGTGTGGATGAAATTAGATTGTATTTTAGTGGCTGGGTTTAAATTAAGTGATCTTCAATCTTTAACTAAACACATATTCTAATTGACTGAATATTTTAACAAACAGACTCAGTCTTCTGAGAACTTTTATAGTTTTAAACTGAGACATCCCCAATGATAAACCAATCACAAGCCTATCCTTAGCCAGTTGTTAGACCCAGGATGTCATGGTTTTGACACTAGTGAGATTATTTTATGATTCAAAATGGACTTGGTAACAAATTTATGGCTAGTGTTGGTTTAGGTAGCAGCCAGAGATACTTAAGTTACATAATATTCGCAATAATTTTTAAAAAAAAAGGGTTAAAGAGATGAGGGGGTTGCGATATATTTAGGGATGGCAATTGGACCCGAACCCGCGGGTACCCGCGAGTAATACCGGGTTCGGATCTGGGTCCAAAAAAGAGACCTATGGGTCCAAAGAATGAACCCGTCTGCGTACCCGCTTTGAACGGGTCTGGGTCCGAGTCTGAGCTATCCAGACCCGTGGGTACCCGAATCCGTCCATATTTACATATATGCGTTATATATATATATATATATATATATATATATAAAATTTTAGTATGTTTGTGTTTAACGAGAGAATTTCTATCCCTCGGTCTATCAAAAAAACATAGAAATTAATTTAAAAATAAATTTTTCTTTAAAAAAATTGCTAATGGGTACCCGCAAAACTCGTCTGGGTACCCGAAAACCCGCTTATCTATTATGCAGAGAATTCCCGCGCGGATCTGGGTGGGTCCGGACCCAGTAATTTATGAACGGGTCCGGTTACCACATTACCCGGACTCACCCGGACCCATTGTCATATATAATAATTCTTCCTCAATTACCGATTGGACCATTGCTATGTTGAAGCTCATATGCATGAATTAATAGAGTCAAGACTCTTATTTCGAAGAGAAAATAGAGAATGCATCGACAGTATAATTTATCAGTGCATCATCCATTATTCATCCGTTTATGATCGTTGACTTTTAGATTAAAGTAATACAAATGAATAATGAATGATGAACTAATGGTATTTTTCTTTACCTTGCATACCCATTAATCTCTATTTCGAATAGTAGTTCATAAATATTTTGACAAAACTGAAAGTCACCAACTTAATAGTTGCAAATGCACATTTGGGGTGTGGTGGATTCAGTAAAACAAAATAACTGAATTTTCAATGAATAATTAATTTTGGAAAACAAAATTTAAAATAGTTCCTATTTAGTTATTATTTTGACACGCGAGTAGACTCTTAGAAATCATGTCTACCTTGAATAATATTCACCCTTTGAGACAAATTTAAAATTGTGTTATATTGGCTATAAATTCCTAAATCATCAATACAAATATATGCAAGAAACATCCAATAATGTAGCATTACGATGATAAGAATTTCAGCCAAAGCTCAGGAAGAAACATAAAGAATTGCTAAATAGATGAGCTTGATGAATCATATATCGCAGTATTTTTATTGATGGGAAGTATCACAAGTATATATCAGTATGTATTACTCAACTGATCTTTTTTCTATAAAAGTTAAACTGATGAATTTTTTACAGTGCACAATTACAAATGTATCCTTTACAAAAATATCATAAAACCCTCTTCCTCTACTTCCCCCACCTCTCCTCTTTCTCTTGCAGAATTATAATAAAAAGGAAATTCTGCGAGCGATACATTACAAATCCCTGTATTTTTTTATTATTTTTTTTGTTATAAATATATACTCGTTAATGTTTTATATACTCAGACGTCGTACTCAATGGAAAACTGAAGTGGCATAGTATTCGCTTTCGTTAAAAGTAGGTCTTAGATTTTCTTGGCACATGAACTCCAAGGGAAAAGAAACAACATGACCCCTCACTGATGCTAATCTATCCAAGGGATCAGTGTTCTTGATATCTCCATTATGATAGGATTCTAATTTTTGTGGGGCTATTCCTAAATCAATGGTTGTGTGACCAATTTTTTCTTTCCAAAATGCCATGCTTTGTCTGAAAGCAACTCTGCAGAAACATAACGTTTAAAATGCAATTAGGGAAAAAAAAAATAAAGGAGAAGATTCATCCAAAGACTAAAAGATGAAAATTATGACCAACATACCTGCTGTGTATCAGATCATTAGGTACGCAAGAAAAGACATCCTGGTAGATTGTAGTATTTGTCTGTAAAATGTATCCCAAGAACAACTATTAATATTCTCACTAAAGCATTATTCTTATCGAGAGGTTTTTTTTTTTTTTTTTGGTATAGGATCCCGGAGGTGGTTCGTCACTTAAAGCACCACTGTAAATACAAAAACCTTTACTGAACAAAATTAACAACGTATATAAACATTTTATCTTTTCTTATTACCTTTGCTGTTGCCATCCAAATATCCTTGTAAGTAGACTCAATAACTGGGTCAATTATTTGACTAACCTGAGGAAACAATATTAAAATAATCATTACAAATCAGGCACATGAAACAACTAGGCTCCAGAGTATGGAAGGTCACTAACCTCTCCTGCTCGTAGACCTAAGTGCTCGGACCATAACGACAATCGGAGAGTCAAAGAGAACTTTCCTGCTTTCCAAGGCTTTCCATCCATATAGGAACCAACCAACTCTCTGTCTTCTATAACTACACCAATCTGAAATGTATATCCATATGTGTGGGACAATTAAGTGAACCGAAGGTCATGATGCAACAATTATGCATTAATAGAGAATTTTGAAAGTCCAATAAAAAGTTCTAAATGAAGCAACAAGTAATAATCAGATCAATCAGTTGATTCAAGACAATTTTTAAGAGTGGTTAAAAAGGACAATGGCAATAAGGAATACAAAATTACACTTTCATTAGGTATATATTTTCCATCCATATAGGAACCAACCAACTCTCTGTCTTCTATAACTACACCAATCTGAAATGTATATCCATATGTGTGGGACAATTAAGTGAACCGAAGGTCATGATGCAACAATTATGCATTAATAGAGAATTTTGAAAGTCCAATAAAAAGTTCTAAATGAAGCAACAAGTAATAATCAGATCAATCAGTTGATTCAAGACAATTTTTAAGAGTGGTTAAAAAGGACAATGGCAATAAGGAATACAAAATTACACTTTCATTAGGTATATATTTTAGGAAATTTCTAAAATGCAATCAAAAATTGAATAGTTGCTATGCAATCCATTCTTAAATCAATAAAACTTTGCCACTTAAGACATGTATGCCACATCATTACTTAAATTAGTCAAAATTAAGTTTTGCAATTTAGTCCACCATAAAAACTAGATTATTGTAATTTAGTCCTTTTGTACTTTTAGACAAATTATAAATTTTAATTTTTTTTACATAAAAAAAAATTTCTTAAACCCAGAACTCATCTTCACTTCTCAAAATCCATCGCCATCTGCGCCGGCGCCGCCACCCGCCACCCGCCACCCGCCATTCCCTTTCCTGCTTCCTTCGCTCATGGCAGCGGTGGTGGTGGCGGTGGGTTTTGAGAAGTGAAGATGAGTTCTGGGTTTAAGAATTTTTTTTAATATATAAAAAAAAATTAAAATTTATAATTTGTCTAAAAGTACAAAAGTACTAAATTACAATAATCTAGTTTTTATGTTGGACTAAATTGCAAAACTTAATTTTGACTAATTTAAGTAATGATGTGACATACATGTCTTAGATGGCAAGGTTTTATTGGTTTAACAATGGGTTGCATAACAACCATTCAATTTTTGATTGCATGGTAGTAACACCCTATATTTTATATCAAATTTTTGTCTTTAAGTTTGCGATCACAAAACGTCAAACTGATAATATGGAGAAAAAAAAATACAGAGACACTTGAACACCGATAATTACATTTGCTCTATTGCCCAGAACTTTTCCAATCAAATCTGTTCAAAAGAGAAAAGGCTAACCAGAATACCAGATATTAACTGCCTACCTTCTAAAATGTGGTAGTAAGAATTAAAATTGATGATGTTGAAGAATTAGGTTTAGGGCTAGGGAATAAGGAAAAGAGAGAGACAATTACAAAATCATAATAATACTGTTAGAATTATGTGAGACATGACTGATTTGATGCGACGTGATGATTAGGTGATGTGATACAAAAGACAAACCAAACAGTAATAGTAGACCACTAATCGTAATTAAATGAGGAAACATATCATAAAATATAAATAGGAAACAAATCCTAAGAGGCTAAGAGATCATCTAGGAAATTTTGAAAAGTACTCTAAGGTACAATAAAAATATTGTGAAATATTTTTCAGGTATTCTGACAAATAAAATGGAACATCTGTGATTCACTTGACATAAATTGTTAGAATGCGGGTTCATAAAATAAGAGTGAATCAATAAGTTAAAAGCTACAATCAAACTTATAGTTTAGAGTTTTTATCATGGAAGGGAAGAAGGCATGAAACTATACCTCAGAATCTCTCGAGCCGAGTAAGCTCCTATCATTAATATTAGCAGATCCTATTAAAGTTGTACAATCATCAACAATCATGATTTTACTGTGAACATACACCTGCAAAAATGCATATTTCATTAAGCTGACTGAACTGCTTAAGTATAAGAAAATAGTAGATGTAAAAGAGAATACCTGGCTGGTTGCCACAGGACCACCGACAGAGAGTCTGCCATAAGACCTCAGGCCGTAAAAAGAGATGTAGTCATGTATTCTTGAACCAAGAAGTTCATAAAGATTATGTAATATGGAATTCGGCCCTCTGGAAATGGTTCGATACTGCCAATGCATTATGGCTCTCACAGATGCTGCACCACTATCATCAAGCCCCCCCTAGATAACAGAAGAACAAGTCCAACATTCATTAAAAAAAAAAAAAAATATTTACTATGTTGAAACAACATCAAAAAAAGATCAATTATAACCTGGAAGCCTGGTAGGAGAGGTATGACAACTATAACCCTGAAAGATTTTTTGTCATTGTAAGCTCGCATAATGCGTTGATATAAAGCTCCTAACACACGATTTCGTATCATCTCATCTCTAGAAAGACCTGAAATAAAAAATTGATTCTGGAACAAGTTCCCAAGGATGCAATACAACAATCAGAGAGAGGCCCAGAACAGGTTTGGGAACAACAGAACTACCCCTTTAAGCAAATACTTTGTTTCATCAAACTATTCAATAATGTCCATCAGTCCATGAAATGCAATGCACAATATATTTCAAAGTTGTATGCAGATAAGGGCCATTTTTATTATCATCAAACAAAGCTGTTCAATTATATAGCCATTCTCAAAAGTATGAAGCACGGATACTTTTTTAAAATAGCAAATTTCCCTTTTTTAAAGAAGTTAGAAGATTATAATTTATAAATGTTTAAGCATAAAATGTACCAATATCATCTAAAACAATAACATTTATAGATTTGTTTTGCAGAAACTGGCGATATGCTCAAAATGTTCACAACAATGGTTTTATAAATTGTTGTAGATGCTTAGGTTACTATGAAAAATACTGTATGGTAGTTAGAAATTATTACCCTTTTTTTTTTTTGCAATCTAATCAAAAGTCACTAGATAGGTTTTATAACTAACTAGTAAAACAAAACCACTTTTGGTATGATCAGATGGAAAACCATGACTGTTTAAAAATTGAAGCACATTCAGGGAAGATGTTCGTAAGGGGGAGAATTTATTTAATACCTCGATGTAGATGAAGTATTCTGCTTTCTCAATAAGAGAGCAATAAGCATTGTGGATGCTCTCTTCAGTTTGGCTTGTTCCAGCAGACCATTGGCTGACACTCCTAATAACCTATAAATTGAATACTATTTTAATGGTAGAAAATACAAATACCATTAAAAAAAAATTAACAGCATAAAAGTGACAAGAAAAGAGCGAAGGAATTATAACATCATAAAACGCATCCTCATGAAAATCAATCTTCCAGCAAAATATTAAAGATCAGACTTACCATGGATTTTAGCCTCAATGTTGCCAAAAAAGTTTATCAAAATCTGACTTTTATGAATAAATAATATTGAATGACAAAAATAGCATTAATTACATTTTAATGCACCTCTTGGTGAGATGGCCATGTAAAAGGTATACCATAGATAAAAAAAAAAATAATGCATCAAGTCATTGACACAACTGTATTTAAGTTAGTCAGGGAAATTTCAGCAATATGAGAACAACAGACCTGGCAACGGCAGGAAGCACAAGGACCAACTTGTCCTGATTCATCTTCAAAACCTCCCTGATCACTCCGTTCTTGTTTGTCCCACCATTCAGGGTCTGTATTTTGTACATCAACAGGAGCCACTCTATCCAGAGACCTTTTCTCACGACAATACACAGAGTCAGTATCATCTACAAACCCCGTCATTGGTGTATCTGGACCACCTACTTCACTTTTGCCCCTCCGGAAAGAGAAAGGAAGACCACTGCTGGGCTTGCTTGGCTTGTCAAGGTTATGTGAAAAGGAGCCTACCCCATTCAATTTTGGGTCTCCATCAAGAGTATCCAGCCTATCAGACTCCCGAGGCAAAAGTAGAGGAATATCTTGGTCTACAGAAGATGAGGAAAATGAGCCTTGTCTTTTGATGACTCTATTGTCAGTGTTATTGTTTTCAATCTGCATCTCTCCGCCTCTTCCCAAGTAGTGTGGAATAACCATATGATGCTGAGGCATAAGTAATGGTATTGCTTGCTCATATGGAGCTTTGCTCCTCTGATCAGGGAAAGAAGAAAGAAACATGATTTCCCATTGGGAATATATGTATAGGACCAGAATGAATCGAGGCTTCAATGCAATTGTAAATGAAGTCTAACCTTAGCATAATTCCACCGCTGGACAAAATGCCTAGCAATGTCGCGACAAGGTGGTCCCCAAAGAGCACAATGAACATCATGCCAAGGCATACGAGGATATCTTTCACGCTCCAATTCATCTTTCATTGTATCTTCCCATGAATTTGGCTCGGACTCTCTGGCAAGATTGAAAATGAATCTATGAACTCTATGCAACAGCCAACAAGTAATAATGGACGAAATATCTTAATGCATATCAAGTGCAACGCCTACCAAAACTTTTCTAAGTCGGATTTAGCATCCGCAAGAATAAAAGTGAGAAGCATCCAAGTGAACTTGAATAGGCAACCATTCTATTAAGTCCTTAGACCAGATCATGTATAGAACCTTTGGGAAATGCACTATATGAGGCATACATATTCAGAACTAAGAATTGCAATCTGAGGAATTGTTTGACACTAACTCATACCCTCGTACTTCTCAGATTGTAATTGTTGTTTAAGAAATAGAAAGAAAACCAGTGCCCGGTTGGCCTTGCTGTAAACTATTTTCATTTGTAGAATTTTTCTTCTACAATACGCTTTGGTTTAAAAATACTTTTTCTCTGGTTTCTGCTTTTGCTCCTTAAAATAAGCACCAATTTTTTACTTCCTTTTAACAGCAGACTTTGTGCTTCTACTGTCACATCTTGTATTGTTTCTCCAAAAGCTTGAAACAATTCAAAGAAATGAAGCTTTTTTTTTCTCTACTAAAACAAAGCTTTTAACATTCTCACGGTCACAGTGTGACCAAACAGGCTCTTAAATAGAGTTTCTTTGAGATTTTATTTCCATTCACAAAACTTACCTAGGGTTATAATAGTCCTTTCCAGGCCAGATTAGAGGAGGGGAATCTGCTACTTTATGCTCAGACGTGTCGAAGCGACCAAAGCATAAATCCAGTCCTCCAATAAAGCTAACATGGTTATCAACAATGACAAGTTTTTCATGGTGCGACCTGCATGTAATCATTAGCACATATAAGAAACCCCAAAATTATAGTGCAATTGATACTTGCTGAGAAAAAAATATAATTTCTACATAAAAAACCAGAGAAAAAAGTCCAAGCTTTGGGAAAGGTCATACCACAGGTAAACGCCACTAGAAAAGTGGTCAGGATAGCGTAATACCCTCACATTCTCATGAATGCTAAGAAGCTTTCTCTTGCTATAAACACTGTTGATTTTCAAAGCAAGAGCCACCTCTTTGTAGAGAAGAATGTAAATCTGCTTTCAAAAAAAGGATAAGAAAAAAATGCATTCATACAAATCATGCATCATCAAGGTGGCATGAGAGATAACTGAGAACTTTCGTAACAACTTGATCATCACATGGACTGGACTACTGAACTATTAAGTAACAAAAT
The DNA here is from genome assembly GCA_037953625.1 of Crotalaria pallida. Classification (NCBI taxonomy): domain Eukaryota; kingdom Viridiplantae; phylum Streptophyta; class Magnoliopsida; order Fabales; family Fabaceae; genus Crotalaria; species Crotalaria pallida. The sequence goes on from CM075656.1 coordinate 88,767,691, forward strand.
AGTTCACTTGATTTATCTTGTGGATTCTCCCCATTCTGATATAATAAAAAAAAAACATGCATAGAAGACTAACTTCTATGTAAATTCAACCAGTGTTACTCATGACTAACCAAATAATAAAATATATTTTGGAGGCTGCCTAGAAAGAGAAGATCAGTAAGAAAATTTTGTTGAGCCATCTTACAAAAGATTCAGTTCGCACAGCAATTAAAGATTTAAAGAAGCCATCCTCCCTCCCGCCCTAAGAAGTAAGAACATAAAATCCATGGATATAAAAATGCATGTGGGACACAACAAATATTGGATATGGTGAGCTTGTGACACGGCAAAACTTATGTGCCATTAGGATTTGAAAAATAGCATCTTTTTTAATGAGTATATCAATACATTGCTTATCAGACTCAGCTCTTTTTTAGAGTGTCCATGCTTTAAATTGTACCCATAGCAATAACTTTTTTATTTTGGGGAATAACAATTGTTACAAAGTGCGCAAACAGAAAATAGGGTGAATAAAAATAGAAACAGTTTAACATGATTTGACCAATAGTGACCTATATGCCAATGTCATAGGGAGTAACAGGGAATATTCACTACAATCAATGAAGAGTATGAGTAGCCATTCAGCGTTCAAAACTTCATCCAACACATTCATATATAAGTCCACATTGACTCGGTTCATTCACTTCAACCACACCCCAGCTTCATGGCAGCCCAAAGTTTAAAACAAGTCACTTTGTAACAAATGCAAGGTTAGCGACAAAAACAGCGAACAAGTAGTCATTTCAGTACAAGAACATTATTACTGTAGAAGACAAATACATGTAAAATAACCAAAATCGAACATCATACTAAATAAAATCCTTGGAATGATTGCAATTATTTCTTAAATTTTAACTATTCAATAACAAAATTAATTCAAAACGATGGTCTCTTAAGTAAACTTGATAAGTCAATGTAAGAAATTTCATATCAAAGGTTACCTGAACCCCTTGCTTAGCTTTTGCTTCCAACAAATTATCAAGCCTTGATGAAGCATGTGTTTGAAAAGGTCGCCGTAGATACAGTTCTGGGCACAGCCACCACCCACAGATATATATCTGCACGAATATCTTTATTATATCATTTAACAAAAACTTGAACACAATTACTTCTTTCCTCTTTGATTTTTTTTTTTTAAAAAAAGAAAAGAAATTTATCATGGAAGTGGCCTTGAATGTTCTGGCACTGAAAAAACAAACCTCCGATCTTGCATCTTCAATTGAAGTAGCAATGGCCTCAAATGCTGCTCGCCCATCTATGAACCACTGGGCTCGACTGCCATCTTCAATCAAGCCCCTTGGAGGAGCATAAGAACCATAGCGGTGAGGATGACACCAGCCTTCAGGAGGCCTGAGTCCAGCATCATTGATTGAAGCAACCCAATCTTTAGCTTTACCACTACTTTTCACTCTAATTCTAATGCTCCGAATTCCACAAGTCACCTAAAGTATTCAGTTAAATGTTAAAAAGGTATCGTTGTCTGTAAATTATCACCAAACTGATAGCATCTACAAGTCAGCTAATAATTAGTAAAATACTAGAAGAAGCTCTCGTTTTGGCTTCTGAAACACCAAATTGGTCCCGGAAAAGATTATCACAAAAAATTGTTCCTTGACTGATGTGTTTTATACATTAAATTAGTCCAAAAGTTACGGCTTATTGGGATGTGGGATCAAATTGATGTCTATTGGTGACCGAATATTATCATTTGAGTATCAATTAGATGTCACTAATCTTTCAAGGAGCAAATTGGGGATTTACTTTTATGTGGCAGAGAGACAATATGAATTGGCATTATATCATTTTAAGCCACAAGACTATGAAACGACAACAGATAAAAGAGCACCCTTCTCACCTTGAACGAATGGCGCAAAGGATTTCGTTCCTTCACTTCACTTGCTAGTGATAGACGACCATCCCCATTCCGATCTGATGCAGGCAGTACATCAAAAACAATGATGTCCAAGGGTTGTGTATCAAAAGGATCTGCCAGCAATGCCAAGAATCCAGGTTTCAATACAGCCCATACCTGAACAAACCAAGATAGGAAAGTTATAATTGTAATGAGTAAAGTTAATCTAAATACACTAAAAGACACTCAAAGAATTTTTAAAAAATACCACTCAAGTCCCATGTCATAAAATACCAGATGGCTTGCACAAATTCAAGGCCAGGTAAATAATTAAAAGGCCAGCGAGGGTTGGTCCAGTTGGCAAAGAGCAATTACTTTGCTTGTAAGGCTTAGGTTTAGCTCCCACTACCAGCCCCAGAAGTAGGCACTTCATAAGTACCACCGTAAGTCCTCGTTGAGGTTTGTAGCATGCCTCATTTTGGAATGGGATAGCTTCCCCTCTCCCTAAAACTTTTCCAACTAAACAAAATTTTGATCCCTAGTCCAAAAGTATAATCTATAGTCTATACAACTCAAGTCTAAGTTTGAATATTCCCCTACCAGTCTAAGTTTTTATTGTTCGTAAACACCCAATTTGAATATTTTATTACTGAAAAGTGAGGAGATGAGTAATAGTTTAAATTCGTGATATTGAGTCACTTCCAAGCTCGCATATCTTATATTTAAAAAAATTCCAGGATAAGCATATTATATAAGTTAAATGTTCTCATTCAGGTTCAAAAATATGAAAAGGGAGAAAATGTACCTAAAAAATTTACTATTTGGAAATATAGTGCAGGTTGCCATAGCTCCCTTACCTATGAGTGTTAAGAGTATAGTGCAATTGTGCACATAAATGACTTAGATTAAATACTATAATTACTTCTGTCAGTCACTGTTACTGTTACATAGTTTCTGTTACTGTTAAGCAGTTACCAACAGTTTCTGTTGTTAAGTGTCAGTTATTGACAGTTGTATGACAGCTGCCACTGCAGCTAAGATAACATATAGGTTGCTTCCTGATTCTGTTGTAACCAAGAATTCGGTTAATAAAAGGTTATCTCTTAGCTCTATGATTTTCTTTCTTTTTCTCTTACTTTCCATCACTTTCTTGCCATGATCAAACTCTTATGATGAGTAACTTCTTGTTCAATATTGAGGACATATGTTAAGTTTGTAATTGCATCTGACTTCCTAAGTAGCGGATAAATGTCTCATGCAAAATTATTTAACTTTTACACATTTCAATATAAACCAAGGCTAGTGAAGCGTAATGACAACTTCAAAAGAATGATTATCTTGCCTTTTGCCAATTGTCATTGCAACAATTAAAACATCCGGACAAACAACAGTTTCTAGAATCATCATCCTTTGGAATTTTAGGCAGATGCTTCACCATCACATATTCTTCCTTCAGCTTAGGGCCGTATTCAGGTGAAAAAGATAACTTTGATACCTCCAAAAACTTGCAAACCTATGGCATAAATTTGCTTAGTGTAAAAGGAGTGTCTAGCAATCACAAAATATCAAGCACATGCAACAAGTAATCAGAGGACAAAACACCCTACAAATAGCCAATAACCAAACATAAATTGTAATGGGCTTCAACTGAAAACAAAATACGCTGTACAAGTTCTGTTACTGTCATGTACTGCCAGGCAGTAAAGCTTCTGTTAAGTTTCAGTCTTCAAAAGCTCATGCACAAAACGTACCTCTCGAGAGTTTACAATACTGATATTTCCCAAAAAGTGATTCAGATACCCTTGCATCGCATTCTTTGCTCTGTCTGATATAGAGTGCTGTCGTCCTAAGGCCGGCCTTATAATTGGTAGAGCAGCACTAGATGGAACATCTCTGTACCAAAAATCAATTTGTAGGGAATTATGACCACAGAATAACATATTGTAACTGTGAGTACTCCAACAAAGGTTGCATGTTGGGGGTTACCTGTTCTTGGCACTTTCATCAGTATGTAAAGGAATCGCCTCATCGTCAACTTCATCATCATCTTGTACCATAGCAGTGTGTTCTCCAATTCCTAGATTTTGAAGCCATTCTTTAACCTTTAATATGATATTTCAATGAACATTGCATCAAAATCCAAACTTTGCTAGATATACATAATATCATCAACTAACACCAAATCTAAGAAGCATTTTTATACATTATATAACCACAAAAGACAACCAAAAATGAGTAAACAATGTTGTTTGTCCCATACCTGCTCTTGCTTCTCATGAATTTCCTCAAAAAAGGCCCGTTTCTTTAACATAAAATGCAAATAAAACACATGTGAAGCTTTCTTCACTAGCTCCCACTTAAACTGGAATGAAAATAAGATATGTAAGTATTACTCTGGTAGGAGAAAGATTAAAAGAAATAAATAAAAAGTAATCTCTATTTAAGAACCTAGGTTTCTTAGATCCAACCATCTTCACAATAAGACAACAGGCAAAAAATGGTCACAAAGGTATAATAATACTCCCTCCGCCCCACAAGGATGGTAAAAAATGAGAAAAAATTTTGTCCCAAGCTAAAGTAAAAATAATTAATTAAAAAACTTAAAATGTGCGAATTTTGAATTGCGAATTGCGATTGGTTGATCAATTCAAAATGCATTAAATTAGTTGTTTGACTATTGGTTGATATGTTAGACAAATCATTAAATGCATATCTCCTTAATTTTTGTTACTTTTGCAATTTTTTACAATTCTTGTGGGATGAAGGGAGTAGTATTTTTTTTTTTCAGGAGCATATCCTATCCACTCCACCTATATGTGTTTGCTTGTCTTTTCTAGTATGTTTGGAATGAAAGGTTTAGGAGGGGAAAAGGAAAGGAGGGCTTATTGTCATTTTGAGTAAAAATTCTCAAACTCTGAGAAATTTCTTAAAATGAAATGAAAAAAATAAGAGATTATCATGTAAACTTTCAATCATCCATTACTCACTTTAAATTCTTACTAAGCTACGAAGCACAGATACAGATACAGGGCATAGATACAAGAAGATATGGAAAAAGTTAATTAAATAATTGATAGATATATTGAAAAATATCAAAGTATATGATACGTATATCAGGATACTGGTATTGGCAAACATTTTGAAGTATCAATGACCTTCCCTTTTCGTTCCCTCCCAACCCCTCCATCTAAGCATCATAAAAAGAATTTCTTATGTTTTATCCAAGACAATCAGGACAGCACAGGTGAATGCCAAACTGTAAAATGCACATAATTTACTAAACTAAAGGGCGACGATGGAGGATGAACTCAAGAACTCACCCAATCAAGTTGCAAAGTAAAACACGAGTAAAATAGTAAATTTAACCAAAAGTAAGACTGAAAGGCCGATGCTATAAATAGGTAACGCCATGTTTGTTTAAGCTTTTTTCACACAAAAAAAAAAGTGATTATCTCTAATTCTCCATCTAAAAAATTAGTTTCCGACGCTTGAACATTTGTTTGGTTGAGCTCTTACAACAACAAAAATTTAAAAAAAAAAAAAAGGGGCATTGCAAGAAAAAGCTGAAATTCAGTTTTTCCTTAGAAGTAAGTACACCCTTTGGTGTCTCAAAGAAATCATTCTGCCAAGATCACTTATGTTTTGAATCACCTTTTTTCCTAAGAATAAATAAAGCAGGGCCGAAAGGGGAGGGGGGAAATTGTGCAACTGCCATGCATAGATTGAATTCAGGTGCTCGTACTTTATGTCCATAACTCTACCAACTGAACTACATACTGTTACTCTGTTAGGGATAAACCAAGTCTAAGCAACACACCGTAGCAGAACACAAAGCAACAGTGCATAACAAATGCATTATGCATTTCTATTTCGAAGCAAACCTTTGCTCAGCTAAATTCACCTAACAACATACACAGCATAACAAGAACAAGAAGAAGTAATTCGATTCAAATATAGGAACCAATTCCCTAAGATTATTCTTCGCTAATTTGTTCACACTATCAACTTCTTCAGTGCTTGTGATCATAGAAACTTTTACAAAGAATACACAAAAAGCTGAATCGCGAAGAGATAGAGAGAGAGAGAGAGAGAGATTGAACGGAACCTGTTTGTACTGAAACCGAATGGTGTAAGAGAGTTGCATAGGGCTGATGTCGCTGGCGTCGGGACGAGAAACGGAGACGATGGTGGCTTTAGGCAATTCTTCGAAAATCCGAGTGGCCTCTCCTCCTCCGCCGCCGTGACGGAACGACGGGACCGATGCCATCTCCTCAGCCAAGGGCGATGACGGAGGCGAGGGCGACGGTTTCATCTGAACGTAGCGGGGGCCGTCCACGGACATTAACTGCTCCGTGGCCATCGGAAGTGGATTTGGCCGGAAATAGAGAACGACGAGGGAAATGAAACGGAAGAAGAAGAAGAAGAAGAAGAGCTGCAACGGCGTCGTTTGAGTTTTGTTAGATCCAAATCGGCAAATCCAAGTCTTGAATTCAAAGAGAGAAAGAAAGAAAGAAAGAGACAGAGAGGTTTTCGTGAGAGAATGGGATTTTTGTTTATTAAAATGGTTGAGAGTTGAACTGTGAACAGCGTCGAAAAGAAATAAAGTGCACGAGTTTGTTTCCATCACTGGCTTACCTTGCTACCCTTTTATTTATTTTATTTTTTGAAAAAAAAAAGAAATAGATTAAAATCAATAAAGGAAATGATTTTGTCCTCAAGGATAGATCATTGGATGGACTCTTGATTTTTTTTAATTTTTTTTTTAAAGATTGATTTAAAAGAATAAGAGTTTAAAAATTAGTAAAAGCATATTGGGAAAAATGTTTAATTTTTTTTAAACTATTAAATCTTTATTTTTTTTAAAGCAAAATTACTTTATTAAACTTTTTATCCTTACTCTTACTCTTAATGGCTAAGATTATGAAAATCTTTTTTTTTAAATTATTTTTTATGTTGCCTTGTGAGAAACATCAACAATATCATATATTCATGTTCAAAACATAACAAACACATAAGTTATGTTTGGTAAGATAAGCTTATAACTAATTGACTTAGTCAAAGAGCTAATTGATGAAAAAATAAAATAACCTTATAGTTTCAAACTTGAAGCTTATAACTTTTTTGATAAAGCAGCTACAACAAGTAGCTTTCCAAAAAAAATAAAGAAGTTTTTAATAAATGATTTTCTTAACCTCAACTCTTAGGGTTGATGATAAGATATTAAAAGAAGTGCATTTTTATAGGAAAAATTAAACATTTAATGATTCAAGTGACAGTAGACTTAGTTTTTCTAAAGCTATGCTTGAATAAAATGTTGTAATTAAATTATGTATTTTAAGTCATTTAATAAATTTCAATAAGTTGCACAACTAATTTTGTCAAACAGCTTTACTTGAATAAACTAGTTATATATCTATAAGCTTTTAATTACAATTCAACAATTTTCAGTTAGATTCACAGTTATAATCTCATAACTGTAAGTTAATTTTGTTAAACTGATTGATCTTTATACTACTTCATCTTTCGTATTGATATTTAATCTTACAATAATGTACCACTCTAATGTGTATTCCGGAAAATATTTAAAAAGAATTAATTTGTGTGAAAAAGTGATTTATTATTTTAAAATGATGATATTTTGAATTTTTATAAAAAATAATTTCTTAAAACATGATTAATTTGCATCATATATGACATACATCATGATTCTATTTTAGTTTATCCAACAAAAGAAAAAAAATAGAAGTTGTTTTTAAAAAGCGGATAAATTGTTTTGTACTTTAGTTAACTTAAGGGTTTTAGGCTTATTTATGGTTTTGGTTCTCAAAAGTTCAACGTGTTTTGGTTTTAGTCTTTAGAAGTTATTTTGATTGGGATTAGTCCTTAATTTTTTAACCATTTTGGTTTTGGTCCCCTCCGTTTTCAAAAAATCAGTTATTTGCTTACATAGTTAACAAAAATCCACACAAACTACCACGGGGTGTGGAGTAGCGTCAAATAGATGATGTGATATGCATGATTCAGGCCTATGAACTCAAAATTTTGCGTACAAGACCATTTTGCGTATCAGACCATTATGTGTCCGTGGATCTGTATCATCCACGTTATATCACCTATTTCACGTCACTTCAAACAACATGGACTGCTGATGTGATGTTCCACTAACGGATGAGATCAAAACCAAAATGTTTGAAAATGTTACTAACGGATGGGATCAAAACCAAATATGTTCCATTAAACAAATAATAGATTTTTACTAACGGATGGGACCAAAACCAAAATGTTTGAAAATTTAAGGACTAGTCCCGATCAAAATAACATTTAAGGACTAAAATCAAAACACGCTAAACTTTAAGGGACTAAAGACGTAAATAAGCCAGGGTTTTATTAGTTTCAAAGGTTTCCTCCAGCGTAGTTGATGGGCTGTCTTCTAAAGACGGTTAAGTGATTTATTTATTTTTTTTTACAACTGGTTATTTAAATTGAATTCTTACCCATGATGGTGATGTTTTATTAATTTAGTTAAGATTACGTGGTTTTCTCTAATTTGTCATAATCTTAGACTTGGATAGAATCTTATACTAAGTTTGTGTTTGATATAATGAAAAAACTAGATTTTGTTTATATTTATCAAGATTATAAATACACATTTTCTCTTAAAAAAATCAAGATTATAATATGTTAAAATTGTGATTTGAAAAGGCAAGTAAAGTAATGCTTATGTTTAGAGACAAGTAAGTAATTGAAAAGGCAAACCAAACTATTTTATAATGATTAGTCTATTATCCTTGTATTAGGGTGTGGAAGGATATCCAATAAAAAAAAAACACTCATATTAAAAAAATTCTTAAAAGAATGGTTAAAAGTAACTACTTTAAGGATTAGGTTATGAAGCTTGCAGGAAAAATCTAGGAAGAACATATATTCTAAAAATGGAAACATATCGATATTATACAAATATCGAATATCGATATACATATGATACTTTTTGATATATGTCCCAAAAAGATCTATCCATTTTCATTTTACTTGTAATTGTTTTTGTAAAAACATGTTCAACATACTTATTTGATACCTTTTCAAATTTCTTTTTTAATAAAACAAATTTTTTATATGTAATCTTTTAAATGTAATATTTATAATATCTCAAATTTAACTCATCATTTATTCTCACAATTTCACGATTTCTCCCTCCTCATTCAAGCTAAGTTTTATTTTGCTACTTTCTTTGTGAATGAAATCCTTAGGAAGATAAGGACATAATTTTTGTTATGTGATATAGGTAAAAACACTTTTTTTTAAAGCAAGTGAGGCTTCTAGCTTGATATTCTTACCACCAAGTCAAAGGTTCAATTCTTGGCACCAACAAACAAACACACAACACTAATCAAAACACCTTTTTTTTAATATCTCAAGTTTTTAATTATCTTTTTTAGCATCTCTTTGTAATTTTTCTCTTTCTATATGTACATATACATATAAATGTTAGTAACTATTAACGCATTTTATTTCGTATTGTATTTTAAAATTAATTAATGTATCTTCATATTTGTGTTATATCGTACCCATGCAAACAGATCGGATATGAGAAGGATACACGTGACATTCAATATTAAAAATTGATGTCAAATTTGGCTACCAAGAAAAAAACTTGTTGAAGCTAAGGGCCAATGTTTTGCAAAGGTGGGGATCATTTGAAACCATATGATTTTCATCAACCCCGGCCCCAAGCCCCCAACCCTACATTGATGTTATCTAAACGCACGCCACTTGCTCTGCATCTAGAAATAGAGAAGGGAGTTTCATGGAAAACTCCACTCATCTCCAACTACAAATTTCTTCTCTCCGTCTCTAATTATAAGACTTTTTTGGACATTTTTATGTCCACAAATATTGTTGAATTCTATATTAAAATTGGTATGTTCTTCCAAAAATACTCGTCTACCAATTATTAGAACATAATAAATTTTTCATTTTCAATAATTAATTTAATTCTCAGATACTTCATCATCTATATTTAATGCAGTGAATCAATTTTCAAGTCATTTACAACATTAAACAAGCTTCATTTCACATTCCAATACAATTTTATTTATTTCTTCTCACAAAAACTTAGATCACAATGATTAGATGTAAGGATAATTTTGAAAAAAATTACAAGAGGGTCTTATATTTAGGATCAAATTTTTTTACGGACCCTATAATTAGGAACGGGGGACTACTTATTGTCCTCTCATCTATTGGATTAGCCAATTAGTTAAGGATAAGTTCATTTAATTATTTAATAAAATAAAAAAAATTGATGTCTTTGTTTTTACATGTAGATCACATAAAAAACTATTTATTTTTATATGTAGGTCATTTTATATTTATTAATGGGTATTTAATTCTTTTTTATAAACTATTTGTATCAAATACTAAGTGTCCTATTCAACATATATTAAAATAGGTGAAGTTGAGGGGTATTTTTTACTTTCCCTCCACCATAGTTTTTCCCTCCAAATATGTTTCTAATCCTAGCCATTCATTGCAAATAAATCACATCCGTTCATATCCCTCCTAAATTTCATTCTAATCCTAGCCATCTATTGCAAGTAAATCACATATATTTTTAATCTTTTCATTTTCCTTTCATTTTATGACTGCTTACAATTGAAACAGTTAGTATTTTTCATTATTTCCTTTCAATGTGCGATGCAACAAATGCTATTCTGACCGCTTACAATTGATAGTCATGGAAAGCTTGAAAAGTGACAAGGTTACATTAAGCATATGAACAGTTAGTAATTTTTTTATTTTTTATTTTTTAAATTGGTGGAAAACATTCATTTCAATTGAAATTATTTACTTATTAAGTATATTTTATTTTCTTATTTGTCATAAACATTAAACATATGAACAGTTAATATTATTTTTTTTAATTGGTAGCTAGAAAACTTTTTCATTTTTTTTTGGTATTTTGAAGTGTTTGAATTTTGCTCAAACATTTCTTAATACATGAACTTAAGACTTGATGGTGCACAAAAGAAGATCAAAGAATGTGAAGAAGTAAGTTAAATTCTTTTCAATATTGCGTTGATCTTTAACACAATATTTCTTCTCAATATTTATTTTTTTATAATATGTTGATCATGAAAGCCTTCCTTCCAATTTATCATTTAAATTTTTGATTAAACATATTACCTTGATGATTTCAATTATTATTATTATTATTTTTGGGTATCAAAATGCTTCAAGTTGCCTCACAAAAGTTGTTGTAAGTTGTAACATGCAAGCTGTTGGCATTTTTACCCAATTCTGGATGCTAACACGAATCATCTTTCTTGCTTTAAATTATTCCTTTAATGCCCAAATAACTGTAAGCGTGTGTGTATAATAATATTCCTTTTCAATATTGTGTTGATCTTTAACACAATATTTCTTCTCAATATTTCTTTTTTTATAATATGTTGATCATGAAAGTCTTCCTTTCAATTTATCATTTCAATTTATTCAATCACATGTAAATAAAATTAATGTTTAATGTTTGAACAAATGGAAACTCCTTCAAAAAATGGGAAGGATAGCAAAATTTAAGACCCGTGCATCGCACGGGCAATTTTCCTAGTTAATTAAATTCATTTTGCCCTTAAAATAAATAATGCAAATAGAATGTGTAAAAATATATAATTCTTTTTTAATAAACTATCTGTATCAAATACTAAGTAGGTTTTTATTTTATTAAAAACAAAGAGCTAATTATTTATTTTGATTTGTGTGTTTTTGTTAAATATGACTTATAAATAAGTACGAAGGTAGTAGTAAATGTTTTCTCATTAGATCTATTAATACCTATTAACAATATATAATTATTAAAACTTCATTAAAAGTATAACAAAACGGTTTACCAAATAAAAAAGCGAGTAAACAAAATCCTTAAAAAAAAGTGAACATATTATGATCCTCAAAATTGAAAGAGTAATAGATTACAAACTCCAATTTTTATTTCTAAATCTCATTTTTATTTTAAATTGAGGTTTATTCCAAAATTATCCTTCTTCTTCCTTCATTGAAAGAGTAATGGATTATAAACTCCAAGATTTATCTCTAAATTCCATTTTTATTGTAAATTGGGGTTTATCCCAAGATTATCCTTCATCTTTCTCAACTATTATCTCTTTACCTAAACTTTATCTTCTCTACCAAGTAGCATGCAACGATCCACCATTGCGTAAGCACCATGCTGCCTCTATACGTCATTGTTGAGTCGTGTCACTATTTCACCATCGCTCACACCATTTTAGTTTCGCTATAACATTCCCCTTTGAACTCAATCCGAATCATTTCGCATCCGACGAGTATCTTAGCTTTTTATTGTTCTGAATTTGCCTGGATCTGGGCGAAGGTCACACGGTGGTTGATGAGAGGTTGCGCTCGCGATGGTGAGTGAGAGAAGGGACGAGGTCAAAAGAGGATGGTGTGGCGAGTGACGATGCGTGACGACACTGCAGTCGTTGTGCTAGGGTTTCCTCTACCTTCTCTTTCTTTTCTCTACTTTGTTTCTCGGTTTTGCTATCCCTTCCTTTTTTTGTTTTTTCCTCCTTCTCTTATTGGAGTATGTTGCTGGAGTTAAAAGTGTTTGTGTGTGTCATGTCATGTGAGTGTACGTGGGAAGAGTTTTTTTTTTCTTCGGGTAAAGTGCATCTCTTTCTCATGGTTCATTTTTATTAAATTTTGTATGGTAGTGAAGATGGAGTTTAAGTAAAGACAAGAATGAAGGAAGAAAATGGATAATTTTATAATTAACCCCAAATTAAAATAAAAATAGGGTTAATGAATAAAAATCAGGGTTTATAATCCATTACTGAAATTGAAAATTGGATAATCTTAAAGCTAGGGCCTAAAGCTCACAAGCAACAAGAACAAAAGGTCTGCACAATCACGATCTTCGATGACAAAATTTAAAAAAATAAAAAAGAAAAGAATAATAAAACGAAAAGCAAAACATGTAAAAAGAAAGAAAATATACCGTTCTAAAATATTTTTTTAGACTCATTTTGATTTCTTAAAAAAAATTTATGCATGAGAACTTGTTTTCTAAAATATAAAAAAGAATCAAAATTAGTTCTAAAAAAAACTTAAATATAAATCAAAATAATTATTTCTAATCTCATTCGGGTCAAATCTTTTATGCTCCGTACATTTTAATTTCGAAAAATATGAGTACTGCTTTAACTTTCACATGAGATTATTATTTAGACATACACTTCATATTTCTCCATTTTTCAAGGGTTAAATTGATAAAAGAAAAATCTCCGAGTTACCAAAATGCATTTTCACTAAAAAAAAAGTAAAATAAATAATTTTATTCTACATGTATTTTTGAATTATAATTTCATTTCCATTATTTTTTTAAATTTAAACTTAAAATCACTAACGTTTTCATATTAATCCTTTTTTTTTTCACCTTATCATGCATAACCATTAACTTTATTTATTTATTTGGTGTAAATTAAATTTATCTTATTTGAGTTGAATTTAAAATACGAAAATGAAAAAAATCATTATTAAGAACTACCTTCATTCCTACGTATAAGCTTTTCAAGTTGATTTGTACTTGAATTAAAAAAATTTAGTTAATATTGTCAACGACATTAAAAATTAATAATATTTGTTATATTTTTTAGAAATTACTTTTATAATTCTTATTGAAACTAAAAAAATGTTACTAAATAAGAATATTGGTAAAAAAGAAATAATTACTAATCTTGTTAAAAATTAAATAAAACAATTATTTGAATCTATTGATGCATAGAGTGAATATTGCGAAAACAAATTTGCTCACTCCACGCTCCACAGTCTCGCAAGGAACCAATTCCTTTTCGATTAACCTCCTTCTTCTTCTTCTTCTTCTTCTTCTTCTTCTTCTTCTTCTCTCTTTCATTCTCAGATTCCGCAGATTCTTTCCCTCTATTCGTCGAAGAAACTCACCTATTACCCCTAGCATGGACATTCTCCTCGCTGATTCCGTCACCGTAACCGCCGCGAAGCTCCTCCTCCTCCGAACATGCAATTACGCCGCCAATCTCCAAATATCAGCCGCCGCCATTCTCCCGTCGATGCCGTCTCTCCTCCCCCTGTGAAATCCACCGCATGCACAATACCTCGCCGGACCAATCTCCGTAGAAAACGACGGATCAAGCGCAAGTTGTCCGGGGATGATGAATCGGGAGGCGAGGGTTTCTTCTTCGGCGGTGGAGGTTTTGGTGGCAGTGGCGGTGGCGGTGGCTGGAATTTCAATAATTTTGGAGGTGGTGGTGGTAATTGGGATGAATCTCCGTCTTCGGTTCCTGATCCTGCGTTCGATTTCGTGTATCAGGTGCTGTCATGGATCATGCTTTCGAATTGTTTGCATTTCGCATTCAAGAGAATTCTTCAAATTATTGTGGATGGTGATAGGGAAAAGCTTCCGAGGAGATTGGCGCCAATTTGCTGATTCATTAAGTTCCTTTTTAATTATTCTGCATTCAATAATTATTTGGTAATAGTACTTAATTGGACATTCTCAATTTAGGGTTTGTTGATTTCTGTAAATTTGTATTGTATATATAAATTAAATTAAATTAATTCTCAGTTGATAAGTAATTTTAATGATTAAGATGTGCAAATATGATATTGTATACACGTGAGGTGCTTATATGATTCACATTTACTAATTAGAGGGCTGTATTGCGGAGTTTTTTTGTGGGGTAAGAACATCGCTAACTTTTATTATTATTGCTCTTACTTCTGGGAAAAATTATGATTATGGGATGTGCTTTACTTGAGCATTATCATAAGATTTGGGGTGGTCCGTATAAGTACTGCGTCATGGTTGTTTGCACTTGGTAGGTTTCGATCATTGATGACAGTCTTGCTGTTCCCTTCTTTTTGCCACTGCAATTTTGACAGTGCCAACATGTTAGTGGGTACTGGAGAGTGGAGACTCACTAACCGGTTTTAAGATGTTGGCTTATAACTTCCTGATCATTGTTTCTTGTGTTTGTTGTCTTGCTGGCTTCAATAGTTTGTGATATTGAAAAAATTCCTTTCCAACCAAGGCTTCGAATTGCGGACGGATGTGTGTTGATGCAGTTGCAATGCGATCCATTGCTACTACATCACCCGCAATGGTGGTGTGGTATGGAATCTCGGGGATAGTTGCTATGGATTGCATCACAACTGCATCAAAATGCATCGGGTTCATAAACAAATGAACATAAAGTTTCACACCACAGCGGCCACAATCCACACCGTGATGACCATAATGCTTGCAATCACGATTGCAACTGCATTTTGAACCACGATTGCAACTGCATTTTGAACCGCGTTTCCAACTTATGTGTGGGTTTCAAATGACTTTTGATTGGGTTAAGTATTCCTTGACATAAACTCACATGCGAGAAGTGTAAGAGAAATAATTTAGCAACCTAATCATAACATGGGATAGGGGAAGGGCAAATAGAGGATGTTACAACATTTTTTTTATTAAGACACGATAACTCATGTTGCTCCCCTTTGGGTGATCTATTAGCCAAACCTGTATCTGGGAGTTATTTACAATATGATTCTTTATTAACTTTCTGTTCAAATTGTGACAGATTATGTGTTTGTATGAATTCCCATGCTATGTGATAAGTTCTTGTAGAAGACTTACTGTGTTAGAACTCAGAACGGTGAAATTAGTTGCTAAAGTGCAAAAGTTATTGGTTGCCTAGTCATATTTTGCTGAACATATTAATCCGAGGCTCGTGGGTTACATGCTGTATAGAAACGTTTGGATAGCTGGATTTTGATATTGTATTTGTATAGCAAGGTTGGGTCAGTGCTTGAAGGGTATTAGGACATGAAAGGGGTGTGTGGATATATGGTAGTAAACTTGTTAGACAGGTTTTTTTAAGTGAATGAACATGGTTGCTTTGTTCGATAAATCGTTTGATCAATGTAACCGACCTCACTTGGTGGGATAAAGTCTTGGTTGTTGTTTTGTTTGGTCATGGTGGTGTCCTATGTTGTTAAGTTTGGTGATTTCATTCATTCTTTTTCTGTCTAGTTTTGCAATGTTACTATTGTATGCCTTCATTGATGTGTGGGGCCAGACAGTCTGGCCCTGAAAATGTCTCAGTTGAGTTTGAAATTGACGCATCTCAGTAGAGATAGCCTTCGGGGACCAGGGTGGTACTGAATCCATCCACTCTGAGCTAGCAGAACAACTTTTTTTGGCCTTTTTCTCTTTGTCACCCTATTCTACAAGCAGAGTTGTGAGGCTAACCCTCAATTCGGGGATTGTTATTGCTTGGTCCTATAGTAATGGTTCCAATCACATCCAAATCATGGACGAATGACGTTGCGGTAATTTCTCCTTTTGGAGATGGAGCCATATAGCATAACCCTTTCTGTAGAGCTTTATCCAAAGATTTAGAATCATGGATATCTTAATATGTCTTATAGTTCTGTGTATCCGATGGATTGGATATATATCTTTCGTCTCCAATAAAAACTGTTACCAAAAGGAGTGTGCTTTTATCATTCTGTCGTATCCAATGCTGGCAGCTATATCATGCATATTGCAGGCACCTTTTCTTAATGAAGCACACTTTTACAACGTCATGGCTCGTATGATTTCGTGTTCTGTTACTCCTTCTGGGCCACCGATCTATTTCTAGTTCAATTGCACCTTTTGTTTTTATGAAGAAGAGTAAGGATTTATTAAAATTTATCTCTTCAATGGAATAGAAATACCATCATGAACTTTCAATAATTTCTAATTAGTCCTTAAACTTTAATTAATACTCTAATAGATCTTTATGATGAATTTGGATTAGTTGTTTCATTAATAATAATACTGGATACATACTGCATAGTAACATTAATTTTGGATTTTTTATTAATTCATTTTTTCAAACTTTGTGTACATTACTACTTCCTATAAAATAAATCATTCTTTTTAATGTTTCTATTCATTTTTCAAATAATAAATATACTTAAAACCAAATTTAAATAAACAAATTAATGAACAGTTCAACATTAGTGTTAATGCAAATAAGATATTCATATCATCGTTAGTTAAATAATGTATTCAAATAATTGGTATATTTAATTATAATTTACGGAACAATTAAAAAGAATTTTTGGACAAAAAAGAATTTTTCGCAGATTTTAAGTTATACACATGCGAAAGAGTGAACTCCCAAACAAATTCCATGGTTCTAGTGTCAAATGGGCCGTTGATCACTTCAAGTCTTCAACGCACTCTTTACTCATTACAACATCCCTAAGCCCGTGGAGGTTGTAAGCAATCTTTTTGGTTTTGGAAATTGCTTTTTGGCCCCCACTTTTGACTTTTTGGCCCCCATTTCATATTTCCGTGGACGAAAATGCCCTTGAGAATGTTAACACTTCCGGTTATGTGAAACCGGAAAAGCATTTCCGATATTGCCTAACCGGAATATTTCCGGTATTGCCGAACCGGATTATTTCCGGTACAAGAGAACCGGAATCACCAATTTCAGCCTTCCTAAACAAGTGCTTATTCTCAAAGTTCCTGGCAAAAGTTCCGGACTTGTTTACTTCCAATTCCTTCATCTTCTCAAAGCTACACAGCTTGATTATGTTTTCAATCACTCCACTGCTTTCCTCCTCCAATGTGAAAGGACAACCCAAGAACTTTGCCACTCTTTTCACTTGGAAATTGTAATCTTCTTTGAGGTCCTCAGATTTAAAATCAAATCGTGAACAAACTA
The DNA here is from genome assembly GCA_037953625.1 of Crotalaria pallida. NCBI lineage: Eukaryota > Viridiplantae > Streptophyta > Magnoliopsida > Fabales > Fabaceae > Crotalaria > Crotalaria pallida. Next base: position 88,785,343 of record CM075656.1, read on the forward strand.
ATAATAAGAATTAAATTTAAAAAACACACTGGTTTTGTTGGATTGAGGTAAATGTAAAAGTAGATGAGTACCAACTTGGAATGGTGGAGACAATTTCACCCATCTGAAGCCGATCTGTAAGAGTAAAAAGTAAAAAAAAAAAAAACGAAAAATAATAAATAAATAAACGGCGAGGAAAATAAAAAGGGGACATGGAAGGAGGGAAGGAGAAGCAAGCACACAGAGAATGGTGATGAGTATGCTACATCAGTTGTAGACATGCAAACTTGGCCCCATAAGTAAAGGAAAATACTTACAGTTCTGTATGTGTTGTACCGGAATTATTCCGGTTGTGTTGTACCGGAAGTCTTCCGGTTCAGCAAAACCGGGATTTTTTCCGGTTCAGCAAAACCGGAAAGACTTTTCCGGTTTCATAGAACCGGAAATATTAACACTGTTAAGGGTATTTTGGTCCATGAAAATTTGAAATGGGGGCCAAAAAGTCAAAAGTGGGGGCCAAAAAGCAATTTTATGGGATATCCTTCACCCATTGACAGGGTACAAGATTAAGTGGGGTTTTGCACCATCTTTTTATTTTGACACTTTTATCTTTTGGGTTTTGATAATATAGACGATGATCAATCATGCGAGTTTGCATGACTCGATGAGGTGAAGGAGATAATAAGAAACAGTGCATTCGGGTGTCTGGAAACGTAAAACGTGTTGGTAATAGTTTACAAAACTGTCATGTGAAAATGTGAATTGATGTATCGATTCACCAATGAATAGAAGCATTTGTTCATGAGTAGACAAATGTGTCTTTTCATGGATGAGAAGACACATTTCTTTACTCATGAATTGACACACCTATTGATAAATCTATTATAAATAGAATTCCCTAGCATGAAAGTGAAACATAGATTCTTATATAGAAATTCCTCTCTAAATCATTCAGATTCTTTCTTGAAAGCGAGATTCTCATAATTGATGGCTGATAATCTCTAGGTGCTTGGATAAATCCTAGAGTCGATTTGCCATAACCCTGAAGCAAATAGTGGGGGCGAATAACAACTTAAGGACAGTGTTAGAGAACACGTTTCAAGCATAATTGATTTTACTATTGATGTTATTCTACTACCTTTTTCAAATACAATTATCCAAATAAGTTTCTTCTCTACCCAGGGGCGGAGCCAGGATTTCAACTATAGGGGTGCCAAGACTAAATAATATATAACTTATAATAAAGGAAAATTAAATTTAAGTACCAAATGTATATTATATGAAACAAATTAGATAATAACTAACGTAATATAAAAAAGTCTATTTATCATGTTCACAGGTAATGGATATATCAAACATATGACAAGATCAAACACGTACCTTTACTTCTTAAGTTGTGCCCGTCGTTGTTTCATAGAGTAAAAATCATCAATTATCATATCAGTTGTAAATCTATCCGCAATCTCCTTCTCAATATAAACAATCATATAGTTAGTAAGAAAACCATCTTCCATCTTGTTGCGCAAACTTGTTTTTATAATTTTCATAGCTGAAAAAGCACGTTCCGTAGTTGCCGTAGACACAGGTAGAGTCAGAATAAGTCGTATCAATCTGTTAATTAAAGGATAAACATTTGATTTGCCAACCTCTACTAATTTTTGACAGAGTTCACCAAGAGTTGACAAATTTTGAAATTTGGGATCCTTTGGCACATCAAACTCATAATGTTGCAATTCATATTCCATCTGAATCCTTTCTTGGTCAGAAAAATCTGAAACCAAGTAGGCAACTAGGCAAGTATTGTTATAAGCAATAGTCTTCATATAAGCCTTGGCCAAAATTAAGTATTATTATGGGCAAGGCCCAAAACTTAATAAAAACAAATTTGGGCTTAGACAAATTAAGTTTAGGCATGCATGTGCAGAGGGCCATTTCACTCTTCCACGTCTGTACTCTCTAATATTCCACTTTCCACATGCAATTGCAACTAAGTATATATATATAATTGTAGGGGTGACCGTGGCATCTGTAGGTCACCCCTCCCTCCGCCACTGTCTCTACCCATACCATTTTCCTACAATCTTAAGTCGTTATTATGGGGAGAGAAGATATGGACGTTCTATATGAAGAATATATGTTTGAAAGTATCACAAAAGGTTTGAAAATGATGTCAAAAGATGATGCACTTTCTTCTTACAAGTTGGAAAAATCAACTTTATTTTTTGTATTCATGACAATGGTGAAAGGTACACATTTCTGATTCTTGCATGACAATTATATAAATGAAATTGTTCTTCATTGTGAAAACAAATTGCGGATTAATTCTTAGTTTTAGATGTTAAATAAATAGTCTTGTAAATAGTGGTGATCATTATTTGAGTAGAGTCATGGCAAATGGACATGGATATCTTTTAAATTCATGCACTTGAAGAGTTGCATAGAATTGTAGTCACGTATCATAATATCAAGTTATTTTACTTTGGAAAAATGACCAAGGGGTGTTGAGGTTTGTAGACTCTCGCTTGGATTCTGATATTATTTGAAGAGTTGCATCTAGTGGGAATGATATATACCCATGGTTAGAAAGCAATGATTATAGACCATGCACAACGAAAGTAAGGGTTTGTGGTATCTATTACAATGCAAGGCGAGTTGGTCTTAGTTTTTCTTTCTATTTTATTTTTTTTAAATAATGAAACAACTTGTTGAACAATTGTATCCCTTAATGATTGTGTAACCCCTCACAAGTTATTGTTTCAACGGGTTCAATACTTTGTGGAAGAGTTTTGAAAATTTTATAGTATCAATTTCTTTTATTTATATAAACTATTTTATATAGAATGACATTTTTAATGAGATTTTCAAAATGATAAAGTTTTGAGTTTATTTTGAAAATTGTGGGGGATTTTTGTGAGAATTTTCAAAATGAAATGGTATGTATTATCTTGGTCTTGTCCTTTTTAGATTAATTCATCTTCATAACTAATTACTAAAGTAGTTATTTATTATTGGAACATAAGTGCGTATCAATGTACGTATGATGTTATTCAAGTTAGAATTATATCGTATAAGATTTATTAATCACTTAAGCAATAGTAGGAAAAGTTTATACTATAGTTTTGTCCCATGTTATAAGCAAAATAATATAGATAAGTGTATATTTTTGAAGTTATTATTTGCTTGTATGTTCAAAATGTGATTATAATTGGGACAAGTGCTAGTGTCATGTAAAATAGTCAAGGTTAATATGTATTGTTTTCTTTTGCATGTTCCCTCATGAAATTTATTAATGACATTATTTATGTGATGTTAACAAATAACAATGTTTATTATCATTGTTATATTTGTTGCACTTGTTAAATGTAACTAGAAAGTTTTTATCTTCGAATTTAAGATGAAAGTTCTTAAAAAAGATATAAATTATTATAGGGATTAAAGTGAGTAAAGATAGTTCGTTGGGGTTTACTGATTATGATGTTACATGTAGTTGGGGTTTACTTACTATGCTTTTTTGCACATATTAGAAAGAATTTCTAATTGGAACTTTGTTCAAATTGAATGTTATTGTCATTGATACTCTTGTGTATGTTATGCATTGTACTTAGAACATTTATTTCTTTTGTTTTGAATGCTTGCAAGGTACACAATTATGATAAAGTATCTGTATAACCCTTCGAGAACTTGACATACCCTCTCTCAACTCGTGTGCTATAATGCGCTTGATCACTGATACAGTATCTTCCAATCTTATCTACTGACAAATAGTATGTGGACCGAAGCAATGATTATGGGGTTAATCCAAATACTACATTAGATTCATGCATTATTTGCGGATAGGGATAAGCTAAAGACAATCATAATGTTCCTTTTGACTTATTAATTATTCTGATAAGAGACGATTCTTGGTTTCTTGTGATCAGGACAACCAGTTGCAACTTATTCCTGATTAAATATTGCATGTTGATTCTTTTGTTCATATGTATATATATTAAATATGTGCAAATTGTTCACCAAAATAAAGTAATGTGCAAAATGGTCAAAAAATTATGATATCCCGGCCCCTAAATTCCAACTTAGTCGGACTACTAAACTTGTAAATTAGTAAAATACAATGATTTGTTCAGGAAGAAGAGCCAAGTTACATGAAACTCAATCTTTTGCTATTCAGACGTACATAAATCTGAATTTTTAATTTTTGGTCCAACAGTTTGGTTTTCTAGATTAAACCACGTAAAAAATAATTGGTTTACGTATCTGCTAGATTCTCTGTTGTCTAGATGTTACCTACGATTTTGTATATCTAGGTAGTGAATAGTGGTGCAAAGCGGCGTGATGGCGGAAAAGCAGCACGGAGCTGTGGCGGTTGCTGTGACGGAAAAGCGGCACGGAGATGTTCCTTAGCTCAAATGCTCCACTGCATACTGTATATGCTAAGCAAAGCTCATCTCCTTCAATTGATCCAATGGGTATTTAGCTATTATACTAACATCTTAGATATAGAAAGTGTTGCCACTTGCCACTGTTAATGGGAAATCGAAATCGACAAAAGGTTGTGATGTCGGATGTATAAGTGACGTTGACGGAAGTGTACTTAAGCATTTTTATTTAAAAGTGACTTCGAAGGAGGTGTACGTACAGTTCGACACAGGGAAGATTTCGACAAAAGGATATTGTGTCGACAACATAAGTGATGTCGAGGGAGGTGTACTTAAGTGGCATGACTTAAAAGTGATCTCAACGGACGTGAACGTGTGTCGACAAAAGGAAGAGGCGGAAACAAGAGGTCTGTGTCGAAAGAGTGGTGACACAAGAAAAGAGGAGACAGAAACGTCTAATCAGCATTGGGAACGGCAAAGTAATTATGGAAGCATTTAATGCTATTTGTGGCTATAAAATCCTCAGTTTTCACCAAGAAAAGCCACGAGTTACAATGGAGAAACTTAAAGAATGCCTTCATGATTTCTGGAAAGAGGAAAAGCGATTCACATTCCACATAAACACGAGTGCACCAAAGGATAAACATGTGGGATTAAGGTGTTTGGGTGAGGACAAGGAAATGAAGGAATGTCTTCCCCGAACACCACCTTTATCCTCTTAGAATAGTGAAAGGATAAACATGTGGGATTACATAGATTCTATTTCCGGTGTTTTGGGTTAATGTTAAGGACTCCAAATTGGAGGAAACGATTAACTTGATAAATAACCATTGGAAAGGTCTCTGTAATCCCATAGGTCAAGGTTTGTGTCCTGCTAGGATCGACCAAGACTGCATTTCCTATTAAAGAGTTAAAGGAAAAAAGTCCTTTGACGACGACATTCTATTAGAAGTGTCGGGGGCATGTTTTTGATTGAATGCTGGTGAAACAGTGTTTAGTTGAATTACATGTCACCAATATCGATCGAATGGGTCTAAGGCCGACAACGGGTCGAAAGCTTATTTCAGCGATAGACCCGTCTGTCGAAAGGAGCTCGATGTCGGATGGCATCTCAAAACCAAGAGGCTGGAGCACAACAACGCCAATACTTCGAGCAACAAAGAGACTTAGACAAGAGTCAAAGGTTGCAGTCGAAGGAAGATGTCAGTCGAAGCGGTTTTCAGCAAAGATGTCACCACGAGTCGACAGAAGCATCCACTAAGCCCAAACCACGACGTGAGCAGTTACATCGTGGAGGATAGCGTAGTGGGTAGTTATTAAAAACGTGGGTTCTGCGGTTGAGCAGAACGTGCGAGTAGGTCTGTAAATAGTTTTCGGATTCCTATAAATAGGAAGTCCTTAGTTTGTAATCGGGGTCGGTTGCTAGGTTAACACATCAAGCTAAAATCATAAACGTCTCACCAGAGCAGACAAACGGAGAAACGCCATTGTAAAGAACCTCAACCTTCCACCCATTTAATTTCAATGCAATCTTTACGTTTTCATGCACTTTTCATTACCTGCAATTTACTTTACCGCACAATTTAATCGCTTTCCTTTACGATTCCAAGCCATTTACTTTACTGCACTCTTGATTTTCTGCCGCATCGTGTTCTTGGTGTCAGTTTTATGTTTACTCGCATTTACCTTCGCTCAACTCGAGTCCAAATACACAAAAATACCAAAAATACGGTCAAGTTCCTTTCACAAGATTACCATTTAACCTGTCGTTACCCACACCCCACACATAACCGTCAGTTCGGCAGACATCGGACGAAAACCCCGCAAACAGCCACCCATAATTTTTTGAAGGTAACTTTTTTTAGATATATTTTTAAAGGTGATGATGAAGAAAATGTTGTCGTCCACTTTATATAGCGTAACTTTACCATTTGAATTGCATCATATGCTTACACTCGGTCAGTATTTACTTCCATGAATGGGACATGTGATCTCATCATAAAGAAAAGAAGCTCATCATAAGTAGGAAAGAAATTAACATTTTTTCCCAAATTGAAGCCGTTGGGAACATTTTGTGGATAAAAAGTTTTCTTTTTTTTAATTTTTTTTATAATTGTGTTAACATACAAATGTTTTAACATCAGTGTTAAGAAATGTAAAAGAAAAAATTTGCCTTGAAAATTTGAGTCCAACCTTTTCTAATATATTAAAGAGTAATATGTCAGATTAGTCCCTGACTTTGTAAGCATCGATCAAGTTAGTCCCTGACTTTATCGAAATAGCAATTTAGTCCCTGAGATTTCATTTTAATTCACATACGTCCCTATCTTTATCCCATTTTAAAGCAAATACATCCCTGCAATAGTGACAGCATGGACTAACTTGATCGACGTTCTCCAATCTCAGGGACTAAATTGTTATTTCGATAAAGTCAGGGATTAACTTGACCGACGCTGACAAAGTCATGAACTAATCTGACATATTACTCATATATTAAATCATTATTTTCCTTGACACTTCCTCCAACAATCTTCATGAAGACACACGTTAACAATCTCCTCTTTATAACAGGATTTTTTTTTTAATTTTCTTAACATTAGTGGTAAGGACTGAGGATAAGAGGCTTAAAATATCATTTTTATATTGAAAAATTAAAGATTTTTTTTTGGTTAACAAAAATTAAAGATTTAATACTTTGGTGATGGTAGACTTCATTTCCCAATACTACTTTACATTTTTTTAGCTTCTTATCCTCGGGGCCGAGGTTAGGCAAACTTCAACACGCAACTGGACTTTATAACAGGATTCAATTAGGGGTGTTCATGGATCTGTTCGGTTCGGTTTTTTATGAATAAAGTCATCCAATCCGAAGAGAAAAATTAAGATCGGTTCGGTTCATTTAGATTAAGACATCCGATCCGATCCGATCCGAAAAATATATTCGGTTTTCGGCTCGGCTCGGTTCGGTTCACTATTTTTCTTTTCAATATAAAAAATATCTAGTATTCACCCAAGATGAAAAAATATTCCCCACAAAAATTATTTAAAATAAACATGTTGTAGCACTTGTTCAAGTATTCCTGTTTTGATCATAGTTAAACTAAATAGAAAAATAGAAAAATCAGAAATGGAATAATGAATAATGAAAGATATACAAGTAAAAGATATACAACCTCGGCCAACTATCTCTTCTTCAAATCCATAAAATAGAGAATAATGAAAAAGAGATTCAAAATGAAAATTTTGTAGCTCTTTGAATACATATGGCATCAAAGGTTCCTCTCCAGCCATCTTGGCAATCTCAGTGAAGACTTCAATCCCATTCGAGTGAGGAAAACAGAATTTCATAATTACAAATCAACTTCATTATACAACCACAACAATAATCTCAGCTCAATGAATTTCATCATAATATTTGCCAGTGAGAGAAGTTCAAAAGCACAAAAATATTGTTCATGACGTACCTCCACAAGGTACCCATTGTGTAACTGACTATTTGTGGATGAGTGAGAAACTGAGAACGACAAATCGGTGAGTGACGGAGCAGAGGAACAGAGGAGCGGCGAGGAGAGTGAGGGAGACGAAGTTGGCGGCTGGTTGAGGGAGACGAAGTTGCTTGGTTGAGGGAGGGAGAACGGCGGCTGCTAGTTGGTTGAGGGAGGAAAATATGTGAAATGAGGAAGAAGAACAGAGGAGCTAGGGTTGTTGGAAAGTAATTGGGCTTGGGCCATACAGGACGCAGGACGAAAAACGCAAAGCAGACTTAAGGGTCGGTTCGATCTGGTTCGGTTCGTTTATGAAACTAAGAACCGAAAACCGAACCGAACAGGTCGGTTTTGGAGGCAGCAGATCCAAAATTATTTATTTTTTTTCGGTTTTTTTTTATATCGGTTTTTCGGTTCGGTTTTTCGGTTATCCAATGGACCGGTTCGGTTTTGAACACCCCTAGATTCGATTGTTGTTACTTTTTATTATCGGTGTTATTTTCTTTTAGAACCAAAATAATTTTTTGCCATTTTTCAGAGGCTAGAATTGGTGTTTAAGTTATTTTAAAAGCAATTAACAACTTAAATACTCCATCTGGTCTTATATATAGGACATATTCTAGAAGCAATTTTTGGTTCTATATATAAAACATTTTGTATTTTCTATGCATCATTTATTGCTTTATCTCTTTTTTGCCCTTATTAAATGCTTTGACTATTTATGTGTTTTTTGTTATTCATTAATGAGTGTGAATTTTTCAAGACAAGTTGAGAGGGTAAAATTGTAATGTTACAATATATTCTCATAGAATTCATAAAACTAACTAATTTTCTTGGTCCGAGGAATATGGTTAAGTATGTCCTATACATAGGACCGGAGGAGTATACTGAAATCTCAAGAATATTGCTAACCGTTCTCTAAGTAGGACAAACAACTACGTAACTGACAAGTGCTCATTTTTTGCTCACTTTTATTCTTTTCCTAACTTTATTTCATCCGCAAATATATTAAATATTGCTCGTCACTTCTTTGTCGATATTTAGATTATTATTGTCTTCCTGTCATAAGTTGTGTTGTTTTAATTTATCGCACATATATTAATAAATAAATAAATAAATGTGTAAGAATTTAAGTATATTTCAATTAAATTATTCGTATTTAATAATAGGGAAAAAATAATAAATATATGAAAATTATACTAAAAAAATGAAAAAATGGATGATAAAAAAATACAATGTACAGTAATAAATAAAAATATACATAAAAAATAAAATGATATATGAATTTCTAAAAATACATGACATACGATATGCTACTGTAGTATACTGTACGAGATAAAGTATAAAAACTTAAAGAGTTTTTCTATCTTATGCACGTTATATATAAAATAAGAAAACATAAAATAATAAAATTGTACTGAAAAGTTAAATTATTATATTTTAATTAATTTAAATGTATCAATTTTTAAGAAACATTTTATTTTTTAAAGTTTTATTAACCTATACATCAAAAGCATAAAATAGAAAAATTCCAAATTAAAATGCTGAGAAAGTGATAAAAAAAATCTAGATCACTAGATATTAGGGTCCCACTAATATTTTGGGGTGACGACAATGAGGGCTTGGTTCATGCATCTTCTAATTTTGTTTTTCCATGTAATTATTGATTTGCAGAGTATTTGTCCACTAATACAGTGGCTGGCCATAAAGGATTATGATTTGACTTGCAACACTTGCTTGTAATCCTTCCCCGTCTAATTTATAAGTAAAAAAATGATACTTTATTAATATAAATAAAAATTAATTAACTTTTTATTATCAATATTATTATTTTTAAAATATTCTTATAATGTAGTTGAATTATTTAATTTTTTGTTTCATTCTCAATTTAAATATACTAAAGTAATATTTTTTTATTAATTTGATAAAATTAAATACACCCAACTAACTTTTTTTTAATAAGTGTAAATTAGTTATTTTCGCTTAAAAGTAAGACTAAAAGAAATATTTTTTTCTTCCATAAAATTAGTTAAAAATATGAAAAACTGTTTTAAATTATAGTTAAGATAATAAATAAAAAATAAAAATTATACAATATATTTTATGATTGATTAATTAAAAAAAATATAAATTTAATGTTTTGGTAATTTGTTAATTTTATAAATAAATACATTTAAAGCATAATTTTTTATTATTATTTTTTTAAAAATTTCACTAACTTTACTGGTTATTGGTTAACGAGAATATTTTACTTTTCTCCTCCCTGTGTAGAATAGAGAAGGCCCAGAAGAGTAATATACGAGAAAAAGTACTTACATATCTCATTAAAAAAAATTAAACGATTAATATGATGTTCGAAAAAAATTAAAAAAATATAAGTTACTATAAATTAAATGAGAGTGGGAAAAAATTATAAAAATATAAGAAATTTTTTAACCTTAGTTTTTTGGATTGAGGATAAATAAATATATATTTCAAAGTGGTTATAATTTTTTGAAAATTATACATCTAATAAATCAAAAAAAAAATTTATTTTTATTTTTTCAAAAAATTTTAACCATTTTAAAATACTTATCCTCAATTCTTAAAACAAGTCGTGATGATGTAATAGGTTATATAAATTGAAGAATTTTTTTTCTAATAATAACACGATAAGATATATACCTAGTAAACCTGGCATAGATTGTTGCTGTCAAGCTCAATTTATGTCATTGGATATAAAAATATTTTATCAATTAGGAGAGATAAAATTCAATTTAGCAATATGTTGCTTCTTTTGTTCTTTTCTTTTTTTACATGGGAGGTCTGGGACTAGAACCCATGACCTGGGGGAAGGGGAAATCCTAAGTGTCCCGGCAGCCACCAACTGGGCTGTCTTACGCGGACTGTTGCTTCTTTTGTTCTATTAATTACGAGAGATACATTATTCATCGTTTCTTTTTTTTTTTTTAAGTCAATAATTATCGATACATAAGTACTGTAATGAATAGTAATATATTAAAACGTAAGAGTTAATTCAATTTTATTTTTTTTAAATACTCTTTCCAATCTTAATTATATAAAAAAAATCTTTATCGATGATTTTAAATATAAAAAAAATAACTAATATTTTGTTATTAAATATAATCATTTCTAATATTAAAAAAAAAAAATCATTTCTAAATATTTATATAAAGTAGTTGTGTCATTTAAATTTTTTATTCTTAATATTACTTTATTAAAATAAATTTATTTTTTTATAAATTAAAAAAAATAAAGCATCAATTAATTTTTTAATAAGTTTGAAATTGAATTTATTTATTTATTTTTTTATAATCGAGATCAAAGTAGTAATGATTAGTACATATTACTACGTTTTTAATCTAATAAATCAATAATTTTTAATCTATTTTTTTAATTGAATTTAATTTTTTTATTTCTTATCTTTTTTATTAATTATTTGAGAGTATGTTGAAAAAACAATAATTAATATTATTTTGGTTTTCTAAAATAATACGTAATTATATGAAAACTAAATTTTTCCATTAAAATGAGAAATAGTATGTTGGAAGTGTAACGATCCAAATAAATAAACATAATTGTTATATTTAAAAAATGGATAATTAGTTAAAAATTTATGGATTACGTAAAATGTGAGATAATTTAAACTTAACACTATTGACAAAAATACTAGCATTACTTCAGTTCTCAAAACGATAGTTGTTGGCTTACATAAAACTTCCACAAACTAATAATACTTGAAACTTTAAACATTAACAACGGTACAGACTCTAAGCTACATATACTATATATATATATATAGGGGTTTGCTAACTTGCATAAACTCTTTTTTTAGTTGGAACAAGTTAGCATTGTGTACCAGGTTATTTTAGACAAAATTACCCACATATGCTTTATAGGAACGAATTTTAATAGGTAGGGGTAATTTAATAATTCCAATTTCTGAAATTAAAAATTAAAGAAACAAAACCAGGGAGAATCCATAATCTCCTTCTCCCTAAACCAGCAAACATGGCAGCCCACCACCGGTGACAGCACTGTCCCAAAATCTACCATTTTCCCAGCCACTTCCTCACCCCTTTTTGTTGTTGCTAGTCTGAACTTATTTGTGGTGTCGTGTTTCCTCGTCGCCAACCGCCAGCCACTCCTTGATCACCGTCACCGTCACCGTCTGCCGTTGCTGTTGCCTTCCATCTCCCGGCCACCGTCGTAATCATCCTTCACGGCCAAGGCTTCAACGCTATTGTCCTTCCATCCAAGCCACTGGTCAATTGCGACGGTGACGACGACACCACTTGTCAATCGCGACGGTTGACCGTCAAGCATGGGTGTGGCTGGGCGCGGGAGGGGCGGGCTTCCGGGTTATGCGGAAGTGGGTGGGTTCACCGGTTTCTGGTCTGCGTTGGAGTTTTTGGTTATGGCAGAGTGGGTTGGACGGGAGCAGAGAGAAGCATGGCTAACGAAGAGAGAGAAACCTTTTGAACAAGGTTGAGAGGGTGTTCACAAACACAGCCTGGAAGATGAAGATTTTTATGAAATTATTAAAATATCCTTACCCTCAATACTTCTTTGACAAAATACTTAAGGATAATTTTGGCTAAAATAATCTGGTACACATTGCTAAAATGATCCTTCTTAAAAATGAGTGGGTACATATTAGCAAACCCCATATATATATATATAAAGACAACTCATAGCATAGGTCCTCCAACTCCAAAAAAATATGCATAATTTTATCTTCTATGATAACACACATCACAAAAGCCTCACTATGCATCGGGTGCAGCTCCATGCACACCAGGATGTGTACCCTCACCTAACAAACAAATAGGGCAGAGGAGTGAGCCAGTGTCATTCGCATACTAATGAATAATTTCATAGACAGGGAATAAACAAACACAAGTAGACAAGTAGCAATTAATATCATGTAAACACATTTACTTAATCACACAAAATTATGATACAATGATGCATGTTTTCTAATGCATATGCTCAATGCATTTTTCTCGGTGATATTCCATGAATATCATGCACTTAGCCATTTATGTTTATCGAGAACGTACCAAATGATGCATTTACGTTTATCGAGAATGTACCAAACGATTCCATTTTTACTTTTTAACGAAAACGTACCAAAACGCTTTTTTACATTTGACGACAACGTACCAAACGATTCTAAGTGAGGAAAAGCAACCGGGAGTAAACGTCTTTCACTCGTGTATGTCATCACAACTCATTTGTGTATCCACTCAGGGACTTAGACCATACTAAAGACCGTCTTCCGCAGTCAAGATATATCCCTAGAGATCGATAGGATTACCATAGTCCATAGTTCACGCAGAATTATCCCGGGCAAGTTTGCAGAAACTCACCCATCACAGGACCATTCTACCCATGACTAATCCCCACGGTCAAATTGACGTATCACCGTCATGGACCTAATCTCTGTGTATTCTCAATCCGATTTATCAAAACCGAATGTCTTTTCCCACCGACCTATCTTACCATCCTTTTTCACCATGCATGATTGTAAGATAAATCCACATTAGGCCGCTCATTATCTAATCAATAATTAACATAAGTGAGCATTAGGTTGATGTCTGTAAAGTAATTTCCAGAACTAAAAGCATAGCTAAAAAGTTCTTACCTTTATAGTTAATTAAAAAAATGTAGTTTTTAACTAATTTTACAGTGGCTAATCGGTTAGTAAATTTTCTAACCGGTTAGATACTGTAGAGTTGCAGTTCTGGAATCTGGTTTACAACACCAAACTAATAACCACTTAATTATCAACCAAGGCAGTCTCAAACAGAGATCAAATAGACTTATTTGAACATGTACGTTAAACATATAATCATTATCAACTTTGCATGGTTTAACACATCATTCATCAAATATACATAAAATCACGTATTGGTCACTTAACATGGCAAAAATCAAATACAAGACCAAAAAGCTTGATTTCAGACTTCCTTTAGCTCATATTCAGATATTAAAACTTGCGCAAAAAGGTTTTAGAGTTTAGTTTAACCTCCAAGTCAAAATCCCATTTTAAGTTACTTTGCCCTTGAGCTTGTAAAGCTCATCTACATTCCAAGTCTATTAACTATCATTCTAGCGAAATGAATAGCTCCTCCCATACCTTAAGATTGTGCTTGACGAGTTACAACACGAAATTTGTCCAGAAATTGTGGAGAATCAATTCACCCCTTTTCAGCCAAGACAGATTCGAGTAGGGTTCAAAACCAGAGAAATTGACACATAAAAAAGGCAAACAAATTGGGGAAAACTATTAGGAGTTGTTTTTTGCAACATGCATGAGAGAATTAGACAAGTTTGAGCTCAAAAGGTTGCATGTGCTTCAAAAACAGGACCCAAAGTGAGCTCCACGAATCAAATTCTACAGAAACAAACTTGAACTCCTCCACTTTACAGGTTTCGTTCTCCTTGGTCACACACTCTCAACTCACGATTTTTTTATCAATGTAAAGCCCTAGATTCAAGCTTTACAATAGTGAATCACTCAAACTCTAACTCTCAGAGACCAAAGAGAATCGAAGGGATGAACACAGGTAAGGAAAAACAGAGCATCATCACAACAATGGCCAAATGAATCTGAAATTCGTCCAAGTTCCTCAATTTATAGACAAATCAAAGTGCCATGCATCAAGACACGTTGATTCCACTGAGTTTAGAGTGAGATTCGTGGCGATTTCTGGGTTAAACCAAGTGATTACTCATCAGACGCACTAACCCTAAGTTCTGAGTTCATCATCTAACCGGTTACAAGGCATGACTAACCGGTTAGATACTGGTTAATTTCAAAAATTAAGATTTTATTTTACTTTTTCTCCAACAGCTCTTCTAATATTGCAATTAGGTCCCAAAACAAGGACTAAATTGAAAAACTTATATTTTCACCTAAAATAAAAATATTTTTTCACATATTTTAATTAATAAAGTATAATTTTATCAAAACATAAACACATTAAAAACAAAGCAAATATTATATAATAACTATATAATATTATTCTAATTTGGAGATTAAAATTAGGGGTGTTACAGGAAGATACTCCCTCCATTCTTCATTACAAGGAAAAAAAAACTAATTTTACAGTATTTATTAAAAATGCCAGTATAGTGCATTCAATTTTTTCGAATTCATAAAAAATAAAAATACTTTAGAAAAATTGTATTGAGAATAAAAAATTTTAAATATGACAATCATTTTATTAGAGTATTCGAGAAATAATTATATTAAAAAAATTAATTTTTTTATATTTAAAATCAATATATATATATACATACATATATATATACACGGTTTTCTATCGTATGCATCCCATGCATATAATAATAGAATATAAATGGTAAAATTGTATTGGAAAACTAAATAACTATGTTTAAATTCATTTAAGATTCTCAATTTTCAAAAAACACTTTCTTTTTAAGGTTTGATTAACCTATGCACTAGAATAGAAAGACACATATAAATAACAGAGATGGGAGAAATTACGTCTCTATACACGACACACTCACACTATGTATGCCATTAATGTGTTGTCCCCTGTTAAATTCATATCCTGTGCAAAAATGATCCAATTGGTTAAAGAAAAGAGCTGTCCCTTCTAGTCATAGTGAAAATACATTGCTCCCGAAGCTTTCCCCTTGTCTTCAAGCTATCTATTATTCAAATGAATGTTATGGGCGTGGTTCTCTGCATACATTGCTAAAGATACAGAATTACAGATATTATAATGTGGCCTCATTAATCAACTTTTATTTTATTTTTACTTGACAATACAACAATTGTCCGACAAATAAAGTTGACAACACTACCTCCGTTAATTTTTATTTATAACATTAAAAAAAATGCACTCTTTAAAAAGAATAATAGTTATGTCAAACTATATTATAATTTTTTGGTCTTTTTACTAATAGGATTATATTTTTTTATTTTTGTATTTTTTTTACAACTTATGTAAATCAATATAATATCAAATAAAGATAGACGAGAAAAAAAAGAAATTATTACAATCTTACATATTAAACATGTCAAATAAATTAAAACAAAAAATTTCTTCAAATGAGACTACTAAATACGAATACTTTTTTTTTAATATATGTCCAAATAGTTATATTAGAAAAACCCGAATTATATGATTATCATAATAGTGTTCGGATCCACACTGAGAAACTAGTAATTTAAATGAGATTTACCCCTATCTCACTAAAGTTTTTTTTTTTCATAACATTGACAAAAAAATGTTGGATTATTTTAGATGGACATATTGATTATGGTACTTAAATGAACAAATTAGTTGGGTTTTAATTTATTGACCCCCTTACTTAATTATTTGACCCCCTTTTTTTGTCCAAAATTGCCCTTTTTTTTGGAAATTTGTCACTCACGCTGGGGGGCCAGCGAGCAGTCAAAAAACAAAAAAATATACTGCTCGCTGGGAGGTCAGCGAGCTGTGTAAATTTACACACTCGCTGACCCTGGAGAGAGCTAGCTTTAAAAATAGGATTTTTCACTAGCTCTCTCGGGGGTCAGCTAGCTTGTAATTTTACAAAGCTCGCTGACCCCTCAGCTAGCTAGCTCTCTCCGGGGTCAGCTAGCTTGTAATTTTTAAAAATATGACTTTTCACTAGCTCTCTCGGGGGTCAGCTAGCTTGTAATTTTTACAAGCTAGCTGAAATTACAAGCTAGCTGACCCCCGAGAGAGCTAGCATATGGAAAAACAAGCAAACATCACAAAAAACGTGTACTCACCAGGGAACATCACAAAAATTGCACGCTCGCTGGGGGGTCAGCGAGCAATCAAAAAACAAAAAAAAATATACTGCTCGCTGGTGGGTCAGCGAGCTGTGTAAATTTACACACTCGCTGACCCTGGAGAGAGCTAGCTTTAAAAATAGGATTTTTCACTAGCTCTCTCGGGGGTCAGCTAGCTTGTAATTTTACAAAGCTCGCTGACCCCTCAGCTAGCTAGCTCTCTCGGGGGTCAGCTAGCTTGTAATTTTTAAAAATATGACTTTTCACTAGCTCTCTCGGGGGTCAGCTAGCATATGGAAAAACAAGCAAACATCACAAAAAACGTGTACTCGCCAGCGAAATCAAAAAAATTGCACGCTCGATGGGGGTCAGCGAGCAGTCAAAAATAAAAAAAAATATACTGCTCGCTGGGGGGTCAGCGAGTGTGTAAAAATTACACACTCGCTGACCCCCCAGCGAGCAGTATATTTTTTTTTGTTCTTTGACTGCTCGCTGGCCCCCCAGCGAGCGTGTCATAAACTCAGAAAAAAAAGGGCAATTTTGGGTTTTGGCAAAAAAAAAGGGGTCAAGTGATTAAATTGGGGTCAATAAATTAGAGTTTTGAATTTTGGCCCCCATAGTTGAGATTTTGGCTCCCATTTCGTATTTTCATGGACAAAAATATCTTTTTGTGTGTAATTTTTTCCGTTCCTAATGAGACGGAAAATTTCCATCTATCCAAAGACGGAAGAAATTAAGCAAGATTTATGTTCTTTCATGGCAGCTGAGATGGAAGCTTGAGTTGTGTTGAATGCCATTAATATCCTTTACCATTTCATGGCAGCTGAGCTAAAACCAGTCTGCAAAGGACTGAGGTCTCTGTAACATCCCAAATTTAATTTTTAGTATAAATTATGTTTTAATAGCCTTAGGATAGAAGTTAGTATGAAATAAGATAGAAAATTGGCCATTTAGACATGTGAATTCAAGTTTAAAACATAGGAAATTGGGGAATGAGAATAACATGATTGGTAGCTCAGAATACAAATTCCACCGTTGGATGTGAAGTAGGATATGTGAGGAATCCTGTGTCAAAATTTGAGGAAGATCCAACGGTTAACGAAGAAGTTACGACCGTTCAAAGTCGGGGTGCTGAAAATCCTGCAACTTAATCGATTAAGCTGCAGCTTAATCGATTAAGACCGGAAAGAGGGAAAATAGCTTAATCGAGTATTAATCGATTAAGGGCTGCCGCAGGAGAAAAAAATAAAGGACAGCACGCGTTGTTCTTGCCCCAAAACACACGAATTTCTCTCCCTCTTCTAGGGCACCAATCTTCCCACTTCAATTTAGCAAGGATTCAAGGGTGTGGCACCCATTCCCATCACCAAATCTCTTTCCCTCTTGCTCCAAGTAAGTATTTCAATCTTGAGTTCTTCTCCCTCTCTCCCTAGAGTTCGAGTTTCTCTCTCTCTCCCTCTTCCTTCCATGAAGTTTTAGTCATCAACATAGAGAAACCTTGATGGGGTCACGATTTTCCCTCAAGATTTGTGGGTAAAAGCTTAATAAATTGTCTCTCTATTTGATTGATTTTAGGTTCCTCCCTCTCTTTTGGTTGGTGGCTCTTACTCAAGTGTGCTCCAAGCACAAATTCTCTCTCTAACTCTAAGGACTTGAGGTAAGGGAGTGGATATAGTGAGCATTGGTTTGTTCTAGGGAATAGGTTCTAATTAGTTCATAAGAGCATTGCTAGGATTTATATGTTTACCTTGGTGTTATTAAATCCCTAGGATTATGAAGGAATGAAATAGTTTGATTTAGATAAAGAAATAAAAAGTAAACTTTGAGAATGCAAAGAAATTGGTATGTTTTGATGCTAAATGTTCTTTATATTAAATGTTGATTGAGTTGGTGAATATATGTTAATGTGAGCAATTGAATTAATTTGTGAATTATTTGAAGTATGTGTGGATTTTACTTTTATGTGATAATGCAAATAATGTTGCCAATGTTTCTAAGTGTGATAAATGTCTTGAATGTAAATAAATAGAATTATAAGAATAATTAAAGTTGCAGCTATGATTGATCCTTGGGATACACCGACCCATTAGGTGCCCTGTTAGGTGCAAGTTACCCATTAGGCACAAGTTACCCAATCCAGGTGCAAGTTACCTATTAGGTCCCGTAAATGCCCGTTAGGCGGGGGTATCCAATGGATCAATCATGCTGCACAATAATAAAAGTTTTGAAAATAGAAAATATGAATGTGATGGTAAAAGAGTTGAGATGTTGCTTTTAGTCCTAATGGGTGTCAACCGTGGCCTAATAGGTGGCAAGTTACCTGGATTGGGTGAAAGTCCTAGTGGGTGAGAAATGCCTAACAGGTGCGCTAATCCCTAATGGTAAAGACAAGATAAAATGATTTAAAATATGATGAGATGTGTGTATGTTGTCCTCTGACCGTGGGGAGACATACGATGTTATTTGGGTATGTTAGCCTCTGATTGTGAGGTGACCTACAGTGTATGATTTCGAAAGAGTGTATGATCATATTTATAAGTTGAAAACTGATAATAGGAGTAAGTATAAGTAATGAAAATTGAAATAAAAAGATGAAAGGTGGAACACGATGATAAGTAATGAGAAATATAAATGAAATCCGAAATGGATTGCCAAATTGTGAATGCATGATAATTGCCTGTGAATAAATTGTGCTATATGATCTAATTGGTAATTGTGTCTGGCTTAGTGGGTAATTATGTCTAATGTGAAACTGCTTTCCTATTTCATGTGCAATGCTCACTCCCTTACTATTCTTTACAGGTACAGAGATTGAGATTGCACAGCCCCCGGTCGAGCAGGTGCACTCTCCCTCCCAGGGAGAGTAGGGTTATGGGGATTAGATATTTATACTTTAGACCTAAGCCTCCGTATCATTGGATATGTATGAGCTGTATATGTTTCTTTTGAGTGAGGCTTAGGGTAGTCTCTTTTGTGCACGTTTATGATTCATTTTTGGGCATAGTTGTTGTATGGCCTCTTGACTTACATACTTAGCATTTTTGCTGGCCTCTGACAAACTGATACTGAGGTTTTACACTTGAGCCCATGGGGCAACTATGTGATGCATATATAATTCAATTTGAGCCCTGCTGGCTCCTGTTGATATTATTTAAATGTGTTTATCAGGTCGAAGATTTAGAAAAGTCCGAAAAACAAACGAAACTCCGTCCGTTTGACGGTTGATTTTCATAATTTAAAAAGGAAATTTTAAACTTATATTTTAATATAAGGGGTGTTAAGGGTAAATAATTATAGGGTGTTACATTTATGGTATCAGAGCAGTTTCCCTCGGCCTTTTTGGAGTGTGGACTCACATCTCCAATGGTTACTCACCAAGCGAGTAACTAATGTGTTAGTTAAGAGTCTAGGTCCTAGGAATAAGGAGTTTATTTAATTGTTAGTATTAACAACTTAACGGGATGTTTGCTCCATGACTTAGCAGTATGGCGGGACGTCGTGGAGATAATGATCGTATGGCTGCTATTTTGGAGAATCTCATGAAAATGAATCAGGATCAGGCCACCTCCATGGCCCAAATGCAGCAAAATCAGGTGCAAATGCAACAGACTCAGGCACAGATGCAGCAAGATCATGCAGCAGCTATGGCGCAGTTGCAACAAAACCAAGCTAACAACATTGCAGCAGCAGCGGCGGCACTGAACCCTCCACCAGCTCCTGTGGATATAGATTGGATGTCTAGATTCCGGAAGAATGATCCCCCTCGCTTTGAAGGAGGATTCAATCCAGATGGGGCTCAGAAATGGCTCCAAGAAATGGAGAAGATCCTTCGTTCATTGCAGTCACCGGCAGATCAGCAAGTCAGATTGGTGGAATTATGTATTGATGAGTGTGGCGGAACACTGGTGGGAGCACCAGAGGAGGAATTTGGAGGCTGAGAATGAGGTGATAACTTGGGATCTTTTCAAGGTCCAGTTCTTGGATAAGTATTTTCCGGAGGATGTTCGGAGGGAGAAAGAGTTGGCGTTCCTGAAGCTAGAACAGGGGAATATGAGTGTTGGGGAATACGCTGCACAGTTTGAAGACTTGATCAGATACTCAGGAAGCTATAGGGATGCCGACGAGCGGACCAAGTGTATCAAGTTTGAAGCAGGATTGGATGCTAATATCAGGGCCATATTCACGTACCAGGGCATTGCAAACTTGGCCCAGTTGGTGAATATGACCAGTGCATATGAAAAGGCATTGAAACAAAAGAGGGCAGAGAAGAAGAGTAAGGCAGCTCAGCGGACTGGTCCCATCAGAGGCAAGGGCCCTATTCAGAGATCTAATCCCTATCCCAACCCTACTACTGCAGCACCAAGAAGTATTGGGCAGCCAGCAGTTACTGTTGGTCCTCCCCCTCTTTGTCAGCATTGTGGGAGGTATCATAGAGGAGTATGCTGGAATACTGGCTCAGGTCGAGGTGAGGGGCTCTGTTTTCATTGTGGACAGCCGGGTCATTTTGCTTCTCGTTGTCCCAAGAACACTTTGAAGAAAGAAGTTGATGTTGCTAAGGCACTGCAAATGGGTGCAAGTCTGCCCATGCAAAGGGGCAAGGTTTACACTCTGGATGGTGAAGAAGTGACAGAGGAGGACGAACTGATCAGAGGTACTTGTTCTATTCATGGTAACACATGTGGAGTATTATTTGATTGTGGAGCATCACATTCTTTTATTTCTAGTAGCTGCATGAAGAGGCTAGGGATGTCAACAGTAGAAATGCCTTTTAAGTTGTCAGTCTCTACGCCTACTAACTCGTCTGTTGAGACTAACCAGATGTGTTTAGCATGTCCACTCCGAGTCTTAGAGCGGGATTTCAAGGTGAACCTGATTTGTTTGCCTCTGAAAAAGTTAGACATCATTTTGGGGATGGATTGGATGACTCAACACCATGTGTTGATTAATTGTCGTCAGAAGGCCGTTGTTTTTGGTGATCCTTCTTTATCTTCCATGGATGTTGAGGAAGTTTCTGATGTTAGTCAAATTCCAATTGTCTGCAAATTCCCGGAAGTCTTCCCTGCAGAGATTCCTGGATTGCCCCCTAAAAGAGAAGTAGAGTTTGGTATTGATATAAAGCCTGGTGCCGGCCCAATTTCTATAGCACCATACAGAATGGCACCTCCTGAATTAGAGGAGTTGAAGAAGCAGCTAGAGGAAATGTTGGCCAAGAAGTTGGTGAGGCCAAGTGTATCACCTTGGGGCGCTCCGATTCTTTTTGTTAAGAAAAAGGACGGTAGCCTCCGGATGTGCACTGATTACAGGCAGCTGAATGCAGTGATGGTGAAGAATAAGTATCCGCTTCCTCGCATTGATGATTTGCTCGACCAGCTACGGGGTGCAGCAGTATTTTCTAAAATTGATCTTCGATCGGGATACCACCAAATCCGTATCCGTGAGGAGGATATTCCTAAAACTGCATTTAGGACGCGGTACGGGCATTTTGAATATGTTGTGATGCCATTTGGGTTGACAAACGCTCCTGCAGTGTTTATGGATTATATGAACAGAATCTTCATGCCTTATTTGGATTCTTTTGTAATAGTGTTCATTGATGATATTCTCATCTATTCTAAGAGTCCAGGTGAGCATGAGGAGCATTTGAGGATCGTGCTACAGGTTCTCAAGGAAAAACAATTGTATGCAAAGCTTTCCAAGTGTAGCTTTTGGTTGAATGAGGTTCATTTCCTTGGTCATGTTATTTCTGCTCAGGGAGTTGCAGTCGATCCCTCCAAGGTGGAAGCAGTGTTGAAGTGGGAGAGACCCACAACAGTGACAGAAATCAGGAGTTTTCTTGGTATGGCAGGGTATTATCGGAGATTCATTGAAGGATTCTCCAAGCTGGCTCTTCCACTGACTATGCTGACTAGAAAAGATGTTCCCTATCAGTGGTCCCAGCAATGTGAAGACAGTTTCCAAGAGTTGAAGAGGAGACTGACTAGCTCACCTGTTTTAGTTTTACCGGATCCGACCCAACCTTTTGATGTTTATTGTGATGCCTCAAAGCAAGGTTTGGGTTGTGTGCTCATGCAGCAGGGCAAAGTCATAGCATATGCATCTAGACAGTTGAGACAGCATGAACAGAATTACCCAACACACGATCTGGAGTTAGCAGCTGTTGTCTTTGCATTGAAAATTTGGAGACATTATTTGTATGGCACGAAGTTTGAAGTCTTCAGTGATCACAAAAGTCTCCGCTATCTCTTTGATCAGAAAGATTTGAATATGCGACAAAGGAGATGGATGGAGTTTCTGAAAGATTATGATTTCCATCTTCAATACCATCCGGGTAAAGCTAATGTGGTAGCTGATGCGCTAAGTCGCAAGACTTTGCACGTTAGCAACATGATGGTGAAAGAGATGCAGCTGATTCAGGAGTTCAGTGATCTCAATTTAAACATGCTGGTGAAAGAGAAAAGTATTGTTCTGGAAATGTTGCAGGTCACTAATGAATTGAGGGATTTGATTAAGGAAAGGCAAGCAGATGATGAAGAGCTCCAGAAGTTGTTGGAAGGAGCAGCAAGTAAGGAGGAGCCTGATTTCATCAAGGGTGCAGATGGAATCATCAGATTTAGAGATAGAATGTGTGTTCCAATGGACTTCCAAATTCGAAGAGACATATTGTGGGAAACTCACCAAACAAAAATGAGTTTCCATCCCGGTACAACAAAGATGTATCAGGATTTGAAGAGGATTTATTGGTGGCCTGGGTTGAAGTCTGATGTGGCCGACCATGTGTCTCACTGTTTGACTTGTCAGAAGGTGAAGATTGAGCATCAAAAGCCAGGTGGTCCGTTGCGATCACTTGACATCCCTGAATGGAAGTGGGATAGCATAGCCATGGACTTTGTGACGGGTCTACCTAGAACTGCTGCAGGTTGTGACGGTGTATGGGTGGTTGTAGACCGTTTAACAAAGTGTGCTCATTTTATCCCGATCAACAAAAAGTACACACTTGAGAAGCTGACCCAATTGTATATTCGAGACATAGTGAAGCTTCATGGTGTGCCTTCTAGTATCGTGTCTGATCGTGATCCACAGTTCCTATCCAGATTTTGGCAGAGTCTTCAACAGGCCTTGGGCACTAAGTTGAGGTTTAGTACAGCCTATCATCCTCAAACTGATGGGCAGTCTGAGCGTACCATTCAGACTTTAGAGGATCTGTTGAGGGCTTGTGTACTAGAGCAGGCTGGTAGCTGGGAGCAGTTGTTACCATTGATGCAGTTTACTTACAACAATAGCTTTCACTCTAGCATTGGAATGGCACCGTTTGAGGCACTGTATGGCAGAAAATGTAGAACGCCTCTATGTTGGTTCCAAATTGGTGAAAACTTGTTGACTGGGCCAGAATTGGTGCAAGAAACCACAGAGAAGATCGCAATGATTAAGGATAAGATGAAGACTTCTCAAGACAGGCAAAAGAGCTATGCAGATAAGCGTAGGAGACCCCTAGAGTTCGATGTGGGTGACCATGTGTTTCTTAGGGTGTCCCCTACTACTGGCATTGGTCGGGCAATCAAGTCAAAGAAGCTGACTCCAAGGTTTGTTGGACCTTATGAGATTCTGGAAGGAGTTGGGCCTTTGGCGTACAGGATTGCTTTGCCTCCACACTTGTCTAGGCTTCATGGTGTATTTCATGTTTCTCAGCTGAGAAAGTACGTTCATGATCCCTCTCATGTGGTAGCAGCTGACGATTTGCCCTTGAAGGAGAATCTTACTTTTGAGGTTCTTCCAATCAGAATTGAGGATAGGCAGATAAAGCAACTCAGGGGCAAGGAAATTCCACTGGTGAAGGTGATTTGGAGTAGAAACAACGTAGAGGAAGCTACTTGGGAATTGGAGAGAAAAATGATGGAGTCTCATCCACAATTGTTTTCCTTCCAGAGCTGAATTTCGAGGACGAAATTCTGGTAAGTGGGAGAGGATTGTAACATCCCAAATTTAATTTTTAGTATAAATTATGTTTTAATAGCCTTAGGATAGAAGTTACTATGAAATAAGATAGAAAATTGGCCATTTAGACATGTGAATTCAAGTTTAAAACATAGGAAATTGGGGAATGAGAATAACATGATTGGTAGCTCAGAATACAAATTCCACCGTTGGATGTGAAGTAGGATATGTGAGGAAGCCTGTGTCAAAATTTGAGGAAGATCCAACGGTTAACGAAGAAGTTACGGTCGTTCAAAGTCGGGGTGCTGAAAGTCCTGCAACTTAATCGATTAAGCTGCAACTTAATCGATTAAGACCCGAAAGAGGGAAAATAGCTTAATCGAGTATTAATCGATTAAGGGCTGCTGCAGGAGAAAAAAATAAAGGACAGCACGCGTTGTTCTTGCCCCAAAACACACGAATTTCTCTCCCTCTTCTAGGGCACCAATCTTCCCACTTCAATTTAGCAAGGATTCAAGGGTGTGGCACCCATTCCCATCACCAAATCTCTTTCCCTCTTGCTCCAAGTAAGTATTTCAATCTTGAGTTCTTCTTCCTCTCTCCCTAGAATTCGAGTTTCTCTCTCTCTCCCTCTTCCTTCCATGAAGTTTTAGTCATCAACATAGAGAAACCTTGATGGGGTCACGATTTTCCCTCAAGATTTGTGGGTAAAAGCTTAATAAATTGTCTCTCTATTTGATTGATTTTAGGTTCCTCCCTCTCTTTTGGTTGGTGGCTCTTACTCAAGTGTGCTCCAAGCACAAATTCTCTCTCTAACTCTAAGGACTTGAGGTAAGGGAGTGGATATAGTGAGCATTGGTTTGTTCTAGGGAATAGGTTCTAATTAGTTCATAAGAGCATTGCTAGGATTTATATGTTTACCTTGGTGTTATTAAATCCCTAGGATTATGAAGGAATGGAATAGTTTGATTTAGGTAAAGAAATAAAAAGTAAACTTTGAGAATGCAAAGAAATTGGTATGTTTTGATGCTAAATGTTCTTTATATTAAATGTTGATTGAGTTGGTGAATATCTGTTAATGTGAGCAATTGAATTAATTTGTGAATTATTTGAAGTATGTGTGGATTTTACTTTTATGTGATAATGCAAATAATGTTGCCAATGTTTCTAAGTGTGATAAATGTCTTGAATGTAAATAAATAGAATTATAAGAATAATTAAAGTTGCAGCTATGATTGATCCTTGGGATACACCGACCCATTAGGTGCCCTGTTAGGTGCAAGTTACCCATTAGGCACAAGTTACCCAATCCAGGTGCAAGTTACCTATTAGGTCCCGTAAATGCCCGTTAGGCGGGGGTATCCAATGGATCAATCATGCTGCACAATAATAAAAGTTTTGAAAATAGAAAATATGAATGTGATGGTAAAAGAGTTGAGATGTTGCTTTTAGTCCTAATGGGTGTCAACCGTGGCCTAATAGGTGACAAGTTACCTGGATTGGGTGAAAGTCCTAGTGGGTGAGAAATGCCTAACAGGTGCGCTAATCCCTAATGGTAAAGACAAGATAAAATGATTTAAAATATGATGAGATGTGTGTATGTTGTCCTCTGACCGTGGGGAGACATACGATGTTATTTGGGTATGTTAGCCTCTGATTGTGAGGTGACATACAGTGTATGATTTCGAAAGAGTGTATGATCATATTTATAAGTTGAAAACTGATAATAGGAGTAAGTATAAGTAATGAAAATGGAAATAAAAAGATGAAAGGTGGAACACGATGATAAGTAATGAGAAATATAAATGAAATCCGAAATGGATTGCCAAATTGTGAATGCATGATAATTGCCTGTGAATAAATTGTGCTATATGATCTAATTGGTAATTGTGTCTGGCTTAGTGGGTAATTATGTCTAATGTGAAACTGCTTTCCTATTTCATGTGCAATGCTCACTCCCTTACTATTCTTTACAGGTACAGAGATTGAGATTGCACAGCCCCCGGCCGAGCAGGTGCACTCTCCCTCCCAGGGAGGGAGAGTAGGGTTATGGGGATTAGATATTTATACTTTACACCTAAGCCTCCGTATCATTGGATATGTATGAGTTGTATATGTTTCTTTTGAGTGAGGCTTAGGGTAGTCTCTTTTGTGTACGTTTATGATTCATTTTTGGGCATAGTTGTTGTATGGCCTCTTGACTTACATACTTAGCATTTTTGCTGGCCTATGACAAACTGATACTGAGGTTTTACACTTGAGCCCATGGGGCAACTATGTGATGCATATATAATTCAATTTGAGCCCTGCTGGCTCCTGTTGATATTATTTAAATGTGTTTATCAGGTCGAAGATTTAGAAAAGTCCGAAAAACAAACGAAACTCCGTCCGTTTGACGGTTGATTTTCATAATTTAAAAAGGAAATTTTAAACTTATATTTTAATATAAGGGGTGTTAAGGGTAAATAATTATAGGGTGTTACATTTACTCCGTCCACAATCTATGTCCAGGAACGGAGCTCTTGCAATAGACCGAGTCGTTATGGAGAGACGTTCTTTCAGGAGCACCTAGCGTACGAAGATCAGACATGAAGTTTTATAGTAACCATTTTCTAAAATAATTATACACTCACATATCCGTTGTGTATTTGTTAACGGAAAATCGAAATCGACAAAGGGTTACGAATGTCGGATGTATAAGTGACGTCGACGGAAGTGTACTTAAGCGTTCTACTTAAAAGTGACTTCGAAGGAGGTGTACGTACAATTCGACATGGGAAGATTTCGACAAAAGGATATTGTGTCGACAACATAAGTGATGTCGAGGGAGGTGTACTTAAGTGGCATGACTTAAAAGTGATCTCAACGGACGTGAACGTGTGTCGACAAATGGAAGAGGCGGAAACGAGAGGTTTGTGTCGAAAGGATGGTGGCACGAGAAAAGAGGAGACAAAGAACGTCTAATCAGCATTGGGAACGGCGAAGTAATTATGGAGGCATTTAATGCTACTTGTGGCTATAAAATCCTCAGTTTTACCAAGAAAAGCCACGAGTTACAATGGGGAAATTTAAAGAATGCCTTCATGATTTCAGGAAAGAGGAAAAGCGATTCACATCCCACATAAACACGAGTGCACCAAAGGATAAACATGTGGGATTAAGGTATTCGGGTGAGGACAGGAAAATGAAGGGATGTCTTCCCCGAATACCACCTTTATCCTCTTGAATAGTGAAAGGATAAACATGTGGGATTACATAGATTCCATTTCCGGTGGTTTGAGTTAATGTTAAGGACTCTGAATTGGAGGAAACACTTAACCTGATAAATAACCATTGGAAGGGTCTCTGTAATCCCATAGGTCAAGGTTTGTGTCCTACTAGGATCGACCAAGACTGCCTTTCCTATTAAAGAGTTAAAGGAAAAAAGTCCTTTGACGACATTCCAGTAGAAGTGTCGGGGGCATGTTTTTCGATTGAATGTTGGTGAAACAGTATTTAGTTGAATTACATGTCACCAATATCAATCGAATGCGTCTAAGGCCGACAGCGGGTCGAAGGCTTATTTCAGCGATAGCCCCGTCTGTCGAAAGGAGCTTGATGTCGGATGACATCTCAAAACCAAGAGGCTGGAGCACAACAACGCCAATACTTCGAACAACAAAGAGACTTAGACAAGAGTCAAAGGTTGCAGTCGAAGGAAGATACTAGTCGAAGCGGTTTTCAGCAAAGATGTCACCACGAGTCAACAGAAGCATCCACTAAGCCCAAACCACGACGTGGGCAGTTACATCGTGGGGGATAGCGTAGTGGGTAGTTATCAAAAACGTGGGTTTTGCGGTTGTGAAGAACGTGCGAGTAAGCTTGTAAATAGTTTTCGGATTCCTATAAATAGGAAGTCCTTAGTTTGTAATCGGGGTCGGTTGCTAGGTTAACACATCAGGCTAAAATCCTAAACGTCTCACCGGAGCAGACAAACGGAGTAACGCCATTGTAAAGAACCTCAACCTTCCACCCATTTAATTTCAATGCAAATCTTTACATTTCCATGCACTTTACATTGCCTGCAATTTACTTATCGCGCAATTTAATCGCTTTCCTTTACAATTCCAAGCCATTTACTTTACTGCGTTTTTAATCCTCCACCGCGTCGTGTTCTTGGTGCCGGTTTTACGCTTACCTTTGCTCAATATCCAAAAATACCAAAAAATACGGTCAAGTTCCTTTCGCAAGATTACCATTTAACCTGTCGTTACCCACTCCCCACACTTAACCGTCAGTTCGGCAGGCGTCGGACGAAAATCACGCAAACAAAATTGGCACGCCCAGTGGGACAGGTTCAGAGTAACTTGTGTTCGTCTTTGCCATCTTCATCGTCAATGGTTATTACAAGTCAAAGTGGTCAACAAACCACCGTTATTTCAGAAATTATTACGCCTAGTGTTTCGACAAGTGCTCCTCAAATGACCGGAGGTAGCGGTTCCGCCGTGGAATCAACTGTCGTAACCACAATTCAACGGCCAAATAATGGCCCGAATGGGGGAAACCTCACTTGTGGATTTACTTTTGGTAGCAATTCTAATAGCGGGGGACAAGTCCCTCCCTACGGTTTGCCACCAGGTTTTGTCCCAGGATCAACGTTGACATGGCCTTTGAGTAGTTCAGTAGGCAGTACGAATGTGACGACGGGGCCCACTAATATGGCTTTCATGCGTTCTGCTACGGACATGGCTGGTACGAGTAACGGTTCAAGATACATGCCTATCAACCCCGTTACACATATCCGTCAACAAATCGAAGGGGCTAATGTGCAATTGGTTGATCAATTGACGGCTCAGTTGGGTTCGGTTATCAACCCAACAATGTTGGTGACAAATGAGACTTGTGGAAAGATTGCACAATACATGAAAAGATTGAATCAAGTCTTAGGTGTCGACGATAATGAGCATAGTGAGTCCGTCAATACTCCACCCGTAGATAGAAATCTACCAAGGCCAATTTTGGTACAAAGTTATCCTAACGGCCAAGAAGTACGACACACTGCTCAAGTGTCGTCACCACAACAAGATAGTAGAGTCCCTATGACATGGGACCATGTTCATACTAACCCAACTTTTAGTGCAGGTCATGCGTTGCCGGAAAATCAACAAGTAGTTTTTCAACCAAACGTAGAAGCGCCTCAACCTGTTCAGAATCCGACGCAAGTCGCATTCATGCAGAGATGGGAAGATCTTCAGGCGGCAATAGCAAGGCAAAATTTGGCTCGACATTTGCTTCGACAGAGAAGAGAAACGCGAGTTGAACCGGATGATGTCAACAGGATAGTCGAACAAGTGCTAAGTCGGATCGGGTTTAACATTGGCATGGCTAATCAGCCAGGTTTCAATTCACCCTTTCCAGAGTGGGTACAATTAACAGAAATCCCAAGAGGAACGAAGATACCCAAACTGTCGAAGTTTGCTGGTGAAGCGGGAGAATCTACTGTCAAACACATCACTCGATATAATATTGAATTGGGTGATTTAGCCGCTGATGAAGCTATCAGAATGCGGCTATTCCCTAGTTCTTTGACAAGAAATGCTTTTTCTTGGTTCTCAACTTTGCGGTCGAATTTCATTCATGCTTGGACCCAATTAGAAAGGGCTTTTCACGAACAATTCTATAGAGGCGAATTGAGGGTTGCCTTGACGGATTTGTTAAGTGTGAAAAGATTCACGAGAGAGCCAATCGATGACTACTTAGCACGCTTCAGGCAAATGAGGAGTAGATGTTTTACTCCAATTCCTGAACCGAAAGTGGTTAAAATGGCTGTGTCTGGTTTGGAATATCATATCCGTAAAAAATTAATTACCCAACATTTGTTAGATTTGGCACAATTAGCCGCTTGCGTTCGGCAAATTGAAAATCTAAGAAATGAAAAAATAAAAGGGAAAGATCTTAAAGTTCCAAAAAGGGAACACATCCATTACGTCGATTCTCAACCTTCTGACGGGGAATTTTGTGACGGAAGTTCAGAGGTCAATGTGATAGAGTTAGGAAATGAAAAACCTTATTCATGTTCTACCTTGCGACCGTCTAAACCCGTTAGCGAAAATTTGTATAAGAAAACATACACTTTCGACGTTTCCAAAATTGAACAAGTTTTCGATTCGTTGTTAAAGGATAAACAAATTAAGTTGCCAGAAGGTCATAAGTTGTCGAAAAGAGAAGAATTAAGAGGCAGAAAGTATTGCAAATATCATAACAATTTCACTCATGATACCAATGATTGCTTTGCTTTCAGGGATTTAATTCAGCAAGGAATTGACAAGGGAAAGTTGAAGTTCGTAGTAGAGGAGATGAAGATCGACACTGATCCTTTCCAAAAGGAAGTTAATGAAGTTGAAGCCCAAGGAGTATTTTCTGTTAGCACTCTCTCGTTGGCATACGACGCCGAGGTGTTTCTCGAAGATGGAGAGTCACTTCAGCATTTCTGTAGGAGGAAACGAAACGGCGATGTGAAAATCTGTCCAAGATGCCAAGTGGTCTATGACCGAAAGATTGCGACACAGAAAAGAAGTGGATCCAAAAGAGAAGACTTGAGGAAGAAGATACGAGCCATAGTTTAAGAACGAGAAAACATCCGACGGGAACTGGCTCGGGAGGGTCGAAGACCTTTGTCTAGTCGAAGAATTTATGGAGGACACCCTTCGAGGCCAGGTGCATACGATCGAATCATGCAGAGGAAGGCACAGTCAGAATCGACTTCTGGGTCGATTTATCAAGGTTTGACACGGACACAGAAAAGAAGGCTTCAGAGAATCCGAAAAGCAGAAGCTGAAGGAGTCAATATTGACGAATTACCTTCAAATGATCAAGGGTGCCTCGTTGCAAGCATGAAGCCGAAAACGGCTCAGAACCGACAAGGAGGTAAATTGAAACAGAAATGGGTGAAGAAGTCCGAAGGGTCGAATCAGATGAGCGAACCATATGAGGGGGACTCTGAAGATAGCTTGGATATCATTGTCAATGATCAAGACATGATAGATGCTCAAAGTAGGAAGATTGGAAGTCTCTCAATCAACAATGTCGGTTTGCCTTTCGACATGCCTGGAGACCATGCACATGAGGAAGGGAATTGGAGTGATGATTCAGATGATTCATATCTCAGTGATGAAGTACCAGGCCTCCCCGAATGTCTTTTCCTTTTAGATCAACTTCATTTGGAGGTCGACATCGGTCCCATTGCTCAATTTGAACCGTTGGAAGAAAGTAAAAGAGAACATTTAAGGCCTTTACACATTAAAGCCATTGTTGACGGGAAGCCCCTAAATCGAGTTTTGGTAGATGGAGGGGCCACCGTTAATGTTTTGCCTTGGAATGTGTTTAAAAGGATGGGAAAAGCGGAATCGGACTTAATTCCTACAAACGTGGTTGTGGTTGGTTTTACTGGAAAAATTGCTCAGTCACATGGTGTGACAATGCTAAAAGTCGAGGTGGGATCAGTGATAAGAGATACTTTGTTTGTGGTGGTTCCATCTAAGGCTAGTTATAATCTACTGCTAGGAAGGGATTGGATCCATGCTGTGGGGGCCGTACCGTCAACAGCCCATCAGAAGTTAGTTCTGTGGAATCAGGAAAATAAAGTGGAGGTAATTCCGGCAGATGACAGCCCATGCTACATGCAACAGATGCATGTGGACTTCAAAGTTTACAATCCCAGCATTAAGCCGATCCGACTTGATGCAGAAAACTTTCAGAAACCCATAGTAGATAAATGCTTAATGGAAAACTATGGAGTTGCAATTGTTGAAATGGACAAGGCCGTTGAGCAGCGGCCTTCGACCAGCACTAATGGTTGACCGACAGTTAGAAAGACTGTCGGCCTATGTGGCCGACAAAATGCAATGCACTATTCAGACAGGTGCATTCCAGGATTGTATCGTAGATGATAGTCTTTTTGGATTCGAAAGAGGATGGAGGGATGAAGAAGTTCGATTCATCAGTGAGGACCCCAGAGATGAGGTTAATTTGGGAACGGCTGAAAAGCCGAAACCAATTTATGTAAGTGCATTGTTAGAGGAAGAATTCCGACAGAAACTCATTGATCTCATCAAAGAGAACCAAGATTGTTTTGCTTGGGAGTACGAGGACATGCCGGGACTTGACAGAGAATTAGTCGAACATAGGCTGACCTTACGGCCTGATCACAAGCTAATTAAACAAGCAGTTCGACGGTTCGCACCTGATGTAGTTCTCAAAATTAAAGATGAGATCGAAAGATTGTTGAAAGCCAAGTTTATCAAAACGGCAAGGTATGTCGAATGGATGGCAAATATAGTCCCTGTGGTAAAGAAGAATGGAAAAATGCGACTTTGTGTAGATTTCAGGGATCTAAATAGTGCCACACCAAAAGACGAATATCCGATGCCGATAGCTGACATGCTGGTAGATTCAGCATCCTGCCATAAGGTAATGAGTTTGTTGGATGCTTTTTCAGGTTATAATCAGATTTTTATTGCCGAAGGAGACGTGTCGAAGACGGCATTCAGGTGTCCAGGAGCGCTAGGAACCTTTGAATGGGTAATGATGCCGTTTGGACTCAAGAATGCAGGAGCGACATATCAAAGGGCAATGAACCTGATTTTTCACGATATGATTGGCAAGTTCTTGGAGGTATACATCGATGACGTGGTGATTAAGTCAGATACTCAAGAGGAGCATTTGGAAAGCCTGGAAAAGGCATTCGCTAGAATGAGGAAGCACAAACTAAGGATGAATCCAGTTAAATGCACTTTTGGAGTTACTGCTGGTCAGTTTTTGGGGTTTCTCGTCCACAGAAACGGCATCGAGGTCGACAAGAATAAGGCCAAGGCAATCATAGAAGCATCTCCTCCAACAAATAAGAAAGAGGTTCAGTCATTCCTTGGCAAGGTGAATTATTTGAGAAGGTTCATATCAAATATGTCGGGAAGAACTAGAGCCTTTGCACCTCTCGTAAAATTGAAGCGGGAGGAATATTTTAAATGGGGACCAGAACAACAAGCGGCGTTTGATGACTTGAAGACATATTTATCAACACCACCAGTCATGATGCCGCCTCAGCCAGGTTTTCCTTTAAAATTGTATATATCAGCCTCTGATTACACTATAGGAAGTATGTTAGCTCAAGAAAATGAAAATGGTGTAGAAAGGGCTGTATTTTATTTGAGTAGAGTGTTGAATGATGCCGAAACACGGTATAGTGCAATAGAAAAATTATGTTTAGCACTCTATTTCTCTTGTACAAAACTTAAACATTATATGAAAAGTTTCCATGTTTTAGTTTTGTCAAAGTCTGACGTGATTAAGTACATGCTATCCAAGCCAATCGTACATGGTAGGATTGGTAAATGGACTTTAGCGTTAACTGAATTTTCACTTCAATATGTACCATTAAAAGCCGTCAAAGGCCAGGTGGTAGCCGACTTTTTGGCGGATAACCCGTGTTTAGACATGGCTTTGTCTGTTAATGTTGTCGGCTTAAGGCCTGGGACGATGTATTTTTATGGATCATCACATAAGAAAGGGGCAGGGGTTGGAATATTACTCATATCCCCTGAAAGAATTCCTACGGAATTTATGTTCAACCTTAAATATCAATGTTCGAATAACGAAGCTGAGTATGAGGCTATTTTAATCGGCCTTGAAATATTAATCTTTTTAAAAGCCAAAAATGTGGCTATCAAAGGAGATTCTCAGTTAGTTATTAAACAATTGGTTGGCGAATACAAGTGTTTAAGTCCAAAGTTGGCTAAATATCGTGATATGGCACGAAAGATGATGCGCCAATTCGACGATGTTTCAGTCGAACATGTATACAGGTGTCATAATCAAAAGGCCAACCATTTGGCCCAAATTGCATCTAGATACCGTATATCCAAGAAGACTTTGGACAAAGCGACATGGATCGAAGAAATGTTATATCCCCCTTATGAGAGAGAAGTAATGGTGAACGCACTGGCATCTGAAGATGATTGGAGGAAACCCATAGCAGAGTACTTGGCGGATCCATCCCTCGATGTCGAACGAAGGTTGAAGCTGAAAGCAACCAAGTTCACGTTACTAGGAGGTGACTTGTACCACAAATTAGTCGACGACAATTTGGAGGTATGCCTCGACAAGGAAGACGCTTTCATAGCCTTGGCGGAAGTCCATGAAGGAATATGTGGAGCACACCAGGCAGGAGAAAAGATGAAATGGATACTCAGGAGACAAAGAGTATTCTGGCCTACTCTGATATCCGATTGCATGAATTTTGCGAAGTCGTGTGAAGAATGCCAAAAACATGGCTACATTCAAAACGTCCCAGCAGGGGAATTGCACTCGATTATCAAGCCTTGGCCTTTTAGAGGATGGGCACTAGATGTGATTGGAGAAATTGTCCCTCATTCTTCTAAAGGTCATTCAAGGATATTGGTGGGTGTCGACTATTTTACCAAATGTGTAGAAGCTATACCCCTGGTGAAGGTTGAACAAGAACAAGTAATTGATTTTATTGAGGACCATATCGTTTGTCGATTTGGGATTCCCGAGACTATTACTACAGATCAAGCATCTATTTTCTTGGGAAGCAAATTGAAGGGTTATTTGGCATCAAGAAGAATCAAGTTACTGACTTCAACACCCTACTATGCACAGGCCAATGGACAAGCGGAAGCAGCCAACAAGTGGATTATTAATATCATCAAGAAACAAATTAAGAGCAAACCACGAAATTGGCACGAAGCACTTACTCCAGCGTTGTGGGCAATTCGGAATTCCCCAAATGAAGTAACGGGTACGACTCCTTATATGTTAACATATGGCCACGAGGCCATGTTACCAGTCGAAATCAATTTGGAATCAATACGATTTCAAAGGCAACATGAAATGCCTACGAATGACTATTGGAATGCCATGTTCGACGAGTTATAACATTAAAAAGGGATTTGAGTGCAGTGAAAAGGGATACAAAAATAAAAGCGATTTCAAAGGCAACATGAAATGCCTACGAATGACTATTGGAATGCCTACGAATGACTATTGGAATGCCATGTTCGACGAATCACTACACCAGAAAATTAAATCAACAGCGCTTGAAAATTGCAATTTACAGCGCTTGCCAGGTGCTTTTGATTTGAGTGCAGTAAAAAGGGATACAAAAATAAAAGCGTTTCTGAAGCGCTTTTGAATCAGTACCCCGAATCTAAGAAAAATGGCATATAAAAGCGCTTATGTTGCCAGAAGCGCTGTAAATGTGTATATTTTCTACAGGATTTGCTTGACCAAACGCTTTAAATGTTTATTTAGAGGGTCAATTCAAAAGCACTTGCTTTACTAAGAGCTTTAAATTGATTTATTTTCAAAAGCACTTGCTTTAATAAGCGCTTTAAATTTATATATTTTTTTAATTATTTTTCTTCAATTGCTATTATTGCATATATTATTTAAATGAATTAAAAATATTAAATAGTAAAAAAATACTAAAACAATAACATTAAAAAATTGTTTAATATTAATAAAGATCTGTAATCCAACATACGAGAACAAATAAAAAACCGATTACTAATATCAACAGTATGCCCTGTATCCTATTCGATCATCACATGACAACTAACAATTCTGCTATAACATTAGCATATACAACATAAACAAAAACGGAAATATATAGGTAAATCCTTCTACTGCATCCTTTTATCTCCTGATTGTTCCTTGATTAAATTTCAGTTGCTCCTTCGCCTCTGCATATTTTTTTTTAGATATGAGAAAATGTATCAAAAGTCAAGAAGCGCAAGGAATGTCCATAGCCAACAGAAGAAGTTTAGAATGCAAATATAAATGACAAAAGACATAGAAACTCCCCACCCAACCTGTAAGCAATCTTTATCAAAACTTAGCAAAAATCAACTAAAACCAGCTCTAACTCCAAAGGCAAAAACAAAGGTCAATCCTATCATAAACTTCCAATTATGATAAAGGACCAACAAACAAAAAGAAATCAGATAAACCCGATCCATCATGGACAGAATATCCAGAAGTCATTTATATAGTATGAACTATTAAATTAATAACACCATGTATTATCTTACCGGTCAATGTAGTCATCCGGTCATCAGGTCTCATACCTGCAATGAACCAACACCATCACACGAGTAACATAAAAGGAAATATCAAAACAAACCTAAAAATGGGTACGCCCTAAAAAGTGGTTGATAACAATCAAAACACACCTCGCATATCAATTAGAACTTGTAGGTTGGCTGTGCACATTCGATTTGTTTGATGGATGAGAGGATTACATCTTTGAATATCTAGATCATTTGCTATTACCTGTTTATTAGAAGAAAAAAGAGTAATTACTAAATTATGAATATGAAGCTTGATTAGGACAAATAATCATAACAAAACTATTTAGTTTGGAAAATCATAACCTGTATTATAAATAGCATAAGCTTTGAATTAATCCAAAAAAAAAACAGAAACTAAATGAAATTAAGTATCCGTTTAAATTTTGATTGTGAGATTCTTACAGCTAACATGGAAATTTGAGTTGAAGAACCCAACGAAACACCCAATGTAAGGTATATTATTGGCAAGCAGACACCCAATTTGAGTTGAATACATCTCTGCATAAAAGCATTGGGGAGTATCCAAATGGATGGACAAACTTCCAAGCCTGGTATCCACTGAGAACCATGGGTTAATGCTAACCTGAAGCAGCATGGAGAGGATAGAAACAAAATAAAAGCCAGTCAGCGCTACCAAACTTAGTAAAACATCAATATTATGTTACCAAATAAAAAGTATAATTAAAAATGAAATTCATTATTTATCTCATTAATCATACCATCTCAAATAGTTCTTCCTTTTTCTCTTCAAATGAGACCTATACAGTTCACAAGTAAAGCATGAGCAGTTATGAACTATCAAATGAATCATATAGTATCAGGTACAGTAGAAATTTTCAAAATCAATCACTACAGCCAAGCTCCTTCCCCGCGAAAACCATATTGTCATGCAAGTTACCAAATGAAAATACAACCTGCTGTTACCTTTCCATAATCTTCAACCACAACACCTTTAGTAATCTCCCACAACTTCACTGAACCAGAAGTATCCTATTAGGAATTCCAATATCGACTAGACTCTTACATCATAACAGAAGCAATTGCCAAAGTAAGGAGTTAAGAATGAAATTACAATTCTAGCTAACAACACTCTGAGTTTACCCATCTAACTCTATGACAAAGTCCCCATGGTAACTGCAACAAATCTTAGTGCTGCATATTATTGGCAAGCAGATAACCGTCCTTAATAAATCTTGAAATGTAGCAGGTGTTATATGTCTTGCTACAAAGCCATTTATCTAAAATTTTACCAGAAACTACCTCTATGACACCAAGTTCCCAAATCATCGTTCCTTTCAAAGATGAGTTCAACATTCCACAATGAAGAAAATCAGAAATAAATAGAACTGAGTCTTTAGAGTATATACATTACCCTCAACATCCAAATCACCGCACCCACAGCTCGTAGATCTCTAGCAAGTTCTTGTGTCTTTTCATATGCCACTGCCAGCATTCTAAGATACTGAAACCTCAAGGCAAAAACAAATCACATTGAGATTAGCCACTAAACTGCCACTTGGAAGATGATAAAGAAAGAAATTAATTAAGAGCACTCACTAATAGTAGTCCCCATTCCTCCATGGAAGGTGAAGTCACAAGAGATGGTTTCACTAATAATTTGTCCAGAAGGGCAGTAATTCTCTGCTCTAGAACTCTCTGTACAGAGAATTATAAGAAAAACAATATTAAGTTTGGAAAGGAGGAAGCAAAGAGTAGATAGAGAAAGGTTAAAAATGCTAAATATGACTTGACTCAACAAGTTGATAGATTAACAAAATGATAAAATTCCATGCAACGTTGGTACCATTGCACCATTTATCAAATTACAAACCCCAAAATACAGGGTTCTCTAAGTAATAAGCAAGCAAAGACATCTTTCCAGCCATATTTCCAACAAGGTGTTTACAATACTTGATGCTGCAACTAAGAATAAAATACAAGATCATCTGCTGCACAAATGAAGCAGATGGAATTGACAACATAGATACAAAGAAGGAGAAGGTGACATATCAATGATAAATGTGACAGGTATTAGAGAAAATAACAAACTATGATAGAAATTATATCCTCAAATGTGTTCAAGTACTTATAAGAAGCTTAGACAGAAACAAATAACCAACTTGATGCACTGGGGTACTGGCTGAAGGGATATAAATATTGTAAGACCATGTCTAGTTTTAGTAGTAAATAATATATGTATATACAAGAACTTACTAGCTTCTATTATGCCTCCTAATATAATCTAACCTGTCTCCAAACTCCTAATGTAGGGTAACTAAAGGAAAAAGGTTACAGAAGAGTGTTATATGGTTAAGTAGGTTCGTATCATGGTTGTTCCAGTAGGATCTAAAATCAGATGTCTGACCAGACTCATTCTCAAGTCATTTGGTTCTATTATGAACATGTAGAATGCAAATAAGATAAGGTCTGTAGAGGAGAGTGAGGAGCCAAGAAATCCTTGCCACATCCTGCGAGGAAAAAAGCATTTAACCTTCATTCCCAAATACATAAGCAATTTCTATCACAAAAATGGGGAGAAAAAAATTAAGCAATAAGCATTGGAGTCAGGTTAGTATCATGAAATAGCAAACTGGTTTATCTGATTGAAACAAGAAGTCAATTAAATATTAATCCTTACACCACAAGGTCAACATTTATGTACAGTTGTACGTAAATGGTGTCATACCATGTAAACATTGCAAAATTTCAGATCTAGTTTCAGGTTTCTCTCAAATCTTAGTAACGCCCCCACGCAGCCAGAAACTAATGTGCCCAAAGTTGTAAAATCACTAACCATTGCAGTACTCCTGTAGATTAGCAACTGCAACTTCTAATCCTTTGTCAGCCGTTGCATTTCCAGCTAGGCCTTGTCTTCCAATATCTTCTTCGGCAAATGATCCTAAATTAATTAATAGAATTAACACAGGAGTGAAGCAATCTGAATAAAGAATCATTAAACCAACAAAGAAAAAACCAAAATAAACTGATATAAGAAAAGAAAGAACAACAAAAATTAAAAAGAAATAAGCATACAAGATGGACACATTAAAAGTTCAAAGTATCAGTCATTGAATTTATGGAAACTAATAGACTAGAACCGGTCATCCAAAAGGCAGAAAGCAGTGTAAATTAGAGTCCATTAACTTTTCATTGTTCCCAAATTAAGAACCCTAACAATAAAGCTAATCCCCAAATTAAAAACCCGTATAATATGAACAAAGCTGAAGAGTAAAGATGAAGAGGATGAGAAGCTTACCTAATTTGAGCCTTGGTAGTTTAGAACCGTGAAGTAGCACAGTGGAGGAGAGCAATGGAGGTGGTGGCTGTGTGAATGCAGGGGAGAGGCGATGAGATGGGGGTTCGTGGGTCGTGGGTCGTGGGTCATCGGTTTCTATGGTTACGGAGGAGAAGAGAGGTGGTGGCGGGTTCGGCCGGTGGTTTCTATCACTGAACCACGAGCAAGGCACCCACGATTCCAGCAGCTACAGACTAGAGCAGCAGCAACGAATCCCAGCAGACGCGAGCAGACACGAGTAGCAGCGGCGACTCGAGCAGCAGCGAGCAGCAACAAACAGCAGCAACGATGCGAGCAGAGATGGGGAGGCGCGATCACGGCAGCAGCGAAGCCAACACAGTAACGACGGCACGAGCACAGCAGCACGGCGGCGGCGGCAGCGCGATTCAGAGGAAGAGAAGAAGACCCTAGCCGCATATGAATGAGATGAAGGCTAATACTACTATCGAGTGAAGTGAGTGAAGAGGGAGAAAAGTCAAGTGCACCGTTCATTCAAAAAACACTTAGAGCGCTGTAAATTAAAATTCCGCTAAAGTCATTCAAAAGCATTTCTTCAAAGAAGCGCTTTAAATTAAGTAATGCAATTTTTTTTAAGACATTATACAACATTTGCTTAATCAAATGCTTTTAAAAATGCAATCCAGTTATCTCAGCCAACATTTTACAGCATTTCAGATGCAACTGCTTTAAAATATGTGCTTTTAAAACTCCTTTTTGGTGTAGTGTTAAATGAGGTGCACGACGAAAGACTGTTGGCGTTGGAAAATATCATGCGACAGAAAGAGAAAATTGCTAGATATTACGATGCCAAAGTTAAGTTTAAATCGTTCTTACCGGATGAATTAGTATGGAAAGTAATCTTACCCATCGACAAGCATTCGAATGAATATGGAAAGTGGTCACCAAAGTGGGAAGGACCATTTAAAGTATTAAGAGTTTATTCGGGCAATGCATACGAATTAGTCGATGTCGGAACGGGGAAAAAGATTAAAGCAATTAACGGCAAATATTTGAAAAAATATAAGCCGACAATGACAGAAGTTAAAATACATTAATTCAAGAATTGCGGAATCCATACAAAAGAAAATAAAATACAAGAAGCAAATACAATAAAGGAAAAGAATTCATCCAAAAAGATTGCCAAAGGAACGCCATTCCATGGCGAAAGCATCTCTGCGTCGGATTCCAGTCCTATATCCTTGAAGATAAGTACCCAAGGTATCCGTGATCTGCTGATAAGGCACCACTAAAGCGTCAACTTTGGCAGCCAATTCTTGACGGTTGGTTTTGACGGATTCTAGGTATTGATTCAAGTCCAGTTGATCTTGTTCCCGATGCGCCAGTTCTTCCTTCAGCTCTCGAATTTTGGCTCCATTCTCTTCCAGTTGTCGAAGTGTGGTGTTAATCTTAGAAGAACAGTCGGCATCCTCCCGTTCTGAATCCATGAAATCGGTCTCCATTTTGCTTTGATTTGCTTTGACATCTTGATAGGCTTTGATGTCATTCAAAATCTTTGGACTTTCAGTAGTCCAATTATTCACAAATCGCTGCAACCCATTCAATTTAGATTCTACATCTGCCGAAGTGGGGTTTTGCAAAAGTGAAGTGATGGTGGAGGACAAGATCTCAATAGTAGAAGAATCATCCAGCAATTGATCAAAAGGCCGACAACAGACATTCTTCAAAGTCACCATCAATTGATCCGCAACCGGTTCCGCCTCCCTCAAAGGAGAAGTCATGGCCGCCTCAACAGATCGTGCTTTGGCCATTAATTCTCGAAGAGCGACAAAAGCAGTAGAGGAGGAGTTCTGAACCGAAGGAGCCATGGCAACAGTTGGAAGCGTACAAGAAGGAATTTCAACAGGAGCGGCTGCAACAGGATTAGATGTAGCAGGAACTGATAAGCTGCCGTCAAAACCTTCAACTTGGGCTGAGTTGTTGGGGATCTGAAGGAAAATAAAACAAGGTTGGTAAAGATCTTTTAATGCTACACAAAGGGTGAATGAGTAAATGTGCAAATACCTCAAAGGAAGGGCCACATGCATTCGTTGTCTCAGGCTCCACGACAGCAACAGGAGATTCCACTACGTGAGAATCTATGTCAAGAGGCTCAGTGTCGACAACGACTTGGTTAGAGCCTTGAACAACAACTTCAACTGCGGCTGAAGAAGAAGTGTCGTCAAGACACCGTTGCATGGAAGCCTCGATGGAATGCAGCCGTTCAGTTTGGTCAAATGCGACGTCACCATGAGGTTCATCCGAAGAAAACTCATCAAGAACCACGTATCGACGAGTAGGACGCCTTTGCAGTTGGATGCTGGTATCCTCGACTAAATCCTCTTCCATGAATGGATTAAGTGTTGGAGTTGGAAGAAATTCGCCAGCATGAGGGTCGTGACGGGAAACGTCAACAAACAGATCCGCCGCATCACCATGTGTTCTTTGAGTAGTAACATGGGGAGACGGCTCTCTGATGACGACACCCATGGACTTTGGACGTGGTTGTGATGGAGTTTTGGATGAAGGATGTGAAGAAGGACGGATCGGAGGAGCA
The DNA here is from genome assembly GCA_037953625.1 of Crotalaria pallida. Taxonomy (NCBI): domain Eukaryota; kingdom Viridiplantae; phylum Streptophyta; class Magnoliopsida; order Fabales; family Fabaceae; genus Crotalaria; species Crotalaria pallida. Next base: position 88,827,868 of record CM075656.1, read on the forward strand.
GATGAAGCGGTAGATACTTGAAGCTTTTTGGAAAGAGGACGAACCAAGGAACTATCAGTTCTTTCAGGATCGGCATGAGACTTGTTCGACGGCCGATCTGTTCGTTCCTTATGTGTTCTCTTAGACCCGACAAAATCATCAATAGGGTCATGGTGGCGCCGTTTCTTTTGTTTTTTGGGTGATGAAGGGTCACCACCCCTTTTCTTTGAGGCATTAGCCTTTATCGCCGCAGAATAATCAATAAGATTCGGCTTGGCCACTACAAAGAAGATAACAAATAAGAAAGCTGAAAAGAGAAGAAGGAAAAAGACAAAATGACTAAGTATTCTTACCAGTTTTGTCAGACGCTACATCCGATGGAGTCCTTGCACTCATCCTGTCGACAATAATGTCGTAAGCCACGTGGTAAGTGTTGAAGTACGGTTCCCACCAACGCACAAAATTTGGACTATCCAAAAAGCAAGGGGTAAAGCCGATAAGGTTGAAACGGCTAAGGGAAGCAAGGTTCTTTGACACGAACCGATTCAACACGGTTTTCCAAGAAGATTTGAAGTCCATTAACTGACCATGGTGGAATTCTTGGGATACCGACGCAAGCATGGGGGCTGGCAGGCCTTGACAAAGACCAAATTGTCTCGACACACAGTTGGGATAATGAAGAAAAATTTCTTTTTCTTCATAGGCAGTAGAGTCAGGCAAGCCGCCAAATAAAACCCTTTGACTCAAGTAATGTCCCCAAAGGGCATCATTCAGTTGTCTTGCTGCAGCATTGGAACCTGGATAGGGAAGACGAAACTAGTCGGGCCCAACAGCTCTTTCAACGAAAGGAGAAAAGTCGATGTCTTCAGACGACATAGAAATATTGGAGAAAATCTTCATGAAATGAAGAAAAGTGTTGGTACGCGACGACAGCACAGGAACTTCATAATTTGCTGCCAAACAACCATAATTGAACCGAAAAGAACAAACGCTATTGTGTGTTGGCATCATATGACGTTTCAGAATGGCATTCAGCCACAGGTGCAAAAGCCAAGTAGGACCTCCGACATTGGTTACTTGTTGTTTGTGAAGTCGAATGGTGTCGGAAACATGGCTTATTGTCGAATACAATTTCGCCAAGAGAAGTTGGCTAAGAGCCACATGCCTTTCTTCATGCAGGATCGTGGCTAAGGGCACCAAAGATTTGTTTACTTGTCGAGACTTGGTACAAAAGACAAAAGCACTTAGCCACACTGTGAGAAACTCGACATGTTCTTCATTGCTAATAGTAGGGTTATCCCTATAATCATCCAGGCGCGCCTCGACATAGTTGCTGAAAGCAAAAGACCCATCACTGATTTGTACAACATCGTTGGGTTTGCTTTCAACAGTCAGAAGTTCCCCATCGGGTCGAAGGCTAGTCAAAGCAGCAACATCAAAAAGGGTAGGGGTCATCATGCCGTATCGAAAGTGGAAGCAGTTAGTTCGACGGCACCAGAAATAGCATGCAGCGCCAAAGAGTCCGTCATCGTAATGAAGGTTGCAAGTTGTCAGAATTAGAAGGTCTTCGAAACCGGCCTTTTTCCAAGACTTCCTCTTGTGAGGCCGAAGCCTATCATACCACTCGATAAACTTGGGGAATGGTTTTAGATTCCTAAGAACTCTACGGGAATGTTCTTTGTCAAAGTGGCAAGTGTAAACAGGGTTGAGCGTCGCCACGGGACGGAGCACATCAGGATGGGAGAGTGGGAAGTTGGCACTCATGATAGGTTCATGAGACTCTGCCACAGTCATTAAAGGGCCCAAAAAAGCAGGAGAAGGATTGACAGGTACACCATCAGTAGGGATAAAGGAAGTCGCTGGAATTATCAGACTACGTTCATGGTAAGGGACTTCCAAATCAATTTCAGGGTCATGAACGCCTTGGATTGCCATCTTGGAGTTAGGGTTTTGAAGAAGAAAAAGGTTTTCGAAGCAGAAAGAGAAGATGCAGTGGTAAACAAGGAAAGATAAAATGAGGATAATGTTTATTGATCAAGTTTAAATAGGAAGTGAAAAGACGGGTGAGACCAACACAATGGTCCAATAGAAAGCGTCAGTTCAAAAAGATAAACTCGTCGTTCCAGAATCCTAATGATGAAAGGACATTTCAAAAAAGATACAACTTTTGGTATCCTCCGAAAAGATGCGTCGCACACCAAAACTTGGGGGGCCTCTGTTAACGGAAAATCGAAATCGACAAAGGGTTACGAATGTCGGATGTATAAGTGACGTCGACGGAAGTGTACTTAAGCGTTTTGCTTAAAAGTGACTTCGAAGGAGGTGTACGTACAATTCGACATGGGAAGATTTCGACAAAAGGATATTGTGTCGACAACATAAGTGATGTCGAGGGAGGTGTACTTAAGTGGCATGACTTAAAAGTGATCTCAACGGACGTGAACGTGTGTCGACAAATGGAAGAGGCAGAAACGAGAGGTCTGTGTCGAAAGGATGGTGGCACGAGAAAAGAGGAGACAGAGAACGTCTAATCAGCATTGGGAACGGTGAAGTAATTATGGAGGCATTTAATGCTACTTGTGGCTATAAAATCCTCAGTTTTACCAAGAAAAGCCACGAGTTACAATGGGGAAATTTAAAGAATGCCTTCATGATTTCTGGAAAGAGGAAAAGTGATGAGCATTTTATTTCCCATTATTCCTTGCATTATTTTACTCCTATTATTGATACTTGTTGCCCATTTGACATTGTTTAGCTTGATTTAGTGATTTAGAGTTTATTGGACTAATATTCTGAATATTGTTTAATTTGGGATTATTTAGCCTAATTAATTCTATTTCTATTTTCAGGTCATATTTGGCACAAGGGCTTTTTGGACATTTTGGGAATGAAGATTTAATTTTGGAAGAGAAGATATATGATGAAGTGAAGATTGTAATCTATCTTTAGGATTAGTTGAGATTTAGTTATATCTTTTAAGATTTAGATTTTATCTATAAGATATTTTTTTTTAGATTTAATTTAGAGATTAAGCTTTCCTTAGGATTTGGGCCCATGATTTAGGCCCGTTTTGAGATTTAAAAAGCTAAATTCGTGTAAACCCTTGGGAGACCTTCCATTCACGTTTTTTTTACATTCTCCCTCATAGAGAAGGCTTAGTTTTGCTCTCCAAGCTTGTGGTGGCTGCTAGGGTTTCTCTCTCTTCCCTTTCTACACGTTTTTTTGGTATTTTTCTTCATGGAAGGCTAAACTCTTAGGTTAAATCCCTTTGGTAATGTATCACATACTCTTGAGGTTTTATTCTTAATGCTATTTCGTTTTTATTCACTGTTTTCATGTTTATTGATATGTTATGGTTCGCTTAGTTCCATTCTATAGAGATAATCCATGTGTATGAATGCTTAATTTATGCAAACTCGTAAAAACTCCATGCTTGGCTTTTAATGCTTAATTAGAGGTTTGGGTTTTGGGGTGAGAATTAAATTTTTGCTTAGTATTTAATTCTCACGAGTTGGACAGTGAAGAGGGAAGAAATTGATCTTTTGTGACCGATGATAGAGTTGTGAACGCGAGCCAAAGGGGTTTATCCGCTTTTCCTTATCTGTTTCTTCGTTTTGATTTAATTCTGTTTTGATTTTAATTATTCAATATTCAATACAAAAAAAAACCCCCTGTTTTCTATGCATACTATGTGTTCGACCTTTTGCTTGATAAGATATTCCTTGGGAGACGACCTAGGAGTCACTTCCTAGTACTATACTTAAACTGTTTTTATTTGTATCGGGTACGGCCTCGATCAAATTTGGCGCCATTGCCGGGGAATATCGGTTCTTGCCAAAGGTCATTAGTAGTTAGTTAGTGTCGTAGTTAGTATAGTTATTATAGTGTGTCCTTTCTGATTTAGGGTCTAGTAGTCAATTCTGATAACCGGTTGAAGTTGCACTGTTTGTTGTTTTGCTATTTTGTTGCAATTAGTGTATTTGATTGATTCTGTGGTTGCTAGTTCACATAGTTGTGGGTGGAATTTTTGCACGAAAATTTATGTCCACACTACTTTTATCATATAAAAAGGTTTTGAGGCACCACGATCACTGAGATCATCACTGGTTGTGAGTTCCAGAAAAATTTTCCAAGTTTTAGCAGCACTTTCTTCAAATCGTCGCAACTTTTGACCCGTAACTCAGAATTTAACGAATTTTATATCAAATCGAAGGGAATTTTCTGAATAATCTGATTTTTCTACTTTGTCAGAAAACTCCTTCGTCTGGATCCTGAAAAAGCCGTTTTACTATTTCTTTTTTATTTTACAAGTTTTATTTTCTTAGTTTTTGGTCTCTGATTTAATTGTTTGACTTGGTTCCCTTTTGAATTTTGTCCTCAAACTTTTTGTGGTATGTTTTCATGATTTTAGGGTGCTGAAAAAATAAAGAAAAAAATTTTAAAAAATAAAAAAATTTTGTTGCCTATTTTGGTCATGTATATTAGTGACAGTTTGCTATGCTACATGGTGTTCTGTTCAGTACATGACTAGGGGCAACCCAAGCTACTTGCATCCATATAACCCTGAAATTGATAGAACTTATCACAGACTAGTTAGACAAAATAGGAACCAGTCCATAGGTAGTGAGTCTATTGAGTCTTTACATAGTGAGTCTGCTTCTTTTTCTTCTATTCCTATAAATTCTGATTCTTATTCTGATTATTCTGAAAATATGGCTCAACCTCCACCACGTGAGAGGACATTGAGGGAGCTGGCTGCACCTGATTTCACTATTGAAGATTTGTGCATCCAGTATCTCGATGACCCGTATGAGCTAAGGTCTGGATAATTCATTTGTTGCCCAAGTTTAATGGTCTTGCAGGTGAGGATCCTCATAAACATCTCAAGCAGTTCCATATTGTCTGTGCTACTATGAAACCACATGATGTGCAAGAGGATCATGTTTGTCTTAAGGCATTCCCACACTCCCTAGAGGGGCTAGCCAAGGATTGGTTGTACGATCTGGCCCCTGGTTCTATCACAGTCTGGGATGACCTGAAGAGGGCATTTTTGGAGAAATTCTTCCCTGCATGCAGAACTACAGCAATCTGAAAGGATATATCAGGCATCAGGCAACAAAGTGGAGAAAGTCTCTACGAGTATTGGGAGAGATTCAAGAGACTGTGTGCGAGCTGCCCCCACCATCAGATCTCAGAGCAGTTGCTTATTCAATATTTCTATGAAGGTCTCAACCTCATGGAGAGAAACATGCTTGATGCTGCCAGTGGTGGTGCCCTAGGAGACATGACACCTTTAGAAGCCAGAGTCAAGATTGAGAAGATGGCTTCCAATTGTCAACAATTCCATGCAAGGGGCAACAGCGATGCAATCATAGTGAGAGGAGTGAATGATGTTGGCACAAGTTCTGGTAAGGTTGAGAAGCTTGAACAGAAGATAGATTCACTTACAACTTTGGTCACTCAATTGGCCATCAACCAGAAGAAGTTGTCTTTGCCTGCTAGATTATGTGGCATATGCACATCCGCTGAGCACCCCACAGATGCATGCCCTTCTGTGCAGCAGCAGCCCACGACTGGTGCTGACCAACCTGAGGCATATGCCGCCAACATCTTCAACAGTAGAAACCAGCAGCCACAGAACTTTGATCTCTCTACCAATAGATACAACCCTGGTTGGAGGAACCATCCCAACCTGAGATGGTCTGATCAGCAACCTTCACAGGTTCAATTTCAGAACAATTCCAGACCACCATATGTACCTCCTCCAGTCCAGCAACAGAGACAACAACAACAGGCTAATTCTGCACCACCAGCTCCTACTACTGAGCAGCAGCCTTCATTGGAAGAGCTGATGAAACAGATGACCATGCAAAATCTCCAATTCCAACAGGAAACTAGAGCATCCATTCAAAGACAAGAGGCCTCCATTCAATCTTTGACCAATCAGATGGGACAGATGGCAACAGCAATCAACACTATGCAATCTCAGAATTCTAACAAGTTGCCATCCCAAACAGTGATCAATCCAAACCAGAATGTGAGTGCTATTAGTCTAAGGTCAGGGAAGCAGATTGTCACACCCACACCAGAATCTGACCTCAACAAAGATGATCTAGTTTCAACCAACAAGAAGAGCCAAATGGTCTAGGAGAGTGAGCACACAAGTACCAGAAAATCCAATCCAGCTCAGACTTCCACAAGCACAACACCTGCTGCTGCCCAACAACCACCCCTCATTCCTCTTCCTTTCCCACCAAGGGGGGGTGACTCAAAGCAAGAAAATGGAAGAGATTGACAAAGAGATACTTGACACATTCAGGAAGGTGGAAGTCAACATACCCCTTCTTGATGCAATCAAGCAGATTCCAAGGTATGCAAAGTTCTTGAAGGATCTATGCACACACAAACGGAAGCTCAAGGGCAATGAGAGGATCAGCATGGGAAGAAATGTCTCTGCTCTTATAGGTAAACCCGTCCCTCATATTCCTGAAAAGTGTAAGGATCCTGGAACTTTCTCTGTGCCTTGTATCATAGGTAATACTAAATTTGAGAATGATTTGCTAGATTTAGGAGCATCTATTAATGTTATGCCTATGTCTGTTTTCAAGTCTCTTTCACTTGGACCCCTTCAACCTACGGGTGTGGTTATTCACTTGGCAAATAGATCTACTGCCTACCCCGCAGGTTTGATAGAGGATGTCCTGGTTCGGGTTGAAGAGCTTATCTTTCCTGCTGATTTTTATATTCTTGATATGGAAGAGGACACCTCTCGTAGTGCTGTCCCTATCATATTAGGGAGACCATTTTTGAAAACAGCCCGAACCAAGATAGATGTGCATGCAGGTACACTTTCCATGGAATTTGATGACAGTGTGGTTCGATTCAATATTTTTGATGCTATGAAACATTTTTATGATGACCACTCTGTCTTTCATGTTGACTTGATTGATGATCTGATTGATGAGCATGTTCTAGACTTTTTGCATGATTATGATTTGCCATCTTTCACTAGCTCATTTACTTGTTCTGCATGTTCTGATTCCAAAATGTGCACTGCATGCATTGAAATTGACCAGTTTTTAAATTCTGCTACTGCATCTGTTGATTCATATGATATAGATTCAGATCATGCTAACCCTAACCCCATTTCTGTTATGCATGAGTGTAATCCATTTGTTCAGGTGCAGGCGGCAGAATCCAATTCTGCTACTCCTTTAGTTCCATCTGTGATGCAGGCACCTTTATTGGACCTGAAGCCCCTTCCTCCTCATCTCAAATATGCTTACTTGGAGGCTGAGCAGAAACTTCCAGTGATCATCTCTACCTCCCTTTCTGTTGATCAAGAGAAGAAGCTGCTGGATGTGATTAGAGCAAACAAAAGGGCAATAGGATGGACTTTGGCAGACATACCTGGTATTAGCCCCTCCATGTGCATGCATCAGATTTTATTGGAGGATGGGGCTAAACCAGTGAGACAACCCCAGAGACGGATGAACCCCCAGATTCTTGATGTGGTAAAGAAAGAGGTCACTAAGCTGCTGCAAGCTGGTATTTTCTACCCCATTTCAGACAGCACTTGGGTAAGCCCGGTTCAAGTAGTTCCCAAGAAGTCTGGGGTGACAGTTGTCAAAAATGAGAAGGATGAGCTGATTCCCACTAGAGTGCAGAACAGTTGGAGAGTCTGCATTGATTATAGGAAGCTCAACCAGGCGACCCGCAAGGATCACTTTCCTCTTCCCTTCATTGATCAGATGTTGGAGCGCCTGGCAGGTAAATCTCACTATTGCTTCTTAGATGGTTTCTCTGGTTATTTCCAAATTTGTATTGCACCAGAGGACCAACATAAGACTACATTTACCTGTCCTTTTGGTACATTTGCTTATAGGAAGATGCCTTTCGGCCTATGCAATGCTCCTGACACTTTTCAAAGATGTATGATGAGTATTTTTAATGACTTACTTGAGCATTGCATAGAGGTCTTCATGGATAATTTTAGTGTATATGGTTCCTCTTTTGATGCATGTCTTGATAGTTTGTCTAAGGTGCTTAATAGGTGCATTGAGACTAACCTTGTCTTGAATTTTGAAAAATGTCATTTTATGGTAGAACAAGGCATAGTCTTAGGGCACATTATTTCGCATAAGGGCATAGAGGTTGACCCTACTAAGCTGCATGTAATATCACATTTGCCTTACCCCTCTTGCGTGCGAGAGGTGCGTTCTTTTCTTGGCCATGCAGGTTTCTATCGCAGGTTTATTCAGAACTTTAGCAAGATATCCCTTCCACTATCCAACTTGCTTCAAAAGGATACCGCATTTGAGTTTGGAGACCAATGCAAGAAATCATTTGATGAGTTAAAGAGAGCACTCACCACCACTCCCATCATCCAACCACCTGACTGGACTCTCCCATTTGAGCTCATGACCGATGCCTCGAATTATGCTTTGGGAGCAGTTCTCTCCCAAAGGGTTGGTAAGATGTCTCATGTGATTTATTATGCATCTAGGACTTTAGATTCAACACAAGTTAATTACACCACAACTGAAAAAGAGTTGTTAGCCATTGTCTTTGCACTTGATAAGTTTAGATCATATCTGTTAGGTTCTAAGGTTGTGGTGTATACTGATCATGCTGCCCTGAAGTATCTTTTGAAAAAGACAGATTCCAAACCTAGGTTGATTAGATGGATGTTGCTCCTCCAGGAGTTTGATCTTGAGATTCAGGATCGGAGTGGTGCGCATAACCTTGTCGCAGACCACTTGAGTAGAATAGAGAGAGAGGAGGATGCATTTCCTATCCGGGATGACTTCCCGGATGAGCAGCTTTTAGTTTTGCATGTTTCACATCCCCCTCCCCTTATTCCTTGGTTTGCTGATATTGTAAATTATATAGTTGCATCTGTTTTTCCACCCTTGGCATCCAAAGCTCAAAGAGACAAATTGAAGAGCGATGCCAAGTATTATGTATGGGATGACCCCTATTTGTGGCGTTTTTGCAGTGATCAGGTCATTCGCAGGTGCATTCCAGACCAGGAGATCCAATCGGTTCTCCAATTTTGCCATGCTTCACCAGTTGGAGGCCACCTTGGCACTCAAAGGACAGCACGAAAGGTGCTGGATTCTGGATTTTATTGGCCTACCATCTTCAAGGATGCAAGCAAAATCTGCAGCTCATGTGAGCAATGTCAAAGAGCAGGAGGCGCCCTATCTTGGAGGCAACAGATGTCGCAACAACCTATGTTGTTCTGTGAGGTGTTTGATGTCTGGGGTATAGATTTCATGGGCCCCTTTCCTGTTTCTTTTGGTTTTTATTATATCTTACTTGCTGTGGATTATGTATCCAAATGGGTGGAAGCTAAGGCCACCAGGACTAATGATGCTCAGGTTGTTGTAGATTTTGTCAGGACTAATATCCTTTGCAGGTTTGGCATACCTAGAGCCATAGTCAGTGATCAAGGCACACACTTCTGCAATAGATCCATGCAAGCTTTGCTCAAGAAGTATGGGGTTGTGCACAAAGTTTCTACACCATATCACCCTCAAACCAATGGGCAAGCTGAGATTTCAAACAGAGAGATCAAGCGGATTTTGGAGAAGATGGTGAAGCCTAATAGAAAGGATTGGAGCACACGATTGGAGGATGCTCTATGGGCCCATCGGACTGCTTACAAGGCACCCATAGGGATGTCACCTTATCGGGTTGTTTTTGGTAAGGCATGTCACCTGCCTGTGGAGATAGAGCACCGTGCATATTGGGCTGTGAAGCAATGTAACTTAGCTCTTGATCAAGCGGGTGAGGAGAGGAAGCTGCAGTTGAGTGAGCTAGATGAGATCCGTTTGGAGGCCTATGAGAATTCCAAGTTCTACAAAGAGAAGACCAAGAAGCTCCATGATAGCTCAATTTGCAGAAAGGAGTTCTTGGTTGGTCAAAAAGTGTTGCTCTACAACTCTAGGCTTGGACTCATGAGTGGAAAGCTCCGCTCTAAATGGATTGGACCGTTTGTAGTCACCCAGGTGTTTCCTTATGGCACTGTGGAGATCAAGAGTGAGTCCACAGACAAGAGCTTCAAAGTCAATGGCCACCGACTCAAGCCTTTCCTAACCTCTCCTACTTTGGATGATGCACCTGTGGAGGAAGCCTCATTGGTCAACCCCATTTTTGACCCACCATGATTTAGGGAGTCTTCTTTTCTCCTTCTTTACTACTTTTATTCCACTTGTCTATATCTGTCTGATTCTGCTATTTGTTTTACATTGAGGACAATGTGTGATTTAAGTGTGGGGGGGAGAGTAGTTTAGGTTGCATATTTTTGCTTTGATCTTTTTAGGTTTTGCTAAGTTTTGGGCATTTTCTTGCATGTTTTTGCTTCATTTTAGTAGAGTCTTGGTATCTTGTGTCTGAATTCATGCATTTCTGTGTGTAAAGTTGCTTTTGATAATTAAGAGGTGGTAACACTGTGATAGAATTGTCCCTTTTGTGAGGATTTGAGCCTTAATTGTGGGTGGATTGCTATATATGCCACCTAATTTTCTTTCATGTGTGATTGCACTCTGGATTACTTGCACTCTAGAACTTGACTTGACTCTTGTTGATACTTGATATTCCCATGCACATTTTGAAATGATTTAGGCATTGTTTTTTCTTGAATAAGCCACTAGCCATATGAGCCTACCTTGAATGAATTTATCCTTTGATAGCCCCTTTGAGCCTTTATATCCCTTTTCTTTGTTCTTTAGCTCATTACAAGCCTATGACTGAAAAACCATGATTGTCCTAACCTTAGGGAATGTTGGAGCTTTGGAATTGTTTTGGGAATGGGTATTAAGTAAGCGAGGGTGCTTTGTTCTTCATCTCTTGTGAGTTCTGGGTTTTGCCTCTATGGTCGGTGATGTAATTATGGTTTTATCTCATTATGCCATTTTTTTTGTTTCTTCTTTCCTTTCGTTCATGAAGTTCTGCAATGAAGAAAAAAGAAAGAAAAAAGAAAGAAAAAAAATGGAATAAAAGGTTGATTGAGGCATGGAGGATTGGAATTAGAGGTTGTTGTTATGTTTATCATTTCATTTTGGGGTGGATTGTGCTTATTTTTTTTTACTTATTCCCCATTGCTCCTTTATTTCCTTGGGTTTTAGCTACATTTCCCATATTTTTATCCTACCTTGTCCTTGGCCCCATTACAACCCTGAAAAGACCTTTTGATCTTAGTGTGCATGTGTATTGATTGTTGATGTTAGAGGCTTGTCAAGCTTATGGTTGTGTTTGTTTTTCATGATGTGCCTTGAGTGTAAACACTGATTAACCTTAAACACTTGAGTGTAAACACTATTGAGTGATCCTTGTGAGTTTCTACCATCTTTGTGACTACCCTCTTGATGTCATTGGTTTTCTTTGCATATTTGAAATAATTGGATGATGTTCATGAATGCCTTGATTCTTTGGTCCTTATTTTCTTCGTGTGCTCGATTTTGCCCATTTCTTTGCATTTCCTAGAATTCATTGTGAAGTATGTAATCTCTTAGGTTTGCATTCATTAGTTTTAGTAATCTTTTTACATGATTCACTTTGGTGCATATTGATTTTCTCAGTCCTAATTCTTAGTTTTGGCCAGGAGTGCAAAAGGATAAGTGTGGAGGTATTTGATGAGCATTTTATTTCCCATTATTCCTTGCATTATTTTACTCCTATTATTGATACTTGTTGCCCATTTGACATTGTTTAGCTTGATTTAGTGATTTAGAGTTTATTGGACTAATATTCTGAATATTGTTTAATTTGGGATTATTTAGCCTAATTAATTCTATTTCTATTTTCAGGTCATATTTGGCACAAGGGCTTTTTGGACATTTTGGGAATGAAGATTTAATTTTGGAAGAGAAGATATATGATGAAGTGAAGATTGTAATCTATCTTTAGGATTAGTTGAGATTTAGTTATATCTTTTAAGATTTAGATTTTATCTATAAGATATTTTTTTTTAGATTTAATTTAGAGATTAAGCTTTCCTTAGGATTTAGGCCCATGATTTAGGCCCGTTTTGAGATTTAAAAAGCTAAATTCGTGTAAACCCTTGGGAGACCTTCCATTCACGTTTTTTTTACATTCTCCCTCATAGAGAAGGCTTAGTTTTGCTCTCCAAGCTTGTGGTGGCTGCTAGGGTTTCTCTCTCTTCCCTTTCTACACGTTTTTTTGGTATTTTTCTTCATGGAAGGCTAAACTCTTAGGTTAAATCCCTTTGGTAATGTATCACATACTCTTGAGGTTTTATTCTTAATGCTATTTCGTTTTTATTCACTGTTTTCATGTTTATTGATATGTTATGGTTCGCTTAGTTCCATTCTATAGAGATAATCCATGTGTATGAATGCTTAATTTATGCAAACTCGTAAAAACTCCATGCTTTGGCTTTTAATGCTTAATTAGAGGTTTGGGTTTTGGGGTGAGAATTAAATTTTCGCTTAGTATTTAATTCTCACGAGTTGGACAGTGAAGAGGGAAGAAATTGATCTTTTGTGACCGATGATAGAGTTGTGAACGCGAGCCAAAGGGGTTTATCCGCTTTTCCTTATCTGTTTCTTCGTTTTGATTTAATTCTGTTTTGATTTCAATTATTCAATATTCAATACAAAAAAAAACCCCCTGTTTTCTATGCAAACTATGTGTTCGACCTTTTGCTTGATAAGATATTCCTTGGGAGACGACCTAGGAGTCACTTCCTAGTACTATACTTAAACTGTTTTTATTTGTATCGGGTACGGCCTCGATCAAAAAGCGATTCACATCCCACATAAACACGAGTGCACCAAAGGATAAACATGTGGGATTAAGGTATTCGGGTGAGGACAGGAAAATGAAGGGATGTCTTCCCCGAATACCACCTTTATCCTCTTGAATAGTGAAAGGATAAACATGTGGGATTACACAGATTCCATTTCCGGTGGTTTGAGTTAATGTTAAGGACTCCGAATTGGAGGAAACACTTAACCTGATAAATAACCATTGGAAGGGTCTCTGTAATCCCATAGGTCAAGGTTTGTGTCCTGCTAGGATCGACCAAGACTGCCTTTCCTATTAAAGAGTTAAAGGAAAAAAGTCCTTTGACGACATTCCAGTAGAAGTGTCGGGGGCATGTTTTTCGATTGAATGTTGGTGAAACAATATTTAGTTGAATTACATGTCACCAATATCAATCGAATGCGTCTAAGGCCGACAGCGGGTCGAAGGCTTATTTCAGCTATAGCCCCGTCTGTCGAAAGGAGCTTGATGTCGGATGACATCTCAAAACCAAGAGGCTGGAGCACAACAACGCCAATACTTCGAACAACAAAGAGACTTAGACAAGAGTCAAAGGTTGCAGTCGAAGGAAGATACTAGTCGAAGCGGTTTTCAGCAAAGATGTCACCACGAGTCAACAGAAGCATCCACTAAGCCCAAACCACGATGTGGGCAGTTACATCGTGGGGGATAGCGTAGTGGGTAGTTATCAAAAACGTGGGTTCTGCGGTTGTGCAGAACGTGCGAGTAAGCTTGTAAATAGTTTTCGGATTCCTATAAATAGGAAGTCCTTAGTTTGTAATCGGGGTCGGTTGTTAGGTTAACACATCAGGCTAAAATCCTAAACGTCTCATCGGAGCAGACAAACGTAATAACGTCATTGTAAAGAACCTCAACCTTCCACCCATTTAATTTCAATGCAAATCTTTACATTTCCATGCACTTTACATTGCCTGCAATTTACTTATCGCGCAATTTAATCGCTTTCCTTTACAATTCCAAGCCATTTACTTTACTACGTTTTTAATCCTCCACCGCGCCGTGTTCTTGGTGCCGGTTTTACGCTTACCTTCGCTCAATATCCAAAAATACCAAAAAATACGGTCAAGTTCCTTTCGCAAGATTACCATTTAACCTGTCGTTACCCACTCCCCACACTTAACCGTCAGTTCGGCAGGCGTCGGACGAAAATCACGCAAACAGTATTAAATATTAACATTGACATCTTATTCAAGACGTAATTTTTTTTATTTATTTGAAAAACACCATATCTCTCCACCATCCAGTAAGAAGTGGGTGTCAATATTTTCGAAACACTACGTCTCCATCAAAGAGTAGTTGTTAGCTCAGCTGCCATGAAAGAACATAAATCTTGCTTAATTTCTTCCGTCTCTAAAGAGACGGAATTTTTCCGTCTTTGGATAGATGGAAATTTTCCGTCTCCAGGTAGATGAAAAACTTCCATCAAGGGATAGATGAAAATTTTCCGTCTCATTAGGGACAAAAAAAATTACACATAAAAAGATATTTTTGTCCATAAAAATACGAAATGGAGGCCAAAATCTCAACTATGGAGGCCAAAATTCAAAACTCATAAATTAAAACCCAATTAGTTCAGGCCGGTTCTCGAGTCTTCACGGTAAACCCAAGAAACATTATTACTCCTCAAAAAAAAAAAAAAAAAAAAAGAAAAAAACCTCGACACGGTAGAACTCGCTCAAATAAATACTCAAAAACAAAGGATTTGAATTTTGAACAACAAACCTGAATTATATTTGTTTTTTTTTTTTTTGGTCTTGTCATGGTTTGAATCTAAACTAGGCTACTGTAATGAAATCGGAACACAAATTATTATCTTTAACTATGTAGAGTTGGAAAAAAAAAAATTCTGATACGACCAGATCAACTCGAATAAGTAAATAAAAACATAAGATTAGACAACAAATTTGGAACCTAAATTATATCAATATTTTTTGGACAAGGCATGATCGTTATCCAAATTCAAACTAGACTAATTCAAATATGACCAAATAACACAAATTAACACATCTCCTTAGAAACGTCGTGCAAACAGTATTCTGAAACGGAAAGAGACGGTGGGGGTTCAATTGCCAACCCCACAACCAACACCGCCATTTCATTGCCAATAATGGTACAATAAAACAATATTTAATTATGTACTATATTCTTGATATTCTTGATATGTCCTTCCTTCAGTCCTTATTATAGGACATACTTAACCAAATTACACATACCAAGGAAAGTGATTGGTTTTATGAATTCTATGAGAATATATTGTAACATTACAATTTTACCCCGTTAACTTTTCTTGGAAAATTCGCACTCATTAATGAACAACAAAAAACACATAGATAGTCAAAGCATTTAATAAGGGCAAAAAAGAGAAAAATCAATAAATGATGCATAGAAAATATAAAATGACTTATAATTAGGACCAAGAAAACTTTCTTGAATGTAACCTATATATAGGACCAGAGGGAGTACTATTTTTGTCCAAATGTCTTTTGCTTTCTTAATTATTTTAATGGGAATAAAATATTAAATAATTATACAATCAGTACAGTATCTTTATCAAATTTGGAATAACGAGGCTCGATTTATTATTTACATTCATATTTTCATGCTTATATTTTTTTTTTCATAAACTAAAAGAAAAAAAAGTTATGCTATAATTAATTAGATATTGATAAATAATTTATATGCATTAATTTCATTATCCTTGAATTTAAAAGTACATTTCATTAGTAAAGAATATTGACTGTGTTTTTTCCTATTTGATGATTAATTTTTTTTGTTGTCCATCTGGTTCTCTAAGTATTACTTAGATATATCCGGATCCGACCCCGGTCGCGTGTCTGACTATGACAGATGGGTTTCCCAACATGAGTTTTCTGCATCCACAAGAAATCGAATTCGAGACCTTGTTTAAGCGAGATCGAGTCGCTTACCACTCGTTCTAACACATGTTGGTGATGATTAATTTTTATTACTAGTACAAATTAAGGGTGCACATAAAGAGTTGGGTAAAGTGAGCATTGATAGGAAAAAAACAAACTCAGATCAAATAAATTTATTAGTTGAGTTGGGTTGGTCTTAGAAATCAGAATCTAAATATTTCGCTATTAATTCAGTTAGTTCAGGAAGTTCTATTTAGGTCTATTGCATAAAACTGTACAAAAGATTCTTAAATAAATGACAAGGAATCAATATTGTTAATGAAAAAAAATATATATTTTGGTCTTAAATAGAATAAAAAATTAATTAAATTTTTATTTTTAATACAATATTCTTAAATATTTTATAAAATAATATTTCGTTTAATTTTTTGTTTTATTATCAATTCAATTTTTTTTTAACATAGTTCTATTTTTCTTTATGAATATAAGAAAATCAAATGGATTTAATTAACTTTTTTTGAAATTGTTTTTTTTTATATAATTTATTTATACCCGAGGCGGGTGGGAGTGCTTGTTAATATTTCCAAAACTTAGAGGAGATGAAAGTAATTTCTCATCACTTATGCGAACGCCTAAAAACTACAGTATAACAATCAAGTTGATATAGACGGTAAATATCAGATTCATGCACCAAACATCACAATCATAAACCGAGGTTCGAAAATCACACTTCATATATTCCATAAACGACAAGTACCACTATAAGTTATATACAACACATATATTATTGTAAACATATCGTGCCCAAATTATTTAAATCACCCACACGCCCTAATCCCCTCTTATTTATAATAATAATAGTCCTAACCACCATCTTGCTTCCAAACGGTGCACTTAGACAAAATAATTTTGCCGTCCAAACCAAAAAAAAAACAAAGGAAAGAAGAGACAAACAACATCAAAAACGACACAAACGAAGAACAAAGTTAACATAGTTTTATACATACAGTCACACTCTAGTTTAAAAACGTTTGGAGTTAAGCTTAAATTATAAATGCAATGCTGCATGGGTGGTCCAATACTCCAGTCTCCAATTATAGTTATATATATTTTAATATTTAATAATAATTATTATTATTATTACTCCTAATAAACAAGATGACGGTTGGGCATAAAAACGTCGTCCAGCATCCAAAGATCCAAGTTGTTGTTGTTGTTGTTGTTGTCCCAATCAGCACCGTTGAGCTGCACCACCGGTTGCTCATGCTCCAACTCAAGGAAACATTCAAGCTCCGAAATTTGCTGCTTCAGATCAAAGTCACCGCCACCCCCAACGGGCTGAGTGATGACGTCAGCATCGGGGTTGGCGGCGGAGAGGCAGCGCTTCTTGGCAGGCGGCGGAGGAGTAGTCATAGGGAAGTTGAGTTTGGCCTTGTCGCCGCGGATGCGCACCGCTGCCTGGTCGTAGGCAGCGGCGGCTTCCTCGGCAGTGTTGAAGGTGCCGAGCCAGACACGGACACCCTTGTGTGGGTCCCTTATCTCAGCGGCCCACTTGCCCCATGGCCTTTGCCTTATTCCTCTGTATATGTTCTTCCGAGCCTTTGCCTTTGCCTTTGCTTCATCATCTTTGTTTCCTGCAACACTTTTCTTCTTAGTTTTGTCACATCCTAACACTGCACACAAAAGGAAAAATTACGATACATACGTTTATATTGTTTATTATCAATGATTTGACTATATTATTTTTTTTCAATGATTTTTCCACTCATCAGAAAATATCAAATAATTAAAATAATGTTTAATATTTCATATTCTACAAAAATATTTGTATATCTCATAAAATATAAATATATATATATATATACATACTTTAAGCAGTTCAAATTAAATTTAAAAAACTTTACACCAAAAGAAATATTTAGAACAACTTTTATCTCAAAAAACAATTCTCCACGAAACTCTTCTTTCCCGAACACCGTCATGTTTTTATGTAACCTTTTGCAATCTTAAGTTAAAAACTCTAAAGTTAATAACTTCCCCATTTCTTGTTTCTCTTGCTTTTCATAATTAAAAATAGGAAAACGTGAGTAAAAAAAAGTAAGAAAGGTATCTTGTTAGTGTCAAAGTAGTGAATGTCTGCGTAAGACAGCCTAGTTGATGATTGCAGGGACACTTAGGATTTTCCCCTTCCCAGGTCATGGGTTTTAGTCACAAACCTCCATGTAACAAAAAAAAAGTGTCAAAGTAGTGAATGCTTGAATTTAACTTTATTTTCATTCAAATCCATTGAACAAGTACCTCCTATGCATCTATGCAACATACTATACCCAAAAAAACTATTTGACATAACCAAGAAGAATGTAAAGAGAATTTCAGATGTTTGAGAGCCAAATCGAGATGATACATATTCATAAAGGGAAAAAGTTTTGTTTTGTTTTTATTTCAAATATAAAGGTTTTTTTTTTTAAAATCTTTATTAAAAGGAATAAGTAAATAATTAAGTCATGAAATTGAAAGTTGAAAGTTGAAACTCTAACCCAACATAGCACCTAACACAAGAGAAGTACACCCATGAAGAAAGGTTGGCAATGCAAAAAAGTCAGATAGGAAAATGGAAAATGGATACATAAAGAACAACCTTGAGCATGATCAAGAAAGAAAGTGATACCCAAAAATCAACTAACAAATAAACTTATATTATAAAAAAAGTGATATATTTTTTTATTTATGATATATGTTTATTTATAAGTTAATTTTTTATATAAGCCTAGATATTTATTATTTTTGATTAAGATATATTATGCATTAGGTGCGCATACATCATACATACCTTTGTTGTCTAGGACTTGAGGTGGCTTTTGATCAAAGTAGAGGGATGGTTGCTGGTCCTTAGAAGTAGGGGTGGTGGCATCAAAGCCAAGGAGGTCAGAGAGAGGGTCAAGCTCAGCCCAAAGGTCTTGGGTGGCCACGTTCCGGCCACGCTTCACACCAATGAAGTCAGAGATGATAGCACCTCCACACATATTTCACACCTTCCTTAAAGAGAGATAGATAAAGTTGTAATAATTGGCACTATGAGTCTTGTGACAAACAAACAAGAGAGGAATTGAAGAAGATAAGATGTGAGAAAGTGAGAGAACATAGCTTGTGGTTATGTCTAGATTTATATAGAGTCCCCCACATTTGCTTATGAGTAACACTGCCTGGCCCCCACCACTCAAAACCAGAATCAAGGAGACCAGTAGTTGTTTCATGCTTAGCGCCCATGGTAATTTACTTGTGGTTTTTATTTTATTATTTTTCTAATTAAAATTCGATTAATTTACTATTTATAAATTCATTTAATTAATTTAACATATTAATAGCAAATGTACTAAATATTATATTTAAAAAGCAATCTCTACCCTCGTATACATATATGAAAAATTCATTTCAATTCATATTCACCTTTTTTGTCATTTCAAATATATTAAAGAGTGAAAAATAGTAAAAAAAATTATACAAAATAAATTTTTTCAATTAAATTTATTTTTTATAATTAATTCCAATATTTCGACAAATTAAATAATACACAATATAAGACAACAAATATTATCTTGAATATTTGACCTCTTGTTGTATCAAGCAACATACTTTCTCCGATATTTATTGTAAGTCATTTTGACTAATTTTTTAATTCTTTGAGAAAGTTAATTAATATTTTTAGTGGTATTGAAAATGTAAATATTTGGTATATTTTTTTAAAAGTACCCATCTAATTATTATTGAGAATCTAAAAAGTGTTAAATAATTAGAGATGTTTGTAGAATAAAAATAATATAATTAATGTCATTGAAAATTGAAAATGAGTCTTATATTAACAATAAAAAAGTCTTCAAATATGATTTATATATAGGATTGGAGCGAATAGTTTCTTAAGGTTGTACTACCTAGTCTTATAAACACCAATTAGTTGTTGTTTTTTTTTTTAATGATAGGAGCTGAGAGAAATCTTATTAACACTTATTTAAGTGTTGCTTACATTGTTGCATTATATCTATTTGATTGTGTAAAATAATCGGATACCTTATTGAGTGCAGTGTGAATAATAAAAAAAAAAGTGTTAATAAAATTTCTCATGATTGTAAAAAAATATTTGTGTAATGAGCAATGTTAACAACATAATAATTTCACACAGTCTTAGAAATTATATTTTTCTGTTTTTTATTATAAGTTATATTATAAAAGATTTTGATGATTTTTTTTGCACAAATAACTTTTCATTTTTTAGATTGTTCTTATTAACCATCTCTATTATTTTTTTTATCAACGAACAATCAATTGGATAAGTTAAGATCGTATAAAAAAATTGGATAAGTTAAGAGTACCTAAATCGTGAGGTTGAATTAAAATTAAAGTTTGTTAGTTTTAATCATACCAATTGTGAAAAACTATAATATTAAATGAAATTAAGTATCTTCTATGTTAAATAAGAGTAAAAATTGTAAAGACATTCTATTAATTTTTTTTAAAGGAAAATATGTAATTCATTCCATAACAGAAAATAGTACAGGTAGATCCAATCATCCAATAGAACAATAACAAAACACATATTTTCCATACAATAAAAATTGCTAAAAAAGACTAGATACTCAGCCATAACAGCAAACTCTATGTGGATCAGGATCATCATCGATATCCAGCTTCGAACTCTAACAAGAGATTCAACAACCTTTGTTTCCAAAATAACTATCTCATCAATGCCGGAAGTAAGCACAGTTCGGCGACAAAGAATCTCATATCTGAGGAGGTAGAGTCACTGGACAGAGGAGAAGACAGAGATCTGGAAGGGAAAAGTTGTCCCGAATATCAGTCTTCTACATATTGGAGAAGATAAGAAGATCATCAGATCTGGACAAACAAAAAGTTTTCCCACACTCAAACACACAAAAACAAAACCCAGATGAAACTGGGACGAGAAAAACCACACTACTTGCACAAAGGCAAGATTTATTTATTTATTTAACCCAGATATAACTGAGAGAAAAAAAACTCACACACCAACCAAAGGAAGGGGAGGGAGAGATTCCCCCTCCCATTCTACCGCTATCACAGAAGAGAGGAAAACGGAGAAGAGAAGAGAAGAAAATTGAGGAAGAGAGAATGTCGAGCCTCTCTCTCCTCAAATTAGGATTCCAATTACTTTTAAAGACATTCTATTAATCTTAACTAATTTTATTGATATTTGTTGGTTAAGTATGGTTTAGAATAATAAAGTCATAAAATTTCTGGGAAAATATTTGATGTCTCATTTTTTAGTTGGGGCACAACATATGCCACTTATTAATATTTGTTAATTCATTATTAATTTGAAATTTCATAATTTAAATCAATAATAATAATAATTTTCCACCAATAAAAATAAGTAACATATATTATATCAGACATAATGAAATAGTATTTTCCACCAATAACAAATAAGTAACATATATCATAGCATTGGTGCGATCCAACCAACTTGAGAACTTTGGAATGGGGCCTGAGGCTAAGAAGTCTCAAGTTCGATTTCCGGTTAACACACCCCGCTAGGAGAGACATAGAAACGCGACCTCGTACAGGATTAACCGGTTTTTTGGTATTAAGAATGTTCTTGGAGACACCCGTAGTACTAGCAAAAGTACTAAAAAAAAGACATAATGAAATAGCGTATCGTAACTTAGTGGTCTCACACTCAAAATCCCTAGATTATAGAGAATATCCACAAGGAAAAATTATTTGGTGGTCCCAAACCCATCAACATCATAGATAGAGCTGAAACGCGGAAGATTCAGCGTAACTAATCAATCTCAAGGAAGCAATGAACGCTGGTTAGTTAGAGCTATATTTCTTTCAAGTAAGTGTAACTACTCTTTCATATCTTCATAAGATGATAAAAAATGATTAAAAAAAAAATTTGTTCTAAACTAAAGTTATATAGTTATTAATGAAAAATTTAAAAATTGTAAATCTTTGAATTGAAATTAGATGATTAATATGAAATACATTAAATCAGTTGAAATGTTAGATAAATTATAAAATTCGTGTTTCCTTAATTCTTTGATTTTGGGAATTTATTTACCATCTTTGTAAGATGAATAACATAATTTAATACAGTAAGACTTAAGTAATCTTGTTTACTTGATCAAATGTCTAGTCCTGCTTGTGTTTTAGCTACTTGTCACCACAGAGGTAAAACCAATATTCAGCACCTCACGGTAAAAGGGGAAGAGGGAAAAAAAAACTCATGCAAGCCAAAATTTTAACTGACAATTCTACCAAGTTATCGTTGACTAAAAAACGCAGTATCTGATCACCAAAAAATAAAAAAAATAAAAAACGCAGTATCAAGTAGTAGTACCTATGTGACAGAAGAAACCGAAATTTTAATTTGTTTAGTTGTACAATATATATATATATATATATATATATATATATATATATATATAGACACGCGCAAGAAGAAATTAAAAGAAGACAACTTTTACCAACATGGGTTGGGACGAGTGGTAAGCGGCTCGGTCTCGCTTAAGCAAGGTCTCGAGTTCGAGTCCTTGTGAATGCATAAAATTCATGTTGGGAGACTCACCTGCCATAGCCAGGCACGCGACCCGGGTCGGATCCGGATGTACCCTAAGTAGTACTTAGGGAATCGGGTGGGCAACCAAAAAAAAAAAAAAGACAACTTTTCATTTGATAATTTGATAATAATAGCGGGAATCCGTTCACTCATTTGAATATGCTTTGCTCAACAGGGATAGCTAGTAGTTTTTTAGTTAGTTAGAAGCTTTTAAATTCAATTAATAAGCTATTAGCTTCGTTTAATGAACACAAATTAGAAGAAATTTATAGCTTTTTAAAAAGGAGCTTGTAGCTTTTGAAAGCTAATTTTTAGAAAATTACTTCAAGAAACTAAACTAGTTTTCAATAATTCATATACCAATTATACCCTCAAAAAAATTTAAAATTATTTTACTAACCTTTTATTAATTATTAATTATAATTTAATAATTTTGTTATAATTTATTTATTTATTAATTACATAATTAATAAATTGAGAAAAAAAATTAATTTAATTAATTATAATTTAATAGTTTTTATATTTAATTAATTAACTATATATCTATTTAATAAATAAATAAAAAATTTGAAAAATTTAAAATAATAAAATGTTGCATGTCCTTTTTGGTCATTTAATAACTTTAAGCTACTTCAAAAGCTAGTTTTGCCGAACAACACTATTTCAAATAATCAGCTAAATAACTATAAGCTCTCAGCTCCTAACTAGCTCAACAATTACTCCCTCCGTTTTTTACTATCTGTCGATTTTTTGAGAGATTTTTTGTTTTTTTATTTGTCGTATTGAGGATTTCAATAGTGTAATAAACATTATTTTCTATGTTGCCCCCATTTAATATGTCTTGATTTATGTAAGTAGTGGAGAAAAATTAATGATTATAGAGAGAAATGGTATAGTAGGAAAAAACATAATTAATGTATTGGAAATCTGAGTAATGATTAGATTTCTTAAATGACGTGTCTTTTTTTTAAATATAACAGATAGGAACGGATGAAGTACAAGTTACAAGCTCACAACTATAAACTAGTTTTGTCAAACATGCCCTAAATTTCACAATTTTTCTTTTAATAATTCTGTATTTTTAGTGTGGATCAAGAGTTTTTAAATCGAACTATAGTACAATATATGAATAAATTTCTAACATACCTATAGTATAAATCAAACTTCACAAATATATGAATAAATCACTTATAAATTGTAAGTATATAGCAAGAAATTGTCAGAAATAATTATTGAAATCACATTATTACGGAGTCATCGAGTTGTGGATGGATCGGATAGGAAGAGAGTCAATTCAATGTTTGCAAATGCAAACGGAGTAGATCAGTAGACAGTAGCTAGGCTGAGCCATGCCGTATCAGGTAGCTTTCTTCGTACATGCATGTACAAATCGTAACCAACTTGCAGCTAATTGATCACTACTATGTATAAAATCAGAAACATTATTCTGACAATCACGTTACAACAACTTCGAATTATCTTTTGGGTTTTTAATGAATTTTGTAAGATGTATTCAATGAAAAAAAAATCACAAATAAGTAAAAAATAAAAATAGTTTAATTTAATGTAGAAAAAAATCACGAAAATACAAATGTACAGATAACATTAATACTAGCTGTAAACTTGCAACAAAAACAAGAAATAAGAACCAAAGAAATAAGAACCAATATCCCAAAAAGTACAATAAAAGTTGCAGATGATGAAATTAAACACACATACAAGCCTATATACGCAAATGGTGGGGGAAGGCTCCGGTGCATGGTTTAATTTTTTTTTTGTTTTTCAAATTTTTTTAATACAGATTTATTCAGAATATTTTTTAACACAAGTTTGTATATAGATTTATTAGAATCTGTAAATTTTTAATACAATTTTACTCAATACAGTTTTTTAAGAACACAGAGTAAAAAAAAATAAATCCAAATTATAAAAATCACTTCATATCCGTAAAAAAGAAAACACATAGAATATTTTTTAATTGATTAAATTTTAAAAAAATAAATAAAAAACCCAGAAATAAAGGCATGTACCGGTGCATGTAAGGTGCATGTTATATGTTTACATGCACCGGAGGGTCAGCCCAAATGGTGATTAAGGTTTAAGGATGAAACAAAGGCGGCTTCCAACATCCGGAACTTCAATAGTGCTGCACGTCGACACTTAAGTGCCCTACAAAATGGGGTAAATGTAACCGGCTTTAATGGAAGCAGCTAGCTAAAGTTGAAGTGCATAAACCTCCGATCCTAAAAATATAAGCCCCATAATTACCAAAAAAAAATAAAATTATATAGGCCCCATTTATTTTTTTTTATGTAGTAATAAGTTTTTTTTTTCCAATTTTCAGTAGTATTAGTCATTTTTTTTACAAGCATTCTTATTCACTCAATAGAGTACTTTTAAGAATTTCAATGATAATTATAGAAATATTATTGAAAATGAAAATTTTTGATAATTTTTTTCAAAACTATGTCTATAATTTATGATTGAAATTCTTAAAAATATTGAATAAATATAAATATTTGTGAAAGAATAATTAAATGCCACTGAAAATTGAAATATGATTTTATAGATAAAAAATCTTAGAAACTTCCTCTACCCATAAGTTATATTCATTTAACCATTTTATTTCGTCCCATAAGTCATGTTTTTTTAAAAACTCAATATTCGTTTATACTAGTACTTCTTTTTCAAGTATACCCTTATAAATTTTATTCTATTTTTCACCACTTATTTCTTTATCTTTCTTCAATCTTCGTACATTTATTATTATTTTCTCTCTAATTATTAAATAAGGATAATTTAATCAAAATATACTAAATTCTTACATTATTTATTTATTTTTTAATCTATGTGCAAGATTCTAAAACAATATACACCCTCCGGCCCTATTTATACGATCCTTTTGGGGTTTTTATTTTGGTCATATTTATAAGACCCTTTTCAATTTTCAGTAACATTTAATTACTTCTTTCCACTAACGCCCCTATAAAGTCAACACTTTTTAGAATTTCAATAATAATTATAGGGGTAGTTTTGAAAAAATATATCAAATTTTCACATTTCCATTGTCACTAACAAATTTATCCACTATTCTTGGTGATAGTGAAAAACCCCAAAAAGATCTTATAAATAAAACCGGAAGGAGTAACTTATGGGAAGATGGGTGGGAGTGAAACCTAAGCTCAACTACCGCCATGCATTTTTTCAAGGAATTATGTGAGGTCCCCAACCTAGCTAGCTTATTGCACATTTCAAAGGCTTATCTACTTTAATTTCTTGTTTCTTCTTTGTAAGGGATTTGTTGCTGGTTGCAACAGTGTTCAGCACGTGCCCAACCAGAAGATATTTTTACAGCCACAATTTTTCGGCCATACATGCATTCGCAGTATGAAGCCTGGATTCACAATACAGATAGAAGAATCTTTTTGTAATCTAAGATACGATAGGATATATGAATATATATATATATATGAAATATATATATATATATATATGAAAAAAATAGAAAAAACAACCTAAAAATAATTAAAAAATACTTGTTAACATATAGTATATAAAAAACAAAGTTTTTACACATATTACGTATGTAATAGAAGTCATGCCGTTATTTATGTAGAGATTTCTCTCATAAAGGCAATAAAGAAATGAAATCCTATGAGAGCAAAAAGTGTGTTAGATCTAAAATATAAGTATATATATATATATATATATATATATATATATATAGTTTTGATATACTCAGCCTTTAGGGCTAAGTTTAAGCAATAAATTGCTTTCCTTCTTTATTTTTTGTTAACAACAACTTTAATTAGCATTAATTAGAATTAATTAGAAATATCATTTTTATTTTATATTTTTGATTCTTCCCATTTCGTATTTTTAAGTTGCCTTCTATACCCTTTTCTCTTTCTCTCTTCCCTTAACACCGGTGCCATGCTCATGGCATTAGAAGCTGGTTTAGGATTCATAGCACATTGTTGAAAAACACCCCCATTATTTTCTGCGACATAGTCATTGTTTACTGTGATTGTATAAAAGAAAAGAGAATATAAAAGAAAAAGAGAATATAGATAAGAAAAAAAAAGAGAATAAAAAAGAATTACAGCGTGGTTGAAATTAGATTTGCCACAGATGTGGATGACATTTTTTCCTTCACAAAAATCAGAGAACTACACAATTTTTTTCTATACCAATAGTATAATAGTATATATTCTCTTTTTTTTACTCGAAGCACACGTATGGAGAATGATAATATTTCAACCACAAATTTAATTTTAAAATAATGGAAAAATTGTTCATGAAAGAACATGCTACAATGACAGTGTGAGGAAGAGACATTCACAGTCACGATAAACAACGGCACAAACAACATCAATGCTTAAAAATTTGAAAATGGGAAGAATAAAAATATAAAATAAAAATGATATTTCTAATTAATGCTAATTATTCTTTCTAGTGGCATGAGCAGTACCGGTAAAAAAGGAGGAGAGAAAGAGAAAAGGGTGTAAAAGACAACTTAAAAATTTGAAAATGGTAAGAATCAAAAATACAAAATTCAAATAATATTTTTAATTAATTCTAATTAATGCTGATTAAGTTGTGGTTGACAAAAGATGAAAAAGGAAAGCAATTTATTGCTTAAACTTAGCCCTTAGAGCTGAGTATATCAAAACCGATATATATATATATATATATAGGTTATTTTTATAAAAAAGTGAATTATGAAAATTAATTTCAAAGTATAAAAATAATATTTAAAAAATTTAAGGTAAAATTAAAATAAGTATTTTGATGGTATTGAAAAATAATCACAGAAATATAGAAAAACTAAAGTATAAGAGAATTATCCTATGCATGTTTATAAAAAAAAATAATTAAAAAATAAAAAAATGTCAAATACTTTTAGGATAAATATAAGAAAATATTATACTAGTACATATGTGGATACTAAATATAGGGACGATATTTGTATTTTTTATTGGAAAAAGCTAATAAGTGATTAAAAGCATTGTTTAAGCAAGTAATAGAGATATTTATATCTTAAAAAATAATGCATTTAATATATTAAACTTAAATTACTAATATTGACGTATATATTTCGAAATACTTAAACAATATCCTTAAAACATTTTTATTTACGAACTTCTTAAAACATTTTTAATTTATTAACGTAACTTTTTTATTTTTGGATTATTTGAACTGCAAATATCCCCGATGGCTATCCTACTCTTTTATCGATGTAGGAATAAGAAGATTTGGAGGCATATCTTAGTGGTCCTGCCCCCTTTGGTCTGAGCTACTCAACCTGGCATTGGAATTGCATGTGTCATGATTATGATTTATGATCCTACTACTCATGAAATTTTGAACATTGTTGTTGCGGTTGGTTGGTACGAAGAATTGGTAATATAACATGATTTGATGATTGAAAGATTGAGTTAGAAAAAGTAAAAAGAACTGAGTTACTATCTCCATTTTAAATACTACTGGAAGTTTTTTGAGATAGTATATTTTTTTCTTATATATGGGTTAATTATTTTGTTAATAATATTAGAATTAATAGTGTTTAATACATTTTTTAAAATTAATTTTATAATTATTCTTAGGATTTTAAAAAATATTGAGTAAATAAAGTTATTTATGAAAAAAATAGTAATTAATATCAATGAAAAATGAGATAATGACTTATGAAAAATATAATCAAACTATAGATCACTCCAAGCAGTTATTTTTAGTAACAGAGCTAGTAGAAGATTAGAATGCTGAATTGGTCCACTATTTATAGAAGGAAGATGCATGCTAATTTGCTCCCCTTAAGTTTTTGTTAAAATGCTTTCCTTATATCAAAATTGGTAACCGATAATTTTCCACCGGTAAATAAAACTATTATACGTCTTAGCATGGACGTAGAAATTAATTTTTTTTTTTAAAAAAACATGCGATTTTCAACCAGTAAAAAGAAATTACAAAACGTACGCCTTGTCCGAGATGTAGATGTATATAAGAATTTCAGTCGAAATTTTGAACCTACTCCAAGCTCAAGAAGTATGTGTTAATTCACGAAATTTTGAATTTACTTCAAGTGTAAGAAGTATGTGTCAATTTCAATTGAAAAAACACTACCCCTACGTCTCGTGTGAGACGTACGCTTTTTTAAACCCCTACGTCTAAGTTTTGACGTATGTATTAATTTTTTTTTTAAATCTCTACGTCTCAACCAAGATGTAAGTATTAATTTTTAACTCTTATGTCTCAATCAAGACGTAGCTTTTGTATATAATTTAACACCTACATCTTAGATAAGACGTAAGGTTTGATGCAAATAAGAGTACGTCTTAGCTTTTGTATATAATTTTAACACCTACGTCTAAGCTTTGACGTGAATATTAATTTTTTTTAAACCCCTACGTCTCAACCAAGACGTAAGTATTAATTTTTAACCCTTACGTGTCAACCAAGACGTAGCTTTTGTATATAATTTTAACACCTACGTATAAGCTTTGACGCAAGTATTAATTTTTTTAAAACCCCTACGTCTCAATCAAGACGTAAGTATTAATTTTTAGCCCTTACATCTCAACCAAGACATAGCTTTTATATATAATTTTAACACATGCGTCTAAGCTTTGACGTATGTATTAATTTTTTTAAACCCCTACGTTTCAACCAAGACGTAAGTATTAATTTTTAGCCCTTACGTCTCAACCAAGGCGTAGCTTTTATATATAATTTTAACACCTACGTCTAAACTTTGACGTATGCATTAATTTTTTTAAACCCCTACGTCTCAACCAAGACGTAAGTATTAATTTTTAGCCCTTACGTCTCAACCAAGACGTAGCTTTTATATTTAATTTAACACCTACGTCTAAGCTTTGACGTATGTATTAATTTTTTTTAAACACCTACGTCTCAACCAAGATGTAAGTATTAATTTTTAACCCTTACGACAAAATAAATTATTTTCAATACGTCGTACCTGAGGCATACGAGTTTGTGTAAAAAAAACCTGTACGTTTCTTCTTGGACGTAAGTGGTTTTGAAAAAAAAAAAAAATCTTAATTGCACTTGGCAGCAAAATTTTTTCTCAATTGCACGTATAAGTGGTATTTTTCGAGTTGGCAACAAAAAATAAAATTACGACTACGTCCTCGCTGGGACGTACGTTGTGTGTAAAAAGTTGCACATTAACCTTTGCTTATGTTACCCATGAATTATTTTAGTCCGTTCGTTCTTTTTAAACATGATCCAACGGCAACGAGAAGATGGAGTATTTTAACAAAACATGTTTTTGAGTGGGAGCATCACATGCTCCACTTTCAGCGCGGAGCAAATTACACGGAGCTTTTCTAAAATTGGTTTTCTGAAAGAATTTAAAAATAAAAAAAATCTTATTTTTAACAATAGTCTTTGAATGATATATAAAGATAATATTTGATTTATGGGATTGTAAATGAAAAAAGAGATTAGTGGATATGTATTGACGATGTAAAGTTTTTTTACATCATCGGTCTATAATTTACCATTCATTTGTATTACTTTAATGTAAAAATCAATGATCATAGACTGCTGAATGATGGATGATGTAATGATGGTGTAAAGAATCTTAATACTGTCGGTGCATTCTCCATTTCCTCATGAAAAAATGATATATAAAGATAATATTTGATAACGTAAAAAATGCACAAAAATTTATCTTATATTAAAGTAAAAAAATAAATGAAAAATCTTAAATATTATATTCAAAATGGAAAGTAGAAAGTAGATTGCAAACTAAAAGTAATCTATATTTTATATGAGAATAGACTTGAATATAGATAGATTTTGCTACCTAGTATGGACTTTTATACATTTTGTACCTGCTATTGGGGAATAGAAACGTAACATAGTCAAAATGTTCGTATCCATGTCAAAAGGGTGTATGAAGCAGTCAAACAGCTCACAGAAATCCTCTATGATCCTGCTGGTTTTACCCAAACATATGTTACATTTGCACTTTCACTTTCAAACATAGCTAGGTTAGAATTTGAATTACTCCAATAATATATTGATCGCAAGCTTATATGGTGTCCACATACTTGGAATCTGGAATGTACTTTAAGTGTAGGTAAGCCGGCTTATTTTACCAACAATATACGTTTTTGAAAAGAAATTAACCTTGTTTGAACATTTAACATATTTGGCATTAATGTTGAATATATTTATTTTCATCTTTCACTGCGTGAGTCTCTTAATCAACTGGTCTCAAGTTCGAGCCTTGGGTATGGAGCAACCCCCGCTGGGAGACCCCTACCATTTAGTGCGAGCTCAGTTCGGTCGGATCGGATGAATAGGATTATGGATAAACCAGATTCGGGTACCGGTTGGTGTAAAAAAAAAACTTGTTTTTATAATCTTTTCATGTGAGTACTAATGTAAAAAATCCAACCAAAAAGAAGTTTTTCTATAATGTTCCTATTTTGATGTTCATTATTAATATGAGAAAAATCTCATAGTTGTGGACAAAGAAATTCAAAGTGGAATAGGAAATCAATAACACCATCTTTGCAGATGAGGGAGGCAGCTTAGTTTTGGCTAAATGAATGCAGGCATATTGGTTTACTGTCCAAACATCCTATAAAAGGGCTGTTACAGTAGCTAGTGAATAAAAAATATATGGAGAAATTACCCGCATGATCTTATATCAATACAATTGATTTTGAATATTTTCTACTTCTTATTATAAGGCACACTCTAAAAGCTTTTAATGGTCATTTTTATTAGTCATTTCACAATTTCTTTGTAGATTTATTATTTTATTTCATACTGTATTTACCTTTATTAATTATCTTTACTTTTTAGGTCATTTATTAACGAACAACCAATTGAATAAATTAAGAGTATAATTGGTGAGAGTAAATTAAAATTTGTTCGTTCAAATAATTAAACGAGGATAAAAGTGTAAAGTTGTAGTATTTTTTTTCTTCTTCTAAAAATCAGGACAATTAATTCATCTTAACTAATTTGATTGTAGTATTAGATTAAAAATGATTTATAATAAAGAGTACTCCCTCCGGCTCGAATTATAAGCAACAAAAAACATCATTCTCTTGGTTTAAAATATAAGCAAAATCAACTAACTTTATTAAATTTTGTTTCATTCCCAATGTCACTTTCCTAAAACATCTCTAGAAAATTGTAATCTTAATTAATTTTTGTTTCATTCCCAATACTACTTTCGTAAAATACCTCTATTTTTTATAAATTTGAGAAAATTAAATACAATCAACTAACCTCCTTAATAAGCGTAAATTAATTTCAGCCCGTTAACACGTGATGAATGATTTATATGTGGTTAAGCGATAATTGATTTGTATGTGTCCGGGACCAATTAATAATTTCAGTCCCCAATGTCGAGGTTCATTCAATAATTTCTTGAAGAAAACGAAGAAATACAAAAATTTTAAAGCAGAGAGGCTTTCTATGTCCAAAGAATACTTTTGCCTTGTGAGGAGCTAGAAATAGTCCTGTCAGATTTCAGAAGTAAGAATTTCTAAATTATGAATGCCAGCCACCCTTTGCAATGTAGGAGTAATGGCCTTGAGCTTCATACTTGCCGATTTGGTGGTGCAGTGCTGAATTTCAGATTAATGTCATCAGTATGCTTCAGCCTTCAGGGGAGGGGAAGTGGCTGAGGTTGATTGGAGCTTTCAAAGTCCCTATTAATTATTGTTATTATGGCAGAGCCAAGGTAGAATGTTCCTTGTGGGACAAAGAAGATTGAGTATCCTTATGTTAGAGAATAGAGAGCATGCATCCTATCATGCTGCTAAGGATTCCTTTGCACTCACACATCGTAACTTATTAGGAACATATTTGGCCTTGAATTCTGCCATATACTGAAATCGTTTATGCTATAATTAGATGAGAATGATTAGATTTATTTATCTACACTGGTAATTGATTAATAGATTGTATATTATTATTAAATCTGTTAACTCCAGTATCTCTAATTCACTTGATTAAAATATCCTCATTTTTAAGTATCATATTCATAATCAGAGCAAACAATTTCAATTGAAAGCATGACATGACACAACTCTTGAATATATTAAATAAAAAGGGCTTGTGATAACTGAAAACCAACTTCAACCTGCAAGCTAGACAGCTAGTGATACCATAACATAGAAATTGTTACTTCCAAGTTCCAACTATACTAGTCTAGTGTTACTTTAATTTCTTAAACTACTTGAATTCTCATAAGACCAAGTTACAAATCCTTCTAAAATGTCCTCCCTCACTGTGTTCCTCAATGCCAGTCAATAACTTAAAGAGTTTCTATCTGCGATCTCATAGACACTGCTCCATAAAGGGTTAGATCATAATATCTTAATGGTATTGATGAGTCTGGTATAGGGGATTCAGCTGAGGCATCAGAAGGGCTGTTATCTGGGGCAGGTGATTCGGCCGAGTCGGCAGGAGGGCCGTAATCTGGGGTAGGAGGGATGTATTCTTCAGGGGAAGGTGAATCAGCAAGTGGTTCTTGAAGGATAAAAGCTATTGAATTTGAAGTTCTTGCAAATGCTATGCCAGTTTCAGAACTAACAATAAAAACCATTGCTATACTTAAGGCTAATGCATACAATGTGCTCTTCATTGTTGACACAGCTGCTGAAAGGTTATCCTGCTAACTCTTCTTTATCTGATTTATTTATAATCTTAAGTTTCTTGAGTTTTGCTGAAGTTAATCTTTTTATAGTATAACATATGTTATTAAACGTATAGCTAGCTATCTTTCTGGATGAAGTTTCTTTTGAAGTGGTAACTGTTTCAGTAGAATTCATAAATTTATTTCCTCTATCCTATATTCAATTCACTACTGTTTTGAAACAGTTCTTCCAATTGTAGTGGTGTGCAGTTTCATAGTTACCTGGCTAGGAAATGTGGCAGGAAAAATAACATTGATATGAAGTCAATGTAACAGGGATTTATATACATTAATTATGATTGAGATGTGTATTTTGAACGTCTGCAAGATGAAGTGGTATCAAAATAAATCCTGGATCTATCACATTGCCAAAGTTATTTAAAAATCTGTAAGTTTGCAATTCCCTGTGTAACTTAAGTATGGCACTTATATAAGTTACTTTAATACTTTAGTAATTGAGCAGTGCTGTACAGCACCAAGAAATTGGCCACGAAATATAACGAAGTGGTCATGGGCCAATCAAGAACTTGCATAACAATAAAAGGAAGAGTTGAAAAAATCAAATAGAAAAAGAAAACATATTCCTGTGTTTACACAAAAGTAACTTTCCTAACAAAAAGCACTTTCCTTCTTGAAATGCATGCATTTTCTCTAAGGAAATGAGATCAACAATTTTTTTTTCTAAGAAAGGCTTCCATCGAAAGAGGTACCACAAAAACTTCCAATTTGAAACAACTGTTGATTTTTAGAGTAATATATATACTAATATTGCTGTGAATAAATTCTAACGCCTTTGGATGTTAAAGTTCACAGTATGGACTGCAATACTTTATCAAAGGTAACCTTGTATAAGACTAATTCTACCTCATTGCATGATTTTTGCACATTCAGTCAATATCAGATTTTCACTTATCTATCAAATTATTTCTTCTCTTGGACTATGCCAAGTTTCCGATAACAAACTATCTATTTCCTCAAAATAGAAGAGAATTTAAATGGAAAACTTTCATAATAACATAACAATTGGTTATACTATATTTTTAATTTTCA
The DNA here is from genome assembly GCA_037953625.1 of Crotalaria pallida. Taxonomy (NCBI): domain Eukaryota; kingdom Viridiplantae; phylum Streptophyta; class Magnoliopsida; order Fabales; family Fabaceae; genus Crotalaria; species Crotalaria pallida. Next base: position 88,861,868 of record CM075656.1, read on the forward strand.
TGATTTGAAGTACACCTTCCCTTCCTTGTCATCTCTCATTTTTTTTAGAAATTTTTTGTTTATATTTATTTATTTGTTTCATTAAAAAAAATAATGATATTTCTTTCCAAGTTAAGAATGTAATAGATTATTTTCCAAGTTTACCTTGTTTAATAAGATATTGATTTAAGTAAATAACGAAGAAAAGTAATAATTACATAAAGAGAAATGATATATTAGAAAAAAAATATAATTAATTTATTGAAATCAAAGTAATGCGAAAGATAAATAAGAATGAAAGGAGTAACTTAAGCTTAAAAAAAAATACCCAATAGCATACATTTCACTCATAACTTTCTGATTCAAATATTTAGCTAAGTCGTCTTCAAAACAATTGGGTTGGATAGGATACAATAAGTAGCAGGTGTAACATATAGGCATTGAGCTTGATTGGTTGAAATTGTTGTTCAATAAGTTCAGCAAACTGCTGGTTTTTGCACGCCAGTATAGATAGGCTTAACACTGAGACATCTTGAGCTGATAGGCTTAGCGACACCAGTCAGGTCAATGTTATTAATTCTAACGTTTTGGCATGGGAACTGCTTGCTACACCTTAAATCCACTGGAAATGGTGAAATTGTGGTTCCCTTTACATTTGAAAAGAGAACATTGCTGATCTTTACAAGTGATGGCTGCATACAAATAAATTTAATCTCCAAATTAGCAAGCTCCAATGCAACTTCATAATTGAAAGTCCTGATATACTATGTGATAACCAACTACTCCACTATAGGGACATATAATTCAAAGGATTAGAAAAAGAGAGAAAGATATGAACAAACCTTCTTTTGGCATTTTGCAGGAGCGCATTGATACTCTTGGTCAATGATGATAGGATTTTTAACGTTTGTCATGGTTACGTGGGTAAAACTGATATCTGTTGCAGCACCTCCATACTTGTCTGGCCATGTCTTGATTCTGAGGCCATTATCTGTGCCATCAAAAGTGCAGTTCATGACACGAATGCCTTTCACCTCTAGCTCATTCTGATACTTTCCAAGACTACCAATGCTGCCATTCATACATAAGAATAAACAAAATAAAGCAACATAGCAAATGCAGCACATCAATATTTGCTTATCAAAAAATAAAATTATATCTTTGGACTAATATTTTTTTTTTTAAAAAAAAAAATTTAAGTTAGTTTCAAATATTGAACAATATTTGATCATCAGGGGACATTTATTTGAAAAAGTAAACTATATATTCTTTAATACAGACTGTAGTATATAATTGTTGATGTAGAAAATGATCTTAAATGGAGGTGAAATTAATTATATACCCTTATTGAATAGTAATGTAGTTAGCATTATTACCTAATACCATGTCCAGGACCACAATGAACTCTCTTGATGGTAACATTGTTGACTCCTTGAATCATAGAGACACAATCATCTCCGGTTCTAATGGTACTTTTGACTATTTTCACATTGATGGAGTGGCTAACGTGAATGCCATCAGTGTTGGGGCTGTCTGCCGGTGCATCAATCTTGACTCTTCGAAGTCTCATGTTTGCACAGTTAGTGACAAATACGTGAAAGCCTTTGGCGTTAACAGATTTGATGTTCTGTATAACTCCATCGTTGACTCTGTTGAAATAAATGCTCTGCATGCATTCCAAAACATATATATAAAGCTCCGCTCTCAAATTTAATTTGCTTAATTATGTCTACTTGTTAGTCAAAGCATATGATATGCTACATGCGGTTCCTTCAACGAGTAATTTATAATTAATTGATGGCACTTTCAATTTGTTCTTTTTACATAGCATGCATGCATTGAAAGGTTTATTTTTTAAAATCAAAGGTTCAAATTCGTCTCCTTAATAAAAGTGGACATCAACCTTTTTTTTTGTTACACACACCTATACAAATTTTTTAAACTTATCAGTTAGTATATTTATTTAATTTTTGAATAGACCATCTGAAATTTTTCATCGATAGATACAAAAACTGGAATTAATCATGAGTGTTAGCAACACAGAGAATAAACAATTAACGATGGCCATCATCTTAATTCATCCAATAACTTATTATCAGCAGCAACACCAAAACAAAATTACAGAGATAAAATAGTGATAATATATAGACCTACAAATCAACTTGTCACTTGTTAACCAATTAATAATAAGCAAGTGACGTATGTCACTTTTTTAATGGTGTAAGTTAATTTGTAGACTTAGTTCTCTAAATCATTTTTGATAGATATATAGTTAGATAGCAAGAACTTACACTAGGGTTTCTGACGCATGTAGAGCCGGTTTTTTCGCAGTCCACAGTTGTTTTCCATGAACTCTGACCTTGCCCATCAAAAGTACCTCCACCAATGAGTTTAAGGCCCTTGATGTTCTCAAACATGAGCCATTCCCCGTTCACATACTCACTGATATCTGTTGTGGCCAGAACAGTGCCTACAACTTGGACTGTCATGGGTTTTGGACTCAAGCATGGCCCAGCAAAAAACATTGATGAAACCAAGAAGGTTCCTTGTGGGATCAGAAGCCTGTTTTGCCCTGGGGCCTTGCATGATGCTCTCCATGCATCCATGAAAGCCTGCACGGAAGAATATTAACCATTAAACATTCGCTTTTAAACATTATACCAAAGAAAAAATGTTACTATATAAAATTTATAATTTCGGCTTACAAAACTTTTCATCGAAATGGCATCTCTAATTCATATGGATAAAAAGATTAGTAGTCTAAAATACGAGACGTAACATTTCTCTGAAAGAAATCATGTACATATTCGATTTCCACATTTTTTGTGGGAAAAAAAAAACCCAATTGAATGATGAAAATGGTGTTTTTCTGGTAGCCTTTGGTTGTTGCCATGATTTTTTTTTTTATCATGTTTTTGAGAATGTATATTTATGGATGCATAAAATTCTCATCTTGAATCCATAATTCCATATAATTTTCTTCTTCCTTAACAAGCGAGATATCCATCAAACAATTTTTTTTTTTAATTCTCATTTTTAATTTTGCAAATCACATCTACAAATGAGATAGGCATGAATGTGTTAAAAAAAAAAAAATCTATGAATCAAACACTAATTGCGAATTTCGTTTTGTATTCTGGGCCTCTGGCATCCTGGGTGTTGCCTTATTCTCCATTTCTTAAGAACATAGACAAAATTTTGCCTTTGAATAATTTACGAAATCTTAGAGAAATTGTAAATGTTTTGTATGCATCATCATATTTCTTCAATTCGGCAATCTAAAAACATTGCTGTTTATTCTAAGCAGGATTTGGACCTAAAAGCATAGTAACCATGATTAACCAAAATATAATGTAGCAACATATATAATCTACCTGAGTGCTATCAAATTTGCCATCAGGTTTGGCTCCAAAGCTCATAACATTAATAAGTTTCTCTCCCGGAGCAAGGGCGTCCCTAGCTACATTTTGACCTTTGTAGAGATCAGGACCAGCAACTGGCCTTTTTCTTGGGCCAGGAGCAGCATCCACAAAACAGGCCATTGCAAAGAACAAAATAACAACACCAACTCTCTTTGCAGTGGCCATATTTTTTTTTTTTTTTTTTTTTTTATTTTTTTGATAAAAAATAAATAAAATTCAGCTAAAGGCCTCCAGGGGACAAGGGAGGCGAGGAGAAGTGTTGAAAAATTTCTCCTCTTTCTAAACCACTTTATTTCATATCTTGTTTTCTGTTGAAACAAATTAATGGTTAATATTGGTTTCTACATTTTGATCAATCTATATTAGCGGAGAATGTCAGCTTTTTTAAGTTGGACAATAATCTAAAATTTGTGATATGCTTTAATTAGTGCATTGAACTCCTGAATTCCTGGTCTTCCAGTTTTCTCTCCAGAGTGGGCAATATTTCCTCTAGCTTCCAGATTCCAATGGCACAAAGGAAATAAAAAAAGTAACTTTAATTTTGTCCTTTCATATTTACAGTTGTGGAGATAGATATATGCTGTCACCACTCACCACAATCCCTGAAATACTCCTTTCAATAACCACTTCAAAGAATATTATATTGATTCGCATCCAAAAAAAAAAAAAAGAATATTATATTGATATTTTTACACCTCTGTCTTCATTTAAAGTTTAGCAATGCATGCATAATTAGCTTTGCAAAATTTTATTTATTATATTAAAATGAGCATCTCATCCTTTTTTTCCCTTGTATTTTTTATATCCACTTTATAATTTTTTCATTTTTCTAATCAATGCACTGGGTGCATAAAATACATAAGCTTTAAAAAAAGTACTCCGTATTTATAAAAAAATAATATATATATATATATATATATATAATGAATAAAAATTGATTGTTTAAGTTTCCAACATATCTTTACTATTATTATTTATTTATCCTATTAATTTAATACATAGGTTAAAAAAATCCAATAATTATTATTATCAACCAATTGTTATTTTTAGATATATCTATTGATTCATTGCTTTAAAGTAATTATTATAAATAGTGTTGATGAGGAAATATCATTATTGCCGATTAGCCGTATATATTTTACGAAAAAAAATTTTCCGTTCACTTTATATTTTATAAATCTACTCAAGAGACAGATAAGTCGATATAGTAGAACTACGAAACATAAAACATTAGAAATGAATTAGAGTCTGAATTCTAATAATAACATTAAATATTTATCTTTATACAAACTCTATTTTTTACAAGTGTTGAGGTAGTAAATACTCTTGCTTTGAAAACAATAATAAATAGATGATAATAATTATGAAGTATATACGAAAATTGGTGTTGAAAAGAAAGAGTGTAATATGATCATTTTTTTTATAACAAGAAAAACTATTATATATTGAAATTTCCTTAAAATGTAACATTATATATATATATATATATATTGATAAGCAAACAAATTTTAGTTAATAAAATAATAATTTATATAATTATATATATACACTCTTCTCGATATAGAAGTTATTAAACAAACCCTCTGTAGGAAAAGTTAGTAAATATAATTTCAATTAAGTGTAATTAATAACATAAACGTTAAATGATGAATGGTAAACAAAAATCACATTCATGAGAGCAAAACTGCTGGATAGATAGTAATTAATATGTTTGCTCTGTACATAACTTTGTTGGAGGGAAGTTAGAACTTAGAAGCCTAGAAAGAGCCTAGTACTTGAACTCTTGAAGCTGCAGAAGATAGACTTTTGTTTTGATCTTCGAGCTCATATTCATATACATATGCATATTTATATAGTACATTAGGAGTACTAGTCATATCCATAGTTTATGAAATGTTCAAGAGCTAGCAGAGGCATCTAAACGAAAGAAAAGGAATAAAAAAAAACTACTGAGTATTTCTACTAATAATACTCATAACACATCACTGCCCAACTACACCTTTCATCTGCAGCTCTGTTCTGTTTTCTGCTATGTATCTTGAAGCAGCTTCATTGCACTTGACATCATCCACTTTCATCTGAACCACCTTGGTGCTCCCATAGGTTGGATAAAATTTGTATTGACAGAGATTCTGAGTGTCTTTTGAGTTACCAAAACTCTTCTGCCTCCCAAACAACTTATCTATTTCATACCCAATCTTGGCAATAGCAAGGTCTACTGGGGGTGCCATTTCTCAAATGCAAGCTAAGGAATCAAGAAAGTGATAATTATTAGTAACAAAATAAGCTATGTGCTTTGTTTTTTTCTCTTCTTAGTACAAAACTTGAAGGCCAAGGGACATATATATAAAGGTACATATAAAGCAATGCATCTATCCACATCCACCTTGTGGAACCGAATCTCCTGGATTAATAGATTATGGCAAATCCTAATCAATACGAGCTAGTAGTAATAAAAAAGAAATTTGAATGATATGGATGTTTAATATAAAAATGTTTTTTTTTTTTAAAAAAAAAAAAAAAAACTATAACCATGTAAAACATAGCTGACTAGTGGATCGTTTATTCAGATGATATATGAATGTTTCTCTTTAAATAAGAATTGGGTTTAAGCTATGTGCTAAATCGATCGAGTTATAAATGTTCTCAACTCAAACGTGATTATCTACAAGATCATTACTCTATAATTATTTGTGTATAATCTACATAAATTGTTTGTGTATAATTATAAGATTGCTAGCTATTTCCATATATATATCAATATATAGTTATATACTAGCTACCAATAAACATGTGTATATATATACTGGCAAGTATGATTCCCTTACCAATACATATATATACCAGTAAAATATGATTCTTTTATTTTATTAAAAACACTAATTAGTGGGACCAATTATTATTAGAGCATGGCATAAGAAGTTAGCAGAATGGTAGACGTGGTTCCTCCTACAATAGATGGCTTCTTATGCACTACTTGTCATGAATATATGCCCTTTATTACTTCCTTTTTGTGAAGATCATATCGTCTTACCCCGTTATCTGTTGTTGCAATACTCTATTTTTTTAGATTAAGTCATGGTACTAACATTAGAGCTTTAAAAAAACAAAGGTTTAATTAATAATTTCTTTTTAAATTTTGCTAACATTCAAATTTTTTATTTTTTTTTTGAACAACATTCAAATGTTTTTAGTTGAACGATTTTTCCAATTCAACGAGTTTATTTGAGGCCTGTAACATTAACATGCCTTAACATATATAATCTTTTGCTCGGAAACACTGTACGGACATAGGATACGAATAAAACATATTGACTTTGTTTGGAAAGACAAATTGAAAAGTAAGTTAAAGTCAGATAATAAACTAGTTGAAGGTTGAAAAAGTTAATAACTTATTGAATTAGAAATATTTCACAAAATTGATTAATCAATTCTAAAATGATGCATAAGGATTTATAAATTTATGGTTTACAAGGTATAAATCACTTCAAATGACTTATCAAATAAGATTCAATAAGTTAAGTAACTATGGTTGTTATCTTATTATTTTTGGTCAAATTAGTCTTTTGATTTACAAGCCCCTCAATGACATAAATCATAAAATAATTTAAAGACATATGGATGGAAAATGTTTAAAAAGTATTAAAATATTAATTAGATATATGTTACTTATTGATGTGTTACTCTACTATTTTGAGGTGACAAGTTCTTTAATGCATCAAATTCAAATAAGGCATGAATGCAATTTCAATCTCAACTATTGATTTGCATTTTTCGTATAATATTTAAAAATTAATTATATGGTACTTATTAAAAATTTATTTAAATTAATGGTTGAGATTGAAATTGTATTCATGCCTTAATTTGAGTTTGATGCATTTAAAAACTTGTCTCATCTATCTCTTATCTTCCTATTTCTTTACTCCTACAAGTCTTGCATCTCAAAATAAAATATAGAAGTATTGTTTTTCTACTTCAAAAATTATTGATGATGTGTGATGCCAAAGGAAAAAAAAAAGAAATATAAGATGTAATGGTGTAAATGAGTTATTCAGGAGGAAAAGTTATAAAAATATAAGAATTGTTGGAAGTATTAATGTTGCTTTATAGTTTCCTTAGCCTATGGATCTTTTATGAAAATAGTAGCTAGATAAAATAGGTGAAATGGTTTTGAAATTGGTTCATCGAGTAGAATCACAGTTTTGGGTCGAGGACAAGTAGATGACCTAAATCTTCATCTGGTCCTGATTCTCAATCACCATTGCCAACCAAGTAGTGGCACCAAGCTTTGACTAATAACAAGCTTGTGATCCGGATGATTTGATCTTCGAAGAAAAGAATAATAATAATATTCTTTTGATCTTTTGGAAAAGGAAAAACCTGTCAGGATAAGGTGATATTTTATGGTATAGCATCAAATACATACAAGGTAAGACTAATAAGAATAAGGAAGAGATTATTCTTACTCCTCCCACATGACTTTCATAAAACAATCATATATCCCTATACCATGCATCCATTTCTTGACGACCCATTATATATTAATACATCTCCTAGGCTATCATGATTTTAAAGGTGTATATGTCTATATGATATACTTTGAGGAAGGACACAACATTTCTTCAAGAATAAATGAATACTACATTGGATTCGATCCAAATAAATATGAACTTAGCTTGCATTGAGTCGGAACTGAAGAAGCTACAACTGCGTGCTGAGCATTCAAGCAATCAATCTTCTATTGACGGCATAAAAAGAAGGATATTCTTAGCTTCACTTATCAGAAATGCATGATATCGGCATATTTTTAAAATGTTATCAACAAAATTTGCATGATATTGTTGGTTCAGGTGATATACTTTTCAAGCAAGAGTTCGGGTTTGAGTCATGCGTTTGTAAGAAATCTCCATTGAAAGAGATAATTATACTAGGCTTAATTATTTCAAGTTTTTTAACTTTATAATCATTTTGTCACATTATTTTTTTTTTTCAATGTCAGAAAAACTTGATCAAAATTGATAACAAGGGTAAATGTCAAACCCAAAAATTATTAAGTTTGAGAACCGGAAACATAATTAAGTCATTATATTATAATGATGTTTTCGAGTGGAACAAAATTGCCCCTCATATACCAACAATCATAATTGGTAGATGACCGGTTGGGTTCCTTAAGCATGATTGATGTCAAACTTTATTGATAGAGACAAAATCTACTTCGATGATCTTTTCACCTTGAATAAGATTGGTATTTCGGCTACCGACTAGAGGTCGATACTGCATAAAAAAAATTGCCCCTCATATAAAATATACTCCCTCCTATTCTTATTATAGGGCATACTTAACCGAATTACACATATCAAGGAAAGTGGTTGGTTTTATGAATTCTATGAGAATATATTGTAACATTGCAATTTTACTCCCCTAACTTTTCTTGGAAAATTCGCACTCATTAATGAACAACAAAAAACACATAGATAGTCAAAGCATTTAATAAGGGCAAAAAAGAGAAAAATCAATAAATGATGCATAGAAAATATAAAGTGACTTATAATTAGGACCAAGAAAACTTTCTATAATGTGACCTATATATAGGACCGGAGGGAGTATGTTTTTTCTTTAATTTATTGGCAAATTTTTTGACAAGAAAAAGAGTATGAAATTATGCAATTATTATAATAGTAAATCAGATTGGCTTACCAAAAAAAATATAATAGTATATCATATTCTCACATTTCATGTCTCCCACCTTTAAGATATACTCCCTCCATCCCTAAATATAAGATCACTTTGAGATATTTCATGTCCATTAAGAAGGCTAATAATTTAGTTAATTGTATTGGAAATGTGAACGTTTGATACGTATTTTGAAAATTACCCCTATTAATATTATTGAGAATATAAAAAGTGTTAAATAAATAAGGATGTTTGTGGAAAAAAAATAATTAATGTTCATTAAAAATTGGTAAAGGGTCTTATAAATATGAACAAAATAAAAATGTCAAAAAAGTTTTATATTTAAGAAAAAGTCTGACGGAGTGAGTATGATTTTATTTTTTTTTTAAATGCTTTAGACCGATTACATTCATGTTTTTCTCGTTTGGCCGTTTTTCTTCTGTGTTCTTTCAATTTTGTTATTCCATTTTGCAGGTTATTCTCTATTTTCCTAATTTACTAAAGAGAATCCGATGATAAAGATGGAGAGGAAAGGACATGGGATTCAGTTCACTTTTCATTATAAAATACCTACCTCATATAACGTTTTATATTTCTCTTTCCAGCTATATATTCCTTATCAAGTGTTACCGAGGTGATATGATAGGTTATTCCTCTCGTCACGAATATTAATCTCAATAATTTACCTGGAATATTATTTTCCACCGGCAAACATTTTTTTTTTCTTTCTACAAGAGATGAGGGAGCTAGAAAGTGTAATTCTTTTTTTATGTAATCTTTGGCTAGTACCACAAGGTGTTCTTAAGAACATTTTTAATACCAAGAAACCTTTGAGATTAATCTTGCATAAGGTCGCGTTCTTATGTCTCTCCTAATGGGGTGCGTTAATCGGGAATCGAACCTGAGACTTTTTAATCTCAGACTCATTCCTAAGTTCTCAAGTTGGCTATCGCATCACTTGAGCCAACCCCATTGATGAGGAAAGTGTAATTCTAACCGGATAATGCACTCACAATTCATATCTTATAGTTCTATCAATAACAACCAAAAAATTGACTGGATTATTAGCACTTCAAAGTGGTAACTGACACTTCTTATTATTCAATCATAGTTTTATTTTTTTTATTTTACAAAATTATGATTGATTAACGAATAATACCAATAATCATTTTGGAGTACTAAAAGTCTCACAAAAAAATAAAAAAAAAATATGACAATTATCTTAAATTATGTTTACGAGGAAGCCAACATTCCCAATATTTTGGTTAACCTACAGTTTGCTAGCGAATTTATTCGGTTTCATCAAGTGCAATATGTTCTTGGAATTAATTAGAATTTATTTATATCTTGAATCATATTTCACATTACTTTTTTTTCCTGAATTATAGGTATTTTTTATTTATCTAAGATAATTTTGTTCAAGATACCTATTTGATTTTCTATAAAATGAAAGAAAAGTCTTAAATTTAAAGTTCAACTCTCTCCAACAAACTACATCAAGTTGAAATAATCAAAATGAATTCCAAATTGCCATGTCAAACTCAAATAACATTTCAACGTTAATATTGACCACTAAAAATATCAAGTTTGTGTCTGCGTAAGACAGCCCAGTTGGTGGCTGCAGAGACATTTAGGATTTCCCCATCCCCAGGTCATGGGTTCTAGTTCCAGACCTCCCATGTAAACAAAAAAAAAAATATCAAGTTTGTTTATAAAAAAAAATATTCTCAAATCTTATTGTTGCATTCGATCAAGATTATAAATTTGTATTTTAATTTTATTTTTGAATGTTATTTTTGCATTCAACTTGATTTTTAAAAAGAAAAAATAATGTATGCATTGTCAGTGTAAAGATTTTTTACACTGTCAACATATTATCTACCATTGATTAGTTAGTTATGGTTGACTTATAAGTAAAAATAATGCATATTGATGGTGGATGATACACCGACAGTGTAATTTTACAGTCTTGGTGTACAAATATTAAACTCTTTTAAAAATTGATTTTTTTTTCTTTCAAATATTACTTATAATACAGAGAAAATAATTTAAACTTGTAAAGAATAAAAACACTAATGCCGAAAAATATCCTTAAGAGTGATTTGAGCTCAATATATGATGTTTTTGGATGATATTTAACCCTCTTTCTTAGTGATTTTGGCTTGTTTCTCAAGTATTTTAGGAAAAAGATTGAGTTTTTAGTTGCTAATGTGAAGAACGAGATCCTTGAGGATTTTGTATCAATTTGTTTTGAATTTCAGGGTTTGGAGGCTTAATTTGATGATTTATGGAAAGGAAGGGAAAAAGCAAGTCTTGGAATCAGGAGTTTAGAGCAAAGTAGTGCTGAACAGTAAAATTTGCACAGACTCGCCCAGGCGAGCCTAATTCTCGCCCAGGCGAGTGGGGTCAATTGTCTAAAAATCTTGGGGTCTTCACAGTCTAAAACTCGCCCAGGCGAGTGTCGCAGAAATCAGCAGCTCAATTCTTATCTTTTAGAGATTTTAGATAGGATTTGTTTTAGGATTCGTTTTTGGCCTTTTTATAGGATAGAATTAGGTTTTCTAAGGGAGACAAAGGAGTGACGAAGAGTTTAGAGAGATATATTGTGAGAGCTTTTGGAGGCAAGCGTCTGTGATTGGAGATTAGCGGTAATTCTATATCTCTTGTCATGGTTTTCATTATTCTCTTTTCTTCTTCTTCTCTTGTGATGTGTAACTAAACTCCTTGTTAGGGATGTGGTGAATTTGCATGGAACCTATATAGTTTTTATTCAATGAATTGATGTTTTTCCATTAAGGTTTTGTGTTTGATTATGTTTTAATTTATTATCATAATTTTGACGTCGATTGTGATCTAGTGGTTCTAATTAACAATAGACATATTGGATTAGAATAAGGCCAATAATCAAACAATTCAATTGCATAGGGATATACATATTTCTTATGAATTGAATAATTTTACAAGTTTTGATTGAACTTAATTAAGGGTTAGGTTTTAAGGCTCCCTTGAGACATCATTGGGAGATTAATCTCTAAAATACGGAAACGTTCTAAGACATTAGACGTTTCCTACCTTTGCAAAACAAATTCAGAATTTAGGAAAACAAATTAATTCGTTGTTAAACGTTTTAGGAACCTTCATCGAAACTACGTCCCGCTTTTTCCCATTGTTCAAGAATCGTTTTATTTACTTATTTCAATTTATTTAAATCAACAATTACTCAATCAATTGAATTCCAATTTAATTTTCATTTAATAACTACGAATAGGTGAGAATTGTTAGAATCAATTTCAGTCCTCGTTGGGAACGGTACTCTATTTATCACTTTATTACTTGTACGATCTGGTACACTTGCCAGAATTTCAACAAGTTTTTGGCGCCGTTGCCGGGGAGTGATTTTGTTTTAATTAATTTTGGTACTAATTTAATTTTACTTAGTGTAACTTGGGTATATATTTTTATTTTTATTTTTTTATTATTATGTAACATGACTTATTCTCATGATGACATAGAATTTATCAAATTTATTTTGTCGTCACCTATTCCATCCTGTTTTGCACAAAAAGTTTTTGATGAGATTAAAGTTTTTGATGGTCTTTTAGAGGAGGTGGTACAAAAATCTTTTATTACAGAAGACCAAAGTGCTTCCTTTTCTAAACCAATAGAAAAAGAAGAAATTGTGCATGATAAGATTGAGGAAGTGAAACAAGATAAATTGAATAATGGAATGAGTCTAGGGTTGAATTACGGTCCACTTTGCATGATGAATTTTCTGCTCTTGCTAAATGTATTGGATTGCATGAATATGTGGAATCCTCAAAAAAATTTCCTTCAATTTACCCCTTAATTTTTTATGACTTCCCTGATACTCATGATGATGATAAGCCATTGTTCTCCTTTTCAGAGCCTGAAAAGGCAACCTTACTAAGTCATGGAGTTTACACTTTCATAGACTCCATGTGATGATGCTTGGAGTGAAAAATGCTTAAAACTATTTTTAAACATTTGCTCCAACATCATCCGTGCATATTTCCATGGGATCCAGGAATAACTTGTTATTGTTGCATAACATGGAAGTTGTGCTATAGGATTTGGGATCCTGGTGGATTCTCTTTAGTTTTCTAGTAGTGTAGGATTTAAATTTTTAATTAGGAGATTGAATAAAGAGTTTAGAGTTTTCTATATGTACGAAATTGCTAATGGGGTGCTTCAAGCACTATTTTTAGTTGTTCATGTGACACATGTGAATAAGTTTGGGGGGTCTCCTCCATGGTGCATCAAGAGAGAATGTTGTGCTACAAAGGGAAGTCTCTAACTCTTTGCTTTTGTTTTTAGTTTTTAATTTTTTATTTTGTAGTTTAGGATAGATTTGTTGCTTGAGGACAAGCCACATTCTAAGTTTGGGGGAGGGTAACAAAATAATTATTTTTTAACTTGATTTCTCCCCTGGCTTTGTGTTGGTCTGTGTCCTAGCATGAGTAGGCACTAATTCTAGGTGTTAGATTTGTCCCTTTGATAGGTGTAAATGCTTGATTGTGATTTCCGACTTGTTTTACCCATATACTAATTGGATTTAGCTTTGAAAATTTTTGGAAAGTAGTTGTTTGGCAAACTTGTTGTGAATGATTGATTAGTGAATTGACCTTAACCAGTGAGATTTTGAGCCTATACACTTGAAGGAGTAATGTTTAATGAATATTGTGATGAAACTCCTATTTCTTTCATGAGTGTTGTTTGCTTTGATTGTTTGTTTTAGAACTTGACTTGTGACCTTTTCAAAATTGACAATTGATTGCATGCATGAACATGATTAAGGCACTTAGGTTTGTGTTTTTGTGGCCTTCAACAAATTTTTGAGACATAATGATCCCTTAGTTGCCCAATTTGAGCCTGTTGAGATATAATGATTTTCCTTGGTACCCTACATAAATTGAATTATTCTTGTGAAGTACCTTTGAAATGGTGAATGAGCAATTAAGAGGGATGTTAGAAATTTGTGAAAGTGTAAGTGCTGAAAATTTGATGTTTCTATTTCTCTTCTAAAAAAAAGAAGAAAAAAGAGCAACAAATGTGCTTAAAAAAATTTGAAAAGAAGAAGAGAATAGAAATAGAAAAATAAAAAGAAAGAAAAGGAAAAATCAAGTGAATTGAGTTGTGATTGTGTAATTACCGTATTGCTCATTTCATAATTTAAAAGGGAAATGTTGTGATTTCATTGATTAAGCCCTTTGTTTATCCTTTTATTCTTTATCACACTTGATACTTTTAGGCATGGTCCCGTTACAACCAAATAAAGACCTTATGATTTGTGCATGTTTTCAATAAATTTAGTGGAGATGTAGGTCTATAGTCAAGCTTATGGTAACATCCTTTCATTGTTTGAACTTGAGTGAATTGATAATTATTACTCATACACATGAGAGATGTTGAGAGGTGGTGCGGTCACTAATCTTTTGCTCACTTTGAGTATGTTTTTCAACTAGTTTTCATTGAGGTGATTTGCTAGTGAAGAAAGGTATCTTGGGTAGGTGAGTTGGAATTTATGGTTAGGTTGCTATACCTTGGGAGGGGAGAATCTTAGGCTCTGAATTTTTGTTTTACTTTTGTCTGGGACATGCAAAATGCTAAGTTTGAGGGTGTGATTGGGGTCTAATATGTGATGTTTTTGTACTTTTTTTGACTCCCTTTTACATAGTAAGTGGCTTGTTTCTTGAGTAAATTGGAATAAAACAATGGAATTTTGTCATTATAAGATTTCTGGAACCTTTTGATGTGTTTGGTTTGTTTTCAGGTATTTAAGCTCTTAAAACAGTGATTTTTGCAAAGGAATGAAAAAGGAGAGCTTGATACTTGAATTGGGAAGAAAAAGAGGAAAAAATGAAGAAAAGTTGACCGTGGCGCCCAGGCGCGGGCTGGGGTCAACTGGCCAATAGTGGGGTGCATTTGGTTGATTTTTCCAGACAGTTGCATGCCCAGGCGCATGAGTTTCACGCCTGGGCGCGCATAATGCGAGAAAGTGACACTATTCGCTGTTTTGATCATAACTTGAGCTACGCTTATCCAAACGAGGCGATCTATATATCATTTTAAAGCTAAGGAAAAGATCTACAACTTTGCCAGAAATAGCCTTTCTCAAATTCGTCCATATTGGAAGTCAAAATCAGTGCCTAAGTTGATGTCAGACACAAATACGGGATTCAAGAAGGATTTTAATGATAAATTCTATTTGTAGATAAGATTCTTAAAGATTATCTTATTTTAATAGGATCTTATCATGTTATATTCAGATTTAGGATTAGTTTTATTAAAATAAAAATCTTATCACATTAGACTGAAAAATTAGGTTAGTCTTTATCTATATAATAATAGGATTAGGATTCATTCCGGGAGGAGAGACACTCATACAACTCCGGAGAATAATAGTAGATTAGGATTTGAGACTTGGAGAAGGAACAAGGATTGGAGGTTTTTGTGAAGAACGCGGAGTTAGCTCAAGGATTCATGGTAATTATTTTTATCATGTTTACTGTGTTTTCTCTTGTAAGTATGAACTAATTTCATCTTTGGGATGTAGGAGTAGATGAATGGAACATTTTCAATATTTCTAGTAATAAATTAATCTTATTTTCCGTTATTGAATTATGTGTTTGATTGTTCTTATTTGTTTCTCATGAAAGAAGTTGTTTCATGACTTTTGAAAATCCTTTATGAATAGACATATGAATTTAGGACTTAGTCATTAATCAAACAACTCAATTGCATAGGCACAGACATGTTTTCTATGAATTGGGTAATTTTATAAAAAGAGGTTTTGACTGAACTTAATGAAAGGGTTAGGTTTTAAGACTCCCTTGAGACATCATTGGGAGATTAATCTCTAAAATATAGAAACATGCTAAGACATTAGGTGTTATCTAAATTTGCAAAACTAATTCGGAATTCAAGGAAAATAAATTAATTTGTTATAGAATATTTAGGAACCTGCATCCAAACTACATCCCGCCTTTCCCCTTGTCAAAGAGTCATTTATTTTAATTTCTGTTTTTATTTACAAATTCATAAATCCTTTGTCTCGTTCACTAAGTAATATTAATTAGGTGGAATTAATTAAACGGTCACTCCCTTGGGTACGATACTCGGACTTCATTGTCTATATTACTTGTACGATCTGGTACACTTGCCAGAATCCCAACAAAGAGATACTAGTTTAGTTAGTAAAGTTACGAAACCTAAAAGATGTGAACCTGAATTCGATTCTTGACAGCCGCATAATTGGATGATTCTCCACACCATTCATTGTTTTCATATGATCATATAAGTTATAGTTTAATTTATTCGTTACAACTACAATAATAAGGATCTTGAAATTACATGACTTTCACACATTATAGAGACAGAAGGAATACGATTACTAACCTCTATCCATTGCTAAAGTTGTTAGAGTTAGAAGGAAGAAAGTTCTCCAAATGTCCTTTGACCAAAAGCCACGAAACACGTTTCTATTCCTTTGTCTCCTCTACTATTCTTTTCTATGCTATTTGTTTAATTTAGCTGTTCTGTGATGAGAAGAGAAAAGAATACCTTATGGCCAGGAACAGGACCTGTTTCCTATAAATAGGTAAAAACCCTAACTATCATCCATTGGCTTCCATCAAGCTAACGCGCCTTCAGAAACAATCCTCTTCTTATCTAAATATGATTTAGCCCATTAATATTTAATCATTTATTTACTAAACACACATCAATACATGTCACATGCACATCACATGAGACATATTAAGATATTAAATCTTACATTCTCCCACTTAGCTCATGTGACATAATTCAACATTATGGTCTAATAAACAAAATAATTAAACAAACAATCAATGCGCATTTATATAGCTAAATCATTTTATACTTAGATACTTTATTAATCATGATTAAATATAGTAACTAATTCGGATCATGGCGGTTGTACATCATTTGTTCGACATAGTTCCTTCCATGTACCACAAAATAGTCTTTTCCTTAACACGATCTATAATTGGGAAATACATAATTGGTCCATAATGTCTATATACAAGGCAATACCTGCTTACATTACTCTAATACAATAATGCATGTCGTTCTAGAAAACAGGTAATCAGAAACATAACAAACATATCATAAATAAGCTCAAAGTGCCAATTACATCAAACATAAGGATGTCAACATCAAATTCAATTTTACTTAATAACAGTAATGCCTATACTTTCAACATGTTCAATAAATGTTTAGGCAATAACCCTTCTTTGAAGGGATTAGCAATCATAAGATTGGTGCTAACATGCTCTATTGACAATCTTAGTTTCTGATCTCATTCTTTAGAGACAAAGTACTTCATTCACATACTTTTAGCACCTTTATAGTACTTGTCATTGCTGCAAAACATCACAGTACGTTTTCAGCAGCTAAGCAATATTGTCGACAGTTCTAAGCCCCGAAATAAAATTTTGGAGTCAATTAGTTTGAATTGTAATATCAAAACTTGTTACAAATTCAACATTCTGATCACCTCAACGTGATCATTCATTACAAAAATAAGCATGTATTTATTCGTTCCATGTTAATACCTCAAGATTTTATGAGTATAGTTAATACTTCCTTAACGTAAATTTTATTCATTCTAAATCATTCTAGTATTTTAATGATATATGCTTTCTGAGATAAGCCTAACAATTCATGTGACATATTCTAGAATATTCATTCTCTAATCACATGGTTCGACTCACCTATATCTTTTATCCAAAGTTACTAGAAAAAATTATTAGTCTAGTGTAAAAGACCAGGATAATAAGTTGCAAGCAATATATAATAACATACAAAATCAACATAATAAACTCACTCCCACTAACTTTCAGATACTTACACAAGTTAATTGTGTTTCCTTAAATCTAAAATAAACAATAGTATCATTGACTTTCTTTTAGATACTATTGGTGGGACGTTTGTTTAAAATTGTATATTAATTTCCTCAAATCTGCACATTATGTGTCCATTCTTTTCAATTGAGAACCACATCAGTGGGTCATCCAAGTAAACTTCCTCCTATAAAATTCATAAGGTGGTTTTCGCATTCTTCTACTGCAACTCCATGTGCCATAATAATAATGCTGAATAAATCTCTCAGGAAATTGGTTAAATACCTCATTTATAGTTAATGTCAACATTGTGAGGGAAATCCTTCACAACAAATTTGGTCTTGTAACGTCCAAGGTTATCACAAGAGTTATATTTGATCTAAAAGACTGACTTACCCCCCAACTCTCGTGCAACCTTTAGGCAATTCTACAAGGTCCCAAACAAAAAAAAATATTTAATAGTTATTAATACTTTCATGACATTTAACTATTTATCAGTATCATCACAACTTACGGCTTGTAAAACAACACATCGTTATCATTAATGACTAAGTCAAATTTATATTCTTGTAGATAAACCACTTAAAACATTCGAAATAGCAATTTCTTTTCCTTCTTTTTTTTAATACTATTTCTCGTGGTTCTTCGAAAGTAGAATCATTGTGAATAGTGGATTCACTTCGTACTTTATTGTTATACGATTCAACAATAAAATAAACTATTGTTGAGGTAGAAGAACAAATTATAAATTACAAGAACTTGCACCCTAACTCCGTTAATTTCCACGTTATGTGGAACTATACTCCCACTAATTTCACAATTCTCAGTAAACCTGTCATTCACAATTTCAATGGTTCTTATACTATGGTTAGAACAACAAGGTCTATACCTTTTGATTTATATGGATAATCAGTGAAATACTCACTGATGTTTTATATCCATTTTCTTTTCTGGCGGATTGCAATCTTTGTTTCTGCCGACAACCTTAAACATGCAGGTGCCTTAAATTGGGTATCCTATAAACACAGTTCAAAATTGTCTTTGGCACTGTCTTACTAGGAACCTTGTTCAATAGACAAATGGTAGTTTCAAGACATACATTCACAAATGCGGGTAAAGACTAAATATCATACTCCTAACCATATTCATTACTGTTCTGTTATGCCCTATATACACCATTTCGCTTCAGTGTAACTGGCATACACACAAATTATTCAATTCTTGAGGAGTTTCAGTCACAGATGTTGCCCATTTTAATTAATTCTTTCATGTTAGTTATCATCTCTATCTCGTAATTGATAACATTCGTCTATATGTACTTAACTTTCTACTTTATTCAAGTAAATTTTCAAGACATAACTATAACATGAATAGTTATCAATAAAGATGATCACATACCTTTTCCTTTCTAAAAAGAAAGTTAACATCAGAGGTCCACAAGTTTTGAAGAACACATTTTAAAGAAGTTGGATCCTTCTTGTGGCTCATTTCTTTGTGTCTTTGGTTTTTCTTTCCTTTAATACAATCTGCACAAATAATTAGGCCAATAAAATCCAAATCTGGAAAGATTTTGTTCCTTATAAAGCTTTCCATTCTTTCCTTGGATTTATGACTCAAACACTTATGCCACAAATTAGCAAAAAATCATTTAAAATTCAATTTATATAACTATCACTAATATACAAACACCAATGTGATAATTATACTTAAATAAATTGAAACATCCATAACCAAACATAAAAGAGCATCTAGTAACATTAATCCTAGATAATAAACCAAATTCCTAGAAAACTAGGTACCTAAAAGGTTTCCAATGAGTCTAGGTGATGCCCAATATCAAGGATAAAACATTAAATCCTGACAAGTTCTACTAGAACCTTCACTTTATTCCCACAAACACGTACTTTACATGTGGGTTTATGGTATGGATTAAACAAAATTCATTATGCTAGAAACATGTTCCGATTCATCCAGGATCAATCCACCAAATTTATGTGGATCTTTGATTAAGTTTGACTCAAACATACATAAGCTTTAAACTTATCTTTCATAGAATCAAGATTTTCATTTTATGCATTTCTTCTGAATTCAACATTTTTGCACAAAATGACATTTATGTAATGAGGTTCTTTCATATGAGTTTTCACATATGCCTCATTAATTCTAAGTGATCATTTGCCTTTATCATGTTTCTTCATAAATTTATTTCTAATTCCTTGATGTCCTTAAAGGTTGGACTAAGAGACTTCTTATAATCTTAAGTCTAGTTTCCTCTTAAACTAACAAATTGTGCAATTCATGCATAACCCATTATATTTCATGGAAATATAGCTCATTCAAAAACAAGTCACACTCAATCAGTAATGAGCGAGGATAAACTATACTAAGAAGTTCTCATCCACAACTATTCCTAAGGACTCAAACTTAAATCTTGCTGCAATAATTTTCGTTTTAATTATACAATTCATAAATAGTACACAAATCACCAAGTTTTATGGGGTTGGAGTACTCATTAATGTCCCAGAAAGAGACTCACGAAAAATATTGGGCACTCTCACAAAATTCACTTATTTTTTTTAATTACTTTCAATTTTGGAGAGAATTATCTTAATGTTATCTGCAATATTTATCCTCATGAACATTGTGAAATCTTTCTCAAATCTTATAATAAACTTTATCTTTATGGTTGCTAACACCATTAATAGCAACAATATTTTTTTTTCTTTCCTGATGAGAAAGACTTGCAAACTCTAGTCAGAAAGTTTAGCAAATAACACTGACACATACAAGTCATGAGAATGCAAAAAATTAAGAACATGTACTACATAACATAAATGTTTTGAGACATAAGGTACATGTTACTTAAACAATTAATGTACACTAACGCTCTCCTTTGGGTTACACATTAGTACACGACATTCAAACATAATGATGCTAATAAAATTAATAATCAATAATTGGCAACAATATATGCACCAATTAGTATTATCATAAATGCCTTATAATAATGAACTTCAATATACCCATAGAACAACAAATCATTTTGTCATTCATATAGCATCAAATTTATGAGTAATTGAAAAATCGTCATATGATTTAAAATTAATTTACTTACTGGTTTGACAACTTTAGTGATTAACAAAACCAACGTACAAATAACTTCAAATCAAATCTTTTATACTTTCAAAGATATATTGCCTTTCCCTGTTCAAATGATGTTAAATTTATAGCATCAAAATAAAGATTTACATAATTGGAGTTATTAGCCAAGAGGCGTGGTCTCCAAACCATACATATATGTTAATTCCAACATATATAACATATATACTGCACATTGTCACGTGATTTCCCATTAAACAATAATATAAAAGAATTGAAATTGCATCTCCTGATACTATGATACTATAATGGCATTGCTGGTGACAATGTCTCATTCGCGCCATTGATACTATATCAATAGCTATATTCAAATTTTCCCTTTAGTTTGTCATCCTTCACAAATATATCAACATCCTATATAATTTGTTTTGACTTTTCAAATTGCATTTCTAATAATGAGATGCAAAATTACTCAGATCGTGATATCTTGTAAGCTTTCACATAGAGGATTAGATGACATACTAAACTCGAACAAAATCCCATAAAATTCGGATGATGATGAACGATTACATATTATCAAGATATTAAAAATAAGAAGGCATATAAACAATAAATATGCAGATTATACGAATGATTTTTTTTTTTTTCAGCGGAAGCGTAAAATCCCAAAATTCTATAATTAGGATTAATAGAATAAAAAATCCTAAATTTCATAATTAGGATTTATGAAAAAAAAATTATTCCCCCAAAACCATAATTAGGATTCAATCCAAATCCTAAATCTTAATTGGAAAGTCTTGAATTTCTTATCGTGGCTCTGATACCACACATAAGTTGTAGTTTAATTTATTCGTTACAACTATAATAATAAGGATCTTGAAATTACATGACTTTCACACATTATAGAGACAGAAGGAATACGATTACTAACCTCTATCCATTGCTAGAGTTGACAGAGTTAGAAGGAAGAAAGTTCTCCAAATGTCTTTTGACCATAAGCCACGAAACACGTTTCTATTCCTTTGTCTCCTCTACTATTCTTTTCTATGTTATTTGTTTAATTTAGTCGTTCTGTGATGGGAGAAAAGAATACCTTATGGCCAGGAACATGACCTGTTTCCTATAAATAGGTAAAAACCCTAACTATTATCCATTGGTTTCCATCAAGCTAACGGGCCTTCAGAAACAATCCCCTTCTTATCTAAATATGATTTAGCCCATTAATATTTAATCATTTATTTACTAAACACACATCAACACATGTCACATGCACATCACATGAGACATACTAAGATATTAAAATCTTACACTTATATGGAGGTTTTTTTTTTTCCATTTTGGTCCAACCAATAGTATTTTGCTCATAATTGTTTTCATGATTAAGGCTCTGTTCGACAAGGGTAGTTAGGAGCTTTTTAGCTAGCTAGGAGCTTTTAGATTTAGTCAATAAGCTACTAGCCTCGTTCGGTGAACACAAATTAAAATGAGCTTATAGCTTTTAAAAAGGAGCTTGTAGCTTTTGAAAGCTAGTTTTTAGAAAGCTACTTCAAGTAACTTTCAAGAAACTAGACTAGCTTTCAATAATTCATATGCCAATTATACTCTCATACAAAATTTAAAATTATTTTGCTACCTTTTAATTAATTATTAATTATAATTTAATAATATTGTTATAATTAATTAATTAATTAACTACATAATTAATAAATTAAGAAAAAAAAGATTTTAATTAATTATAATTTAATAATTTTATATTTTATAAATAAATTAATTAATTAACTATCTATTTAATAAATAAAGAAAAAAATTTTGAAAAATTTAAAATAATAAAATGTTGCATCTCCTTTTTGATCATTTAATAACTTTTAGCTACTTCAAAAGCTAGTTTTGCCGAACAACACTATTTCAAATAGTCAATTAAACAGCTATAAGCTGTCAGCTACAAGCTCACAGCTCCTAGCTAGCTTAACAGCTATAAGCTAGAATCTCATAGCTACAAGTTACAAGCTCACAACTACAAGTTAGTTTTGCCGAACAGGCCCTGAAACTAACAAATTTCATGTCATAGAATTCAGAAATATGCACTTTTTACAACACATGCAGATAAGAAATATACTCCTAATAAAAATGTTTTTTTACCTATACACCTAGATTAATTAATTTTTAAAAAGCAAGTGTTTTTTTTGGAAATTAATAAATTAAAAATTAACTATTTAGTTTTCAAATACAATTTTGTAATTTACTATATTAAAAAAGCCCATAATAAAAATCAGCAGTATTGGTAGCTGATATAGATTACTAAGGTTTGGTTCCGTGGCTCGAATAAAGACCAAAAGGCTTTTGGAGGCGAGTCTGACTCGGAGGATAAAATAAAAATCAAGGCATGGGTATGAATTAGGTGCAGGTTCAATAGAACAATTATGTTGCTCCTCGAATGATACGGTTAAATAATCTGTTTTTGAGCTTAGAATCTTTATTGTGCTTAGAACATAATTTTGCTTGTGCCGTAAAAGTTAAAACATTGCAGGGGATGGTGCGTTGACGGTTGTAATTTTCGGGGTATTACATGTATCCTAATTTTTAATGAAATTTCTTTTCCATTTATTGATAAATCCCATAGGTGGGAAGGTCATCTTCAATTGGGCTTTTAAAACGGGCCCGAGTCGGCCCAACACAAAACAAATCCCATTCCTAAATAAAAATATTTATAATGGCTTCTCACGCTCACAAAGAAAGTTGGTTAATAATATTATTGGTATTAAATTGATGAAATTTAATATATCTTTTCAAAATTACAATAATAATTAGAGTTAGAATCCATCGGCGTCGGATATAAGTTTTGTCTTCAAATAACTTTTTTTGGATTATGAAATTAATTAATTTAACCATTGAGTTCAACATTCTAATCAAGTAAATCAAATCTACAAAGTTTCATCGACTATACAAATTAATTGATACTTCATCTCGTCACTCTAACTTACTTTAAGGGTAATGGACAAGTGAGGAACTGTTATTAGGTCCTCGACCAATATGTCAACCATGGTCCATACCAAAATAATAAATTTTATCATGTGTCAAACTCTTATAGTCCTAAATCACAGATGACATGGTAATGCAGGACCAAGTAATAATGTCTCACTTATCATTTAAAAAGTAAAATTTATCTTGAAAAGAAAGTATATTTAATTTATTAGTCAATATCTTTAATTTTTCAAAAATGATTTTACATTTTTGAAATTTTAATTATTGCTCTAAAGACAATATAACAAATTTAGCTTAGAGTACAAATTCTCTAATGCAGAATAAAAATTTAATTTTTTTTTTTTACAAAATTTAAGAAAGGAAACATAAACTTAGCTAGAAAATATACACCTTAATATATCACATACATAAAATAAGAGTACAGCTTGGTGGTTACGATAGATAGAGCATAACACAATTACACAATAACATTTATTAGCTGGAAAATACCCTCACAGTAAGGACACTAATTAGCTCCTCTACATACATTAAATAACTTATACTATTAGCTAGTTGATCAAAGAGTACTGCATGCAACCGTTTGGTCCATATTTGTTCAAGGTTTGAAGGCTTGGAAGATCTTACCCCAACGGTTCTGTGGTTTAGTCTTGGGATAATTCACTATCATAATTCCACCATATTTAGAAGCTGCATCTTTGCTATTGATAACTGGCTCTTCTAATTTTCCATGATCAAGGGTGGTGGCCTGAACCCCCCAACGTCCCTGCCTCTGCCTTGTACTGAATCCCCCATTAGTGGGCCTTCTAGCTGATGGGCCATATAACTTGTCAATGAGCTCAAAGCCCTCTAAGCCTATCTTAACAAGATCTTGTTGATGTGCCATATAGAAACTGTTTGTGCCACAAAAATAGCTATAGGAAGCAAACCTATATATAATCTTATTTGGTTTCAATGCTTTGGGGTTTCTTGATTGAAATTAAGTAACATACTAAGTCCCATTTATACACATAGCGAACATGGTTCTTTACCTAATTCATAGGTTTTAAAGTTAATGTGGGCCCAAAAGTGTTTCATTCTGTATCAAGTGATGCCCTTTTGAAGATACATAAAGGTTGCTTTTATACAAAATGGACAGAGAAATGTACCTAGGATGCAAATATAATTGAGTATATAATTGTTGAGTAGTTAAATGACTTAAATCTATTGCAGGAACACCCATCATTTGTAGCCGCCAACCCCCGTATCTAATAATAAAATTAGTTAGGTCCGTAACATTTCATTTTTTTTTTAAAATTTAACTAACATTTCATTTTCTAATTGGAAAGATGATGGGATGAGAATGGAGTAAAAACAATTAGAAAGAATGACATGATATACTCTAATATCTTTTTTTTTTTTTTTAAGTGTCTAGTTAATTAATATAGCTTGTGTTTTGCAAGAATCTGCAACGCGCATCATGCATTCAGATTTGTAAGAATATTATACCTATCGTCAATTAAAAAATGAAAAAAGAAACAGGTATCGGGCATACAAGAGATACATACACTAAATATTTATATATGATTATACTACATGATATTAATTGGAATCTTCTTTCGACTCTTTGTTAGGCTCGGAAGCTTAGCTAATTATCAAATGGAATATGGAACATGCTAACTAATGCTAACAAATGGAATAGAATGTTTAGGGAGTTATCAGTAAAAAAAAGTTTTACATTGTAAAATAATAAATAAGTTGAAATGTATATAAGTAATAAGATTTATAGGCCTATTTTTTTTAAGGTTTTGGATCAAGACGTGGGGTCAAATATACTTATATACTATTTCACTTGGGAGGGGATTTTGACACCCCACGTTCGGACATGCACACCTTATTTTATATATATATATATATATATATATATATATATATATATATATATATATATTCCAAAATTACCCTTGAGTCGTGATTATGTTGATGACCTGCTAAAAAATTTTGGTCATCAACACAACCACGATCGGAAGTGTTTTTTTTTTTTATAAAAAAAAGGCTTTCATCACAAGTTCACAACACATCACCACACATGATTTTTGTATGAAATGAATGAATCTTTAAATCTTTTATCTTACATTCTAAATTATTTTTGTTCATGGATTGTAAAGAATATCGATTTGCTTTTTTTTAATTTTATATCATGATCATGACTGTGTTGATGACTTGCTTAAAAGTTTAGGTTATCAACACATACAGTCACAACCCTTATATAAAATTCAAAAAGAAAACTTGAAAGTCAGTATCCATCACAGCTTATAAACTAAAACTCATCTAAAAAGCGAAATAACTGATTTAAATATTCATTCATTTCATACAAAAGCCATGTGTGATGATGTGTTGTAAGGGAACTTTTTTAAAAAAAAACCTCGAGTTGTGAGTGTGTTGATGACCTGCTCAAAAGTTTAGGTCATCAACATAGTCATGACCCTGATAAATTTATTTTAAAGAAAAAAAACTTGTCAATTAATATCTTTCACAACTCATGAACTAAAACTTATCTAAAATGCAAGACAATTTAAAGATTTATTCATTTCATACAAAAGTCATGTGTGGTAATGTGCTTTGGGAAGAAATTAAAGAAAAAAAAAACGTGGCCTGTGACTATGCCGATGACTTGCTCAAAAGTTTTGGTCATCAACATAGTCACGACCCTGATATAAAATTAAAAAAATTGCACAATCATGAACTAAAAATCATATAGAATGCAAGATAAAATATTCAAAGATTCATTCATTTCATAAACAAAAAAACCATGTGTGGTGATGTGTGGTAATGAAAGTTAAAAAAAAAAACTCCGATCGTGGTGACTGTCTTGATAATCGAAATTTTTGAGTAGTTTATCAACATAGTCACGACTCAAGAATAATTTTGAAAAAAAAATATAAAGTTGAATGTGCATGTCTGAATGTGGGGTGCCAAAATTCCCTCCCAAATGAAAATACATATAAATAGACTTGACACCACGTCTTAACCCAAAATATTTAAAAAAAAAATATAGATCTATAAACCTTATTATTTATATACTACATTATTTTAACTTATCCATTATTATACAATATAAAACTTTTTTTTACTCAACTCATTCTTCAAAAATACTAACAAAATGAATTTAGCCATGCATCATGATTGGAGACTTGAGAATTAATTCCTGTGTCCCAACGTTATGATTTGAAATTTTCAATGGCTTGGTGTATTATGCTTACTTGCTTTGAGAAATTCTTATGCGTGTATTATGCTTACCTAGGCCTGTGTAGGAACCTCGCGAAAGCCGAATTAATTCCTGGTGTAGGCTTCATATATAGGATGCCAACCGCAACTAATCAACACGCGACACTTTTTTATTATTGACAAATATTTCTGGGGAGTATCATGCAATCCAAAATTGGATGGTTGCTATGCAACCTTTTCTTAAACCAATAAGAAGTTGTCACCTATGCCATGTCATTATTGGAAGTAGTTAAACTTAGTTTTTTGCAATTTAGTCCAACATAAAAAATAAATTAAAAATTTAGTCATTTGTACTTATAGACAAATTATAACTTTTAATTTTAAAAAACATTATTAAAAAAAATGAAAGTTGTTTGCAGCAACGTGAAGAAGATGAAGAAGAAGGGGAAGTTTTCATCCTAATGCAAACAACTTTAATTTTTTTTAATAATGTTTTTTAAAATTAAAAGTTATAATTTGTCTATAGGTACAAAAGACTAATTTTTAATTTAATTTTTACGTTGGACTAAATTGCAAAAAACTAATTTTAACTACTTCAAATAATGACATGGCATAGGTAGCAACTTCTTATTGGTTTAAGAAAAGGTTGCATACTAACCATCCAATTTTGGATTGCATGATAGAAAAATTCATATTTTTTTCCTTTGTTTTTTTAGCATGAGGAGTAAATGCATCAGGGTTTAAATCCGAACACACCGGTACTTTTTAGTTTTTATAACGTACTCTACAACTATAGTTACGTCTTAAAAATATTTACAAATGCATTGTCTACTCAAATTAATTCCTAAGACACTAATACTACTTTATGTAACTCTACAAGACTATACTTTTTTTTTGATGAACCAGGGTATCCACCCGCGCAACTGGGTGACTAATCCCTCGCATCACGGTTGGGCCCTTTCGGGGGCGATGCTCCCAGTAAGGCTTGCTCCATTCACATGCGCCTCGGGTACGACTCGAATCCGCGACCACATGCGCCTCGGGTACGACTCGAACCCGCGACCATATGCTTAAGGAACACAAGCCCCTTCCACTTGTGCCAGCCTCCACTGGTTCTACAAGACTATACCTAAGCTGTCTCCTAAAAATATCTACAAATGAATTGTCTTTTAAAAATGTGAATATAAAGTTAAGCCAAATTTTAAGATTTTTTCAACACGGAACCAAAATAATGGATAGCAATTTTTATTAACTAATGATATATTTAAGAAATGCAACATGTTTAATTATATGTTTAGTACCCCAATAAAATTTAAGGTCATGTTAACCGGTGTATTGCTAATAAGAATATGTATGTAAGAATATTGATTAAAAAAAAATACTGTACGAAGCATATAAGTTTTGTATCGAAAAGTTGAATAATCTCTTAAATGTTCAAAATTTTGAAAAATTCACTACTTTTCAATGCACCCTATTTAATTTTGGCTTAAATTCCAAATTAGTTCATATAAATATTGGTATATTTGAAATTAGTCCTTACATTTTTTTTATCTCTACTTTTTCGTTTCGTTTCGGTTTTTGTTTTTGTCGTCAATTTTTGAAGAAAAATGCTGAAGTGGTCTAACGGGATAGAGACCAAAACTAAAACGAAGAGGAAAAGTAAAGACCAAAAACTCTAGATAGTAAAAATATGGAGACCAAATCAAAATTATATTTATATGATCCTAAACCGTACTTGATGGTGGGGATCAAAACCAAAACAAAATAAAAAAGCAAGGATCAAAATTCAAAAAATAAAATAAAATGTGAGCATTAATTAATTTCAAAGACATCAATATTTATAGTAACCAATTTGAAATATAATAATGCACTACGTACTCATTAACATTTCACCAAAATTTACTATCTCTGCTCCACAATCAAGAATGGTAAAATTAAAATAAAAATTGTTTTAAACTAAAGTTAAAGTAATTAATGAAAATTTTAGAAATTGTAAACTTTTTCAATTTGTTACCATGCATGGTCGGATAGAGGAAGTATCATCTTTTAGTTCTTTATGTTCAGCTCTTATTAGGGTTAAGATTAGTGTCCCCAAGAAAATTTTACTCCCTCCGTTGCATTTTAAGTAACGTTTAAGGTAATGCACGTATATAGATTAAAGTTAATATTGTTGATGTTAATTTACCAATGGAAAAGGGTCTGCTTTGAAAAAAATACACTTAACAACTCATATTTATCATTATACTCAATTTAATGCAAGGTAATAGTAATAAATAAGGGTAAATAAGAACTAAATGCTAGCTGTTAAGTTCACCAAAAAAAAATGCTAGCTGTTAATATTTGTTATATTTTTTATGATGACAGATATATGGAATAAAGTAAAAACAATAAAACGCTGGTTAAACTGGAATGAAAAAAGTATTAAATAATATTTTTTTATACTATTTCCCGTTTATATAAAGAGGCTTTTTATAACGTTGAATTTATTAGGATGTAAAAAAAAATTAAAAACCAAAAAATAAAAAATAAAAAATAAAAAATAAAACCAGCAGTTTAGAATTAAAAATCTCTAAAGTTTATACAAGACATCAACCCTAAATATATGAGTAATTCCGAATCCAAATTATGCAACCACTACATTAGTCCTTATCATTTATTTTGAAGGATAGCTAGTGTTTTTAATGCATCATAAACCAATATACTGTGTTGCAACGTATACTTGTCATTTTAATGCATCATAAAAAGCATTATATATCTAAATTATTTTTATTAAGAATGTGAATTTTAAAAAAATAATGAAAAAGTTCAAAAGTATTATAAATTAAGGCTTAATTATGTCACAAGTCCCTAAAGTTTTGGGTACTTTTGTTAGATACCCTTGTACTTTTTTGTTCAATGTTTAACTCCCGAAGTTACTTCTGGGTTTGTCATATACCCCTATTACCAATTCTGGCCAACTTTGATGACATGTAACATCAGAATCCTAGTCAAACGCAGGAGGTTGGTCATGTGGTGCCGCGTGATATCACATGGGCTAAGACGACTTCTCTCTTCAATTCTCTTTTTTCTTTTTTTATTTAACTAAAAATATAAAAATATTTAGTTTTTTAGATTTTTTTAAAAAAAAGGATCTTTGCTCACGGGGCATCAGGTGCTTAACCTCTTACGTCTGATCAGGATTCCGATGTTACATGTCAGCAGAATTGGTAACAGGGGTATATGACAAACCCACAAGTAACTTCGGGAAGTCAGACATTGAAAAAAAAATAAGAATATCTGACAAAAGTACCTAAACTTCAGAGACTTCTGACATAATTAAGCCATAAATTTAAATAATATTTTTTTAAATTTTTTTATTTGTTTTTTGTAAATTTAATTATTTTTTTAAATTCCGTTTGTCATGTCAGCATTAACGGCAAAATTTAACAGCAGGGACCAAAACCAAATTTTTTTGAACTTTTAAGGACTAAGACCTGTCAAATAAAAAAATAGGGACTAAAACCAAAACACGATCAACTTTCGGAGACCAAAAACTTAAATAAGCCTTTTTTTATATATATATATTTTAGTAAACGTAACCATAAAATACATGATTTTTTTTCTTATATTCCAAATGGAAATTAAAGTACATTCCAAGATGGTTTATATATGGGCTCAAATGTTTGTTATTGACTCAGAAGATTACTTGACTAATTTTGCATGCCAACATTAACCTGAGGAATCAATGCCAATTGAAAACATAACTCTAATGATGAATTGTATCTCTAGCTAACTCTTGCATTCACAGTATAGAAAATAATAATAATAATAATGAGAAATTATTAGGCAATTATTATTGGTCCGATTTTGAATACATCACTATCATTTTATATCTATTTTATGTTCTTTTTAACTAAAAAGGGTATTAAATAGTTGAGATGAGTCCATAACCATAAACCTAAACTAACTAATAATTTTTCAAAAATAAGGTTCTCCATATCGATCAAATTTATAAAGAACAGATCTTTTGGCAACTTGTTAGCTATTAATATCATCATTAGACAAAAAAAAATCCAAAAATGAAAACACCAAATTAATTAATAATAGTAGATCTGTAGATGTAACTTATAATGTATACTTGGCAGAATGGCAGTTTCCATTACAGGGAACTTAAACTATATCACTATATCAGTTCCCAACTCTGCTTCCTACACAGTCCCACACTGATTATATATAGACTATTGAAGCTATTCTTATTGTAATTATTATTATCATTATAATTATAACTACAGTCCAACACTGATAATATATATTAAGGTTTAAATGATCTAGCAAGACGAGTTTGTGATTTCCCCTTATTATTATGGTAACTCACAACCATCATCCCTCCAAAGCGTGCAGCTACCTCCCTGCTATTCATGGCAGGCTCTTCCTTCTCATTATTGGGCACTTGATGATGATGAACCATCCACCTTCCTAGGGGCCTTCGAGGTGCAGTAACAGTAGCAGTAGCAGGTGCACCATAAAACCTGTCTATCAGTGCAAAGCCTTCCATACCAATCTCTGTGAGATCTGCCGCTGCTGCTGGTGCCATATATATGTATATGACTATATATGGATTAGATTCTCAAGAAAACAGTAAAAGAGAAATTAGTTTATGTATGTGGTGAATTGAAATATAGTGCTTTTTTTTATGTGTTATCTTGTTTCTTGATTCAAAACAAGAAGCTCAAGTCCCTTTTATATAGAAAGTAGAATAAAGTGGTTCTTTAGCTTCCCCTGCAATGAAGCATTAAATGCGGAGTGAGGGGACCGACCAAGAATATAATATTTCTTTATTCATTTTGGATGGATAAGAGAACTCTCTAAAGACCTCCCAGCTAAAAGAAACTAATTTAATTTAAAACAATTTTAAAACTTTATTTTTTTTTACCATGAGTTTTATGATCGAAAACCAAAAATTAATGTGGTATATGAATTATCAAAATAAATCTTGTATTATTATCAAAACATTTTTCATGCATATCTCAAAGATCACGCATCATGCTTAATGTTGGCGATGTTCATAGCGTTCAAATTTTTAATATAAACACTTGTACTAATCCAAAATTAAACTTGGAGTTATAAAATGTAAACTTTTAAATTCAAATTTCAATAATATGGCTAACTTCCTCCTTCCCTTCTAAAATAATGAATTTTACATGGCCTATATAATAAATATATGTTAAATTTAATCTTTAGAGTAGAAAATAAGTAGCTAAATTAAATAATTTTTATTGAATGAAAATAAGATATTTAATGAGTAGTTTTATAATATATATTTTTTAAATGAATAGTTTTATAATATATTTTTTTTTGTGAAAAATAGTTTTATAATATTAAACTTAGTTTTTTAAAGTATTTTAATTATTAACTATTATCATCAATTTTAAAAGTTGAGATTAAACAAACCAAAAAAAAAAAAAATCACTAGTATTTCAATCCCATGGTGTGAATAGGATCTCGGTCAGAGATTTTATTTTCAAGTATGTGGCAGTCTTAAAGGCATAGAGGGATCATCGTGAATCTTATTCCTTCTCTCTTTTTCTTTATAAAAAATTATAAATCTTTCCATTAAACCTTTAAAATATATATATATATATATATATATATATATATATATATATATATATATATATATATATGGAAGCTAAGAAAGCATATTCACTCTCAAGAGCTTGGCGATTATGTTTTCTTTGATACGCTTCCATGCTGAAATGATTTGGCCGGTGGGTGTGATGGCTTTCAAGAGGCTTATTATTTAGTATTTACTATTCTGTATACTGAATAAATGTATACTGAATAAATGTACAATAGATATAGCGAAGATTATTTACGAATAAAATACATATTTTTCCTTAAAAAAAATACAGGGAGTATTTAATTTGGCCGGTTTAATTTGCTGTTGGTGAGAATTCCACTCCATTAGAAAAAAATATCTACTAGTACTATATAGGAGTATTCGTTTGTTGAATCCATATATATCTGCCGCGCTTGTTTGCACCATTATTGCATTGTTAAGTTCGTAGATTCTCAGTCACTCACTTGCGGAGTAGTTTCATCACATATAATTGTCATGCTTCGAGATTTGAATTCGACCTCACTTGACACTTTTATCTTGCGGTTTTACCACTTGAAAGTTGAAACCGATTTTTGGGTACAATTAACTCAGTATGTAGTTATTGCTCCCTCGATCCTTAT
This sequence comes from Crotalaria pallida, assembly GCA_037953625.1. Classification (NCBI taxonomy): domain Eukaryota; kingdom Viridiplantae; phylum Streptophyta; class Magnoliopsida; order Fabales; family Fabaceae; genus Crotalaria; species Crotalaria pallida. The sequence continues at coordinate 88,895,328 of CM075656.1, forward strand.
TATAAGACATATTTAACAGAATTACACATACCAAAGAAAGTGGTTGGTTTTATGAATTCTATGACAATAAATTGTAACATTACAATTTTACCCCCTTAACTTTTTTTGGAAAATTCACACTCATTAATGAACAACAAAAAACAAATATACAGATAGTCAAATCATTTAATAAGAGCATAAAAGAGAAAAATCAATAAATGATGCATAAAAAAATAAAGTGATTATAATTAGGATCAATAAAACTTTCTAGAATGTGCCCTATAAATAAGACCGGAGAAAGTATTTATTATGGTTAGGTATGGACGTATGGTTAACAAGTGCCCTTAACATTATTAAAAAGGAAAATGCTAAAAAGTAGTGCTCTTAAAGCATTGGTTAAGAAAACAAAAGAGATAGCTTTACTTTGAAAAATGGTGAATTTAAAATTTTGAGAACTAATAGACTAGAATTTTCAATGCAAGTTTTCCTTTAATGTATTCCTTAACCAATGCCCTTAGGACACTGGTTAGCAATACCCAATTAAAAATAGTAAAACAATCATAAATATTAATCATTCCTTCAAAATCTCTAAATTTCACATCTTTATATGAAAATATATTAATTTTAGTTTCTTAACAAGTATCCTAAAATGACATTTGTTAGCCTTTTTCATTATTATTTTTCATTGATTGAAAGGTATGAAAATACATATTTTTTTCTTTACATATATCCGATCTTCATTTTTTTTTTAAAAAAAAAATTAATTTTACAAGGATATAAAAGACCTCCAATTTCTAAATTTTAAGACTTGACCATGTGGGTCAAATCCATTTGTCAATCTAATTTATTTGTTTCTTTTATTAACCTCTTATGATTTATCATAAAGATAAATAATGTTATAATTATGAAGAACAACACTCCCTCCGTTCAGTGATGGATCCAAGAATTTCTACTTGTAGGAATGATCCATGTAATAATAAAAATTTAATATTATAAATTTATATTAATTACTAGTGTGAGTATATTGATACTAAACCCTTAAAACATATAAATCATATGCAAAAATTATATAACAATAATATTGTACACATAATAATAAAACTCAAAATAGAGAAATATCCAATTAAGATTTTTATAATTTGTTCTCTATGAGTTATCATATTTTTTCTTTTGGGTTACATTTATTAATAAGCTAGAAAAAATGTATGAAATTGTGTAGCTTAAAATTACTCCATCTGTGCTTAAATATAAGGATCGTGCGTGAATTTTTCATTGGTCTTATTTATCGGTTCATTTTCAATTTTAAATGACATAAATTGTTTTTTTTTTCACAAATACTCATATTTACTCTAACACTTTTTACATTTTTAATGTTAATTATATGAGTAATTTTAAAAAAGTACAGAAAATATTATCAAGGTGTATATAACTATATATTATTAAAAATCGGAACTCTAATATATACTTTTTCAAGTCCAAAATATATGCTCATTTTGTAAAGTCACTTTTATAATTATTATTGTAACATTAAAAAATATTGAGTATTTATATATAAAAAAATAATTAATGCTATTAAAAGTTGGAACATGATCTTATATTTTAAAATATGAGGGATTTTTTTTTAAAAAAAAATATGGGGCAGTTATAATTACATGTTTTAGATTTTGAAATAGAAAAATGGAGAATGCACCGACAGTAAAAAGTTTTTTACACCATCAGTGCATCATTCGTCCTTCATCCATTTATGGTAGTTGACTTTTAGATTAAAGTAATACAAATGAATGGTAGATGATAGACTGATGGTGTAAAAAACTTTACACCGTCAGTGCATACCCATTAATCTCTTTGAAATATACAATATTACCAACTTGCTCTCACTGCACGTATTTTATTTAAAATGAACTTTTTAAGATAAAAGTAAAAAGTTAGCTACACGGTTAGAACTCATCGCCTTGGTGCACTTGAAATAACTAGCTCAACCATACAAACTTGCACAAATTAGTATATACATCTCATATATGGGGCATACATAGTGGGGGCAATGGGGCATACATAGATCCGTCCTGCATCCGTTTCATATCAAGTACATGTTATATATATATATATATATATATATATATATATATATATATATATATATATATATATATATTAATATTATATTATGGTATGCATTTCATATATATTTTTATATTGTTCTTTTGATATTGTATTTTTTTTCCAACTTTACCCTCATTTGTCATAATCTTTTTTTCACCTCCAATATTTTTCTCTCTCTTTAATGATGATTACATAGGAATATTAAAGTCAAAATACTTCAAACTCTTACATCATTTTACTATTTCTTAAAATCTGAACATAACCTTAAAACACATTATGTATGAAAATGAAGGGAGTATTAATTTTACATTGGATTTATAAAAATATAGTACGTACTCCCTCCGATTCGTATTATAAGTCACATTCTATAATATTTTCTTGGTCTTAATTATAAGTCATTTAATATTTCCTATGCATCATTTATTGTTTTTTCTCTTTTTCCCTTATTAAATGCTTTGACTATCTTCTGTTAAAAAAAAAATGCTTTGACTATCTTAATTTTTTTTTGTTAATTAATGAGTGAATTATTCAAGAAAAATTGTGAGGGTAAAATTGTAATGTTACAATATATTCTCATATAGTAATTTATAAAACTAACTATTTTCCTTCATATATGTAATTCGGTTAAATATATTACTCCCTCCAGCTCGAATTATAAGCAACAAAAAACGTACTTCTCTTGGTTTAAAATATAAGCTGTCTTGTTCTAGATCAGGTCGTTCACTAAGGCCACAGAGAGAGACCTAGTGAGGCGGTTTGACCTAGATTTGCTGTATGATTTTCTGAGTTTCACAGGTAACAGTGGGATAACCTGGGATGCCCTAATCACTGTGTGTGCAGTGTGAGCTTAGGGTTTAGAAAGCGTACCTGAGCCCCATGTAGCACTGTACTACTTATAGGGGTGGCTGGATGCCCTAATGGGCCAGCTGTAGTACGGCCCAGACAATCCAGCCCGTTATGAGCCGTGAGAGGATGTGACCGAGGTGGCTTATCGGCAGTTATCCTGTCCTTGTCGGCTTTAGGGGTGTGAAGGCCGAGTTGGGGAAGCAAGCTCAACCCGCTTAGGATATGCCTATTGTTGATATACTAGCAAGAGGACTAGGTCAGCAAGTAATATAGTTTGGAAGATCGAATATCGTCCCACAGGGATCGAAGTTGTTTCTAATAACTTTTCACCAATTTGTAATTATTAGTGCAACTTGTTATTGAATTTAAGAAGGAGAAGAAGAATAATAATAAAAGAATAAAAGAAGATTGAGGAGATAAGATGTATAGAAAGCAATAGAAAAAGGTTAGGAACTTGGTTTCGTTGTATGATTCACTTATTTTAACTATGATTTATATTTTCCTTTAATTATCCTTCAATTCATGGACTATTCCTCTCCAATAGCAATAGTTAGACGTCTCTAACATTACCCTTATTTTCTATATATTTAATCCTTGATCCCTCAACAAATTACAATATAAGAAAATATCTATTCAGCACAAGGGAATTAAAAAGCCATATAATCATCCAATTATATCCCTATATTTTGGACTGATTATACCATTAATTGCATGGCTTATTCAAAATCCCAACTCCCGTTGCGAATTAAGAAATCCAAAACATAAATTGCGCGGGTTTATGTATAAAATAAAACTCAATTAATGCATGAATCAAAAACAGCAAAATACTAAATCATAAATTAAAATAAGTTACATCATACAATTTACACCATGTTCCTAACAAGAGGTTTTAGTTACACATATAGAAATAAAGAAAACAGAAGCAAAGAGAAAACCTCATATCATAGACAATACAGGTTAACTCTCCAAGAGACCTTCAATCCTTGTACCTTGCCTCCTTGCTCTCAATAGATGTTACTAACCTCTCTCTCTAATCCTAATTGAATTCTATGATCTCAAAACCTACTGAAAACTATTTACAAATCCTTTATTTAAAGAGTAAAACAAATCCTAAAATAAATCTTAATTAAATCTAATAGATAAGGTCCATGTTTATCTTCTAATCTCTGACCAAATCTAAGATATGAAGCCAAATTAGACTTTTCTTCTTCTATTTTGTTCAGAATCTGGTCAATTGGGCCTCAAACAGGTACGCGCGCCCCAGGCGCACGCGACCTTGCTCCCCAGGCGCGCAAACTTTGATAATTGTTCTTTTCTTCACACACGCGCCTCAGGCGCACCCGTCCCCGCGCCTCAGGCGCGTGGGACCTACTTCGGCTCCGTTTTGCTCCGTTCTTTTTTCATTTGCAAGATCTTTTCGTCCTCTTTTCAGGTCCATAAATATTTTATCCATTTAAGCTCTAAAAAGTACCTGAAACACTAACAAACGGATCAAAACGCTCAAAGGACCCTAAACTACTAAAAATAATTAAAATCTAATAAAAAGTCCTAAATTTGCTAGAGAAACAAGCCAAATACATAGTATAAGGGAGTCAAATCAATGCTCAAATCTATATATATTGGACCCAAATCACTCCCCCAAACTTAGCATTTTGCATGTCCCAGGCAAAAGTAAAATAAAAATTCTAAACAAAAGACAAACTCCCTAAATCAACATGAACACACCTAATCTAAGACTACGACTCATCACTTCGACACATATTATCATAAACTATTTACACAATTACATACTAGTTAACGTAACAATCCCATTCAGAACTCAGAACTAGCGAACACTCTCAACCTCTCAATTGTTTCTCTCAAAAGTGTATAAGGGTCATATTTTCAATTCACTCAAGTTAAACAATGATAATGTGTTACCATAGGCTTGAACATAGACCAATATCTCCACTGAAATTATTGAATGCATGCAAAAATCAAAGGGTCTTATTTTTGGTTGTAATGGGGCCATGGCTAAAAGTGTTAGGTGGGATAAAAGAAAGAAGGGATAAAACAAAGGTTAACTTGCAAAAATATTTACAAAAACAAGTTTCCCTCAAAAACCATGAATGAGCAATGAATACAATAAAGACTCACACTCGTATCAGGAACATTTATTCTTCCTTTCTTTTCCAAATTTTTTTTTCTATTCTCTTCCTTTACATTTGTTATTTTTTTTTAATTCTCTTTTTTTTTCTTCTTTGAAAGAGAAATAGAATTCATACACTTTTCACCAATTACTTTCACTTTTTCTTTCTATATTCCTCTCAATTTCTCATTCAAAATTCCCAAGGTACTAACAAAGAATATGCAATAAATGCAAGGTGCCAAAGAAAAATCATAATGTCTCATAAGGCTCAAAATGGGCAACTAAGGGAAAATTATCAATGCCAAACATCTGAAGGCCACAAAAACACATCCTAAGTGCCTTAATCATCTTAATGCATGCAATCAACTATCAATTTTGAAATGGTCACAGGTCAAGTTCTAGAAGACAATATCAAAGTGAACACACTCATGAAAAAAAATAGGGGTCTCAAAATTAAAATAAATCAATAATAACATACCCCATCAATATAAGGCTCAAAATCTCACAGGGCTAAAGTCAGTTCACTGATCACAAGTTCTGAAAGCATTTGTCGAAATAACCCAGTCACCGTAATCATATACAGCTCAATCAAATAGAGTCGAATACCAATGAGTCTAAGTCCTAAACTAAGTATGTACATGAATCAAAAGAGAAAAAGTCGTAAGGTTAGAAAAATTAATTACTTTTGCTAAGGACACAAACCAATACCAATATGGGAGAAAAATTCAGATCTGAAAAATTTTAATTTTTTATTTTGTATATACTCCCCCAAACTTAGATGTTGGCTTGTCCTCAAGCAAACTAATCTACCCTAAAACTACAAAATAAAAATTAAAAACTACCTAAAAAGCTGGACAATATTTTTGGTGAGGTACAGGGGCCTGAGGTGTAATATTGAAAAAAATTGGGGCTAATGGGGTCCAAATCCTACAAAAACAAATCTAATCCTAAAATAAATCTATCCCTAAAAAATAGAAAATAAAAAAAAACGAAAATAAAAAAAAATCTATTCTAAAAATAATCCTAAGATAAATCTAATCCTAAAAAGATAAAACAAATTCCTAAAAGATATAAAAAAAACTAATCCAATCCTAAAAGATAAAACAAACTCCTAAAAAGATAAAAAAAAAACTAATTTGCCTAAAAGATAAGATAAACAAAATATCTATTACTAAAAATAAAAAAAATACTAGAGATAAAAAAAAAATAAATCTAATCCCAAAAAGATAAAACAAATTCCTAAAAAGATATAACAAATTCCTAAAAGATATAAAACTAATCTAATCCTAAAAGATAAGATAAAAAAAATATCTGTTACAAAAAAAAAAGATAAAAAATAAATCTAATCCTAAGAGATAAGATAAAACTAATCCTAAGAGATAACATAAAAAAATATCTATAAAGAAATAAAGAAATAAAAATAAATCTAATCCTAAGAGATAAGATGGTAGAATCAGAATTTGACCCCAAAATTGAACTTTTGCACCCATTTGGGGAAACTAGAAAAATTCCCCCCAACTCTGTAGCAGCCCACGCGCCTGGGGCGCACGAGGTCTGTACCACAATTTTATTTTTTTATTTTTTTTTACAAAACTACCTAAGAATTGAAACCTACACTACTGCTTATGTACAAAACAAATCCACCAGGGTCCCAAATTCTATGGGTTAAATCCCATGTGATGCAACAATAATGAGTTATGCCCACATCCCATGGGGAAGACCTTGGGTGATCTTTTCTTCCATCATCCATCATGAAGTTGTTAACTCCATTAGTCAGGAAGATTACTTTCTCATGCTTCCCATTGCCTAATAATGATTCAGATTGTTCTAGATATTTTTCATGAAAGTACTTAGGCTGAATATAATAGAAAAATTCTGAATCACCCAAGCATGAACTAGATTTAATTAAATTCTCTATAACAACAAATTCCTCATGCAAGGGTGGTTCAATTTTTTCTACAATTTTCAAACCTTCTATTTTTATTTTTCGATCCTCTTCCTCAAAACTATCATGCACAATTTCTTTTTCAGATTTTTGCTCCTCCAGAGGGATTTGATCATTGGTCACATCCATTACCACAACCTCTTCCTCTTTTTTAGGAGAATCAAAAATTGTTGATAATGCTTGTGACTCCTCATATAAATATTTTGAAATTTGCTCAAGTGCTATTTCTATGTTCTCAAAACTTTTTCTGTTTTCTTCATTTATAAAATTAATTTCTTGAACACTACTACTAACTTTTTGAGCTAATTTCTCTTGGTTAATTTCCCATGACTCTTTCTCCACAGGGGAGGGAATTGGCTCAACACAAGGGAATCTAAAATTATTTTTGCGATCATTAGCAAAATCCTCAGCTTTTTGAGCCAATCTCTCTAGAGCTATTTCCATTGGGGTTTTACTAGGAGGGGGAGGCTCCACATGAGAAAATTGAGAATAATATCTTTCCTTTTTCATATCATTAATCTGTTGATTCATTATCTCTATATCTATTTCTCATTGGGCCTTCCTAGGAGTTATATTTTGTGCAACACAGTGTGGAGGATAAGGATAATATGGAATAAATCTATCACAATCTGAATCACTATTACAACTATAGTTATACATGAGAAAGTACAAATTACACAAATAATTACAAAAAGTACCGAAAAGAAATTAGAATCGAATTTCAATCCCCGGCAACAGCGCCAAAAACTTGTTGATATACTAGCAAGAGGACTAGGTCAGCAAGTAATATAGTCTGGAAGACCGAATATCGTCCCACAGAGATCGAAGTTGTTTCTAATAACTTTTCACCAATTCGTAATTATTAGTGCAACTTGTTATTGAATTTAAGAAGGAGAAGAAGAATAATAATAAAAGAATAAAGAAGATTGAGGAGATAAGATGTATAGAAAGCAATAGAAAAAGGTTAGGAACTTGGTTTCGTTGTATGATTCACTTATTTTAACTATGATTTATATTTTCCTTTAATTATCCTTCAATTCATGGACTATTCCTCTCCAATAGCAATAGTTAGACGTCTCTAACATTACCCTTATTTTCTATATATTTAATCCTTGATCCCTCAACAAATTACAATATAAGAAAATATCTATTCAGCACAAGGGAATTAAAAAGCCATATAATCATCCAATTATATCCCTATATTTTGGACTGATTATACCATTAATTGCATGGCCTATTCAAAATCCCAACTCCCGTTGCGAATTAAGAAATCCAAAACATAAATTGTGCGGGTTTATGTATAAAATAAAACTCAATTAATGCATGAATCAAAAACAGCAAAATACTAAATCATAAATTAAAATAAGTTACATCATACAATTTACACCATGTTCCTAACAAGAGGTTTTAGTTACACATATAGAAATAAAGAAAACAGAAGCAAAGAGAAAACCTCATATCATAGACAATACAGGTTAACTCTCCAAGAGACCTTCAATCCTTGTGCCTTGCCTCCTTGCTCTCAATAGATGTTACTAACCTCTCTCTCTAATCCTAATTGAATTCTATGATCTCAAAACCTACTGAAAACTATTTACAAATCCTCTATTTAAAGAGTAAAACAAATCCTAAAATAAATCTTAATTAAATCTAATAGATAAGGTCCATGTTTATCTTCTAATCTCTGACCAAATCTAAGATATGAAGCCAAATTAGACTTTTCTTCTTCTATTTTGTTCAGAATCTGGTCAATTGGGCCTCAAACAGGTACGCGCGCCCCAGGCGCACGCGACCTCGCGCCCCAGGCGCGCAAACTCTGATAATTGTTCTTTTCTTCACACACGCGCCTCAGGCGCACCCGTTCCCGCGCCTCAGGCGCGTGGGACCTACTTTGGCTCCGTTTTGCTCCGTTCTTTTTCCATTTGCAAGATCTTTTCGTCCTCTTTTCAGGTCCATAAATATTTTATCCATTTAAGCTCTAAAAAGTACCTGAAACACTAACAAACAGATCAAAACGCTCAAAGGATCCTAAACTACTAAAAATAATTAAAATCTAATAAAAAGTCCTAAATTTGCTAGAGAAACAAGCCAAATACATAGTATAAGGGAGTCAAATCAATGCTCAAATCTATATATATTGGACCCAAATCACCTATCGCATGTAGCTTAGGATGCCGATCTCGGCCTATCAGCATAAGTGGGCGAGTAAAGTGATCTCGTGTAGATAGGGTCCGATACCCCGTGATCTCGGCTAGGGGTTTAGTCCACCACATAAGCCCCCAATCTCGGTAAGACTGTAGAAGTCTTACGACGAGTTCGGAAGTGGAAGGTCCATTGGAAGTGCTAGAGTGGTTGACAGCTGTTGTTCTCAATCCACGCTATCACTTCGGATTTGACTCCTTTCTTTTCGCCTGCTCAGATTGACGTTTGGGGCTCTGTCGTTAAAACACGCGTCACCTCTTTCGTGTGCCAACGCTTAGCCCTTGCTATTGTGTGGCTCGAGACAAACCCATTCGTTAGTTTTGGGACACGCGTCAGGTTTTTACTGGTTGCTTTATGGGTTGCTTGTTTTGGGCCAAACCCACTTTTTAGGCCCATCAATTCAAAACGAGAGGGAAATTGAGGCTGTTTACTTCTCTCTCTCTTCCATTTTCCACCCCACTTCGTTTTCAACCCAACCGCTTCACATTCCTCTTCTAAAACTGCATCTTCCTTCCAAACATTCATCTTCCAAAACTCCCACTCTCTCTCTTGCTCTTTCTTCTACTCACCTCTTCCCTTTCCGTTGCATGTGAGAAAAAGCTTCTCTACTCTTTACTGTTCATCACCATCTGCAATTTCTCCTCTTCAACGAGTCATCCTTCTTCTCACAATCTCTTATTATCGCAGGTACATTACTGTTCTCCCTCTACTTCTATTTCTTCATTTTTCTCTGTCATTCGCTGTCTGGGGTCGTTGGGTATGGGGTATTCCTTTTAAGTTTCTGCTTTTTGGGTCTTATCTTTCTGGGTTTCTGCGTTCTGAATTTTCTGGGGTGTTCATAGCAGCCATGAGTGGGGAGTGGTACAAGAAATGGTGTGGGGTGGTTGACCTTGGTACCAGTAGCGATGATGATAGTGAGGATGGTTCCTCCTCATCCATCGATTCTGTTGAAATTGTCCCCTACCCTCGTCCCCGTAGCATTTATCTTAGGAAACACGAGGCAGTGGTGGAGGATGCTGAACCTCTTGACTCCTATTATCCCATGACCATAACTGAGAGAAGAGAGAACATCGGGCTGTATGTTGATGCCGAAATTAGGGCCGGCGAGGAAAGAGCTGACTATGAGCGGATGTTGAGTAACGAACAACAAAAAAGGGTTTGGGGGAGAGGGTTGGAATTGGAAGAAGGGAGGTGCTCACCACTCGGTACCACAGCTCGGGGTTTTCGGGGGGGGGGGGGGTTACTTTTTGTTACCCATAAGTTTAATGTCGAGCTCCCCTCTTCTTCTTCAGGTGTAATGGCTCCAAGGAGAGTGGTGCAAAATCCAGCGGCCTATCCCGCACCGTCAGATGCTGACCTATACCCCTGGGTGGATCGCGAGGTATTGGGGACCCGATCAAGGATGGATACCGAGGAGAGCGTCAACTTGGTCCGGCAGTTTATACTCCCTTGTCCCGAGGATAGACCCGGAACTTCATACGAAGTCTCGCCTTGCACGGAGAACGAACGGGTTTGCTCGGTTACCGACAATAATAGCTTCTATGTATACGAAGACATGGTTGTTACTCTCGGTCTTCGTTTACCGTCCATGGCTCTGGAGATGCAGGTTCTAAACATTCTCGGGGTGGCTCCCACCCAACTACACCCTAATGCTTGGGCCTTTCTGAGAGCGTTCGAGAGGTACTGCCGAGCTAAAGCGTTATTGTGTACGGCCAAAGTATTCTTTTGGCTTTTTAAACCACACGTGACCGTGAAGGAAGCCGGACTTTCCGGTAAACTATGGGTCTCGGTGAAGAGTCGATCTTATTACAGCTTGTTTGCAAAATTTTCTGAGTCATGGAAGAACTTCAAACCAAGATTCTTCAAATACAAGTATGTCGGTACAGGTCGGCCCTGGTTTCGTACTGAGGATGGTCCAAAATTTCCGCTTCAATGGACGACCGAGTTCTATACTCGCCATGCTACTCCGCGTAACTGGACTTCGGATCCTCTTTCCCCGGATGAATTATTAACCACCCAACATTTTTTCAATGAGTACAAGGCAAGGGGATTAGTTCAACTTGAAATCCGGTGTATCATAAGTTGCGCCGAGGAGTCGGTGTCTGCCGAAATCGGTAATGACCAACTAGGTTTTTTTTTAACTTGCTTTGTTTCTTGCTTCTTGTAGTGAATTATTGGAAGGAGATCGAGGAGATCGATCTTGAGGTTTTGGCCGAGCAAAGGATAAAAGTGAAGCCGAAACTGACCTCGGTTTGCGAAACGACCTCGGAGGACACTGCGAGCACTGGTGAGGATATGGCAAGCAAAGCCGAAAGAATGCTCTCCGTTGCGGCTATGCGGAAAAGAAAAAGGCCTGAAGCCACTGGAACTCCACCTCGGCCCACACCTCCCGTTATCAACCTTTCGGAAACTTCAAGCGAAATTGCGACTCCGGACACCGAGGTTAAAAACCCAACTCCTACCCGCGTCGAGACAACGACCTCGGATGAGGCGATGGCTATCCGAGCGACCTTTAGTGAGCCACTGGACATAGGGAAGATGGCTATCCGAGTGACCTTTAGGGAGCCACTGACCCGTGATGATCTTCCTGATCCGCTGGCCGAGAAGGATGAGCCCGTTTTTGATCCTAACTCGGTTGTGCTCTCTGATATTGAAGAATGAGCGTAAGCCCCTTATGCTAGGCAGCTGTCATAATTTATGTTGAACTGATTTCTGCTTTATAACTTATGTTTTTGCTCGTCTTTATCTATGAACAAGTTTATGCTTTAATGTACTCATGTCTAAATTATGCACATCGTGTATCCTTTTATGCAACTGTTTAATGTCCTGTTATGTATCTGTTTAATGCGATGGGAGTCTCGGTCCAAGCACTTGAGCCAAAGTGTGGACCTCGTCCCCTGACTGTGCTAGGAACCCAAAGGGTGAGCCTGTTAGAGTTAGGTGCTCCCTGTACCTTAGGAAAATTTATAAGCTTTCCTCTGAAAAGAGGTGCTGTATATAAATCGCACAGTCCCATTTAGATGGCTAGCCAAAAATGGAAAGGCATGTACATGGCGCATGTTTAAGATGTAGAAAACGAAAGCGATTGAAACTGCGAAATGTACTATTTATTGAAATTGAAATGTTGTTAGTACATGGTCATGCAGCATTATTCAAAGTCTGAAAATAATTAACTGAAACTTAAAGCAAATAAAGCCTAAGATAAAATATAAGAGTTCTGAGCAAAACAATTATCAAAATAAAACATAGAGAAAGAACTGATGGCCGATCATGCCGATCTTTCAACTGAAATAAGCTCTGAGTTTCGTCGCGTTCCAGCTGTTTCTGATCTCGGCACCGCCGAGGGTTTCCAGTCTGTAGGCTCCTGAGCCTGTTTTGGATACAACCCTGTACGGCCCTTCCCAATTTTGAGCGAATATTCTTTCTCTAGCGTTCTTCAAACCGATGTCGGCACGGCGTAAGACCAGATCCCCGATCTCGAATGATCTCGGGGTCACTACTCTGTTATACTGTTTCGCCTGCCTCTCCTTAGCTTTCTTTTCTAACTCTGCAGCTTTGTCTCGGATTTCCTCACTCAAAATTAAGTCTTCCCTTAGCAACGCGTTGTTAGTTTCCTCAGGTCTGTCAAGCACGCGGAAGGTTGGAACTCGGCGCTCTATAGGAATCACCACATCGCAACCATAAGTGAGTCTGAACGGCGTTTCGCCTGTTGAGCTTTGTACCATCGTCCTCAAGGACCAGAGGATCTCAGGTAACAAGTCGGCCCAGGCTCCCTCAGCTGCCAGTAACCTTTTCTTCAAATCGGAGAGGATGACTTTGTTTGCAAACTCGGCCTGTCCATTGGATTGTGGGTGTTCAACCGAGGAAAAGTGATGAGAGATGTGCAAATGTTCTGCTAAAGCCTGGAAAATATCCGCCGTGAATTGGGTTCTGTTATCAGTTACGATCGAATGCGGGACGCCGAAACGAGCAATCACGTTCTTGAAAAAGAATTTTTGAATTTTCAGGACGAGATGGTGGCTAGTGCCTCTGCTTCAACCCACTTGGTGAAGTATTCAACAACGACCACCACGTATATGAGCTGTCCTGGGGCTTTTGGGAACTTACCCATAATATCCATACCCCACATGTAGAACGGTCATGGCGAAGCTAAAGAGTGCAACTCCTCCGGAGGTCGGCGGTATATGTCGCTGTGATGTTGGCACTGTGGGCAGCGACGGACATGATCTATGCAGTCAGTCATCAAAGTCGGCCAGTAATAGCCTGCACGGAGGATCTTTCTGGCCAAAGACTTCCCTCCCAAATGGTGACTAGCAATTCCGCCGTGGACCTCGTTCAGAACCATCTCGGCCTCTTCTTTGCCGAGGCACCGAAGCAAAGGTGATACAGCCCCTCTTCTGTACAAGATATTCCCCATCAGTACGTAGTGAGCTGCCTTCTTCACAAGTTTTTTGGCTTCCAGTTGGTCAGAGGGAAGCACACCATGTTGCAGGAAAGACCTGATGGGGGTCATCCATTCAGGTGAGATGGAGATGGCCAAGACAACACTGGGCCCAGATATTTCTTCCTGTATGACGCTTTTATTGCTTCCAGCGCCCTTCGTGCTTGCTAATTTGGAAAGGACGTCTGCCCTTTCATTCGAACACCTGGGAATATGAGATATTGAGAAACGGGAAAAACCCGATGCCAACTCCTTCACTTTCTTCAAGTACTTCTTCAAAATTGGCTCTTTAGCCTGATATTGCCCGGAAATCTGCGAGACCACTAGCTGTGAATCGCTGAGGATCTGAACTTCATCTGCTCCGAGCTCCTTCGCTGTTCAGAGGCCAGCTATCACAGCTTCGTACTCAGCTTGATTATTGGAAGTAGTGAACTCGAACTTCAGGGAGTATTCAATACTAACGCCTTCCGAGTTCTCCACTATCACACCTACCCCTGCTCCCTTCTTGTTGCTGGAGCCGTCTACATAAATCTTCCAAACGGCCGAGTTCGAGCGTTCATTTAACTCGGTAAACTTGGAGATAAAATCGGCTAGAGCTTGGGATTTGATAGCTCTCCTCGGCTCGTATGAAATGTCGAACTCGAAAAGCTCGACAGACCAAGCCATCATCCTTCCTGCTAAGTCTGGTTTTTGTAGGATTTGTCTGATTGGCTGAGCAGTTCTTACCTCGATCGGATGACTTTGAAAGTACTGTCGGAGCTGTCTCGCCGACAAGACCAAACAAAAAGCGCACTTTTCGATCTTCGAGTATCTGATTTCGGGACCCTGAAGAGCTCGGCTAACAAAGTAAACTGGAAATTCCTGCTTGGCCTCCTCCCTAACCAGGGCCGAGCTGATGGCCAAATCTCCTACCGAAAGGTACAAAACGAGCTTTTCTCCAGGTTGTGGGCTAGACAAAATTGGGGAAGCAGACAGGAAATCTTTGATTGCGGAGAAGGCTATTTCACACTTCTCGTCCCAAACAAAATCGACGTTCTTTTTCAACAATTGGTACCAAGGAAGTGCTTTCTTTGCGGCTTGGGGTAGGAAGCGAGAAAGTGCGGCTAGTCGGCCGGTTAACTGTTGAACTTCTTTGAGATTCCTCGGGCTTCTCATTTCGAGAACAACCCTGCACTTGTCGGGATTCGCCTCAATCCCGCGCTTTGTCAACATGAAGCCGAAAAAAGCCCCGGCGGGGACTCCGAACGTGCACTTCTCCGGGTTTAGTCTCATGTTGTGCTTCCTCACTCGGGTCAGAACTGCTTCCAATTCTTGCACATGGTTGTTCCTTGACTTGCTTTTGGCGATCATGTCGTCTATATACACTTCCATTATTGGTCCTATTAGCCCATCAAATACCTTGTTCATCATCCTTTGGTACGTTGCCCCAGCGTTCTTTAGACCGAAAGGCATGACTGTATAACAGTATGTGGCCTTCTCGGTGATAAAGGTTGTTTTCTCCTGATCGGGTGGATACATCGGTATTTGATTGTAACCCGAGTATGCATCCATGAAGGAAAAAAGCTGGTAACCTGCAGAATTGTCGACCAGCTGATCGATGATGGACAGCGGGTATTGGTCTTTCGGACACACCTTGTTGAGGTCCGTGTAGTCCACACACATCCGCCATTTTCCATTAGACTTCTTTACCAACACTGTGTTTGACAGCCACTCAGAATACGAGACTTCTTTGATAAAACCAGCTTCCAGCAGTTCCGACACCTTCTCCTGTATCGCTCGGGACTTCTCGGTACCTACCCTTCTTTTCCTCTGTGCCACGGGCTTAGCTTTGGGATCCACGCTAAGGCGGTGGCAAATGAAGTTCGGATCGATACCCGGCATGTAGGCCGAGGTCCACGCGAATAAGTCTTTGTTGCGACGCAAAAGCGCAATTATTTCTTCTCGGATGGATGCTGGGATGTTGGTTCCGACTTGCACCGTTTTTAGATTGTCGGACGGATCTATTGACACCATTTCTCAACCTCCCTGGGGCTGTGGCCTGAGGTCATCCGATTCGCTCCTGACATCCAACTCGGCCAGAAGAACTCTTCCCTTGGACATCGGTACCTGAGAAATCTTTTCCACTTCGCTCTTCTCCTTCCTGACTTTCCCGAGGCTAGCATTGTAACATAAACGAGCCTCTTCCTGCTCAGCCCTTATAGTGACTACCGTGTCGTCCTCCCCCACAAACTTCATTGCCAAGTGGATCGTGGAAACTACCGCCCCGAAAGCCTGGTTGCAAGTTCGACCCAGTATGGCATTATAGGCTGACGGACAGTCTACCACGAGGAACTTGATGATCTCCGTTCTAGTGGCAGGCTGCCCACCCAGAGTCATCGGGAGCTTAATGACACCGAGGGGTCGTATCGAATCCCCTGTAAAACCGATCAAGTTCCCCTCAAACTCTTCCAAATCATCCAGACGAAACTTCATCCTAGAAAAAGCATGTAAAAAGAGGATGTCGGCAGAGCTGCCTTGATCGACGAAGACTCTGGCGACATCAAAGTTCCCAATTCTGGCTGAGATGACCGTTGGGTCATTGTGGTCTGGGAGGACCCCCTCCATATCCTTGTCCGAGAAACTGATTGGAATATTCCGAGATGGCTTCTTCCGAATAGGACGATTATGGACTGCCAATACCTGGTTAACATATCTTTTCCGCTCGGACCGATGCTCACCTCCTCCCGCAAAGCCTCCAGAAATTGTTTGGATTGTGAAGTTCTTCGGTGACTTGTCGAGTTCGTCGATAGTGACAATATTTACCTGACCTCGGCTTTCCTGTTTCTTCTCTGGAGTGCATTCTCTTTTCCTCTTCCCCTTGTCGGGACTCGGGGTTCTTCTTTGAGGCCTTTTGTCCATCGCCTCTTTGATATATCGTTGAAGCTTTCCCTCGCGAATCAACTCCTCAATGGCGTCTCGGAGCCAAGTACATTGGTCTGTGTTGTGGCCGTAACCCTCGTGGAAATCACTGTACTTGTTCCTATTCACGTGTTTCTGATTCCTTAGATAGGGTGGCCTACTAACATTCCTTAGCTCGGTTTGCATTGTCTCCTTCCAGATCTGAGATCTAGGTGTATTGAGGGAAGTGTACGTGTTGTATTTCTGAGGAAGAGGTGGTGGAGGTGGGCGTCGTCCTTCTCTATCTTCTCTCCGAGGTCGACCTCGAGGATTTGAGCGTTCCTCCTGTACGAGGTCGCCTTGGTTACGGCCCAGTCTACTAGACTGACCTTTATCGAATTCCTCTAAGTTGATGAACTTGTTAGAGTGCTGCCGCAGCTCGGCCATATCTCGGGGTGGTTTCCCGATAAGGGCTTTCCTGAAGTCGCTTGGAGCCAATCCTTGTGTGAAGAGTAGAACTGCCACCCCTGGTTCGAGATTAGCGATCGAACTCGATTCGTGGTGAAATCTATTGAGATAATCTCTCAGGGTTTCTCCTGGCTTCTGCGTCACCGTTGCCAGTGTGTGATCCGATTTGGGCTGGATACAACTGGCGGTGTATCTATTCAGGAATACCCTCTTCAACTCCGCCCAAGAATTAATCGAGTTCCGAGGTAGGGAAGCATACCACCTTAGAACCGGGGCTTTAAGGGTCATAGAAAACGCTCTGCATTTCATCCGATCTCCGCCTCCATAAAAGTTCATCGCCCCTTCAAAGGATAGAATGTGATCATTGGGATCAGAGAGGCCGTCATATCTCTGAATATTGTTGGGTCCTAGATAACCCTGTGGGGTCTCATACGCCATTATATAAGGAGTAAAGGGATGACCCGGGTGCTCTTGTTCGGGCTCCAGGTCAGGATTTAGTGGGGGAGGAGGAGGTAGGGAATCTTCTTCCCTCCTGAGAGAGTCATTGCTTCGTACAGACCGAGATGAACCTTGTCGTGTCGGAGCCATTACCGGTGCTCGTTCGACCCTGCGTTCCGCGTTCTGTGCCGGAGCCGTTTGCGGTGCGCGTTCGGCCTCAAGTATTAAATTCTGTGTCGGAGCTAAGTTCACGGCTCGTTCAACCACAAGCTCCAAAATTTTGCGCCGGGGCCGGTTGCGGGGCTCGTTCGGCCATACGCGCCATGGACTGCTGCTGCAAATCGGCAATGGCACGACCCTGCTGTTCCATAATTCTCATCTGCATGCGCATCATGGCTAAGATCTCATCATCGCGACGTCGAGAAGACGAGCTCGATCGGTGAGATCGGTGAGAGGGGCCAACAGAATGCCCGTGCTCTCTATTATTGTGACGCTGGGGAGGTGCATTCTCAGCATGGTTGGAGTACGCCGCCATACTGCGATCCAACTGCTGATGTGGGACACTCCCTCCTCCGTTCACCCCTTGGTAAGATGATTCCCCGGAGTACACGGTGTAGGGGCCACTGTGCGTATGCATGAGGAGGGGTTGGGCAGGGATCACAGCAGGCTGTGGTTGCACCGGTGAAACTGGATCTGCCACTTGAAGCGGCTGATTCGGAAGCGGGACGTCAACCGCTGGCTGCTCTTCAACTAGTGGCTGCTATTGGACAACCCTGTTCGCCCGGAGACGTTGACGGAGATCTGTTGCCGGTTGTGGTACCGCGGCTGCTCTGGGAGGACGTCCCTTTCCTCTACGTGGGTGGTGGTTTTCTTCTGCGTTTTCCATCGCGAGTTTGGTGAGGGTGGGAATCGAAGTTTATCGTTTCCCACAGACGGCGCCAATGTCTTGTTCTAGATCAGGTCGTTCACTAAGGCCACAGAGAGAGACCTAGTGAGGCGGTTTGACCTAGATTTGCTGTATGATTTTCTGAGTTTCATAGGTAACAGTGGGATAACCTGGAATGCCCTAATCACTGTGTGTGCAGTGTGATTTTAGGGTTTAGAAAGCGTACCTGAGCCCCATGTAGCACTGTACTACTTATAGGGGTGGCTGGATGCCCTAATGGGCCAGTTGTGGTACGGCCCAGACAATCCAGCCCGTTATGAGCCGTGAGAGGATGTGACCGAGGTGGCTTATCGGTAGTTATCTTGTCCTTGTCGGCTTTAGGGGTGTGAAGGCCGAGTTGGGGAAGCAAGCTCAACCCGCTTAGGATATGCCTATCGCATGTAGGATGCCGATCTCGGCCTATCAGCATAAGTGGGCGAGTAAAGTGATCTCGTGTAGATAGGGTCCGATACCCTGTGATCTCGGCTAGGGGTTTAGTCCACCACATAAGCAAAATTAACTAACTTTATTAAATTTTGTTTCATTCTCAATGCCACTTTCCTAAAACATCTCTAGAAAATTGTAATCTTAATTAATTTTTGTTTCATTCCCAATACTACTTTCCTAAAATACCTCTATTTTTTTTTTATAAATTTGAGAAAATTAAATGCAATCAATTAACCTCCTTAATAAACGTAAAAGTAATTGAAATTACTTATAATTCGAACCGGAGGCAGAATATAATAAGGGCCGAAGGAGTATAAAATAAAAAGAGAAAACTCTGTATGAACAATCTATATGAAACAGAGGGAGTGATAACTAGAGTCTAGATGTATTTTGGCTATTAATGAATTTTTAAGCGGTAGATTACAAGAACACCAAACAAAAGTTGATAGAAGGTACTTCCCATACATCAAATTAACACTAACACACTGAAATTTACACACGGATTATTACAGAGTACTTAGTAAATTACACGACCTCAGCTACAGAAGACCCTTGATTTATGTGTATATATTCTGCACGTCTTCGAGCTTTTTAATTCCAACACATATATATTATATATACCATATAAGAGTAACCTGCTACATGAAACAAAAACTCACTTGTAGATGATTGATCATCATAACGTTTAAGCCAGAGTAGCGCGCTTAAGGTTTGATGGGTCTACCCCAACGATTAGGGGGTTTTACCCTAAGGTAATTAACCCTTACCTCTTCCATGCCATCATTAGGAGGCACATGATACACCACCCAAGTACGCCCAGGGAATGGATTGGCACTGATGTTCCTTCTAGATGGACCATAGAACTTGTCTATAAGAGCAAAGCCTTCTTTACCAATTTTCTCGAGGTCTGCTGAAGGAGGTGCCATAGATGTTGAATATTGAACTACAAAAAGAGAGTTTTTATGGATATACTATTATGTTGTTACTACTTATGGTGTTTTGTTTCTTGCTTGAAATGGAGAGACACAAGTGTCCTTTTATAGGGAAGTAAAGTTGGTTCAATTCCCTTAGCTTCATCTACAGCTATACATGTGCTGCCAACGAATGGATTGAAAGAATAATTTCTAACTTTCGGCTAAACTGCTCATTTCGTTCCTTATGTTATTTTTGTTTTCAAGTTGGTTTCTCATAATTTTTTTTATCATATTCATATTTCATATTTCTTTTTATTATTAATTTGATTTATTAGTCATTATTCATCATATTTGAATCAATATGATATATATACACACACTGGACAAGCTATCACTTTAGTTGGCGTGGTGGCTCAATGCTTGGATCGGTAACCTTGAGGTCCATAGCTTGAGTCCTCATTGCTACAAATTTTTTACTTATTTTTGCAGTTTATTTAGCTTAATTTCATTTTTGACACTTTATTTTATTTTCAAGATTCATTTTGGTTTTTAATTTTTTTTTGAATTATTTTGATCCTTTTATTATAGCAATATTAGTTTTATCGAAATAATCATACCCATAATCGAAAAATGGCAAATGTTGCCGAAATTTGGAAATATTCCAAATTATTATTAAAACATTGATACTGCTTCACAAATGATGAAGCAATTTGGTTCGCGATATGATTGATTGATATGGATAAAAATGACAATATGATAAAGATTTGAATGAAGATGACATTAGGAGCTCTATTGAAATAGAGCCGTAAAAATGTTTGTTAAACTCTATCACTGAAATGTAATAAGTGTGAATATTACAAGTAAAACTATTATTATTATTATGGAAGAACCATATTTAATTTCTTGAAAAAAGATAAAAGACCAAAATAAGTCAAAGTAAAGATTAAGGACCAAACTGAATCTTGAAAATAAGATAAAGGACCAAAAATATAATTAAGCCCAATTTATTTTTAGTCCATCAAATTAAAAATTGGTAATAAAAGCAAAGGCAAGGACTTATCCTTGACATGTTAGCAATAATACAACATCAAATACCATCAAGCCAAAGCTTCTCATTGGTTCAAACTAACAAATTATTAACATGAATATTTAAAAATCAAACTTGCACCCCTAAAAAATTTTCCAAACTCCGCCATTGTCTCCAACAACAATATAATATGATATTGATATTGACACATAAGATAAACAGTAATTCAGAGATCAAATTGATAATGAAAAAAAAATATAAAAAACCAAATTAACAATGAAAATAAGGTATAGATCCAAATTAAATAGCAGTTTAGCCCTAAGTTTTCCATCTTTTATAGTTCTCCTTCAATTCTGTGGTATAAGTTATTAAAATTTCAATAAAAATAAATAAAAACATGTTATTAATATATTGTAGATCTACCAACGAGCTGTTGGTGCAGTGGTGCCAGGGGCTGCACTTGGTAGGGCGAACCACGGTTCGATCCCCCGCAACGACGTTGGGAGAGGAATAAAACCTTAATCCCGGGACCCCCCTCGAACTGGATTAGTCGGCCCAGTGGACCGGATACCAGGGTGCAAACCAAAATATATTGTAGATCTAACAAACCAATCAATTATCAAAGAAATATTTTAATGTATATTTTCTTGATTAACCAATTATAAAATATAATATACAATTTCAATTTTTTTTATTCAATACTATTACATTAGACAAATAACATTCTCACATCACTAATTTTTTAAATAAAAAATGCTATAAATATTTATGGCTTAATTATGTCACAAGTCCCTGAAGTTTGAGACACTTTTGTCAGATACCCTTATTCTTTTTTTTTCAATGTCTGACTCCCCGAAATTACTTTTAAGTTTGTCATATACCCCTACTATCAAATCTAGCCAATTTTGCCGACATGTAACATCGAAATCCCGATCAGACGAAGGAGGTTGGTCATGTGGTGTCGAGTGATGTCACATGGGCGAAGACGACCTCTCTCTTCAATTCTTTTTTCTCTTTTTTTTTATTTAACTAAGAATATAAAAATATTAAGTTTTTTAGTTTTTTAATGTTTTTAAAAAAAGATCTTCGGCCACGGGGCACCAGGTGCTTAACCTCTTGCATCTGATCAGGATTCCGATGTTACATGTCAGCAAAATTGACCAGAATTGGTAGTAGGGATATATGACAAACTCAGAAGTAACTTCGGGGAGTCAGACATTGGAAAAAAAAAGAATAAGGGTATCTGGCAAAAGTACCCCAAACTTTAGGGACTTATGACATAATTAAGCCAATATTTATTTTGCATTAAAAAATTATGAGTTTAATATTATGAAAACTCTCGAATTTATTTTTCAATACTAACATTTTTTTTATACCCTTTAAATAGCAATAAAATTTTAAAATTTTGTTTACCAATTTTTTTTCTTTGCTAACAACTAGTGTATTCAACCGGTGCTATGCATGTGGAAGCGAGCATGATTTATGATGTTAAGAATTATTGCATTGGTAAATATTCTTCGAGTCTTTGGGTTTATCCTTCAATAATAGATGGAATATATTCAATTTTATTAGTGAAAAAGTTGAATTTTGGTAAAGTTAAATTGAAATAGCTAGATTAGTGGTCACAGCCTCATCTACTCCAGTTTAGCTGCCTGCCAAAATTATTGAGACTTGAAATTATATTCGTACAAGAGTGCTATTATTGTGATCGACTTTAGTCACTTTTTGCAATCCAATATATTATTTGCGGTACCAAGGTGAGGTTGGTTAAGGGGTAGCTCACTTGGTCCTTTAACCAATTGGTCTCGAGTTCGAGCCTTGGGTATGAAGCAACCCTCGCTGGGAGATCCCTACCACTTAGTGCGAGCTCAGTCGAATCGAACCAGATGAGTCGGATTATGAGTAAATTAGATCCAGGTATCGATTGGTGTAAATTAAAAAAAAATATTATTTCTAGTCCTAGACCTAGAGAATTCCATTCAACTCCAAATGTCTCAAACTCGTAAAAGTAGAAAAGGGAAATAGTTAGCGTATCTAATTCCCAATACCTTTACTTCTTAATCAAGGAAGAAAGTTTATTCCTTTTTAACTTCATTAAATAATTGTGTTTGATGATGATGATGATGATGCAGGTCAGCTGATGACACCGCTGAGTAATCATCACCGTGGAGAGGTTCTTCAAGTTATGGGGTTATTGGGTTTTCAAGGAGTTGGTGGGCTTCTCCTTTGTATCTGGCTACGTTGGATGGGCGATTTTAAAAGAAACGGATGGAGTACTCATCGAAAGTGGATGAATATCAATATAAACCCTTAATCCATGGCTGTGGTTTGTTTGGCAAAATGGGCGGTGATGATAACAATTGGCTACCTGGAGTTGGAATACTCCCCAGTAGCCCAGGTGCAGGAAATAAGCACCCCTATGGCTTTATTATTATTATTATTATTATTTTGGATTCTTACGTGGGCTTTTTTATTGGGGTCTCCTTAGCCTTATTTTGTGATTCTTACGTGGGCTTTTATTCATTTGGGGCTTCCTGGTCATTAGTAGGTTTCTATTTTTTATTTTTTTTTAAACTAGCATGGTTTATGTTAATTTTTTGTGAAAATAATATTATAAAATTAATTAAAAGTAAAATAAATATTAAAAATAAATTAAAATAATATTTATTTTTAATATGTAAGACCTTTTTAATAAAAAAATTTAATCCTACTTGTAAGATCCTATTTTGAATATATAAGACCCTTTTAATAAAAAATTTAATCTTATTCGTAAGACCCTTTTAAAATATAAGCAAAATTAACCAATTTTCTTAAATTTTATTTTATTTTCAATGCAACTTTGCTAAAACATTACTAATTAATAATAACTTAAAAATAATAAATTAGTTAATTACTCCCAATGCAACTGAAAAATACGTAAAACAAAAATAAAATTATTATTAAAATAAAAATAATTAATAATTATTTAATAAATATTATAAAAATAATAAAATTATTATTAAAATAAAATATTAATATTAATATTAAAATAAGTATAAATTCCAAATATTTTTATTATATTTGTTTTAATTTTAAAAATAAAAATATTGCTTTAACGGTGATCCTAATGAAAAACAGGGATGAAATTTTGTCTGCTTATGTATTTCAAAGTGCAGTGGGTACTACCTTCGTCCCTATATATAAGACATTTTTTAGACTTTTATTTTGCCATATTCATAAGACCTTATACTAATTTTCAATGACAATCAATTACTACCTCTGTCCCATGAGTTAAGTTCTTTTAGGCTTTTGCACATAAATTAAGAAATGAGTAAATGAGAGTATAAGTATTTGGTATATTTTTATTAAATTACCCTCAATTAATAATAGGAGAGAAAGTAATAATAAATGTATGAAGATTATATTAAAGAGAGTTTTTTTTTTGGTCTGTATTCCTTACGGAACCACCGGTATCCCCAAGAGCACCCTTAATACCAGGAAGCCCTTGAGCACCCGCGTCCCATTCCCAAGATTTCAGTTGGGGCCTTACACCAACTGAACCAAACCCCGTTGGTATATTAAAGAGAGTTGAAGAAATAGCCGGTGAAAAAAATGCAATAAATAAGAGTATACTTGAAAAAAGAAGTATAAATAAGTATTGGATTTCTAAAAGAACATAACTTATGAGACAAAATTAAAAACTTAAATTAATATAACTTATGGAAAGAGAGAGTACTTCTTTCCACAAAAACCCCAATCTACTTGACACTTTTTAGATTCTTAATACTATTAAAAGTGGTAGTTTTGAAAATACATATCAAATATTCACATTTCTAATGAAAAACTTACTTTATCCGTTTCTACTTAACTGTCCTTTTTTGGAAAAGTTTTTTATTTTTTTTATCTATGTTCTGATGATTTCAAGAATGTAATAAATGATATTTTTTATGTTTACCTTTATTCAATAAGGTATTGGTTTCGTAAGTAGGGAAAAAAATGATTACGGAAAAAAAAGGGTATAGTGAGAAAAAACATAATTAATGTATTGGAAATTTAAGTACTCCCTCCGGTCCTTATTATAGGGTATACTTAACCGAATTACACATACCAAGGAAAGTGGTTGGTTTTATGAATTCTATGAGAATATATTGTAACATTACAATTTTACTTACTTAAATTTTTCATAAAAAATTCGCACTCATTAATGAACAACAAAAAGCACATAGATAGTCAAACATTAATAAGGGCAAAAAAGAGAAAAATTAATAAATGATGCATAGAAAATATAAAGTGACTTATAATTAGGACCAAGAAAACTTTCTAGAATGTGAGCTATAGGACCGGATGGAGTAATAATTACTCCCTCCGGTCCTTATTATAGGGCATACTTAACCAAATTACACATATCAAGGAAAGTGGTTAGTTTTATGAATTCTATGAGAATATATTGTAACATTACAATTTTAACCCCCTCAAATTTTCTTGGAAAATTCATACTCATTAATGAACAACAAAAAACACATAAATAGTCAAATCATTTAATAAGGGCAAAAAAGAGAAAAATCAATAAATGATGCATAGAAAATATAAAGTAACTTATAATTAGGACCAAGAAAACTTTCTAGAATATGCCCTATATATAGGACCGGAGGGAGTATATTTTTAAAGATGTGTTTTGTTTAAAATAAGACAAATAAATAAAAACATAAGAGTAAATATTATTCACATTTTCCTATTTTCCCGTGGGTGGCAGTGTTGCAGGTGTACCACGTGTCAGAGTTTGTGAGGGCAATGGGTGCACCGGTGCAGTGGGAAAAAACTGGGTATACTAAGTCACAAACAACTAGTATGTGTACTCATCCACTTTGAATCAGTACAGTAAAACGACCCAAAATTGTGGTCCACAATCATAATTACACTCATAATGCGATTGTATTTGAATGCTGGATGATGAGTTGACAGTGTATAAATAATTTTCTCTTCTACTTAACTTTAGGAATTTAAATCCCTATTTTTATTCATGAATCCATTTTATTTTTGAAATTCAAAACTATTGTTATTGTTTTCTAACAAGTATCTTAAAAAAAAAAAACAATCGACAATTACCTTTCAATTTTTTTTTCAATATATACCTAAAAAAAAATGTGTTGATTATTGACATGTAATTATACATGAAGTCATCTGAAAGTGGAGGGTGGTAAGACAAAATTTTGAAATATATATATATATATATATATATATATATATATATATATATTCAATATATTGTTCACCTTCACTTCGCCAACACTTTTTTTTTTTCGAGAGATACTTATTAAAAAATTATGAACCTAATTCTGAAAATTCACAATTAAATTCCAAATCTCATCTTATTACTTCCTCAATTGAGCAACAAATAATGCAACATAATCACAACGGCAGGATCCAAGAGCTCACCCAATCTTTGTGAAAATCAAGTGGTTTCCTGCATGAAGACGAATTATATATTTAACATTTGGTTCTTGCTTTGAAAAAAATAAAACAAGTAAACATTAGAAAATTCAAAAAATTAAAAACGTCATTTCTTAAAACAAGCTTACACATTTTAACCGCTTAAAAATGTCTTTAAGATATTAATAAGTTTCTTTGTATTTAAATCTATGCCCACAAAGTTTGGTCAGTCGACACAGGAGTAGTGTGGTACGGTGTATTTGGCTATGCAAAAATCAAGCAATTTTGGCAACAAAATACAGTCATCGACAAAAATGTTCCAAAAAATCAAAATTAAAAGCTGGCTATGGTTAAGAGAAAAAAACATTAGTTTACATATGTTACTGATTAAGTGGTTTTCAAATCCACTCCAATGTTAATGTTTATTATGATATGAGAGAAAGAATGTATGTAATGCACTGGTAGGTTGATGGCTGTTTTTTTGGTGAAGCAGGTTATGACTCTGCTGCGTGGTGATGGAGCCAAGGGGAGACACATCCTACCATGCACATCCTACCATGCCATGCAGTAATAATGCATGCTTTGTGTTATTAGAATGGATATCGTGTATCAACGTGAATTTGGTTAAGTGGTAGTTTATTTGGTGAAATATTTACCATTATTCACACTATTAACGATGATTTGTTATTTTAGATGGTAAGCAAACAACTGTGATTAAAAGATCAAATTGGTACATCAAACAAAAAATTAAAAAAATTAAAAATGATATTTTCGAAAAATTTGAAGAGGTAAACATGAATTTATAAATTTTCAAAAACTAAATGAATATAATGCAAAAAAATTAAGGACCAAGCTCATACTTCACTCATAAAATTATATCAATGTTTTATACTTTGTTATTCTAACATTTATATGATCTTTTGTAGTTGTTATAATGTTATTGCATGGCTGCAATTATTAAATTTTTTATGATTCAACATAGAGTTTTAAGGTTGTGAACTTGCTTAGTTTTTATAGTAATTATAAATTATAAAAAAATTATCATGAAAACATCAGCACCAGTGGTCTAGTGGTAGAATAGTACCCTGCCACGGTACAGACCCGGGTTCGATTCCCGGCTGGTGCATTGCATTAATATGTTTTTTGCGCCTAAAATCTTCAAGCGCCATTTATTGGATAAAAAGCACACAAAGGCCCATCAACTTCTTTATGCCCACTGCAAGTAAGCGTGGGTTCACTTGGCTGTGGAAATTGTTTCTTGCACTTCTTCTCACTCCTCCTCCTCCTCCTTTTTTTTTTTTTTTTTTTTTAAGGCTGTTTCTTGCACTTCTAACCTTCCCACCTTTTACTACCATCTACCTTGTTATTGTTAATGGAATGGCTATTGTGACACTTGTGAGCCCTTATTATCCTCGAGTGATGACTAACACTCTGTTTGGTTTGAGAGAAATTGAGAGGAAAGATTTTGGGGAGAAGAAAATGAGAAAAAAACAAGAAAATATCTTATTTGGTACAAGAGAGAAAACAAGGAGAGAGAAAAATTTGAGTGGGTCCCACAGGAAATCTTTTTCTCTCCTCACCTAACTAGAGTTTGAGAAGAAAACTTGGACTTTTGGTTAAAACCCGGAATTACCCCTAGAAGCTGGGTTGATGAATCTCGGAATTACCGAGGTTGAGTTTCACTCCCACATTTTTTTTCTTTATTAATAAAAACTAAAATAGTGACCCACATACAGTAGCTGCCTAGTGTTGGATGAGTTCATGATGATTAATAAGCAGTTGTTCGGTTTTCACCCTATCTCCTTTGATGCAATTTTTTTATATATATTTTTGAATCTAAAATTTTTATTATTTAAAAAATAATTGAAGTAAGAAAAAAATATTTGGTTATGTACTTATGTTTAATAGAAAAAGAAAAAAAAAAGAGAAAGAAAAAATATTTATTTGCCTTATGTAAATCAAAGGGTATACTTGTTTTTTAACAAATTTATTGTTTTCTTTCTTCCCATTTTTCTCTCCGACCAAACAAAATGAGAGAAAACTCAACTTTTCTCTCTCTCACATTTTTTCTCATTTTCTTTCATACCAAACATTCATAAAATCTACTCATTTTCTCACCATAATCTTTCTTCCTTATTTCTCTCTTCTCATTTTCTCTCTTCCCATTTTCTCTCCGGTAACCAAACAAAGTGTAAATCTATTTAAACACTCTCATTATTGAATGAAGGCTATTATTTTCCTGAAAAGGTTACATGTCCTTAAAAAAAATTAAAATTTGAAAAGGTTATATTAAATTCAAGCTTAAATTTTAATGTACTGAATATGCAAAATGCACATTTTTTATTTTTATTTTTTTTAGGTAAGAAAAAATTCATTAAAAGCAAGAAGGAAAAGATATGCTTCCAGTCAGAAGAAAAAACACAATATCCAAGTTACAACACAACCATTGTTGCAGACAAAAAAAACCAGCAACATTAGACACTGATGCAGACAAAAAAACAGCAACATTAGCCATACGACACCCCTAAAAACACCAATATGCCCCAACCTACATAAACAATTTCTTTGCAACAGTACACAAAAGAAATAGCAGAAAGACAAAAAAAATAAAATAGAAGAGCAGAACTCTGATGCATAAGGCAAGACATAACACCCCAACAAAGTGTGCTCCACTTCATAAACAGAGATCCATCACATTCTGCAGTACCCTTGCAAGCTTAAAATTGGATTGGTTAGCCATTAGAAGATTGACATCCAAGGCGCTTTGTGTTTGCCCTTTAACCACGCCCATGACCTATGTTTTATTTTATCTATCACAATCACATCTTCAATTGTCATAATTTTTTAGCAAAATAGAACACCATTTCAACACAACCAAATACTCCAAATCCCTGCAATCCAGATCACAGACCAGAATTTGCCCATTTTGTTACTTTTCAGGACCTACATATGCTGGCAAAAGTGATCCACACTATCTGAAGGTAGGACTGTACCGAAACCAAGCCATATATAAACATGTAACCAACTGATTTGTTGGTACAAGCACAAGTGTTCCTCAAGTAACTAGTAAAGATAAACAATTTGAACTGATTGTTAGCAAGACCCTTCTTTTCATAGTAAAAAAGTAAGGATATATTTATTCTTGAATAATAAAGTGCATTGTAATCTTAATCTTAATTTATTAAATGTATCGATGAGTGAGCATATTTTTGCTTTCAGTTTAGAAACAAATTCAATCTGTTAGAAATGCTGCATTTCAAAAACATCAAGAAAAAAATGTGGCTGTTATTATACCTCTGATTATCATCCTCTTCAACCTGTTTTGTTTCTACCATATAAGTACAAAGTTTAACACCAAACCAAACATTAAGGAACAACATAAACAAATATGGAGTACATAATTGGGGTCACGACATAAATCATACACCGCATTCACCGGACCCCCTTTCCTTTTAATTATAGATCCAGGTTTAACTTTGAAGCACATTGTTGTAATTAAATTAAGATTTCTGATTGCATCATTGTTGACTGGATATGAGAGTTGCTAAAGTCAATTATAATTGATGCATCACTAAATTATGTAGTGTACAATTATTTAGTTATTGACCAATGATGCAGAATTATTCATTATGCATGACAATAATTACGGTGAGCAATGAAGCAAAGTAACAAACTATGCCTTTCGTAACTAAACAAAACAGCAAATGTGCAAAATCAGGGGGTAACAACTATATTACTATAATACCAACCAGGAGTTCAGTATTGACAAAGGGAAGCAATTTATTGAACTATTGAGTTTGAGTTTGAAGCTAATGAGATCCTTGGTAATAATGTTGCAAACCCACACCACCGTGAGTATAGGCGCTATGGCCTCCACCATAATAACTGGATGGCACATGAAGCATTGATGAGTTTAAATTAGAACCGCCTAGACCATAAGGCCCAACCAAGGGTCGTACTATTTGGGTAGGGGACACCATGCCCAATGGCATGGTTGGCGAGCTCGTGTATGGATTTGGATGTTGTGTCAACACGCCTGATGAAAAGCCGCAATGTTGGTGGTACTGGTGTGTTGCCAAGTTGCCATTATTGACATTGTTCGGGGCAGGTGCAGGACCAACTGGAGCCAATGTTTGAGTGAGCTTCGTCCCACCTTGTTGTTGCTCAACCTTCTGCTTTTTTCTCTTTTGGAATTGTTGTTGTTGTTGTTGATGCTGAGGAGGCTTTGCAGCATCAGAAGCAGGTGCAGGTTGTTTCTGTTGTTTCCTAAGTAATTTGTTAAGTGACTTCTGCCTCTTCAATTCATCTATTCGCTGCTTAAGGCTAGTTAGGGGATATTCAAATTCAAGCTTATGATTCTCAACAATCTCAATCACCTCTCTAATGGCTTGCATTTCTCTAGCTATAATATCACTCGGGGACTTCCTTTCCTCGGAGAGTCTTTTGGAAAGTTCCTTCGACTCATCCACAAACGCTTTCAAAATGGGAACCGGCGAGATCTTATCCGCGAGATCATACTCAAAAACATAATTGACAGCGAGAATATGTTTCCCCCTCTCGACAAGTTTCCGAATAATGTAGGGAACTCTATCCGCGAAACCGGTCATATGGCGCAGCTCGGGAAACTCTGCATTGTCAACAACGACCACTGACATAACCGCATACTCAACAAGATCATCGATACCGATTTCAGTAACCAAACCATAGGCCGTTACAAAGTGAAAAAATGCCAATGCTCCTAAAGCATTCACATTATCAACACTCATCTTCTCTTTCCACTCCTTAGCCATCTTCAACGCTCTGTCCCTCGTCTCGGAGCTCATGCTCGGCTTCAAAACCCTGAGCTGCCTCAACAATATCATGCAAATCTTCTTCAAAAAGCGCAATTCCCTTTCTTTCAATTCATTATTGTTAGTATTATACAGGTGATGATAATAACCTTCCAATGATTCCAAAGCCATCTCGGCCGGGTTTGGCGCGTACAGCAACGCGCCAGGAAGCTCGGCCTGGAATTGAAGCCTATGCTTGGGATGGGCATTAACGTAATTTATGAAGGCTTTACCATCCATGTTCTGGAAGAGAAGAACGAATTCGTGGGTGGGAAGAATGGAAGGCGTCGAAACGCAGGATGAAGGGTCGTTTGGGGTAGGGGGTGAGGGTGTTAGGGTTTGGAGGAGGTGGAAACGGTGGGTGAGGGAGGATTGAATGGAAGAGAAGTGAGAATCGATGTGGGGCCAAGAGAGAAGGAGGGAATTGGAGAAGGAGAGGGAAGATTGGGATTGGAGATCATCGAACGCTTTCTTTAGATTATGTTTCTTAGAATCGATGAGGTTCAGTGCCTCTGAGATAGTCTTCAACGACGACGACATTGTTCTTTGTTAGGGTTTTCAGAGTGAGTGGGGAATTGAGGAGTTATGACGACGCCGTTTTGCAACCAAAGCGATTCCTTTTTGCATTTACTGGGGCAACCTGTTGGTACACTACACGTCTGCATGACACGCATATGTTCCTTCAGGAGCAGCACACTTGCCTCTCCTACTCCTATGCCACCCCGTCTCCTTGGCCACGAAAATAAAACATCAAATTAAAAAAAAAAAAAAACTTATTTAACCTTTTAGTTCTTGAACGTAAGTGCTCTTTTGGAATTGGTTTTTAAATTTTTCTCGATGCTTTGAATCCTTGAACTTTGTTCAATTTTTGGAAATAATCCTTTCATTACTTAAGTGATGATATAGCCTATGACATGTCACGTTACTGTTGCAATATCGACGAGCGATGCGTTATGTACCGTCACGTGACACTACATGATTTTTTTTAACTTTTTTTAAAAATTATTAAAAGATTCGATTTTCTTTTTAAAAATTATTTTTAATAAATTTGAATTTTTTTTTAATTTAAAAAAAATTACGTGGCATCATCTGACACGTTATCTATTGATGTGGTGAAAATGACGTGACATTTCCTCGATTATATCACCACTTAAGTAATGAAAGGACCATTTCGAAAATTTGAGCAAAATTTAGGAACTCAAAGCATCGAAAAAAGTTCAAGATCAATTCCAAAAGAGGACCTAAATTTAGGGACTAATTACTTAAATAAGCCTAAAAAAAATTATTCCTTTCTTCCCAATATATAAAACCCTTTTGATAGATTTTATGACTATTAAGAAAGTTGATTAATTTAATTAATGGTATTTAAAATATGAATATTTGATATATATTTTTAAAATTACCCCTATTAGTAATTTTGAGAATCTAAAAAGTGTTAAGTAAATAAGTATGCTTATAAAAAGAATTAATTAGTCGTCATTGAAATTTGATATAATATGATATAAACAGAAACAAAACAAAAGTGTTAAAAAAATCTTTTATTGTCTGCGTAAGACAGCCGGTGGCTGCAGGGACACTTAGGATTTCCCCCTCCCTCAGGTCATGGTTCTAGTCCCAGACCTCCCATGTAAAAAAAAAAAAAAATCTTTTATTTAAAGATGGAGTTAGTCATTTCTTAATCTTGATTTTCAAGGTTACGGATAACCATTGCAAAATAAATGTATTTTATGACAATTATAACTTAAAAATTTAAAAATATTGTATTTTAGTTTTTTTAAAAAACACAATTATTTTTTAAATGTTTATCTCCAGTTTTGAAGATTGAGGTTAAAAAAATTTAAAAAAAAAATGTTAACAAGTGTCTTTACTTGACGGCACATGTTAGGAAGGCAAATATAGTACAAAATTATTGAAAATTTTATTTTTTTATATTTTCAAAAGAAGAATTAATACCCATTTATAATTGTTTTTCACCTTTAAAAACCTTAACAAATATCCTAAACCCTTTAAAAAAAATATTTTTTTCTTTTGGTTTACATGGGAGGTCTGGGACTAGAACCCATAACCTGGGGGAGGGGGAAATCCTAAGTGTCCCTGCAGCCACCAACTGGGCTGTCTTACGCGGACAAAAAAGAATATTTTTTTCATTCCTTAATACTTCCACCAATTCTATTTAAAAGGTCAAATTTTAATTTATAAGAATTCTCTGGTACTAATTATAGGTCACTTTGTGTTTTTTTAGCAAGCATTTATTATTTCTTTTTTATTTTATTTGTTGTTTGTTTATTAATGTGAAATAATACATTGTGAAATTTTCAATATAAGATGAGAGGGTAAAATCGTAATGTTAAGGTATCTTCCTAAAGTTTCAAAAAATATAACGACTCTTCTTAGTCTGTATGATATGGTTAAATATGACCTATAAATAGGACTAGGTGAAGTATATAAGTTTTTTTTTAGAATTTACATTCACCAAGGACTCTGATCTCTTTAGTCCTAAATGTAAGATTCTTTAGATAAATTTATGTTAACCAAGAAAATTTTATTAATGGCATTAGAATTATAAATATTTAATATACTTTATTCAAAACTACCCCTAATTGTTATTCATATTCTAAAATGTAATTGATTTAATATATATATATATATGTTTTTTTTGTTTTACACCAATGGTTTCATTTAGTTGACAGCAAAAGACTAATCTCCTCCTAGACGTAAAGATTAACAAAGTTTTTTCCACACCACGAAAGCTAAGGGAGTTAAGGGACCAAACCTTTGACATCATGCTTAAGGAAGTTAGTCATCTACCAACTGTACTGAGCTTTGTTAGTAACTTAACATATATGTTTTTGAAAAAAAATTAAATATTATTGAAAATTGGAATAAAATCTTACAAATAAGCCAAAAGAAAGTTTTCTTATATTTAGAATCGGAGAAAATAGTTAATATGTTAACGATATTAGAAATGTAAATATTTGATACTTTTTCCATTTCTATATATAAGATTTCTTGGTAAATTTCATCTCCATTAAGAAAGTTGGTTAATTTAGTTAATTGTATTAGAAATGTTAATATTTGATTTGGCAATCCTATGTTTATTTTGGCCAGAAGTCACCTGTAGCAAATCTTTCAAATTTGAAGATTGAATATAAGTTGGCTGCAGCCAAATTAAACGGAGAGATCAATCAAAAAGGGAAGAAGAAAAAAGAAGAGAAGGAAGAAGGAAACTCCCTTTATTTATTTGTTGAATAATCCGTGGATACTTAATTAATACTTTGACCATTGCATTATCTACTCTTGAAAAAATATATTGAGCACTTCAACCTTGAACATTATTCTATTATGCCCTTGAAACACATGGTGGACTACATTCTTGAACATAAGAAGCAAGTGTTGGACTGAGAAACCATGAAATTATGCCAAAGGATTGGCAAGAGAGCTAGGGTTTTAACACTTTAGTTTATTCTAAAAAGCCAACCTCCAATGCTCAACAGAAAAGGATGGATAGGTCCTTTATACTTTTAATCTTTGTTAGTTTCAAGAGCCATTATTATTGGACAAAATTGCACTAAGACCACACATGCCATCAGCCTATATAAACTTCTTTTTATCTCTTCTGCTGTATGTTAGTGTTGGTTGTGAAAATTGTCCCTTGCACTTCAAGCCTTTCCTTCTTTTTTAAACTAATCACATATCATTAGTGGAATGCCCATTTTAGAGTCCCACTTTCTTAATTATCCCACATGCGGTGACAAAATCATTTTTCAGGTTTTGGCATTATATAGTGGAAATGAATGGAAAGGGCTCAAATTAAGCCACGTATATATATATATATATATAAGGAGTTACTAACATGCAATTTAAATTTGGATGGTTGTCATGCAACCCTTTGTTAGACTCATAAGAATTTGCCACCTAATACATAATATTGAGAATGTGAAGAAGAAGAAGGAGCAGTTCTAGCAAAATTAAAACAACGTTAATTTTTTTTTTAATGTAATGTTTTTGAAAATTAAAAGTTATAATTTGTATAAAGGTACAAAAGACTAAATTAAAATAATCTAGTTTTTATGTTGGACTAGATTGCAAAAATCAATTTTAACTACTTTAAGCAATGACATGACATACATGCATTAGGTGACAAATTCTTATAGTCTAACAAAAGATTGCATGATAATCATCCAAATTTAGATTGCATATTAAAAATATTATATATATAATCCTTCAACTATATGATATGTGTGGCAGTGTGGGTGTTGCACTAACCCAATGACACCGTGTAAATCGGCGTACAAAAGGAATAATGTAACGCATCACCATTCTGTTTTATGGAAGAAAAAAAAGTTTCAATTCTCGTTTCTTGACATTTTTGAGATAAAGAAGGATGTTGCAACATATTTATGTAGACATTCCACAGAGAGTTAATTTGTCAAACTTGTTTACCAATAAAAGTATCTTCTAAGTAGAAATAATTTTTAAACTAAACCCATCCTCAAGTTTAGATTTACATAGGTTTTGATCCTCTAATTCCAGTTTATGTAATTCTCTATTTTGAACCATTAAACTACTTTTAAATTTTTTAATTTTGAACCGCTAAATAAGTATTCCATGGCTAAAGTTAGTGAGTCGAAAATTTGTTGAGTTACAAGAGTTAGAAAATATAAACTCTACGTATCATCTCCCAATTAAGTGGAGCCTAATAACGCCCCATCCTCCTTTATTTTATGCATTTTATCTCCATGGCTCTTAGGACAACTTTAAGAATACGAAGTGAATAGCTTTTTGTTTGGTTTTTAAAGCATTTTAAAAAAGATTTTGTTGTATGTCCATTATCTTATTATCCCAAAAGTTAGTTCTTAGTAATATTTATAATTTTTCAAAATTCACTTTGCATTTTGAGAATTCTTAATCATTGGTAGCAAAACCTTTTTACATACAAAAGCCTATTATTTACAAATCTTGATTTCATTATTAAGGTAATTATTAGACTGTCTCATGATATAAGCTTTTTTAATATATTATTTCACATATATCAACTAGTTTGATTAGTTAATTTATCAAACACTTTTGTGGTAGTAGTTTAACTTATTGATAATAAATTTTCAACCCCTAACTTTTTTACTTTCTGCTTACGTTTTTTAATTCAATTGTATTAAATACGTAGGATAAAATTCGTTGCCTTACAAAAAGTGTCATTTCATATGTTGTTTGTGATTGATGAAAATTTTTAAATTATTTAATTCAAATATTTATTTTTCAAATTTTTTTCACTAAAAAAAAATGTCATACTGTATAAATTAAAGTAACACATGGCCACGTTCAAAAAAAAAAAAAAGTAACACATGGCCAACAAATTTCATCCCAAACAAACCCCTAGATCTAAGGGACTAGCGGTCAAATTTTTTAAACATAACATTTGCATTTTACCTGCTATGAAGAATATGCATGAAAATTTAAAACACATATAAACCATTTTAAATAATACTTACTGTTATTGACGCAATTGCACTTTTAAAATTGTAAAACACATTGAGTACCAAAAAAAAAAAAAAAACCAACGAGACTTGGTTCAGTTGGTGTAAGACCTCAACTGAAATCTTGGAAATGGGACACGGGTGCTAGTACCCCCGGGTTCGATTCCTATTAAAAACATCTCGCTGGGAGAGCCAACCACGCAGCTCGCTCCGGATTAGTCTCAAGCGCTCCCTGGTATTAAGGGTGTTCTTGGGGATACCGGTGGTTCCACAAGGAATACGGAAAAAAAGTAAAAATAAAAATTGTAAAACACATTTGCCCGAATTGAAGAATTAACAGTTGATGACGGCAGTAAGGAATAAATGTGATAGGTAGTAATACGTTAGGTCCAATTAAGAGTGGTACACATCATATTGCACCGTACCAGAGTTCCATGTGTCACACGCAGCCAAAATCAAATCGAAAATGCAATTGCAAATGACAATAAGAGGTGCCTCCTTCGCACGTGGAAAACTTCAGCCCCTATAATTCACAAATGGATAAATTTTTGTAGTGGATTCCAACATGGAAAGGCCATAGCCATACCTCAAATAAAGTCTCAAATATATCCACCCACCCACCCTAAATGGAAGTCCACCCAAAGTTATACCAAAATTTGTTTCTCTGTCTTTAACTTGCTAGCTCTGTTCTATAGGTCAAAATGCATGCGATGGTGCACTGATTATAATCTTAGATATAACGCACTTTCCTAGAAAGTCCTTGTCAAAAACGGGACTAACTTACTGGTAGTTTAACCAAAACTATGGTTTAATAAATCAAATTGAATTTTATTCACACAAAATACCTTAATGCTGACATAAAAAGCTAAAGTAGTAATATTTTTTATGTATATATATTGGGGAAGGCTCCGGTGCATGGTTAATTAAACCATGCATCGGTGCATGGTTTATTTTTTTTTTTGTTTTTCAAATTTTTTTAATACAGATTTATTCAGAATATTTTTTACACAAGTTCGTATACAGATTTATTAGAATCTGTAAATTTTGAATACAGTTTTACTCAATACAGTTTTTTAAGAACACAGAGTAAAAAAAAAAAATCCAAATTATAAAAATCACTTCATATCCGTAAAAAAGAAAACACATAAAATATTTTTTAATTGATTAAATTTTAAAAAAAATAAATAAATAACCAAGAAATAAAGACATGCACCGGTGCATGTTATATATTTACATGCACGGAGCCTTTCCCATATATATTATTTAAATGACGCCATCGACAATGATACTCTTTGATGCTTAGCTAACTATCTATCTGGCCTCTTCAGTTCTAGATCATATTTCTTGAGGAATTCCAGCAGACCACATTTTCCTTTCGTATTCTCTTAGCTCAACTCTCTATAATAGATCTATAAACTGCTTGGTTTTAAATACATTTTCTACATAAAATTAGGGGTCATTAGAGCATGATCAGGAAGAAAAAAAAGGAATCAAAGAAATTAATGAATAACTATTGTTCTTGCCGCACCCTTCATGCAAGGGGAAATTGACACGACCAATCACTTAATGCATGTGAGAAGATCACAGCCACCGATCTAGATCAGATTTTGCATCCAATGAAGAATTATGAAAATACTATATTAAGTGTGTATTAATGTTACACGTGTGCACTGCCCCAAATTTTATGGTACCATGGGGGAACATGAAAGCTGGGCCTCCCTGATTCTCACATGTAATAGATGTGGGTTTACATCAAACCAAAGTCTCAGTTTAGTTAGTTGTTGCCTCTCTTTTAAATGAAGAAAATGCCAAGTCATAAGTTGCCCCATTTTTATCCCATCCACCCAAGAAGGTACTGAAAATTGAGTTTGGTATTTGATTTGGTGAAGTAGGATGACTGGGTCCAAATATTACATCTCCACTAATTCATAGACTACTCCTAATTAGGTTGAGATTTAGAAACACTGCTAGGGAAAGCCTCAATGGTAGTGTTATTGTGCCAAATAAAACATGGAATTATGGAATGTCAACGTACTGCTATTCTCATGTAGCCACAACTGAATTTTATGATACGATTTTCCCTTTTCTCTTATTAAGTCAATTTATTTTTCATTTATACTTTTTTATTAATTTTTTTGGAGTAGTAATTATCACTCACATAAAGATGATGGTTGAAATTGGGTAAATTTAGTTTTAGTTTTTGATTGAATGATTATCACTTGAATCAAGATGGTGATTAGATAAAATTCTTCTAAAATGGTGATTTTAAAATTTGAACATCTATTTTTTTTTATAGCTTTTTATTAAATAAATTTTTATAATTTACTTATTATTTAACGTAACTATTATTGGTTAATGATGATGGAATGAATAAAAAAATTGAAAATACCATTACTTTCATAGAATATATTTTTTTTCATAAAAAATTGTGATATTTCATGTTTCATTTGTTGTGATTAGTTAAAAAAAATAATATTTAAATTAAAAATTTAATAAACAAATATTTTTCCAATCAATCTCAACAAATAATACAGAAAGTGACACTTTTTTGGGAGCTCTTACCTTCCACCCGACAAATCTATATGTATTTTCAAAAGTACCCCTATTAATATACTGAGAATTTAAAAAATGTTAAGTAAATAGGAGTGTTTATGGAAAGAAATACTCTCTCTGTCTTTATATATAATACCATTTTGGGTGATTTTACGTTCATTAAGAAAGTTAGTTAATTTAGTTAATGGTATTGAAAATGTGAATATTTGATATGTATTTTCAAAACTACCCCTATTAATATTATTGGAAATCTAAAAAATGTTAAATAAATAGGGGTGTTTGTGGAAATAAGTAATTAATGATCATTGAAAATTGGTATATGGTCTTATAAATAGGGACAAAATAAAAGTGTCAAAAATGTTTTATATTTAGAGACATAGATGATAATTAATTGTCATTGAAAATTGATATAGGGTTTTATAAATAGGGACAAAATAAAAACCTTAAAAAAATGTTTTATATATATTGGGACTAAACAAGTAATAAATGTCTAATCTTAATGTTAATTTTTAGATGTTGAAATAACATTTTGTAATTAATTAACATCATAACCTAATTGATGCCTAAACACCACTACCTAAATAAATGAATAATTTGAGATCTTTGCATCACAATTCACAATATATACACCATTTCATCACACTAAAATGGGACAGCACTGTTCCTCTGCATGTGTTCTGTGCTTCCCCTGTATTTTAAGTTCATAGAGCTCTTCTTCTAATAATAGCCTCATTCATTTATTAGTTTCTCTCCTATCTTCCTCTGTTCTCTCTCTGTCTCCAAAGTCATAATAAACAAGAAAAACAAAATTATAAAATAACCAAAACTCCAAACCCTTTTTCAATCTTTCACAAACATGGCTACTCCATCATCATCATCATCATCTTCTTCTTCTTCTATTTGGGTATTTTCTAACATAAAGCTTCAATTCTTTGGCCGTATAAGAAGGTTTCTTCAATCCAAAGCAACACGAAAGCGCTGCTGTGAATCCTCTGATCAATTCGATAAAGAAACAATCATAGTTGAGCACAACAAAAACAAGGTTGAAAACATTGAAACGGTTCAAGTTATAAAGAAGAAGCATGAAGAGGAAGAAGAAGAATATGAAATAGTGTTGCAAAGGAGTGTGAAGAAACTTCACTTTGGGAGCTGGGAAGAGAAGGAGGTAGCAGCAAAGGAGATTGAAAAGTTAGCTAAAGAAGAAGATGTCAGGGTTAGAAAGATGATAACAGAACTTGGGGTGGTGCCGGTGCTGGTGTCCATGGTGGCGTCCGAGGTGGCTAGCCGCCGCCGAGCAGGGTTGACGGCGTTGATCCACCTTGCTGATGGAACTTACACGTGAGTTTTGGACTTCCTTTTACGTTCTTTCTTCTTGTCCTTTTGTTTTTGTTAGGCATCACTTTATTTATGCTGGCTACCTAAAAAAACTGTTTTTTAGTGTTTATAGTTTTAATCTTATGGTTAAAATTTCAAAAAATAAATATAGTAAAATTTATGTAATTAATTTAAATTAAAGTAGTGTTTGGTATACATATCATAATAAAACGGATCAAAATATACGAATTTTGTTCTATATTTTATAAATTTTAGAAATAGAAATGAGACTAAATTAAGCTTGTGGTTGATTTGATAAGCTCTTTTTTTAGATGTTAATGGTTGAATTGATGATCCATGAGATGAGATTAATGAGACTAGGTTGATTGATGTGGGCTAATTGGCCATCAATATATTCATAATTCAAATCAGAATAGATGTCCTACCAATGGCACGAGAAGATAAAATGAATGGTAAAACTTAAAATTAGGTATTGCTCCGTAGTAATATTTTAGGTTTAGACATGTGAATTTATAGTACATGGGTTGAGGTCCACATAACCAGTACAGAATCAGTACTTATTTAGTACATAGTACATACTTATATTGTCTTTTAATTAGTATTCGAATTGTTTGAAATGGACAAATATTGAATCGTATTTATTCAAGAAATTGGTGAGAATGGAGTCATTATGACTTTATGAGGCATCTGTGACCGCTAACTTTGACTTTTGAGTAACAAGGACAAGATTGATGAATAAGAAGAGGTAGTTGGCCTTGGCGGGAATGGTTCATGACTCCACAGTATGGAGTAACTTGCAGTAACATCCAAAACCAAATTCATCAAAGTGTTCTTCTCTAAATTCCACGCAAAAAAGAGAGGAAAGAAAATTAAGGAAAATACTAAAAAGTGTTTTTAGTATATTTATTTAGAAGCTAAAATTATTAAAAAATTGTATATTCTCATAAACAAAGAAATGTGCATTCAGAATTGTAACAATAAGTATTATTTGGACATCGATCTACATCTAATATATAAATTTAATACTCTATTTGTTATTTTGGATAAAGAATAGTGGACTCTTCAATCTATTATTCTTATCATTTTTCGGATCTTTACTG
Organism: Crotalaria pallida; assembly: GCA_037953625.1. NCBI lineage: Eukaryota > Viridiplantae > Streptophyta > Magnoliopsida > Fabales > Fabaceae > Crotalaria > Crotalaria pallida. The sequence continues at coordinate 88,936,765 of CM075656.1, forward strand.
AAAATGATAGATATTAGACTTAGATATTATAGATGTTTAAATAACATCATTTTTATAATTATTTTTCTCACAATAAATAAACATTTGAAATGGAGACAAATGATAGTCTGTGCAGTGCAGTGCCGCGCATTTAGAGTCACGTTACTCCCCTACAGGCTGTAGACTGTAGAGACATGAAAGTTATCAAACTAATTAGTAACATACTAACATTAAATCTGAAAATGGATTTAGTTTTTGTAAAGATCTGAAGAGGGAATTTGCCAATATTTTAGGATCAAATTTGTTCAAACCCCACTGGCAGCACTAGCTATAATGTGCTACTATGTCGGTATTAGTTGGATGAAACACAATTAAAAATTAATCACCAAAATGTGCGCTGAGTGTCAACTGAGTTGCTGGCTGGTGGGATGAGCTATAAGTAGACAAAGTTCATTTTGAAGCGACATTTTTGTCTTAAAATTTATAAATTACAGATTATTAAATCCATGGTAGTAGTACTAGTACATGATTAGATTCCTTAATTATACAGTACTAATTTTAAAACAATGCTATGTCTTTTGTTGACCTTCATTTTCCTACACAGATATTAACTTCAGATTCTCTCGTTGACTTCATTCGGTTGTAGTAGTAAATGATATCTTTAGTTTAGTTTATTTGGCCTTCGTATTGTTTATGCAAAAATTGCTTCATACCCACCAATGGAAGAAAAAAATGGATCAAAGAAGGTGGAAATGATGTTGATGGAGAGTTGAACTTGAAATGAGTTGTTGACTAGTTTGTGCTGACTTGCAGAATGGAGTATATCAATAATTGTTTCTATCCTAACTTTGACTGCGTTGAAAGTTGAAACTGAAGCATGTTTTCTTTCTTTTCTTCAGGAACAAGGCATTGATAGTAGAAGCAGGAATATTGTCCAAGCTACCAAAGACAATTGGCCTTTTAGATGAATCAACAATAAGTGCATTTGCAGAATTGATCTTATCATTGTCATCGCTTGCAAACACCCAATTCCATTTTCCTTCATTAGACTTTCTCCCATTACTTAGAGACATTCTTGAATCAGGTTCAAGTTTTGATACAAAAAGATCATGCTTGTGTGCCTTGTACAACATCTCAACCGTGTTAGAGAATGCAAACCTTTTGGTTTCAAGTGGAGTTGTGCCTATCCTCTTGGAACTTTCAGCAATGAAGGAAATTTCAGAGAAAGCACTTGCAACCCTTGGGAACTTGTTGGTGACTATGATGGGGAAGAAAGAAATAGAGAGCAGCTCAGTGGTGCCAGAAAGCTTCATAAAGATCTTGTCATGGGAAGATAGACCAAAATGCCAAGAGTTGTCAGTTTATATTTTGATGATTCTGGCTCATCAAAGCTCATCACAAAGAGAGAAAATGGCACAGGCTGGGATTGTTCCTGTACTCCTTGAAGTGGTTCTCTTGGGGAGCTCTTTAGCTCAGAAGAGAGCAATGAAACTATTGCAATGGTTTAAGGATGAAAGGCAAGTAAAGATGGGGCCACATTCAGGTCCACAATCACCAAGATTTGCAATGGGTTCACCTGTGAATCAAAGGGATGCAAAAGAAGGGAAGAAATTGATGAAGAGTTTGGTGAAACAAAGCTTGCACAGGAACATGGAAATAATAACGCAGAGGGCAAATGCAACTGAGGAAACTTCTAAACTGAAGTCGTTGGTGATCAGCACAAGTTCCAAGAGTTTGCCTTACTAAGCATTGCTTCTTTTTTTTTTTTTTTTCACTTCGTAAACTTCGAAGTTGACTCAGTTTTCGGCATTTTATGGGGCAAAAAAGAGCACTTTCACATTTCTGGCTACAACATTTGTATATTGTTGACAAAATATAAATGAAAAAGCTTCCAGTGGCAGAAAACCGTTGAATGTTAGGAATCCAAACTAATACTCCAAATTTCGCTTCCACATCACTGCTATTCTGACAAGTTAAAACTTGATAAAATTCACAATCGGTTTTCTAAAGTCACTTAGATATTTTGCCAAGTTGTGTACAAGAGTTGTTCAAATTAATGGTACTTCTCTTTACAAAAGGGACGTAAATATAGCAAATCTTTTTCAGGCAAAATAATTCATTTCATATATTCACTTCAAACGAGGATAAAATAATTACAAGCAATTAAACAATTAGTGAAAGAGAGGATAAAATATTCAAGTGGATTCAAAATTATAGACTACAATTCTTTTGATCATCTATTAAACAGTTCCTCTCATCAGTTCTTAGTACTTTGCGCGCTATTATTAAAAGAAAAATATTAACACACATTTATTCCCACATCAATTCATATTTACAAATTTTTTATCAATGGCTATCATTGATGTCATTTCTTTCTTCTTATTTTCGCAAGCATACATTTCTGTGATGTTAAAACATGCAAAGGTTGTCTCCAGAAACATTTTAACTTCTGAGGGAAAGCATTTCTGTACGCGCTCAAATTCCTAATAGTATATCAAATCTATATAAACCAGTGTGTACATGTGTAACACCATACAATCATTACAAGTTCACCATGTATTTCACAATAACATGATAAAATCATTACAAAGTAATTGTCTTTCTTTACAGAATGATACAACAAATAGCTTGTCTCCTTCACTAAGCATTTTGCGACAACGATGGCATTCCTAAGTCCTAACCTCAAAAGACACATGCAATAAGGAATCTGCCAAATACATAAAATAAAAACTGAACAAGTGAACTGAACAGAACTGGAGTAGAGGTAGAGTTACCTGCACTTGACAGCTTCCTTGGTTCCTTTCTATACTTGAACGTTGGATTAGATTGTGGAATAAGGGGTACCTACAAAGACACTCCAATGCGTGCAAATCGGTAAGTGAAATAGGTAGTTATAACTTATAAGTGTTTAGATGAATACCGTCTTGGCTGACTTAGCCTTAAACAAATGGTTCTCTACAGTCACAGAGGAGATGCTTGCAAATCTCACTGGAAGAGGATTTCATGTCCGGATGTCCCTAACTCTTGTATGAGACTTAGGTGAAGGAGGCAGATGCGGGTACTTCGTCAACCATTATGTCTGATCTATTTGCTCTTGCCAGCTTGGTTGGCCATGGTGGGCATAGCCTTGTTGAGAGTGACGGGCCTTTGGATTTACCGATTTGGAGTGGAGCTTGAGTATGACCCTATATTCCGGAACAAACTAGTCCAGTACAAGAACCCCCTTAAAAAATCATTAGCTATCGCACCAAATATGGGCATTCACAAGGTTAGCAACACAGCATCGTAATCAAAATTAGACAACAATGTAGAACAATTTAATATCCACTTCCGAAAATCAAACACTACAAGTGCAATAACTGATATTTAATACACATAGCATATTTCACAGTATGTAAAAACACTCCTAAATGACTTATTAGCATGCAAGAGCTGAGGAGCATGGCAAAAGATAACCGATTTCTTGAGCCAACATAACTACTTCAGCACACCAAATCAGTAACCAACAGGGGGTTTCATAAGCATCAAAATTAGAGCATTCAGTATCCATTTCCCAACATCAAACACTTCAAGCACAATAACTGATATTTAGTACATATAGCATATTTCACAGCAAGTAAAAGCACTCTTGCTGTCTTAATGTCTTGTATGCATGCAAGAACTGAAGAGCATTACAAAAGATAACAGAGCTGTAGAGCCAGATATAACTCCATCAAATTAAGTCACTAACCAACAAGGTTTCGTAAGCATCGAAATTAGAACACAATGTAGAAACATTTAGAATCCATTTCCCAACATCAAAAACTACAAGCCCAGTAACTTAAATATAGCATATTTCATGGAAAGTACAAACACCTCTTAATACTTCACTTTGCCAAAGGGACTTAAATATAGTGAATTTTTTTAGGCATAATTCACTTCAAAAGAGGATAACATAATTACAGACATGTAAGCAATTAGTGAAAGAGAGGATAAAATATCCAAGTCAATTAGAAATATATAGTATAGTTTTTTTTATCCTCTTTTAAACAGTTTCTATCATCAGTAATTTACGTGAAATGCCTTCTTAGTGCTTTGGGTGTTATTATTTAAAGAAAAATAATTTTTTTTTATAAGCTATTTAAAGAAAAATATTAACATACACATTTACATATACATACACATTTACATATACATCATTGCATATTTACAAATTTTTTTATCAAAGTTTATCATTGATGTCATCTCTTTTTTTTGCACACATACACTTTGCGATGTTAAACCATGCAAAGGCGGTCTCGGAAATATTTTGACTTCTGAGGGAAAGCATCATTTCTGTATGATCTCTAATTCCCAGCAGTATATCAAAATGTATATAGTTATAAACCACTGTCACCACCATGCATTACAAAGTAATTGTCTTTCTTTACAGAATGATAAAGCAAAGAGCTTGTCTCCTTAACAGGACTGAACTGTTTAAAGGACACATGCAGTATTGCATAGGCCTGAAATACATATAATAAAAAATGAACAAGAGAACTGAACAGGAGTAGAGGTAGAATTACCAAGACTAGACAGCTTTCCTGGCTCCTTTCTCTATTTGAAGGTTGGCCTTGATGGCGAATACGCAGTACCTGCAAATGCACTTCAATGGCCAAGTCAGTGAATGCAAGAGTTAATAAGTGTTTAGGGTTAGATGGATACCTGGGTGGCTGACTTAGCCTAAAATATTCAAATTGCTCTACGGTTTCGTAGATGCCTGCAAATCTCGCTGGAAAAGGATTTCACGGCCCTAAAGCTTGTGCAGGGCTTAGGCGAAGGAGGCAGAAGTGGGTCCTTCGTTGACCATTATGTCTGATCTATCTGCTTCCACCAGCTTGTTGCCATGGTGGACATTGCCTTGTTGAGTGTGACACCTTGGGGTAGTTCAGCCCAGATATGGAGTGTGGGTTGAGTGTGACCCTATGTTCCAGAACAAACCAGTCCAGTACAAGAAACCCCTTACAAAATAAAAAATAAATCATTAGCAATAGCAGCGGGGCATTCACAAAGTTAGAAACATAAGCATCAAAATTAGAAAACAATGTAGAACCATTTAGCATCTACTTCGAAAATCAAACACTTCAAGTGCAATAACTGATATTTAATACATGTAGCATACTTCATGGTAAGTAAAAACACTCTTAAATGTCTTATATGCATGCAAGAGCTGAAGAGCATAGCAAGCGATAACAGATTTCTTGAGCCAAGATAATAACTTCAGCTGTCTAAGTCACTAACCAACTGGGTTTCATAAGCATCAAAAATTCAAAATTAGAACACAGTGTAGAACCATTCAGTACCCATTTCCCAACATCAAACACTACAACAAGCACAATAACTGATAATTATTACATGTAGCATATTTCTCTTAAAGTAAAAACACTCTTAAAGTCTTGTATGGATGCAACAGCTGAAGAGCATTACAAAAGATAACAGAGTTGTCAAGCCAGATATAACTCCAGCACACTAAGTCACTAACCAACAAGCAACAAGGTTTCGTAAGCATCAAAATTAGAACACAATGTAGAAACATTTAGTATCCATTTCCCAACATAAAAAAAACAAGCACAGTAACTGATATTTATCACAGTATATTTCACCGAAAGTAAAAACACTCCTAATGTCTAATATGCATGCAAGAGCTGAAGAGCATTACAAAGGATAACAGATTTGTCAAGCCAAGATAATACCTCCAGCACAAAGTCAATAACCAACAAGGTTTCATAAGCAAAAAGATTAGAATACAATGTCGAACAATTTAGTATACATTTCCTAACATCAAACACTATAAGCACAATAACTGATATTTAATTTTAATACATATAGCATATTCACGGCAAGTATAAACACTCTTAATGTCTTATATGGCATGCAAGAGCTGAAGAGCATGACACAAGGTAACGGATTTCTTGAACAAAGAAAATAACCCCAGCACACTAACCAACAACACAGAAAAATCCAAAAGTAACGGACCAACAAAAGTTACGAAACAAAGAAGAATCCATAAGACAGCTCAGCCACACAAAAACTGAAAAGGAAAATAATAAAAAAAACTTTCTAGTTTTAAATAGGAAAATAATTAATAACTTTATAGCTTTAAAAAGAAAATAATAAAAAACTTTATAGCTCTAAATAGGAAAATAATTAAAAACTTTCTAGCTTTAAATATTTGAACTTTAACATTAAATTTATCAGTGTAATCAAAGGCATGCCAGAAAAGGTCAGCACCTCTTCCTGGTTGATGCACTGCCCCTCCAGTGAGGCACACACATGCCTTTCAAGTTTCTAGTTTAGGCAAGGCTCACACCTTTAGGCCAACCCAGTCATCCAACTTGCTAATTGTGATGCAGAGAAGCGTAGACTAGTCAGAATGCTTTAAGAAAATAACTAATCGTTGGCCCATAAGATGGCTAAGGAACTAAAGCAGATGATAATTCCATAATGCACTTCTGCTCTAACATCTATTTTTCTGATGAACTTAGGGACTTAGGGTTTGATGAATCTAGGTTGCTTGTGTCTTTTGGCAATGACCCTCTTGAGGCTGCCAAATAAATATTAGTTATGAACTATAATCTTTAGCGCTTGTTTTAAATTTGTTATCACATTTTATCACCTTAACACCTTAATTATTTCTACAATAAATGCTGATATTGAGTTGATAATTTATATGGAAAACTAATGCAAAACAGTTAAATATTTTACATCTTTCTACAACTTTTAATGTCTTATTCCTGCTAAATGCTTAGATTAAGTTGATAATTTATATGGAAAACCAATGCAAAACAGTTTAATATTTTTACATCTTTCCTTTTATAGTTTACAACTTTCTTCATTGAGGCATGGGCTTCTTGATGCCTCTCGCCTCAAGGTGTTAAAATATATATATATATATATATATATATATATATAAATAAATAAAAGAAGAAGAAGAAGAAGAAGAAGAAAACAAGAAAACAAAAAAAAACACCTTTTCGAATGCACTTTTTGCTTAAGTCTACCTTGAAATTTACATAGCCATCCTACTTTTTCCCTACAACTCGTATGTTGCTACAAGTAACAGAAGGCCAGACAAGTCCATAACATTAAAAGATCAGACTTCTCCTTAATATGAAAACAAAAGCCAACAGGTCCAAGATAAACTTAATTGCTAGGCAGCCACTTTATTTTCACCTACATTCCAATAAGATTCTTTCGTAAGGCACACACGAAAATTAAACACAAAGAAATAATTAAACAATGTAGCATCCAACTACAGCAACAAAAGTTGCTTACTCCCATAAACATTTATCCACAAGCCCAAACAAATGACACCTCTAACTCTAAAAGAGGTATTTCATATGTATCTAACATGCTAACAGGAGCCAATTAGAGGATATAATAACTAGGTTTTTGGCATCACTTTGGTACTCGGTACAGTGTTTAAAAGCGAGTTTCCATTACAGATCTGCATAGACGGTTGTCATTGAGCATTGTTTTTCTTGGGACTTTTTAGTTGGCTTCTCTGTGATATTTTGGTAGAGGATATCTTATACTTCTATTACTCCCTCTGGTCCATATTATAAGCACCCTTTCTCTCTCACAAAAAGGGTGCTTATAATATGGACCGGAGGGAGTACTATATAATCTTCTACGCTATTGAATTTCCTTTTCTACAAAAAAGAAAAAAGGGAGTCGTCCGTCTATGGTATGAGGTATCTCATCATACAACAGACATCGCCTTAAACATCTAGCTATCAATGCCACGGTCCTATTGAAGATACCCCTATAGGTTAGCACACTAAATGGAAAGGAGGAAATGGCCATAATGGAATCTCTCCAAAAATCAAAATAGATTGAACTTTCAAGGCAGAGAAACTGCTCGGCGTGCGATAGACTGACTTTGTCTCTGTTGAAGAGGGTAGGTAGTTTACACAAACGAATGGCATGACAGATATTCAAAGGACAACACAGTGCAACAGGAGGCCAAAAACGAACACCTTTTCATTTTGCTTTTCATGCTCGTTTCTACTTTCAGCGCATTTATTACTCCCAAGGAGTTTCATAATGAAATGAATTAGTGTTAATTTATTTTACTTCTCTCTCTTTCCTTGATTCTCTAGGATGTGAGCATGGAGGAGGAGCAAGGGTTGATATTTTAAGCGCACCTAATATGCTGTAGATTCGGTAAACCATGCATGAGCACAACAAATCCAATATTTATCAGTTACACAAATGGCTGGTGACCATGCAAGCTGTGGAAGTTGAACGACGTGGAAAAAAATACTTCAGTTGAACGACACAGAAAAAAATACTTGCAAGCCGTGGAAATCCAAATACGAGGAAATAAATACTTGCAAGGCATGCAAGTCAAAAGATGTGGGAGTGAATACTTGCAAGCCGTGGAAGTTGAAAGATGTGCAAAGAGAAAAGGAAAGAAACTTCAACATTGCAATTTGCACATATGCGGTTATGCACATCGGAACATGGATAGAAATAAAAGACATCCCAACATGTCCGAGTTCACCACCTCAACTTTAATCATCAACTAAGACGAAATTTACCTAAGTTAGAGAAAAACTCTATATAAACTGTTCTAAAGAAGTTCCTTATAAGTACTGCATTCATAAACCACCACCTCAACTTTAATCGTCAACTTAGAGTATGTTTGGGTGAGCCACGGGTAATTTCAAAATCATATTTTGAGGAAGCAAAACGTGAAAGCTATAATATGTAGCTTCACTTGAAACGCGCGTTTGCAGGAGAATTGCCACTACTCCAAACATGCACTTAGACGAAATTTACCTAATTTAAAGAAAAAATCTATATAAACTGTTCTAAAGAAGTTCCATATAAGTACTGCATTCATAAAACCACCTCAACTTTAATCATCCACTTAAAGGATGTTTGGGTGAGCGGTGGGTAATTTCAAAATCATATTTTGAGGAAGCAAAATGTGAAAGCTATATTATGTAGCTTCACTTGAAACGCGCGTTTGCAGGAGAATTGCCACTACTCCAAACATGCACTTAGACGAAATTTACCTAATTTAGAGAAAAACTCTATATAAACTGTTCTAAAGAAGTTCCATATAAGTACTGCATTCATAAACCACCACCTCAACTTTAATCATCAACTTAGAGTATGTTTGGGTGAGTGGTGGGTAATTTCAAAATCATATTTTGAGGAAGCAAAACGTGAAAGCTATAATATGTAGCTTCACTTGAAACGCGCGTTTGTAGGAGAATTGCCACTACTCCAAACATGCACTTAGACGAAATTTACCTAATTTAGAGAAAAACTCTATATAAACGGTTCGAAAGAAGTTCCATATATGTACTGCATTCATAAACCACCACCTCAACTTTAATCATCAACTTAGAGTATGTTTGGGTGAGCGGCGGGTAATGTCAAAATCACATTTTGAGGAAGCAAAACGTGAAAGCTATAATATGTAGCTTCACTTGAAACGCGCGTTTGCAGGAGAATTGCCACTACTCCAAACATGCACTTAGACGAAATTTACCTAATTTAGAGAAAAACTCTATATAAACTGTTCCAAAGAAGTTCCATATTAGTACTGCATTCATAAACTACAAGTTTTATAAGCTTTTAACTAACGCCCATTCACATATCCATTCGCATATGGAAATGTAAAATGTAGAAGCAAGGGTATTGAAGCAGCAAGCAATTTACAGCAGTCCATGTTTAGCCAAAGCCAAACATATCATTGTCTGCAAGCACGAAATCGGCACAACCATTTAATGCATTTGCGCCCAAGAAGCCATCACATACCTGAAGCAAATACCTATTCAAAACTCAAACAAACAATTAGCATTTTAATGTCACAATAAACTTTCAGAAGTGTTAATCATTAATAATAATCACAAACAACTAAATAAAGTTGAATCAGAATCCACTGCAATAGAAAGCCTACAACCTAATAATTTCCACAAAAGATATCAAACCTAGCTCATATCATCAAGCAATTTATGAAATGGAGATTGACAAGATGGACGAGCTATTTGCAAGTTCATGTATAAATGCATACACATTTTAAAAATTCATTAAGATGGTGAGAGAAAGAGTAATAGTTCTTCTTCAATGTATAACTCCAAAAAAAAAAAAAAAAAAAGGAAAAAAAAAACTTCGCTTCATTGACAACAGTACACGCACATAAGAGAAATTTCAGCTCAAAGAAACAGATTCACTTATATTTATGATATGCATTGTTAAATAAGGAGGGTAATTCTAGTTAAAATAAGATTGCTTCTTTTCCCGTCAAAACTCTCCACCCATTACATCTCAGTCTTTCCTTTATATTCCGTCAAACAAAGCAAACAGAAATATAAAATCTCCTCTACTTACTGCCTTTTTTTTTCTAAATCCAGCATGATCAAGCTGGGAATAAAAACAATTGTACACTACACAAAAACTCAGCTTATGCAGTTTTCCAGATTGAAAAAAGGTTGAATGTAATACACAATCAAAAGTGATTGAGACCTGGATCCTTTTTCTTTTTAAAAATTTAACTTCAAAACTCTCCATTACAGATTTACATCTTAATCTTTCCATTATATTCTGTCAAACAAAACAAAAGGACATATAAGATCTCCTCTACTTTTTTTTTAGATAAGATAAAAATTTTATTCCAAAGAGGAGCAGGAAAGTAAGAGGTTTCCTCCCTGCTCAAAATATACAGCAGTAAATAAAACCAGAAAAAACAGACTTGTGTTTTATCACCCAACCCCACCTACAAATATGAAAAATACCCTCAACCCCCAATGTTTCATTGTAAGACTCATAGCTTACTGTGTTTTCCTTTTAAATCCAGCACTGCCAAAGCAGGAAAAATATCACTTTTTCACAACACAAAAACTCATAGCTTAGGTGATTTTCCAGATTGAAAAAAGGTTTAATCAATGTAGTACACAATTAACAATTGATTGAGACCCGAACCCCTCTTTCTTTTTCAAAAAACTGTTATAAAACAAGGAAATCAATGAATATTTTCAAACCACTACAAAAACAAACACAAACAAACAAAAAAACACACACAAAAACTAACCAACAAATCAAAGAGAAGCAAAAACAAATAAAATATAGTCAGAATCGAATTCGAAATTCGAAGTATTACCTCAGTAATAAGGGTACCTTCCATAGTACATCTCTGGGGGTATAGATCCTGGAGGCACCATGAACTGTTGTTGATGATGCAGAGTGCTTCCCTGATATCCAGTTGCAGCAGCCGAACTAGGTGGAGGACACCTTTCACCACGCCCTCTGCCACTGCTGCGACCACCAACTGCATTACCAAGCTGTGGCAGCGACATAGGGGAAATTCCTCGAAATCCTCCAAACTGCGGCAAATAAAGTTGCTGCTGCGGTGTCTGGCCGCCGCGGCTGCTGCTGCCAACACCAAATGAATTACCAAGCGGTCGCGGTGACATAGGGGAAATTCCTCGAAATCCTCCAAACTGCGGCAAATAAAGTTGCTGCTGCGGTGTCTGGCCGCCGCGGCTGCTGCTGCTGCCCCCACCAAATGAATTACCAAGCAGTGGCGGCGACATAGGGGAAATTCCTCGAAATGCTCCAAACTGCGGCAAATAAGGTTGCTGCTGCAGCATCTGGCCACTTATTGCATGACCATAGAACCCTGATGAAGCTGCTGCAGCCCACGATGGCGCCTGTGCTTGATTCGGCCTCCTGTGTTCAATAGCAATCTTGCAATTTACCCTGTGACCGTTGATCATCTTCACAGGGACGCAAACCGCGGCCTGCGCAGCCTCCTCCGTCTTGTAGACGAAAAACGCAAAGCCTTTCGTCCTCCTCCCGGAATCGCTGTCGAAACCTATGGGCCCTTCCTCGATTTCCCCGTACCTGAGGAAATAATTCAGCAACTCCTCCGAGGAAATCTCGAATGGGACATTCTCAACGAATATCTTCCTTCCGAAGTTGTCGAAAACCCCGGGCGAAGCGACCTGAGTCACCGTCATCCTCCCGCCAATCCTTCTAGAAGGATTCCTCATTGCCAAGATCGCAGCATCCACGTGCTTGAAGGTAATGAAACCAAAGCATTTGGATCTTCCGGTAAATCGGTCATATATGACAACCGCTTCATGGATGATGCCGAAAGGGGAAAAGACGCTGTGGAGCGTGGCGGAGGTGGTTTCGGGGGAGAGGCAGCGAATGAAGAGTCTGCGGAGGGTGACGTCACGATCAGCTGCGTCGCGGATTTCGGTTAGGACTTGGGGGTAGTTGAGAGCTGAGGTCTGGAGAATCTCGAAGAGTCTTTCTTGGGGGATATGGTCGAGCAGGTAGCGGATGTCTTGTGCGGAGAGGGCGGAGGAGAACGGTGGGGGAACGGTGGAGGTGTTGGGGTTTGGCATTGTTTGATGTTCCATTGGGGAGAGAGATTCGGATTTGGGAATGGGAAAGCTGTGAAATGAGTGAGAGAGTGAGAGAGAGAGAGAGAGAGACAGTGGTGGGATCAGAATGAAAGGAAGACAACAACGACAAGAGAAGTACAGAAGTACAGAACAGAGGATATTTGTTACAACTGTTGAACCTTGTCTTCGTGTGGGTCACACCCGAGCCCCACCAAATGCACTTTGCTTTTTTTTTTTTATAATAATAATAATAACAAATAAAAAATATCGTAAGTTTTTTATGTGTTTTCCTTAAAATATTTTTATTGAAAATTGAAATAGTATTTCATTTTTATTAAAAAAGTGTTTTTATTGATTAATGTATGATAGTTTAGAGATGTGAGAGAGGAGAAAATTACTACCTCCGTCCCTAATTATAAGGTTCTCTTGGGAGATTTCACGTCCATTAAGAAAGTGGAATAATTTAGTTAATTGTATTAGAAATGTGAACTTTTGATATGTATTTTCAAAATTATCCCTATTAATATTATTGGGAATCTAAAAAGTATTAAATAAATAGGGGTGTTTGTGGAAAAAAATAATTAATGCTCATTAAAAATTGGTAAAGGGCCTTATAAATAGGGACAAAATAAAAGTGTTAAGAGAACTTTATAATTAGGGAAGGAGGGAGTATAATTTATAAAGAGTGATAGAAATGATTGAATTAATGTTAAAATTGGGGGAAAAAAATATGCATTATGCTTTGGAGGATAAAATTATAATGTTAAAGTATTTTTTTAAAATTTCAAAAAATATAACTACTCCTCATAATCCGTAAGGTATGATTAAAAATGACTTATAAATAAGACAAAAAAACATCTTTCTTGTTAAAAAAAATGCATTTTATTATATTTGATTATCAAACGAGTTCTTACAAAATATGATGATAATAAATTAATCGAGTTTTCCTATATTTTTTCAAAAATATTCTTATAATTATTGTTGAGATTCTAAAAAAATGTTGAGTAAATAGAGATGTATGTGAAAAATAAGTAATTAATGTCATTGAAAATTGAAAATGGGACTTATATTAAGGCAAAAAAATTCCTAAGATGAGGCTTATACATAGGAACAAAAAGAGTAGTTAAACTTTTTTCTAATTATTTACGCAAATTACTATCATTGTTGAATAAAGATAAATATGGAAAATACTCCGTCCAATTTTTATCATAAATCGTATTTAATTATGTTACAAAGATAAAGCGATAGTTACGTTTCTTGAAATTTTAAAAAAAACACTATAATATTATAATTTTAATTTTTTAATTTGTATTAGAAATTTGATAAATATATTATTTCATATTAATTAACAAATGATAAATAAAAGAAAAAATATAATAAATATTTAATAAAAAATACAAGTTTTTTAAGTTAACAATATCAATACAAAATTCTCTTAATTATATAAACGTGACACATATTACTTATATCTCAATTATTGACTAGGCAAGTATCACATATGACACACAATTTTAGGTTAATTTTTTTAAAAATATATATTATCTTTTTATATATGTTACTTATCCGTTTCCGAATATAAGTCTTTTAAAATTATAGCACATATGTTCGCGTAAGACAGCCCAATTGGTGACTGTAGGGACACTTAGGATTTCTCCTCCCCCAGGTCATGGGTTCTAGTCCCAGACCTCCCGTGTAAACCAAAAAAAAAATTATAGCACATATATTAAGACATGTAATTAATATATTTATTTGTATTAAATTTACGAATTGTTTTCTTTTTCTCCTTTACTATATTACTATAACTATGGGAGGAGTTTAAAAAATTTAATTAATGTTGTGATAATTTTGTTAAAAGATTTATATTATGGAAAAAAATCGTAGAAAAACTTTTACTAAAAACGAATAGAGTGATATTTTCATTTTCCTTAATGATGTAATAAATGATTTTTTAGAATCGTTTAAACGTAACAAATGACTTTTGAAGTTTATTACATGAATTATTATCTACACATTATTATATACTCCTTTCGGTTTTGTTTATAAGATCTTTTTAAGATTTTTCTCTTTCATTACTGATGGTAGTTAAATTTGTTGGTGACATTGGAAATGTGAAAATTTGATATATTTTTTTAAATCACCAATATAGTTATTATTGGGCCCTTAAAAGTGTTGAGTTAATAGAGACGTTTGTGGAAAAATGTAATTAAATTTTATTGAAAATTGAAATTGGGTCTTATTTGACAAAAATAAAAACCTTAAAAGGGTCTTATTCTTATATATAGGATCGAAGGGAGTAAAAAAAAATGGTTGAGAGACCTATATAAGGAGGCCTACATGCAAACTTACCTACAAGATTTTGACATTTGTCATTTTTTAAATTAAAAAAAACGTGAAATACAAATATTACAATCTTATGTGTAGATTTACATTTAAATCTCTCTAAGTAAATCTCTTAATCATTTAAAAATAAATAAATGCTTTTTTTTATCCCCCAATTTTGACAAATTTAATGTATAGTTTTTCTTTTTTATTTTAATGAATGTTATTCAACTTTTTTTTACTCCTTCAAATTTTCACATATGATAATTTCAATCATTTTGTTCTAATTGAGAATAACATGGCTAACAGTGAGACATGTGTCACCATCATAAAAGCATATTGTGGATTATTTTATTTATTTTAAAATATTATATATTTAAAAAATATTTAATATTGTTTAAAATACGAAAATAATATTAAAAAATTAGAAAGTTGAATTATATATATATAAGTCAAACTATTTTTCCGATTTCCATTTTTATTGATTTTTCATAATTTTTTATTATTTTCAATTATATTTTGATATTACATTTAAAAAAATTATTGAACATTGTCTTCATGTGGGCCCCGTCTATTCTTCCTTTCCTTTTATCTAAAAAATTGTAATCATATTACCAACAAAGCCCTGCATACTTGGTAGATAGTTGAGTTCCTTAAGCATCATGTCAGATCGATTCCTGCCCGTGAGTATGAAAAAGACTTTATCGAGGACATCCTTGATTTAAAAAAAAATGTAATCATATTTACTCGTGTGAATTAATCATATCTAACCATATCACATGAATTAATAAGCGTAGTTATATTTCTTGAAACTTTAAAACGATATTATAATTTTAAGTTAATAAACTTGCTTTAAAAATTTTACAATTTATGATTTTACATTAATGATAAAAGGAAAAATAATAGAAAATATCAATAAATATTTAATAAAAAATAAAAAATGAATTATAAATAAAGTTAGAAAATTCTTTTATTTATAAGGTGACTTATAAATAAAAGTAGATGAAGCAATAAATTAATAAACTGCGTTTTTATATGTATTTATTTATTTTGAATCAAGGGCGTCGTCTTCCGGCCTATAACCAGAGATTAATCATTTTTGAGGCAGAGCGGTCATCGAAGTGAATATAGTATCTTTTATACTCGCAGCAAGAGTCGAACCACTAATATCATGCACTGTTGAATAAAGATAAATGTTCGGTTCTTAATATGATTCGTATTTAACTACTATATTACAAAGTTAAGTTAAGGAGGTAAATACATTTCTTGAAAAAAAAATTGATATTTTAATATTTCAATTTTTATTTTTTAACTTGTATTAGAAATTAATGTATATTTCACATTAACTAACAAACAACGAATAAGATTAAAAAAATAATAAATGGTTACTAAAAAAATAAAAAAATGACATATAAATAATACGAGAGAAATTCTTCTAAAAAATAACTTATAAATAAAACCAAATGAAATAATAATTATTTCAATACTGAACTTCTACACATAACAGGTAAATAGGAAAAAAAATCTTCTAACAAATAAATAAGAACATAGAAAATATGTATATAAAGAAGGCTTTTATAAGTGTCAAGTCCCTGAACTTAAGGGGTGTTTTAGATTTAGTCCCTTAACTTTTTTTTTTGTTGGATCTAGTCCCTTAAGTTAGAACTGTTTTTTTTTTTTGCTCCTTCCGTTAAGCAGAAGTTTATTTACACCGTCAGTCTCTTCCAATAATATGTTGACACGTGTCACGACCTTCAATTTTATTTTTTTAAGGCTTAATTATGCCACAGGTCCCTGAAGTTTGAGGTACTTTTTCCATATACACTTATTCTTATATTTTCAATGTATGACTCTCCGAAGTTACTTCTGGGTTTGTCATATACTCCTACTACCAATTCTGACCAATTTTGCTTACATGTAACATTGAAATCCTGGTCAGACGTAGGAGTTTAGACACGTGGTGCCCCGTGTACGAAGATATTTTTTTCTTTAAATTAAAAAACTAAAAAACTTAATATTTTTATATTTTTAATTAAATAAAAAAGGAAGAAAAAAAAAGGATTGAAGAGAGAGGTCGTTTTCGACCATGTGATATCACGCGTACCACATGACCAACCTCCTGCGTCTGACCAGGATTCCGATGTTACATGTCAGCAAAATTGGCCAGAATTAATAGTAGGGGTATATGACAAACCCAGAAGTAACTTCGGGGAGTTAAACATTGAAAAAATAAGAATAAGGGTAACTGACAAAACTACCCCAAACTTCAAGGACTTGTGACATAATTAAACCTTTTTTTAAATTCAAAATTTTTTTCTTTAAAATAAAAAATATTAAAATAAAACAAAAAGTTGTTGAAAACGTTTTAGTCCCACTTGTCTCTTACTTTCTCACTTTTGTTGCTTTACTACCACGCTCTAAGAAAGGCACCACCACGCTCTCACTCTCTCATTTTTCTCTATCACCATCACAGTGTCTATCACCATCGAAGAACTTCTCTTGCGCGTGGGAAAGGAAGACGCTGCACCACACGCAAGAAGCTGCTCGAGTGTTGGTTGCTTCGTTTGGTTTGAGTCTTCGATAAGTGGGGACCATAAAATATTCTTTAATGTCTCTTCTTTTCGTTTTTCTTTTCATCTCGGGGGACCATAAAAGAGATTTTTCATATGTTATTATGAATAGTTTAAGGTGTAGTACGGTATACTTGTCGCTGTTGAACCACATTGCTTCTTCTATTCTTTTGCATGTGTTACATGTGTTTCTATTTTTGGCTTTTATTTTTCTATTTTTCAGATATTAGGGTTCATACGGTTCGTTTTTGGGGATTTTATGAAATTAGGGTTTGGTAACGAAATTAAATTGGGGCTATCACGAAATTAGGGTTCATTCAGGGATATTATGAAATTAGGGTTGGGTAACGAAATTAAATTGAGGCTATTACGAAACTAGGGTTAATTTGGGGGTTTTATTAAATTATAACGAAATTATATTGGGGCTATTACGAAATTAGGGTTAATTTGGGGGTTTTATTAAATTAGGATTTATTTGGGGGTTTTATTAAGTCCAGTCAACATGTTTTATGCGCATGGAATATGCATAAGTGTACCATACTGCTTATGCTTATAAGTAGGAGTGATGAGTGTTATGTAGTTGATCTTGATGAACGCACTTGTGCATGTGGGTTTTGGCAACTTCTTGGAATCCCATGTAGGCATGCAGTTTCAGCCATCACCCTTAAG
The DNA here is from genome assembly GCA_037953625.1 of Crotalaria pallida. Taxonomy (NCBI): domain Eukaryota; kingdom Viridiplantae; phylum Streptophyta; class Magnoliopsida; order Fabales; family Fabaceae; genus Crotalaria; species Crotalaria pallida. Next base: position 88,954,688 of record CM075656.1, read on the forward strand.
AAAGATGATCCTGAACAATATGTCAATTCATATTACATTATTACAAGAGAGAGGCGTATGAGTTGACATACGTGCAAATCATAAGCCCAATCAATGGAAGAGATATGTGGCCCATTAGAAATAATGTTGAGATAATCCCTCCTCGGTACAAGAGAGGGGTTGGGAGGCCTAAAAAGTTGAGAAGAAAGAGCCATTTGAGGTTCGCAAACCAAATGGCACTATTAGGTTGCGAAAAGGACTTACAAGACAAAAATGTGGCACATGTCAAGAAGTAGGACACAACAACAAATCATGCCCAATGAGAAAGGTAATTTCATTGTCATTTACTGTGTCTTTTACAATACCTGTGAGTCTTTTTAATTTGTGTCTTATTTTCCTATTTGGCAGAGAATATTGGAGACCCTAAGGCCTGCTGAGTCTCAAGGTGCTGGAAATGCTGCTGTTGAGTCTCAGTCTGCTGCACCTACGGAACCTGCTGCTGCTGAGTCTCAGCCTGCTACACTTGAGGAACCTGCTGATGTTGAACCACCTGCTGCTGCTGAACTTGTTGCTGCTGAACAACCTGCTGTTGTTGAACCTGCTGAACCAGTGAGGAAGGTAATGAAGATTAGTGTAATATGTTTATATGTTTGTGCATTATTTATATTAGTGTAATATATTTATGAATGTTTCATATATTCGCACATATTCAGAGGAGGAAATCTAAAGACAAATGTAAGTCAGATGAACAATCACAACCTATTGATCATGCACTCTTATTGACATTGATGCTGCAAACTTTCATTCACAACCACTTACAAGGGTATTAAAACAGTTTCGTTTATCTTCTAACTTATTCCTTCATAATATTCTGTATGTTGTCTGGGATGTATTTAACGTGTCACTATTTTGATAGAGCAAGTGTAAGAGAGGAGGTGGAATTTCAATATCACCTACTACTGCCAAGAAGATGAAAAATGTAAGATGTAATTGCATGTTTTTTCTTATTTTTAATATAGATATTTGAACATGTGCATGAAACTTGCATAATAATGCCTTTGAACATGTCAAGGATTCTGATTTTTTGAAGGAATTCAAGAAAGCAATGTACTCTAATTTTACCCCGGATCAGTTTGAAGAGTATTGGCAGAAAATGATCAAGAAATATGGCGTTGAAAACAATACTTGGGTTTTTACAACATATGAAAATAAGATGTTGTGGGCCACTGCATATTTGCGTCAGTATTTTTTTGATCGTATAAGAACAACGTCTCAATGTGAAGCCATAAATTCAATAATAAAGACATATGTTAAGAAGAAAAGCATCATTATGCAATTTATCTACAAACTTGAGCATGTTTTGAGAGAGTACAGAAACAATGAGCTGGAAGCTGATTATAAGTCATTGTTTACAGAACTTGTGTTGACTACATCCTTGAAGAAGATCGAGCGTGAGGCTTCTAAAATTTACACATTGGCAATTTTCAAAGAAGTTAAAAATGAGATTGTGAAGGTCGTCACGTATGTTGTTTCTGGGATAACAGAAAATGGAGACAAGTTGATTATCAAGCTTAGCAAGTACTGCAAACGTGATTGTGTAGTTACTGTTAATTTTGATCCAAAAGAAAATCATTTTTCATGTGATTGTCATCTTCTTTAATCATGTGGCATTCCGTGTTCTCATATTATTTGCACCTTGAAAAATGAGCATGTGGACTATATTCCTGCTAGTTTGATTTGCAAGCGGTGGACAAAGACCACAAAGAGTGATTACATTTCCTCAATTGGCTCGGAGCAAGAAGATTCTGATTTCAATAAGGTTGCACGTCTGGGAGCTATAGCTGCCGCTCATAGCAGACTTGGTGAAATTGCCGCATCAAAGAGGGATTTGTTTAAAGGGATACGATATGTGATGATTTATTCAAGCTTGTTAATAAATATGAGAATCTGGCAGGTATGTATAAAAAAACCAAGCAAATGAAGTATCGAGCAAATATGGCTACCGAAGCATATTATGGTAACAAAATCAAGAAAGGAAACAAAAGAGCTTAAAACAATCTTTGAGTCACAACTTCCGTTAAAGATCAAAGTTTTATGGGATGAAATCTTTTGGGGGTTTCTTTCCTCTTTGCAGAGCCATAATTTGGTGAGTAATAATCATCTTTTGATTTTTTTTTCCAATCATGGAATCAATTAGAGTTATATTCAACATTATAAAAGGTGATAGGAAGTGAACTCATGCAATTACCCTCATAATATCCAACAATCTCATTAATCGGTGTCAATGGTTGGTGGTGGCAGGACAAGCCGTAACCGGGGAACACATCCTGCTCCGAAGGACACACCTCGTGGACGAGGTCGACCACCGTCAGAGAGTAAACGAAAACGAGCCATTGATTTTATTGAGATCTCCTCAAGGTTTGTTTCAAATAAATCACTACCTTCATTTTGCACTTATATCTTTGTTTTGTAATGTTTAAATGACTACTAATTTTTTTTAACTCATTAATAGTAACAATGTAAGTGTGGAAGACAATGGTGAAACAGAGCATAACCACATGTGCCATAACCACAAGTGCTTCTAATTTATCCTCTGCCTTCAAACTAATGGCTTGGCTTGTTCTAAAACCAAATCCCATCATGCTAGATTTTGGTGCCACTGAAAATGCTGCACAAGCTGCAAATAGAGGATAATTAAAAAGCATGATTCAACTTGCAAGACATTGACATATGAAATTATCATTAAAGAACATTTTTATCTTTGCAAATAATATGAAAACAATAATGCAAGGGCATCATAAATTAACACTCCTAAAAAATGAGTCAAAATCACATTCCATCGTACTAAAATATATGCCTGCCAGTTTATACACGACCACAATAAAGATTGAAATTCAGTTACAGGAACAGTGTAAAATACATAAATAAGTATATCAAAATGCAAAACGAGTGATAGTTAACACAAAGTGGTAATGCAATGTTATGCACAATAGAAGAATTTTAGAATGATAACCTGGCCATGATGGGTTATGGAAATTGTACAGGGTTGCTGAAACCAAGGCTTTCCATCGATTTGAACTGGAAATGAAGCAAACAGTTGTGTCTTAATTGATTGTCCTTGTGCAAGTCTTCTAGCTCGAGAAAGCCCAACCTGTTTTGATAGTGTCATTGGCAAAGGGTATGAGCATGCATGACTTTATAGTTCAAATAATCCCTAGAACTTTATCAATACAAAGAAAAGAAATGTCCAAGTAAAAGCATGTCCATCTGAAATCTAGGATAGCTAAACTAGAATGCTTCAGTCTCCATGCAAAACATGATAAAAAAAAGCAAAAAGCATTTCCATACGTTAATTCTTAAATCTAATATTTTTGTTTACATTCAATTCAAGCAAAGAAGGGGAAAAAGGTTGGCTACCTTCATATTCTTTATATCAAATCTCAACAAACAACATGAGTAAGGTAGTTTAGTTTTGGCATAATAACTTAAAGAATAGAACAACTATACCTCAACACATTAAATACTATATTGAATCAGTTATAACAACCTGTAAGCGATAAGACGAAAATGAAGAAAAAGGGTTTATAGAAACCTCATCAAAACCAATGTGGGAATACAAGAAAGAAAAGTGGATGGGAGAATTAAAAAACCACAGGGTCCATAGCCGATCCGGATTAATTGGCATGCTAAGGTTGTATACATATTTAAACAGCCCATTTGAAAATTTCAACCCTAAACTGTTGCAGAAGTCATTGAAAGCGATATAAGCAAGAAAAGAATGGCGGAACCTTGTCCTACTCAATCCAAGCAATCATAAAAGAAGAATGTTTTCAATCAAGCAGAACCCTGTCCTACTCAATCCAAGCAATATAATCATAACTGGAGCAAACAGGCAGTACAATTAACAATAAAATTAGAGATTAATTAATAATAAGATTAGAGATAAATTAAAAGAAGAATGTTACCAGTGTGAATGAGGTTTGAGGTTGCTACAAAGAGAGAGATTTGATAAAAATAGGGTACCAAAACATATGACTGGCAGGAAGGAGATCAATGGGTACGAGGGAGACAAAAGGCTATGAGGGAGACAAATGGTTTCTAGAACACACCAATGAGAATCGAGTCGGCAACGATGGTGGCGGATGGTGCCACCGTCATTGAAGGTCGCCATCGAAGGTGGAGAGGAAAAGAAACCCTAGCCGTCGTTGAAGGCCGCCATCGAAGATGGAGAGGAAGAGAGCACCGTCATCAAAGGGAGAGGAGGAGATGGCGGAGAGGAGGAGGAAGAGAGGAGACCATCGCTGCCATCGGAGGAGATGGTGTTGCTGCCATTGCTTCCATGGCTCTATTGATGTCGTTGCTATGATGATTCTATTATGGTTTCTCATTATTATCCTAATGTAAATGTTTAATTAACAAGGGCTTTAATGCAATAAAAAAATATTTACTATTTAAATTTAAAAAAATGATGTGGCATTCATATAACTATTTGTCATCTTAATATTGGTCCACATGAACAAGGTATCAAAACCTTGCAACTTTTCAAGGTATCAAAGCAATGGCCATATATATATTTTTTTGTTTCCTTGAATGACCCGTTCATTGTTATGCCTATGTTCTTCTTCTTCTTTCCTCAACCTTTCATAATATGGTTTCCGCTCTTTCTTATATGTCCAATGTGAGTAATTTCCATTTTTCTTCTATATACTTTATCATGTACCACAATTATAACTTTTTCTCTAGTAATCTAATGCAAATCGTATAAATAATTACAATTATATTTGCATACACCGAAGAAGACGATTTCATTTTTACTAGTATATTTGAGAGACGTGTTCCAACCTATAAGAAAATACAACGTTTCTATCTAACTTAAATTAGTGGGGTCCGGTCTGATCCGATTTTTAACAAATATTAAGAATCAAACCAATCAAATAAGAGCGATTCAATTTAGTTTGGTTTAGCTGTATTCCATTTACAAAGATCAGATCAAACCAGACCGTCCATAAAAAGTTTGGTTCGGTCCAACGGTCCACTAATGACATTTATTTAAAATTTAAAATACTTTTTTTACTTGTAAAAATTCATAAATAGCTGAAACAATATGTCACTTTAAAATATTGAAATTCATAAATACTGAATTTGGGAAATTTTAAATATTATGCCAAATTTCAATTTGGAAATTCATATTAGTATGTTAAATTGCCATATATTCGTTTCTAGTTTTTTTAATAAGAATTTTGGATAAATGTTGCATTGAAATGTTTTCGTTTTTGAAACAAACTGAAACTGATATCGAAAGATTTTTTTTTTTACTTTTTTTTAGTGTTATAATTGAAAGCAACACTTCTTATGTAACAACGCTTAAAAAGATTGAGTAATCGATCTCATCTGAATGATCTAGAAAATTATGAGATAGTGGATCAGGCCATAAAGTAATGATCTAGAAAAATTAAGATCGAACCAAACCATGAAACTAAACCATATTGTATTTTTCAGCCTAATTCGGTACAATCCCTACTGTTTTGTGATCCAATCCAAAACCATTTACACCCCCAATTAAATCATTTATTTTTCAATAGCATATTGTAAATTTATTAGTAGTTTACCGATTGGGTTTTTACAACATATGAAAATAAGATGTTGTGGGCCACTGCATATTTGCGTCAGTATTTTTTTGATCGTATAAGAACAACGTCTCAAATTGAAGCCATAAATTCAATAATAAAGACATATGTTAAGAAGAAAAGCATCATTATGCAATTTATCTACAAACTTGAGCATGTTTTGAGAGAGTACAGAAACAATGAGCTGGAAGCTGATTATAAGTCATTGTTTACAGAACTTGTGTTGACTACATCCTTGAAGAAGATCGAGCGTGAGGCTTCTAAAATTTACACATTGGCAATTTTCAAAGAAGTTAAAAATGAGATTGTGAAGGCCGTCACGTATGTTGTTTCTGGGATAACAGAAAATGGAGACAAGTTGATTATCAAGCTTAGCAAGTACTGCAAACGTGATTGTGTAGTTACTGTTAATTTTGATCCAAAAGAAAATCATTTTTCATGTGACTGTCATCTTCTTTAATCATGTGGCATTCCGTGTTCTCATATTATTTGCACCTTGAAAAATGAGCATGTGGACTATATTCCTGCTAGTTTGATTTGCAAGCGGTGGACAAAGACCACAAAGAGTGATTACATTTCCTCAATTGGCTCGGAGCAAGAAGATTCTGATTTCAATAAGGTTGCACGTCTGGGAGCTGTAGCTGCCGCTCATAGCAGACTTGGTGAAATTGCCGCATCAAAGAGGGATTTGTTTAAAGGGATACGATATGTGATGATTTATTCAAGCTTGTTAATAAATATGAGAATCTGGCAGGTATGTATAAAAAAACCAAGCAAATGAAGTATCGAGCAAATATGGCTACCGAAGCATATTATGGTAACAAAATCAAGAAAGGAAACAAAATAGCTTAAAACAATCTTTGAGTCACAACTTCCGTTAAAGATCAAAGTTTTACGGGATGAAATCTTTTGGGGGTTTCTTTCCTCTTTGCAGAGCCATAATTTGGTGAGTAATAATCATCTTTTGATTTTTTTTCCAATCATGGAATCAATTAGAGTTATATTCAACATTATAAAAGGTGATAGGAAGTGAACTCATGCAATTACCCTCATAATATCCAACAATCTCATTAATCGGTGTCAATGGTTGGTGGTGGCAGGACAAGCCGTAACCGGGGAACACATCCTGCTCCGAAGGACACACCTCGTGGACGAGGTCGACCACCGTTAGAGAGTAAACGAAAACGAGCCATTGATTTTATTAAGATCTCCTCAAGGTTTGTTTCAAATAAATCACTACCTTCATTTTGCACTTATATCTTTGTTTTGTAATGTTTAAATGACTACTAATTTTTTTAACTCATTAATAGTAACAATGTAAGTGTGGAAGACAATGGTGAAACAGAGCATAACCACATGTGCCATAACCACAAGTGCTTCTAATTTATCCTCTGCCTTCAAACTAATGGCTTGGCTTGTTCTAAAACCAAATCCCATCATGCTAGATCTTGGTGCCACTGAAAATGCTGCCTTCAGACTAATGGCTTGGCTTGTTCCAAATCTAAATCCCATCATGCTAGATTTTGGTGCCACTAAAAATGTTGCACAAGCTGCAAATAGAGGATAATTAAAAAGCATGATTCAACTTGCAAGACATTGACATATGAAATTATCATTAAAGAACATTTTTATCTTTGCAAATAATATGAAAACAATAATGCAAGGGCATCATAAATTAACACTCCTAAAAAATGAGTCAAAATCACATTCCATCGTACTAAAATATATGCCTGCCAGTTTATACACGACCACAATAAAGATTGAAATTCAGTTACATGAACAGTGTAAAATACATAAATAAGTATATCAAAATGCAAAACGAGTGATAGTTAACACAAAGTGGTAATGCAATGTTATGCACAATAGAAGAATTTTAGAATGATAACCTGGCCATGATGGGTTATGGAAATTGTACAGGGTTGCTGAAACCAAGGCTTTGCATCGATTTGAACTGGAAATGAAGCAAACAGTTGTATCTTAATTGATTGTCCTTGTGCAAGTCTTCTAGCTCGAGAAAGCCCAACCTGTTTTGATAGTGTCATTGGCAAAGGGTATGAGCATGCATGACTTTATAGTTCAAATAATCCCTAGAACTTTATCAATACAAAGAAAAGAAATGTCCAAGTAAAAGCATGTCCATCTGAAATCTAGGATAGCTAAACTAGAATGCTTCAGTCTCCATGCAAAACATGATAAAAAAAAGCAAAAAGCATTTCCATACGTTAATTCTTAAATCTAATATTTTTGTTTACATTCAATTCAAGCAAAGAAGGGGAAAAAGGTTGGCTACCTTCATATTCTTTATATCAAATCTCAACAAACAACATGAGTAAGGTAGTTTAGTTTTGGCATAATAACTTAAAGAATAGAACAACTATACCTCAACACATTAAATACTATATTGAATCAGTTATAACAACCTGTAAGCGATAAGACGAAAATGAAGAAAAAGGGTTTATAGAAACCTCATCAAAACCAATGTGGGAATACAAGAAAGAAAAGTGGATGGGAGAATTAAAAAACCACAGGGTCCATAGCCGATCCGGATTAATTGGCATGCTAAGGTTGTATACATATTTAAACAGCCCATTTGAAAATTTCAACCCTAAACTGTTGCAGAAGTCATTGAAAGCGATATAAGCAAGAAAAGAATGGCGGAACCTTGTCCTACTCAATCCAAGCAATCATAAAAGAAGAATGTTTTCAATCAAGCAGAACCCTGTCCTACTCAATCCAAGCAATATAATCATAACTGGAGCAAACAGGCAGTACAATTAACAATAAAATTAGAGATTAATTAATAATAAGATTAGAGATAAATTAAAAGAAGAATGTTACCAGTGTGAATGAGGTTTGAGGTTGCTACAAAGAGAGAGATTTGATAAAAATAGGGTACCAAAACATATGACTGGCAGGAAGGAGATCAATGGGTACGAGGGAGACAAAAGGCTATGAGGGAGACAAATGGTTTCTAGAACACACCAATGAGAATCGAGTCGGCAGCGATGGTGGCGGATGGTGCCACCGTCATTGAAGGTCGCCATCGAAGGTGGAGAGGAAAAGAAACCCTAGCCGTCGTTGAAGGCCGCCATCGAAGATGGAGAGGAAGAGAGCGCCGTCATCAAAGGGAGAGGAGGAGATGGCGGAGAGGAGGAGGAAGAGAGGAGACCATCGCTGCCATCGGAGGAGATGGTGTTGCTGCCATTGCTTCCATGGCTCTATTGATGCTGTTGCTATGATGATTCTATTATGGTTTCTCATTATTATCCTAATGTAAATGTTTAATTAACAAGGGCTTTAATGCAATAAAAAAATATTTACTATTTAAATTTAAAAAAATGATGTGGCATTCATATAACTATTTGTCATCTTAATATTGGTCCACATGAACAAGGTATCAAAACCTTGCAACTTTTCAAGGTATCAAAGCAATGGCCATATATATATTTTTTTGTTTCCTTGAATGACCCGTTCATTGTTATGCCTATGTTCTTCTTCTTCTTTCCTCAACCTTTCATAATATGGTTTCCGCTCTTTCTTATATGTCCAATGTGAGTAATTTCCATTTTTCTTCTATATACTTTATCATGTACCACAATTATAACTTTTTCTCTAGTAATCTAATGCAAATCGTATAAATAATTACAATTATATTTGCATACACCGAAGAAGACGATTTCATTTTTACTAGTATATTTGAGAGACGTGTTCCAACCTATAAGAAAATACAACGTTTCTATCTAACTTAAATTAGTGGGGTGTAATGGTCCGGTCTGATCCGATTTTTAACAAATATTAAGAATCAAACCAATCAAATAAGAGCGATTCAATTTAGTTTGGTTTAGCTGTATTCCATTTACAAAGATCAGATCAAACCATACCGTCCATAAAAAATTTGGTTCGGTCCAACGGTCCACTAATGACATTTATTTAAAATTTAAAATACTTTTTTTACTTGTAAAAATTCATAAATAGCTGAAACAATATGTCACTTTAAAATATTGAAATTCATAAATACTGAATTTGGGAAATTTTAAATATTATGCCAAATTTCAATTTGGAAATTCATATTAGTATGTTAAATTGCCATATATTCGTTTCTAGTTTTTTTAATAAGAATTTTGGATAAATGTTGCATTGAAATGTTTTCGTTTTTGAAACAAACTGAAACTGATATCGAAAGATTTTTTTTTTTTACTTTTTTTTAGTGTTATAATTAAAAGCAACACTTCTTATGTAACAACGCTTAAAAAGATTGAGTAATCGATCTCATCTGAATGATCTAGAAAATTATGAGATAGTGGATCAGGTCATAAAGTAATGATCTAGAAAAATTAAGATCGAACCAAACCATGAAACTAAGCCATATTGTATTTTTCAGCCTAATTCGGTACAATCCCTACTGTTTTGTGATCCAATCCAAAACCATTTACACCCCCAATTAAATCATTTATTTTTCAATAGCATATTGTAAATTTATTAGTAGTTTACCGATTGATATTTTTGTTTGCACTGATATCTGACTCACTAGGCAAACTAATCTAATTCGAGAGGAGTCTCAGAATTAAGGTTTTATTCCTCTCTCATTGTTGTTACGTGGGATTGTCCTACCAAGTGTAGTCGCTGGTAGTATACCGATTGATTTAACCATTTTAAATTTTTAACAATATTAAATCCTCTGTATTTTTTTAACTCAAACTTTTTTTATTTACTTCTTTAATTCTAAATTTTTGTTGTTGCCATTAAAAAAAAATAAAATTGTTGTTGTCCCACATGGATATGGTGACGTTAGAGTTGGTTGGATCCGAGGAACGAAAAAGGTAAAGTGGAGAGAAGACCCGCGAATATGGCGGACACTTGTTTGGGTCCCACATCCTCCTTCTTCTTCTTCTCTAATAACACCCTTCCCACCGTTCACTCTTCTTCAATGGCTTTATTTCCATCATCATCACAGAATCGCCATCGTCGCCGTTACTCTAACCCTAACCTCCCCTCCGAACCTCAGCCTGCATTGCTCGTCTTTTCCGGCGGAACTGCCTTTAACGGCGTCATCGAGGAGCTTAAGAACTTCACCACGCGTGTAGCTCACGTTCTCCCTGTTTCCGATGATGGTGGCAGCACTGCTGAAATCGTCCGCGTCCTCGGTAAGGTTTTTAAAATTGCGGTTGTGGTTTATCATTATTGCGGGAAAATGCAGCTTAATATCGCGGCCTCAATTGTGAGGGGAATTTGGTTAATAGTGTTTCTGGATTTGGGGAATTTGGTTGAATTGTTTGGAATGCTGTGATTTTTTATTTATTTATTTATTTATGAATTTGATTGATTTGAGTCATTTTGATAGGGGGTCCTGCTGTTGGAGACATACGTTCGAGGTGTTTGAGATTATCCGATCAAAGCACGGCGGAGGCTCTTGCTGTTCGAAATCTGCTTGGTCATCGTCTACAGTTTGATCCATTGCAAGCTAAATCAGAATGGTAGGGTTTAATTTTATATTTTAAACTTACTTAAATACTTATTTTATTTTTTATTTTGGAAAGTATAAAGAATTAAAAGCTTTTGATTACTATAAGAACTCATTTAACAATCGATTGGAACTGAACTAGAAATAGCAACAAGGCCCACATTACAATTGGTAAATGATTGAATTTGAATTCTGCAAGCATCATGTCAGCATTCGATTCCTGCCAGTTTTATGGAAAAGACATAGAGGCAAAACACGAACTTTGATGAACTCTGCGTGTCTTCGACTTTCGGCCGAGGGACACCCTTGGTGCATACACAAAAAAGAAAAACTGAACTAGATATTAATTTAACCAGAGTTTTAAATTAAAGCATTTTCTTATTCTTATGGATGTTTATTTGTGTTTGATACTCTCATTTTTACTCACTTTTCTAATCATAAAGACTCTTATATATTAGATAGACACATCACATTTTTTATTTGAAGTTCTTAACCCAGCCACTGGTGACATCTATGTTGTATAGGTACTCTATTGTGGAAGGTGATCACCTTTTATGGGAAGGTGTATCGAAACCCTACAGGGAGACTATTCGAGCTTTTCTTGTTTATTTTCAGAACCAGGTGACTTATTCTTTCTTATCCAGGGCATAAATATTAATTGCAAATTATGTGAATGACTTATGGATGCTATGCTGGTTTCTTAGATGGGGTATTGCTTCTTAGAGTACATTCTAGCACTTTACGGCACATCATGTCAACATTCCTTTTTTCATTTATGGGGTGGGAGGATCGGTTGTGTGATTATCACCATGGTCAACTTTATGAAAATTATTTTCTTAATCAAGCTGCTTCACTCCTTCATGCACTTATTTATAATTTGGCCTTTCTGTTTCTGTTTTTATACAGATTCTCCGTCGATCTGAAGAATCATTTTGTTTCAGCAATGGCAGGTCCTTTATTTCTTCTAATTTGATGGTTTGGGCTTTCACCTTATGCTTTCATGTTTAAAGTGTGTTGAAATGTGACAATTGCTAATGGGTTGAGCTGTGGATGTTATGTTATCAGATATTGCTTTGATGAAATGTGGATGTTATGTTATCAGATATTGCTTTGTTGAAATGTGGATGTTATGTTATCAGATATTGCTTTGTTGAAATTTGGATGTTATGTTATCAGATATTGCTTTGTTGAAATGTGGATGAAATGTTGCTTTCATTGATGTGAACATATTAACTGACTTTCATAAATTATGCAGCATTGGGAATTTCTTTTTTGCAGGAGCACGTATATTTTTTCAGTCCTTGGATGCTGCCATATTTTTGTTTTCACGCGTTTCAGACATTCCCCCTGAAAGCTTGGTTCTCCCTGTGATTTCAACCAATGACAGGCTTACATTAGGGTGTGAATTATGGGTGTGTTACAAATATATTTAACCATGCAATTATCTTATGTTCTCTTAGATGTTAGATGCTAATTCTGAGGGGCAAATTATTTGTTTTCTTGTTAAAAGAACTTGATAAAGAATTTCACAATGATGACTGACCTTTTTTTTTTTATACATCAGAAAGTTAATGGTTACTGACCCATAATTTTAGAAGTTGTTGCATTATCTTACATTATGCTCCACTACCCATTTAGGATGGAACTGTTATAAGGGGACAAAATGAAATTTCTCATCCAACCGGTGGAACAATGGAGCCAATTAATAAGGTATGTTAGTGTATATGTTGTGACATTATGCCTATTCATACAGTATTTTGCTTAAATTTCTACTGATCTGAACGACTGAAAGGAACGTGCCTTAGTAAAAGTTTGCATTTACTTTCTAGACTGTTTTTGGTACAATGGTGGCAAGGAGTTTTGAACCTAAGACCTCATTCAAACTTCCAAACCCCTCATGACTAAGCCCAATCCCAGTGACTCAATATTTTCTAGACTTTTATTGAAAGAAAATGAACACTTTTTCTTCAAGAGGATCTAACAATCATAGTAAGGGTATTTTTTAGGTTAGTAATGACGTGTAGAGTGCATGCTTATGTTCTACAGACGATGGTTTAGCATAAGAAATATTAACTGTTTGGTCTTGATCGAGTGTTCGAGTTTGAAATGTGCATGAGTGCTTGTTCATTTAAATTTTAAAAGATCTTGTGTGATTTTTATAAATAGATAGTTTGCACCTTTGATTTTTCCTCCTTTAATTTCCAGTGAAAGAGTTTTAGTTTCCAAACTAATGATGACCATTGATTTTACAGAAAATGTTTTTCATTTATTATTTGCATCTTACAAAGTAGTGATTTGCCAGCTGAACTAGTGACTGTCAAAATCTGTACGTAATTTGTTGTTTCACTTGATAACATTGCCCTGCTAGTTCCTGGCATTTTTATCTTATACTTTCTTTTATCGATGTCTTGTCATTTCATGGGTAGGGAAGCTTTTCAGGTCCATCACTTCCTTCAAAAATAAAACGGGTGTTCTACATGTCAAGTGAGGGAAAAAATTTGCTCCATGAGGTAAATGCTGTGTCCTGTTGTTGGACCTACTTGTTTCACATTTTGCAGGATTTCTGCCATGACTCTTACATCATGGAAATCATTTTATGAGAAGAACCATGCATAGGAAGCCAAATGAATTCTGTTATGGGAAACAGTTGTCGTTTCTTGATATATTTTTTAAACATCAATCATCACCCCTTCTATCTATATGTTTGATTTAGAATTTATAATATGTGGGGGATCTCTTTCATCTCTCGCTTCATAAAATTGTGAGATTTTGGATTACTACTTATTTGTACTCTAGGGATTCCATAATTATTCCAATAACTCTGTCTACCTGACTGAAATGTCTTGATGAACCATAAACACTGCATTTTATAAATAAATAAAAACTGCATTCCTGACAACATTTTGCTTACTCTTCTTTCCTTGGGGCGTGGATAAGTAATAATTTATTTTCATGTTTTTCGTGTCAATGAGCAGTATAGTAAATCATTTGTCGGATATACAGAGATGTCATGCTTTGCAAGCTTTATTAAGTAATCTTTGCAAGTGTTTTTATAGGATGCTATATTATACTCTGCTCCTGACGTTCTTTCTTTCTCTTTACTTATAAAATAACATTACATAGTCTAAGTAGAGATCTTGAATAAATCAATGTGTAATAAGCTCAAAGGACCTTAAGCATTTGTCAAAATAATCAAGGTTTCTCTCACACGGAGCAGACAGTATATAAACATTTTCTTTTGGTTTTGATATTTTCGGTAGTGCCTATATGTATTCAATTTTTATTGCATTTCATATATATACAATTGTTGCAGTCCAACTTCCCTTGTTTGTTCTGTGCTACTTGACATATTATTTTTCTACTATAATGTGGCTCTGTTTTTTTTGTGTACTTGGGTTTGAACCACGGACTAGGGGGTGGGGGAAACACCCAGTTCTTTTACTAGTTTTAGTCTGATACCAACTAATATACTGTGAAGCTTTCAAATTCATTTACCATAGTGTAGGAAATCTAAATATGAATTTGGCTATTGCCTATTGACTTCATATTTGTAATTTATGAACAATTTATAATAGTAACTAGAAGACCGGAACTTCTTTTTCTTTTCTTTGAATAGGTCTTCCCTGCACCTAATGCGGCTGTATTGGAGCAATTAAACAGCGTGGACTGTATTGTGTATGCCATGGGTTCCCTTTTTACTTCAATCTGCCCTTCATTGGTAAGATGTTTCTTACAATTAGTATGTATTATATTTCTTCTTGATGAAGTAAAATTACATAATCTTTGATTTTGTTTTAGATGGTGCCAACTTTGAGCCTTCCTCCTTCCTTTTTATTTTGTCTTTTTGATGCATGGCATTTTTATAGGTAGCCATTGTGGTTGGAGAGCCCATGGCCATATAAACATCACACCGGAATCCTACACTTCCAATGCGGGACTCAAGTCCCATCATACCTTGCAATTGGATTCTAACATGTATACTGACTAACAAATTCTTGTAGGTCTTACTAGGAATTGGGGAGATTATTTCGTCAAGGTCCTGTCTCAAGGTATTTTCTCATGTTAGCTCATTGTCTTTGCTCTTTGATAGTGTGAGCCTTCCACCCTGTGATATTGTAGGAATCTAAATAAGATTGCTTGTTTGAATGAAGTCTTGGACCTTCTTTTGGAAAAAAAAAAAAAAACAAGCTGCTCGAGTTGGTCCTGCCTCTGCTTGAGTGCTGGTCATAAGCTGGTCCTTTGATACGGACGCAAATCCCTGGTCCCATAATCTCATGCTTTCTGACGTTCAACTGCTGATGAAATTTAAACCTTAAAAGTCCAACCATGTCATGGCACTATTGTGCTGCCATCACTGAGTCACATGCCTTTGCTTTCCAACTTGTTAAGCATATGTTCTAGATACCTGAGGCAGTGAGGCTTGAAGTTGTTTAATGGAAATTAGTTATTGCTATCTTGGTTAGCTACAAATTATTTGCTCTGCTCTTCCTTGCATGAGATTTGGACTGTGTATCTGTTGTTGTTATCTCAAACATTGAAAGTTACCTCTCCTTTCTTTTCCGTGTTTGTGCTAACTTAATTTAAATTAATGTGATAGGTACTCATGTTAAATGGCACACATGACCGGGAGACTAATGGATTTTTGGCTTCTTCTTTTGTAACTGCCATTACAGATGCACTCAATCGAACATATGGAGATCCTTGCAATCGCTTAAATAATCCTGTGAGAATTCTTTCACAATTGAAACTTCTTGGTGCCGAATAGAAGACTTCTTATCGGTCTTGGTTTATAATAAAGCATTTGATTGGCATTTGATTCTCTAACAAGAGACTATATTATAGTTTAGAATCTTTAATACACACTTCTTATCCTGTTACAAGGGGTACATTGTCAAAAATTCAAAAATTATTTATTTAGATATTTAGTAAAATTTCATTTCTCTTTATTCAACTGAAAATATGCATCAAGTGCCAAAGCTATTTGAGAATCACGC
This sequence comes from Crotalaria pallida, assembly GCA_037953625.1. Taxonomy (NCBI): domain Eukaryota; kingdom Viridiplantae; phylum Streptophyta; class Magnoliopsida; order Fabales; family Fabaceae; genus Crotalaria; species Crotalaria pallida. The sequence goes on from CM075656.1 coordinate 88,970,749, forward strand.
GTTAGTATTTTTGTAAAATTAATCCTTCCCAAGAATCATTACTAGGATCTATCATCAGAATGAATTGTTGAATGAAATGCAGTTTACCTTTTTCTTGTTGTTTGTTGTAATGTCCCTTGCCTATAGATTTATTTTAGCATTTGTTCCCTGCCTCCTTCATTATTATCTCATTAACTGACATGACATGACATGACATCTCTTTCATTATTGTCCCACTACCTGATGTGATATGCCAGAAATGTCTTTGAAAATATTATAGCTACGCTATCTGTTTAATTAGTGTTTTCTAAATGTTTTTTTTAATGCAAGATGAAATATTCAGTGCGTTAAAGACTTTCTTCAAATTAAGTTCAATTGTAAAAGAAAATGAAAGCCAAATGCACCCTACACAGTGAATAATGAGATGAAAGGAATTTATGTGCTGTTTGTGATTTTTTGCAGCCGAGTCAGTATATCAATACCCTTTTGGTGCCCAGAAATAGTGCAATTCAAGTTGATGTTGAATGTTTGGCTGCCGAAGGAATATTTGATGTGGTATGTATGCCGAATCATTATGGAAAATAGTTGGTCGTAGAACTTGTGCTGTTTAGCATGATGAAGATATATTCCAAGACATTTTATCTTCGGATTTAATTTTGATCTACTGCTAGTGAAAAACTTGTTTGTACTATCTATCATCCGTTGATGCCATAAAGCGTCTGGCTTGGCAGTCAGCTGCTTGGTGATAAGTGGATGTTCTTATCATCCCATCATGTGTTACCGCATTGTTAAACGAGTTTGATTTATGTGAAAGTTTTCATAGTCAACTCATTCAATGACGTGATGACACATGATTGGATGATTACTGTAAAACAGTTTTACATTGGCAATAAGTGTAAATGTTTGTTGTGACGGGTGTACAAAGGTGTAAGGAAAAGAGTAATAGGAAAGGAAGCGAGAGAAAGTGGCGGATCTTATTTGTGATTTTACGTTGGATCATATTTTTTACACAATTTATGGTTGTTCTATGATGCAATTTACTTTGTTTGGAATCATCCTACAATTCTTATTTTTGCAGATTGTCGTTGACTCCCTACATGATCCTAAAGTGGGTATAATATATGACCCGAAGTCTTTGATAAGAGCTCTTGCTGATATAATAGACAGATATATGAAGACTCAAGTCAATGGCTTAATTGATACCAGATGTTAATGAGGGGCTCGTGAAATTATCATCATGTGACATGATCTTTTACTCTTGCATTCTGTTCTGTTCTTCACAAGGTGCAAGATCTGACATTTTTTCCTTAGGAATTCTATGTGAATTGGCCTATTACGTGACATCTTATTCTTTCCCAACCAAATTCTGCTTGATTCCCTCCAATCAATACTGGGATCGGTGGTAAAACTCAAGTTTTCAGAATGCCATATTTATTTGAGTAAGTAGGGATTGTCTACTTTGTGAACAAAAACATGTATAGTGTTGTCGCTGTATCATTATAATATTGAGAACAAAACAATCTCTAGTTAGTGGTGTGTGTTACATGGATATATATTGTACATTAATTTTTTTTTTTCTGTTCCGTTAATATCATGCATAGAGCTTCGCTTAGTTTATTGTTCTCCATTTCATTTCTTGTCGAGTATTTTTTCTGCTATACTTTTCCTTTACTTTCACTCTAATTTGGTGGCGAGAAACTGTATATTGAACTTTCAAGAGTTTGGTTCACCGAGTCACAAACAGGACCTTAGACTAATAGCGTGTTTGGTTACCAATGTAATAAAAAAAATCTAATTCAACCAATTTTTTTAAAGCAAAAATAAGCCTACAACAAGTTCATAAGCTGTTCTCTTAAGTCATCTCTTTATAAGCTTTTCAAACGCCCCTGATGTGCTTTAGCAATCAGTCACGAAGTTTTGAATTCGGCTAGTCCATTTCAAAATAAAGATCAAATCAGGGAGACAAACAAAATAAAGATCAAATGACTTAATCACTCGCATTGAAAAAAGTACTCCACTGCTTTTCTAATAAGCATCCTCTTCAAGCCTTCAAGGAACAAAAGAAAGGAAAAAAAGAGGAAATCTCAATGGTGAAAATCTTGAGTCTCTTGTCTAACGTCGGGGGTGCATTGACTACTCATGGAATTGGATGCACCAACATTGTTAACAACAAACAATGCCTCATCCATCGCATCAGAAGAAAAACCAGATAAAACCACAATCATAAGAAGAAAAAAAATTACCAGGATAATTAGGCAATATGTTATAATTAATTGACTTACATGTTTATCATTCTATGACAATAACTAAATCTAATTGCATCCTAAAAGCTAATACGAAGGAGGTTAGTTGCTCGGTTATTATAAAGGGTTCTTTGTCCATAATCTTATCTTTTGTCCATAATCTTATCTGACATAGGACTTCACACACCTCCTCACAAGTCACGATCATGACTCGAGATTTGTAGCATAAAGTTTAGAGTGTTAGATATCTGTGAGTGCCTCAACATCAAAACTAATAATGGCAACCCCACACTAATTCAGTTCTAATTTTGCCTACTCTCAAGTTGTATATTAGAGCAGGTTTTCCCCCATCTCTGTGAAAACCTAATCCGCTAGCGCTAGCAGTGGCAGCGCAATTTCAGCAAACATAGTCGGAGCAACAATGCAACTTAGCAATAATTATAGAGTAATCGGTCAGATTAGTCCCTGACTTTGTAGACGTCGGTCAAGTTAGTTCCCGACTTTATCCAAATAGCAATTTAGTTCCTGAGATAGAAGAACGTCGATCAAGTTAGTCCTTGCCGTCACTATCGTAGGGATGTATTTGCTTTAAAATGGGATAAAGACATGAACGTATATGAATTAAAATGTTATCTCAGGGACTAAATTGCTATTTCGATAAAGTTAGGGACTAACTTGACCGACGCTTATAAAGTCAGGGACAATCTGACCAATTACTCAATATAATTATATGTAACAAAGACAAAAGTGGATACTCAAAATGAATGAAACTTTCAAATATAAATTGGGAACAAACAAAACCAGGTTCAGGAAAAGAGCAAAAGCATGAAATTCAGCCGAGTTAACAGCACAGGAATCAAAATACATTTACTCACTAAAATGTTACACACACTTATTTGCCACTATTTGGGTGGGTCTTTGTGCAAAGGACTTTGCGTCCCTTGGCACGGCGTCGTTTCAAGATCGCTCTCCCACCTGGTGTCCTCATCCGTCTGCGAAAGCCATGTGTTCTTGCCAGTGACTTCCGGGACCTGCTTCTCTTCGTTTGACAAAGTGCAGCTTTCCCTGCGCTCACAACCAGACCACGTCGCTTCTCTCCCCTAACCCCAATATTTGATGCCAAATCCAATCCCAGTGACAAACCTTAACATTGTTAAGATCAAATCAAACAACAATTAAGTATTTCAATAATAGACTTCGAAGCAGTAATCAAATAAACACGTAAACTATGACAATTACACTGAACAAACAAATCCAGCAAAGATTTGAAGCATAAAACAAACAAAAATAGTAAAGTAATAAAAATCTGAGGGAGGAAGGGTAGAAATACCTGAGAGGGAGGAAGGGAAAGAGAAAGAAGAAAGAGAGGAGGAGATGAAGGAGGAATGGAGAAGTGGAGAGCGTTGAGAAGAAGAAGAAGAAGAGGATTTCAAAGAGAGAGAAGTAATTGTGGGTCTTGAAGTAGTGAAGAGTGTGAGAGAAGCAGTAGGAGGAGAAGTGGTTGTTATCCATGGAGAAGAAACCATTGCCACACTCACTGCCATTATCTATCTTCTTCAATGAACTGCAAACACACTACAGCGTTTATCGCTTTTTCATCTTATCCCAAAAAGGCAAAAACACACCGTGTTTTATTTTTATTTAATAGATATTACGTTTTTAGAAAAGTACAAACAAGAATGGGGATGTAGCTCAAATGGTAGAGCGCTCGCTTTGCATGCGAGAGGTACAGGGTTCGATCCCCTGCATCTCCATAATAATCGCCCTTTTTTTCTTTAGAATGGATGTATGTATAAGTGCACTTTTTTTGGGCTTGATGAGAATTATCAAACTTCTGTTCCTGTAGTTTGGAATACTTTTGTCAGTTACTTTTATATTTTTTTTTTAATGTCTGACTCCCCGAAATTACTTCTAGGTTTATCATATACCCCTACTACCAATTCCAGCCAATTTTGATGACATGTAACATCGGAATCCTGATCCGACGCAAGAGATTGATCATGTGGTGTCGCATGATGTTATACAGGCGAAGACAACCTCTTTCTTCAATTCTTTTTTTTCTTTTTTTTATTTAACTAAAAATATAAAAATATTAAGTTTTTTAGTTTTTTAATTTTTAAAAACAAAGAATCTTCACCCACGGGGTACCAGATGCTTAGAGGTACAGGGTTCGATCCCCTGCATCTCCATAATAATCGCCCTTTTTTTCTTTAGAATGGATGTATGTATAAGTGCACTTTTTTTGGGCTTGATGAGAATTATCAAACTTCTGTTCCTGTAGTTTGGAATACTTTTGTCAGTTACTTTTATATTTTTTTTTAATGTCTGACTCCCCGAAATTACTTCTAGGTTTATCATATACCCCTACTACCAATTCCAGCCAATTTTGATGACATGTAACATCGGAATCCTGATCCGACGCAAGAGATTGATCATGTGGTGTCGCATGATGTTATACAGGCGAAGACAACCTCTTTCTTCAATTCTTTTTTTTCTTTTTTTTATTTAACTAAAAATATAAAAATATTAAGTTTTTTAGTTTTTTAATTTTTAAAAACAAAGAATCTTCACCCACGGGGTACCAGATGCTTAACTGCATGCGTCTCATAAGGATTCCGAAGGATTCCGATGTTACATGTCAGCAAAATTGGTCATAATTGGTTGGTAGCAGGGGTATATGACAAACCCAGAAGTAACTTTAGGGAGTTAGACATTGAAAAAAAAAGAATAAGAGTATCTGACAAAAGTATCCTAGATTTTAGGGACCTGTGACATAATTAAGCCTAATAAAAAAAATACTTTTTACTGAAAATAATGGGGACATGAAAATTAAAAATTGGTTATCTTACTTTGCAAATTTTTTGATAATTTTTTAACCTTATTTATGCTTTGCATTGTATTATTTATTCTTTTAATTCATATATTAAAACAAGAAAAATGAATGCCGATGAATTTGTAGACATGCTTCATTATTTTTTTTTTCTATTTATTAAAAACAAGATTTTTTATTGCAAAATAAAGTTACGAATAAATTTAAGCAATTTTAACATTATGTGCAGTTAAGCATGGAAAGTGGAAACACACTTAGAGTTAATCTCAATTTTCCTAAAAAGAAAAAAGAAAAAAAGAATGTTGTTAGACGAAAAAGAGAAAATCATGCATGTTTGTCAAAGCTACGTAATTTGTTGATACTTGATACTTTGATAGCATTATGCTACTTGAGTTAACATTCATCGCTCTCCCTAAAGTTTCAGGTCAATAGTAATATTCCTTTATCAATTTATTTATGAAGTTGAAGTTAAGATTATCACTCAATTAATGGTGTCACGTGTTTATAAAATGGTTTAATTATTTTTTTAAAACATTTTTTATGATGCCATGTGTTATTTAACTGAAAAAAGATTAATGAAAATAATTGATTTGTTGGAGGATAATACTTACGGGACTTCTTTGAAACAAATAACTTATGAGACTGGTTTATAATATAAAATAACTTAAAAAGACAATTTAGTACTTTTCGCTTCCTATTTGAACACTAAAGTTTTGTTCAAGTATAACAGATAATTTATTTATTTATTTTATCATTTAATATCCATAAAGCATTAAAATACATGAACAAACAATGCACAGCGTAAAGAAAGCCATACGAAGACTTAAGTGAAATCAGTATTCTGATGCAATTTCTGGATTTGTTAGCAATATCATTGAAATAAAAAATACGCATGCAACCAAAATGTGGTGTTGACCTAGTGGTGAGCTCACTAGGATCCTTAACCAGTGATCTCGAGTTCGAGCCCTGGGTATGGACAAACACTTGTTGGGAGACCCCTCACCCCCAAGGAAACTCCGTGGATCGGGGTGAATTAGTTGGATCACAAAAAGTGAAAACCCAAACATACACCATCTGCCAAAGAAAAAAAAATACACATGCAAACCCACCTCGAACAAAGCCATACAACACTTGAATAAACCAAAGCCATAAGAGAGAAAAAAGAAATATTCTCCAAATCCTTAGTCATAACATCATTTTGAACTATAGATCAAAAAATAAAATCCTACGTTTGGACTAATAATAATAATAATAATAATAATTAATAACAAACCCAAAAATGAATAGGCAAATAAAATGAAAAGTATATAAAGTCAAAGTAGAACCAATAAACTAAGTGCATGTGTGGATGCATGTTGCATTCACTTCATTTCTGTCAAGTAGAAGCTACTCACAGTTAATTCACATCCAACATAATTTTGAGACCTAAACATAATTTTTCATCGCGGAACCAAACATGGACTGATTTACCAGCTTTGGTTTGGAGATGCTTCAAAATATCTTGGTTGGATCCATACCCCTTTAAGATGGGGCCCGATTTCAGATCCTCCTTCTTCTGCCTCAATGCGCTCACCATGAATTAATATATTTTTTTCATCAATAGTGAAAAACGTCCCACATATGGCAATGGTAACATTTGACTCTAGTCCCAATTTTCTCCTCATATCCTTCGATGCAAAATTATCTTCACGTATATGGTAGCCCAATCTAGATATACCCTTGGTAGATGCTGTACTACTAACTAATGTATATTTCTTCCATTCTTTGCTTTTTTTACCAGAAATACCAAACATAACTAACCCATCAAACTTGTCCAAAAAGTTAAATTCTCCATCGTGAATGAGCGCAGCACTTATTGTATTCAGTGTTGCATGCCTATATATGATATTAGACCATTTGTTACTTCCCTTTAGAAGCATGTGTAGCTCTAATTCTTTATCGCTTTTGCGGCTAACCACACCAATAATGCAATCCTTTGATGTAGGGGCAGATGAAAATGCTGCAACATGGTCAGATAATTCAGAGAAAGGGCAATTTGGAACATCTATTCTGGCTTTGGAGAAAGGGCAAAAGAAGAACATTGAACCATTGGAAAATAAAAGCAACCATCCTTTATAAGATGCAAGGCAAGTAGCACCATCCAATTCTGGCAGTTCAATAGTGTAGCTTTTATCTTTGTTGCTTAAGAGGGAGCACTTAGAACCTTCACCATATATAAGAAACCAAGGCTCACTTCTACATTTTTCTTCAGAGGAAGTTTTTGGAGAAGCAGAGCGCCAATCTTTGCAGACACCTTGAAAACTCAGAAACTCAATAAGTTCTAATCGATCAGCAATTTGTGATAGCAACTCACATGGCAAATCAGACCACTGTTCTATACTTGACATTTTGCATATGATAGGATCTGCCTCTGACATTCCAATCTGCTTAACGGAACTATAGGCAAATTAAAACAATATACAAGTATAGTTGAAATTGAAAATTATCAAGACTTGTAGCAACTACCAAATTCAGATGAAAAATTATATATTATGTTATAAATCAGCTCACGACAAGAAAAGTGACATGTTACACAATAATACTTCGCTTATTAATTTTTTTATAAGCAAAGAGAAATTATATTAAAAGCATAAGAGGTGCTCAACTAATACTAAAAAAAGAGTTTGTCAAGCTTAGAGCAGTTCTACCACTGGTAATAAAACCTCAAACACAAGAAAGTAGAGCATTGCACCAAAGTACAAAATCAAAATTACAATGAGCCACAAAGACACAAAACTAATAAGAAGATCTAATTTGAATAAGTTCATAATATGTACTTTTAGAAGCTATTGATTAATTAACAAGTAATTTGTGTCACTTACGTGTAATGTAAAGTGATTAATAAGTTTATTTTATAGGTTGTTTTGACATTACTCAATTCACATATGCAATAACCAAATGAAAACAATGGTAGAATATACTCGTAGCCAATAAGAGCGTCTCCCTTTTGGAGACTCATATTGTTGAAATTAACCTTGTCAAACAGAATGTTACACCAGCAGACTCTACCGTCTACCTAGTTATTAATTACAGTATATATAATAGGCTTAAATAATGAAATGGTCCATGTAAATAATGTCGTTTTTGAAATTGATCCCTGTAAAAAAAAAAGTTTTGGTTTGTTCTATGCATTTAAAGAAAGTTTTGGTTTGGTCTATGCATTTAAAGAACGTTTTGATTTTGGTCCCTGCATTTACAAAACGTTTTGGTTTTTGTCCCTCTTGTTAGATATGGACGGAAAATGCCGAAAATGTAATGTATTACATTCTACGACCAATTAAGAATGGTATTCTTGCATTAATTCTCAAGGTAAAAAAAAACAACTTCTATTACATAAAAGAACCAAGTCAAAAATCATAATAGTAGAGGGACCAAAACCTATGAAATCTAATAACAGAGGAACTAAAACCTATCAAATCTAATAATATATGGACCAAACTACCAACATAATTACTGGGGACCAAAATTTTATAAGAGGGACCAAAACCAAAACGTTTTGTAAATGTAGGAATCAAAACCAAATTTTTTTAGGGACCAATTGCAAAAGAGTCAACTTTTACGGGGACCATTTTGATATTTAAGCATATATAATATAATGTGACAAATATAAAAACTTGGTTATTTTTTTCAATAATTATTTATTTTGTCACACCGATCTCTATGACTATATCATTCGTGCTGAAATCACATCTTAAAATTCCTCATCGTTTTATTAAATTTTTTTTTAAAAAAAAACCTCGATATTGAGTATTGGGCATCAAGCGTAAAGCAGTAAAATATATGAACAGTTTACAACCAAAAATATATGAAACATCAAAACGGTGTACTCGTTTTAGAAAGACAACATTAATTAGAAGCAATAACAAGGAAGAATAGTGAAAAGAAAATATAAAACTCGCGCCATGATCGTGTTCAATGTGCAGAAAGACAACGTCTCTAAGAAACAATAACAAGATAAAATTTTACATAGCGAATCCCTCATTGCACTTACAAAATTTTGGAGCACGAGCATCAAAAAACTTCGAGGAAAAGGATCGGAGAGTATTACCTTTGGTTTTGGAGAAGATGATCACGAAGTATCAATATATATTTTTTCCAATTAATCGATAGGTTCTTTTGGAGAAAGGATAGGTTAATAATACTTAGATTCTAATAATTGCTTTTATTTATCTTTGTATTTTTTAAAGGTTTATTTATCTTTGTATTAATACCCTTCAAATTCAAAATCTTTGTAAAATCTCTTCGATAACTAACTAGGGTTCGTCCTTCTATGAAGAGGCTGTTTAAATTCTCTTTTTATTAGGCGATTAGCTCATGGATGCTTATCCTTTTTTTAAAAAAAAAAAAAAAATTATTATACTCATGCTTATCCTTTGATTGCGAGTGTAACGGCAAACAATGATGAAAAGAATTTTATTTCCACTTTATTTTTAGGGTTAATTTATGTAAGTTTATTTAACTTTTTAGTCCCTAAACTTAGGTGTTCTTTTGAAATTGGTTGTTAAACTTTATCTGACATTAATACAAAGAATTTTTTTTTTTGGTGAAAAAAATGAAATATTTTAAAACTGTATCAATATCAACATATTTTATGTCATTCAATATAAAAAAATTTATTTCCTTTTCTGATTTTGTTTGTCATCAATCTCTTTCTTCAATTTCTACAACAAATCCTTAATTTTATTAACTATACAATTTAAACTTTTGTATTTGATTTTGAATTCGTAGCAATGAATGACTTATTAAATCGAATTCAAAATCAAAGGAAATAAATTTTTTTATATTGAATGACATAAAATATGTTGATACTGATACAGTTTTAAAATATCTCATTTTCCTTTCACCAAAAAAAAAATAAGCATCCATGTTGATATAAGCATCCCTTCCTTTCAACACATTCACAAAAGTAATAAAACACAATTAATTATCTCAAAAAATATATATCTTAGTTCTATCTATAATTTAAAAATCACCGTATTAAAAAAAAATTGTAATTCATGAAATTCTTAATATTTATAGCAAATTATTTATTTTTTTATTCTCATATTTATAGCAATTTACACACTAAGCCATCAATAAAAATAAACATGATGATTTCTGATATCCATTGTTTTTTTAAATGGATATCTATTGTTATTAGTGGCAATTTCAATTATTTTCATAAATATGACATATATTATTCTCTATTTTTTTAATGACTCAATAAATGAAAAAGCTACAAAGGTTGCTATAAAAAAGCTAAACATCTTTCCTAATTGTACACATCAATCATATCTTACTAGTCAATTTAATTTTGAAATAGAGAATATTCTTAACTAACCAAAAATATGTTCTTAATACCTATCAAACAAAAAAAATCGGAATATTTAAGTCTAATTTTGAGTATTAAACGTGATCATAACACAAATAAATACATGCCCTAAATTTTTTTTTGTTAGCCATAAAAAATGAAACAAAGCAATGGCTTTGGTATTTTTCCATTTTTTTCTCGATCTTCACGGCTTCATTTTTTTTTTCCAAAATCAGATGGTGTATGGGCTTCACATTTTTTGTGACCCAACTAATCCACTTCGGATTCGCAAACTATACAAGTCTTTGACTTAACAGTGTGGATCTTCCCCAGAAATTGTTGCCTCACTGGGATTCAAGCCTTTGATCCTGGAGTTCCTAAGCGTCCAACCAGTTTTCACTAGGGCAATCCATTTGGGTATATATATATATATATTTTTTTTTTCCATTTGTTCGTACTTTCATTTTAATATTTTATGCATTCTTTCTTCTCTTTTATTTTAATTAGAGTTAAGTTCAATATTGATCTTCAAATTTTTTTTAATGAAAATGACCAAGTTTTTTTTAACGAAAATAATGACCAAGTTTCACGCCCCTACTATATACATGATCGGTATACTCCCTCAATGTTAAAAAGAATGACAATTTTTTTTTGGTTTACATGGGAGGTCTGAGACTAGAACCCATGACCTGGGGAAGGGGAAATCCTAAATGTCTCTGCAGTCACCAACTGAGCTGTCTTACACGGACAAAAAGAATGACAATTTTTTAATAATAAAAAAATGAGGAAATAATTTTTTAACAAAAATTATAATAACATTATTCAATCTACTCCTTATTCCTTAATCACACATTCTCATATTAATTAATGGAAAAAAAATGCACCAATCAAAGCTTTTACTTTTTTTTTTCATTTCATGTGTTATTATTGATTACATAATCAAAATCATTATATGCAATTTTCAAAATATATACTATAGTGATGTTTGTGGGATAAAACTTTTGTTTTTTGGTCTATTGACGTGCATTTTCCATAACATAGCTTTGAAATTAATCATCCGATAAAGATGATAGTTAAAATAAAATTCTTTTCAAGATGACGACTCTAATCTATGATTCAAACCTGTATACTTTTTTAGATAAATTACATCTCGGGCACAGCCAGTTTACACCATGACCAAATAAATTTTATTTTTCAGAGTATCCTCTCACAAAATGTTTGAAAGTTTAATATTCTTTCATAGAACAATTATATGTCTAAATGAGTAGCGATTATTAGATGGTTTGAGACAAATGATCCCATACAAATCACCACCAAAAATAAATTATAGATAGTTGAGATGAGACCTGGACTATCCATATCATCTAGGACCAACTAATAATTGCTCCCTCCGGCTTGAAATATAAGCAACAAAAAACACATCTCTCTTAGGTTAAAATATAAGCAAAATTAACCAACTATCTTAAATTTTATTTCATTCCCAATGCAACTTTCTTAAAATATTCCTAGAAAATTGTTATTTTATTTAATTTTTGTTTCATTCCCAATGCAACTTTCCTAAAATACCTCTATTCTTTTATAAATTTGAGACAATTAAATACAACAAACTAACCTTCTTGATAAACGCAAATTTAGTTAATTTTGCTTATAATTCGAGCAGATGGAATAGCTTCACTGTAGCAGTTTTATGTAAACGTAATTTCAAAGAGCAACAAAAAACTTTCACTTTCATTTAGACTACCAAAACACATATTCATTACATACACATTTACATTTAAGTGCAACGAGATTTTGCTTTCTCCATGGTGTGTAGTTTGTCCAGGTTTGCTTGTCTAGCTGTCAAGCACTGCAATAGCCAGCTAAAGCAGCCAATTACCCAATTCTCAAGTTGGGTTTGTTATGATTGGGATTGGACAAATTTATACTAGTACAAATTTCATAAGTTTCATAATTTCATTTTTATTTGTTCTTCTCTATCTTAAGCTCAAATAAATCTTCATAATAAGGTTTCCAAACACTCCCATCCTTGGAAATGTAATTGTTAAATACTTTGTCAAGGAGCTTTGTTTCTTGTGGCTAGTAATCTTAGCCAGTTAAAATATGATTGTTTTTCATGAATGAAAATACTTAAGCTTCAAAATAAAAATCTTGTAAGTGGCAAGAACATTACTATCTGAGTTGAGTTAGTTGTGGAGTATTTTATTTATTTTTTCACTAATACGCAAAGTATAGAAAATTATACTCCCTCTGATCCCATATATAGGACACTTTCTAGAAGAAATCTTTGGTCCTATATATATGGCACTTTATATTTCTTATACATCATTAATTGTTTTTCTCTTTTTTGCCCTTATTAAATGTTTTGACTAACTATGTTTTTTTTGTTATTCATTAATGAATGTGAATTTCCCAAGTAAGGTGGAGGGGGTAAAATTGTAATGTTACAATATATTCTCGTAAAATTTGCAAAACTAACCACTTTTCTTGGTCCGAAAAATATGGTTAAGTATATCCTATATATAGGACAGGAGGGAGTACTTGTTATGATAAAAATATTTTTGTTTATTTACCCAAAATTAAAATTTGCATAAAAAATTGTTATTGTTGACTTTTAAGTGCATAAGTTGATCGCAAGTTGCAAGCATAAGATGTGCACCGTTTACCAGCCCCAACAGATAATGTTGGGAGGCGCAGGAAGTTGAAGCTGACAATTGTATTTGGATGGACCCCAATGGGTCCATAACATATGTGCATGTGGATGGACCTTAACAAATGTGGGTTGTGTAGTGTAGTGGGTTTGTTGAGTAACGAACCACTAAAGAATCCTCTTATTACCTTTTGGGCTTTGGAATTGTTGCTTTGGTTAGGAGCGGGAACCGACACACCAAGCCGCCGGATGAAGGGTGGCTCACATGGCGGTTGGTGGTGGTGGGCAAAGGTTAACAACCTTCTTGAGTTGTTGGTCGCAATCACAAAGTGGAAAGTGGAACCCAAACTTTTTTCACTTTCCTGACGTTTTGAGCCAATAATTCTCTCTGATGTTGATTGATAATCTTGATATAGTTTCAAGTTACCATAAATTAATGATAACCTTACAAAATTATACTATTGGATTACTTGCTACTTGCATGTTTATTGATGTGGAATTATCTAGACCGTTTAACGTCAGATGTGTGTTAACTAACTTTGATTCATCACGGATTTGAGTCAGGCTTATATTAGTTGAACTTTTTTCAATTTAAAGAAACTTGAGTTGACATCATCCTAAACTACTTGAGCTGGTGAGATTAGAATAGGAGTTTAATTGGTGCTATAATTTACTAGTAATTTAATCTTTTTTCTTTTTCCAGTGTTAACCTATTATTTACCATGCATTATGGAGGATGTACTATGTAGTAATTTTTTTCTTAAAAATTAATGTATTACAATTCTCAAATTTTGATATACTGGACTTTTTTTTAAGAGTATCTTATATTTAAGGATAAAAAAATATTAAAATGATATTGTATCTGTTTCTCTTATTTCCTGTCCAACCATAATCATAATTTTTTTTATTTACTTCTTCTATCTCATTTTATTTATAGTTTAAGGTAATGCATATAAATTAAGAAAATGATTAAATATTTCAAATTTTAATTGAAATCTAAGATGACTTTTGCTTTGTTTTCTCACATTTATTATGCATTTCCAATATTATTTAAGAAACTATAAGAATAAGTTGAAAAAAAATATAATGCTGACAAAAAAAAAGTTGAAAAAATATAATTAATGCACCCTTAATTTTTTAAAGATACAAGTTTATTTAATTTGGAAAGTGATAAAGCGAAAATTAAATTTGGATGGAGAGAGTATTTTGATTTGTTGGCACTAGATCCCAAACCATCCATCCATTTCATAGTTTTGGTTGTATGTGTTGTTTGTTCAATAGTCATGTGAGGAGAAATAGTGAATTGACGGCAATATAAAAAAAGAGATATAACTTGTGTGGTGGAATATATATATATATATATATATATATATATATATATATATATATATATATATATATATATATATGTGATTGGAATTGATGAGTGTTGTTTCATATATTTGATCATGTAAAGTGGAGTGCCGTTCGTTCTCAAAGACATTAGGTACGTACTACGTGAGAGTCAAGATGGCATCGTTGGAAAGAAAGAGAGAGACTTTAAATTAAAGTTCACCATCAACATAAATGAAGGCACCGTCTAGATAAGGCAAGACGATGGCACCACTTCAAATTATCGGGTTGCATTGTAGCGTAGCGGATGATTGATGTGAACGTAGCAACTTGGTCATCACTCATCAGTATTATATTCAAAGTGCTGCAGATAGATAGAACAAGCCAGAAGGATTTGGCTTTAATTTTCTGTTACGTTATATTTTCCCCTTCATCATTATTTAACTTATCAACTTCATGTTTTAGAATTTTTTGTTTACCAAACGTGTTATGCTTTATTAAGTTCTCATCATTTAAGTAATAAATGAGCTTACCTTTATGTAACTATTAGAGAGATCTCTGCAATATCAAGTGGATGAGTTTCAATTAATAATTTTCTTTTGGTTCTTTCGTACGTACCATTATGAGCTGATTAGCAATATTTATGATGATTAAAATAATGAAAAAATTTGGAAGAGAAGAGAGATTGGATGTGAAATATAATTTGTGATAAAGAGGAGTGTTTGTGCTATCATGACAAATCTCAGAAATGATGGGTGCCATTTTTTTCTTATATTTATTGTGAAATATTACTAGCTCCATTCATCCCATCATTTTGATTAAAAAAAATGCAAATTTTTTAAACAGAAATTAAGGTAAAAAATAATAAATAAGAAATTTTAAAGATTGTATATTATATTTATGATCGAGTAAGTAAAGAATACGCATTTAAATAAAAAAAATGATGATGTATTAATTTTTAAAGTCTTATTGTTTCCATTGATTCTCTAATCGTTTATGGAAGATTAGTAACATACTCCCTCCGGTCCTATTTATAAGTCACGTTCTAGAAGGATTTTTTGGTCCTATTTATAAATCACTTTGTATTTTCTAGGAGACATTTATTGTTATTTTCTCTTATTTGCCCTTTGTCCATTAATGTGAAGAAATACAATGTGAAATTTTCAATGCAAGTTAAGAAGGTAAGATTGTAATGTTGAAGTATTTTTTTAAAGTTTCAAGAAATCTAACTACCCTCCTTGGTCCATGTGATATGGTTAAGTATGCCCTATAAATAGGACCAGAGGGAGTATATTGATTGTAATGATATGAAAATTTGTTTAATAACAATTTGTAATTAATGATTGAATCTTGTATTACATTAAAAAGATAGTAATTTTCTCCCTCCGTTTCACTTTATCTGTCACTTTAGACTTTTTAAGTTGTTCCAAATTATTTGTCGCTTTAGGAATTCAATGGTGTATTAATTGATTTTTTTCTACTTTAACCTTGTATTTAATGTGTTGAAATATGTGAAATAAGTGATAATTAATGTACTTTGAGGAAATTATAGTAAAATTATCTAATAATTCTCTTGAAAATTGAAGTATTAAATAATTTTCTTAATCCGTGTAAAATTTCTAAAATGACAGTTAAATTGGAACGGAGAGAATATTATTATTATTGATTAATATGACTTTTACAAAAACAATGAGACAAAAATAATAATAGCATATATGGGATAGGCGATGAGACTTACTTAAGGAAAAGAAATTTTGATTAATGAAGTGAAAGAATGATTAAAATTCTTAATATACTCCATTTGTCCTTTAATATAAGTCATTTTTACTTAATTCACGCAGATTAAGAAAAATAATTATTACTCTCAAATTTATCAAAAAAATATGTTGTCATTCCAAAGTTACCCTTATTTAAAACTTTACAACTTTATTCATTTATCTCTCTATTGTAATTATTACCCTTATCACCACTATACAATTATGAAGAGTGTATTTGTAATAAACTCTTTAATACTAACTAGATATTTTAAAACGACTTATAAAAAAGGACACCAATTCTATCAAAATGGTGCCTTACAATAAGGGACGAAGGGAGTAAAAAAATGTGAATAATAAAATAACATGTTTGATCCATTTAATTAAAAAAATCCCATCTATTATGAATGAAGAAAGTACTCCTATCTAAGTATGTAGTGTGTTTCAAGGTTATGCACGAGTTTTAAGAAATGATTAAATGATGTAAGGATTTGTTGTATTTTGACTATAATGCCCCTATATAATCATTATTGAAGAGAGATAAATGTATTGAAAGTAAAAAGGAGAGTGTAATAAATATGAGTGTGTTTGGAAAAATAACATTAATTATTTATTGGGTTTATAACAGGACTTATGAAACATAGTACAAACGCTAAAACAACATTACATATGAAACAGAGGGAGTAAAATTTAGTCTTTACACTTCACAAAGGGAAAAAAAGTAAGTAATAATATATATTAGGTTTAAATACTATTTTGTTTCTTTTTATTATTTTTAGGTTTTAATTTGTCTTTTTATATTTAAAAAAAGTCAATTTAATCTTCTATATTTATAATGTTTATCAATTTTATTCTTTTGCAATAACAATGTTAAATTTTAATTGAAATGTATTGATTTTGTCGAAAATTCCATCTTCTGGTCGTCGGAATCTGTATTTTCTGGTCAAGATTTACATCTTCCAATGTGTTTGATACTTTGATTGATAAAATGTCAATGTTTTTCTACTTTTTTCAGGGTACAATTTCATCCATATATTTGTCTTTCTTGTTTTAAAATTGCAAATTTCAAAAACAAAATGCAGATTTTGTTTATTTGAAAAGGAAATTTCAACAAAATCAATATATTCCGATGAAATTTTAATATTATCATAACAGAAAGATGAGATTAATACAAGTTAGAAACATAAAGAATTAAATTGACTCTTTTTCAAAAATAAAAGACCAAAATAAAACTTAAAAAATAAATAAGATGAAGAAAAAAAATATTTACCAACATAGGTTGGGACGAGTGGTAAGCGGCTCGGTTTCGCTTAAGCAATGTTTCGAGTTCGAGTCCTTGTGAATGCAGAAAATTCATGTTGGGAGACTCACCTGCCAAAGCCAGGCACGCGACTCGGGTCGGATCCGGATGTACCTAAGTAGTACTTAGGGAACCGGATGAGAAAAAAAATATATTTAAGCCTATATATCACCACAAATAATCGGTGGATGGAGCATATAAGTTTCTTAAAATACAAGCCATGCATGTTGATACCAACTCACACGTCACGAGTCATGACAGTGAAGCCTCTCTAGTAGCAACGGCAGTTGTTAATTAAAAACTTTGAGCAATAGGTGAATAATCAATTCTGTTATTGTCTTATCTTCTGATACAGTAAACAGGGCAAAATAATTTTCTACTTTAAACAAGTCCTTTTATATATTCAATAAAATTCAACTGGGTACTTTTTTTTTTTAAATATATTAATTAACAAATATTATTTTGACCCAAACGGCCCGGCTCCTTCATATGTTAAAGAGCAAATTCTTTATCATATGGGTCATGTGAGAAATATATTCAATTTGGGGAAAGTGGTTCCATTACCAATGGAACCAAAAACAACATTTCAATTCCCCTTCATAATGTTGTAGTACTAGCTAGTAACATCTGATTTTCCATATAAAAACAACCACTTCAATTTCAACCCCAAAAGTTACAAACACAGCACTGACATATCCATCCAAAATCCCAAAGCCTAGTCAGAAAATAAAAATTAGTGTGCTCTAGCCCCTACCATGTGAACCCACCAAGCTAAGTACTTCTTTTCCCTCCACTTTCTTTATTTACCCTATATATAGGACCCATAAACATAGAACAAGTTATATTCACAACCATTCTTATCTATAAAATATCTAAGATGGGTTTCAGCTACAGGCTCTATTCTCTGTTTGTTCTGCTCTCTCTGTTTGTGTCCTTGCAGAATGCTAGAGCAGAAAGGTTATACAATGTGAGTGGCATAAGAGGGAGAAAGGCAATAGTAAGTGGGTGCAATTTGTTCATAGGAAGTTGGGTGGTTGACCCTTCTTATCCTCTCTATGACTCTTCAAGCTGCCCCTTCATTGATGCCGAGTTTGATTGCCAAAAATATGGAAGGCCTGATAAGCAGTACCTCAAATATGCTTGGAAGCCTGATTCTTGTGCCTTACCCAGGTAATGAAGCCAAAAACCTTGCTTTTACAATGTTATATGTTTGAATTTAGGAAATGGAATGGTAAAATGCTAAAAGCCTAAAGTTGTAGAATATGGAAGCATGTTTGCCTAGTGGTTCATAGCTTTCATAATCTTGTTTCTCCTTTTTCCAAAAAATAAAAAAAAAGTGTAAAATAGTTATTGAAAATTTAAAAATGGTTGATTTAATAAAGATGTTTTTGAAAAAATAAAAGTAATTAAAAATATAAATAGAGTCTTGTGAATACGACCAAATATTTTCCTAAAAGAGATTTATACGTAGAAAATGCTCTTCAATTTGTTTCTATGAAAGAAACCAAATCATTTTTATTTGTTTCAACAGTCCGAATTTAATGTTAGTGTACATTTGCAATTAAGAAACATGTTTCACTAATTCACTCCAAACATAAAATTTCATCATAAAAACCAGCTTACTCCTGTTTTTTTTTTCTTATTTTTGGGTCTCCAGACATTATTTCTGCCAAAGATAAACATTGCTATCAATATGAAGATTAGTGTAACTGGTTAATGTTTGATTAATATGAGCTTAACTATTGTGGTGCCAGCAGGTTTGATGGAGTGGATTTCTTGAAAAGGTGGAAAGGTAAGAAGATAATGTTTGTTGGAGACTCACTGAGTTTGAACATGTGGGAATCACTGTCCTGCATGATTCACGCGTCGGTGACTGATGCCAAGACCAGCTTTTTGAGGAAAGAAGCACTGTCTTCTGTGACCTTCCAGGTTTGCATTTCTTTTTATTATTATATCTTTGTCTCCTTTCTGATTTTGGTATCCAAATCACTCTCTCTGTTAAGTGAATACAACTCTACCACATTTGTCTTCGTTTTTGTTAAAATGTATTAGAAGGGAGTGATACATATTCTATTATTCATTTAATCTATTATACAAATAGAGGAAAAAATAATAAAAAAAAGTTGCCTAATATTAGTGTTCTTCCTCTATTAATCCAAACAACAGTTGGTTTACTTGAAAGTTAAATTCCTCACTTTAATCCAATCCCAGTTGCTATATTTGAAAGTTAAAACTGTCAACTAACGTAACATTTAACATAAGCGAATGTAACTATGTAAGTTATGCTAGCACTTTTTTTGTAACAACAAAAAAGTTAGGCAGATGTATAATTGAAGTAAAGCTTTAATGATAAACCTTTATCTTTATTACATTAATTAATTAATTAATAAAAACACATTTGAATAGTTCATTGGGGTAGAGAATATTTCTCTTTTTTTAAGAAATCATTAGTTGATCTTAGATCATCATTTTATTTATATTCTAGATCAATACTAATATGATAAATAATATAAATAACTATTCACATAAATTATTATTTTATTTTTTTATATATCAAATGATAAATCCCATATTTTATTATTCTTCACATTTTCTTATATTTTAAGGACAAATCTCATTTTCTCTCAATTTATAAATCTTTTGTCCTTAAAACGAGTCCTACACGTTATCTCATACTCTTAATATTTTTTGTTGTTGTTCCATCCTCTCTTTTTGCTCTCTCTTATTTTCTTTGTCCTTAAACATGGACAAACAATAAATAAGAACATATACTACTTTTCCCCCACCAAAAAAAAAATTAAGAAGAGTCCCTGTCTTTTATGGACAAACATTAGGAATATGGATGTAGATGCTACAGCAAATACTGATATTTGTACGATAAACTTTGTCCTTTTTTAATGTAAGTCTCTCCTAGTTTAATTTCTTAAAAATGAAAAATTCTAATTTGATAACTGCTGGTACAGTAAGAGAAAGGTCTTTGGCATGAAAATGAAGGATAACAAGATTGAAGATTGTTTCATCCTCAAAATTAAGCCAGAAAGCAACACAGAAATACACATAGCTCTGACAGGCTGTGAGGCACACCATGCCAACCTGTGATAACAAGTTGGAGGCTCCCCCTCCCAATTATTTGCCTTCATTATATGTTGGTTTTGCTCAACATCATTATATCAATCACCTAACTTGACACCGTGCTAGTCGAAGATTAGTATTTAAAATAAAATATCTTTGCATGTCACATGTGAACATTGTTAAGCTATAATATTTTTTTGAAACTCCTACAAAATTCAGCCCGGAAATTTGGGCAAAACTAAAAAGTAATGCATGAATGAATTCATAGGATATATAAAAAATTAGAATATTGACATGGGTGGAATTCATGGTAAATTCAGCCCATGTTCTGAGCAGAGCATTCGTCAGTATATTCTTGCCTGTAAACTTCATTCTAATAAATTATTCACGAGATTATTAAGGAAAAGACAAATTTCGCAATTTGATTTATCACATTTTGCTTTGAGTTTAATATGTGTACACTGATTTTATACTGTCGATACATCATCTACCGTTCAATTGCATTACTTTTATTTAGAAGTTAATAACCATAAATCTTTGGATGATAGATGATATCCGTGTAAAAAAACCTTTACAAACTATTTACTATTTTTCTAATATACTAAATTCTCCCCATCTTGTATATAAGATCTTTTTGATATATTTTACATTTATTATAAAAATTAATTAATGATATTGAAAATATGAACATTTCAAATTTATCTATATTTAATAAATATATATATATATATATGTGTGTACACATAAAACACATGAAATCAATGAATTTTGATTACCGAATCTTATTCATGTGACCGCTAATTAACTTTAAATATTTTTTATATATACATGATTTTATAATTATATAGATTGTAATCCGGTAGTAAGGCTTAGTGAACATTAAAGAATTGATTAAGGCAATATTTTTGGTTCCATTCCTAACTACGCAAAGTGGAATTTATGCTACGAGGAACAATTGCTCGCACCTAATGAATTAGTCGGGCACACAAATGAATTTAGGATACTATTTAAGGTTTTTTTTTTTTAAAAAAAAAGAATGTGATATGATTTCATCGAGTCAACATCCTCCCCATTTTTTAAAAAAAAATTAACAAAATTCTTGCCGTTAAATAATTTAGTAATAAATCAAATCATTAAATCAAATAATGTGAAAAATATAATAATTATTGGATGAAGAAAATTTATAAAAAAAAATGAAGAGAAAGAAATGGAGAAAATCTTTACACAATTGCATTAGTATTTTTTATTCAAAAAGCGACTTGACAGAACAGAGCATGTTTGTTGATAGTTGCTATTTTGCACGTGAATATTTTACGCATACCTTTCTTAAAGACTTAACGAGTGCGTGCCTCTCGTGAGTCCTAGTTGTTTTGCACTTATTGTATGGTTTGTGTTGTCTAATATTCCATATAGTGTGATGGCAATATTTAATCTCAGCCATCAGCCATCCACAGTGTGTTGGTGATGATTGATTATACTTGTTGGTGATTATGTGCAGGACTATGGAGTAAGTATACAGCTATACAGCACACATTACTTGGTGGACGTAGTTCGAGAAGGTATTGGAAGAGTGCTTACATTAGACTCCATTGCAGCTGGAAATGCATGGAAGGGCATGGACTTGTTGATTTTCAACTCCTGGCATTGGTGGACCCACACCGGAAAATCTCAGGGGTATGCATTTTCTTTTTAATTTTTGGGTGAAACAATGGCATGCTTTTATCCCTAGAGACATAACTGAATATTTGAACTGTCTGCATCCAAATAGAAAAAATAAATAATGTTTAAGGGGAATGCCTAATTACTTCAGAGATTGAAGGGATCACCTAAAATGTTGATGCTTACCTAAGAAACCTTCAAAATTTTATGTGGACACTTGTTAAGTTGTTTAAGCTAGCACTACTAATACAATGAGTGAAACTAGAAAATAGTATATGTTGTGTTGTGCCATAGCCTGGACTTATAAATTATGACTGATTAATTAATTTAAATATCTAATAATTACTATTGAGATACATTATGATGTTTCTTGATCAATCAGAATCCACTTAGGTATATTTTGTGGGGATAAGATGTTATGTAATACCTTATTCATTCACTGACAATTTTTGTTTTCTGCTCCAATCCGACGGTTGTTGATATTGTTTTTGTTTTATATATAGATGGGATTATATAAGAGATGGTCCCAATCTGGTGAAGAACATGGACCGTTTGGAGGCATTCTACAAGGGATTGACTACATGGTCTAGATGGGTTGATAACAATGTTGATCCAACCAAAACTAAGGTCTTCTTTCAAGGCATTTCTCCTACTCATTATCAGTAAGTAACTCCTATGGCCTATGCTCATCTTCTCTGTGTTAATTTAAATGGAGTAATTGCCAAGGTTCTGTTTATAAGTTTGTAGGGATTTGTAAAATTGAGACTATAACATTAGCCAATTTTTAATTTCTATGCTTAACAATTATTAAACTTAGCTTTAAAAATTCATTTTGTGGTTAATAAGATTGACTCAATTACAGGGGCAAGGAGTGGAATCAACCAAAGAAAAGCTGTAGTGGAGAACTTGAACCATTATCCGGGCCAACATATCCAGCAGGTCTACCTCCAGCAAATAATGTAGTGAACACTGTGTTAAAGAAGATGAACACTCCAGTTTATCTACTTGATATTACACTTCTCTCACAACTAAGAAAAGATGCCCATCCTTCTTCTTATAGCGGCGATCACGCGGGCAATGACTGCAGCCACTGGTGCTTACCAGGATTACCTGATACTTGGAACCAGCTCCTATATGCAGCTCTTATTAATTGATCCCTTTTTTTCATCCCTAGCTTGGTTATATATGTTCAGTTAGTGACTTTAGAAATTCTTCATTATATATCAATTAATTGTAAAATTATAGGATTCTTGAAGAAAAATCTACAGAAGTCCAGAACAGAATAAGTTTGTCAAGAGATCAAAATTGTTGCATATCAAGAAAAGTTCATTTCAAGTGTATAAATTGATGTATCTGATTCTATGTTCTTCACAAAATCATATAATCATAAATGCTATGGCAAACATCATATAGGCAAGATATCCTTATTGTTATACTTCTTCATTTTCCTATGTAATATAGTTTAAGCTTTTTCATCTTATTGCATATATATCGCTGTTTTATAATCTCAATACACAACAATTCAAATCGAGTCCTCTCGAACTCGATTGAGCACCTTAAAATATGAGTTTTATAAATACAACTGATAATCTCAACATTATGTTGAAGTAAATGAATATCTACTAACTTTTGTTAGGCCTTGTTGCCAATATTTAGGTTCTGAAAAATGTTTTTATTTTTACTTTTTAACAACTACTAGTATGCTTCAACGATGACAACAACTTTTTATAGAGTATAAAAGATGAGAAAAAGTAAAAAATAAAATTTGTTAAACCCAATTTATTTTCCAAATAAGAAAATTGTATACTAAATCTGCAAACTAATAAATTGTTGGAGTATTTAATTATTTAAGTCTACAATAAAAAATTTCATGTAATACCAACCTTTAAATAAACTTTGGTGGAGTACACTTTAATGTTTTTAATAAACAGACCAACAACAAAAAACGAGAACATGTAACAAAAACGATGTCAAAATCATACTAACACATTATAATACAAATCTAAACTTACTAAGGCAAACTCTAACCAGACCTATTTTAACTTAAATAACTACCTTGAAAAGTTGCCTAGAGGGTCATCATCAGTCCACATGTTCACCATTGAAAAAACTATTGCTGCACCTCATTCGGCTTATTCCAATTATGGTAACTGGCCTGGGGCTGGCAACCATTGTACTCCTTATTGCATATCAGTTATTGAGAAGGACATGGAATCCAATCCAAATACACAGTGAAGAAATAAATAACCTTAAATTTGTATTAAATAAAAGGTCTTGCCTTATTAGCATCACCTTTTCACCTTATACTTATGTCGTCCCACAAAGATTAATAATAATGATACTATAACCTTTTTTTAATTTGAAATCTAAGAGCAAAATAGCTGATCCATCCAGAATCAAAACAGATCTTCAAGATCAACAAGCACTTAAAAATCTATGTACTGAATCCACCAAGTTTCATTTTTATTCTTTTGAATAATTTTGAAATGATTCTGAAAAATAATGAATAACAGGAGGTGTCCTGGCGGATGGGGTGTTTACCAAGTACTCACCCGTTTCCTGGGGTCCCAACTCCTCATAAATACATTTTCTTCTATAAAGAACCCCGAACAAAAAAGGTGATTACAATAGGTGTCATTTAGTAGATAGCACACGACTAAATCTTGGGGCTATTTTATACTTTATGCCTAGGTGCAGTTAAATGGAGATCTTTTTAAGGTTGCACTAATAAAAGAATAACTATGAATTCATTTAGTTCATTCGCTATGAATAAACCATTTAGAGAATTTTGATTAGAGTAGATTGGATATGGAGGGAATTCACAACAACAATATCATGTGCGAAAGGAAACAAATTGGTTTTACTGTCCTTGTTTCCTAGGAATAATTAATGAATTGGTGAATTTGAACACATCCGGCATCAACGATGGCTGCTACTATTGCCATATTCTTCTATTCACAACCAATGTGACTATCTTTACAGCAAAAACGGGGCTACATATTCTCTGAAGCTGAGTATGCTCCAGCACTAGCATGTTGCGGACCTGCAAAAGAATTTCTGTTGCTGGCTTTGGCATTGAACATGGCATGACCTTGCTTTATCTCTCAATTCTTGGAATGCCCTCATTGTCTCCACATCAAAACCTCCAGCAAACTGCCAAATATCAACAACTCATTATTAGAGTACTACTTTAGATGGCCCCCTATGTATACTGTAATTGAATAGGCACTTATCTACTTTGAATTATTGTTGGAACTCGGAACATGAATTTGAGGATTTACCTGATGCACACGAAATGCAAACCTAACTCCTTGGACAATGAGCTCTTCATCTTCAGGACCACCACCCCCACTTGTCTCAAGCTCAGAAGAGACTCTCTTCATGTACTTCATGGCTAATTTTACAGATGCCAGCTTCAGCTGCCACAATGAAACAATGCAGGTACAATAATTGAGAAATCAGCTAACAAACATTCTTTATTATGTGGCCATGAATTAGTACTAATAGGCTATTCTACTATGCTATCCATTTCTGAATAAGTGTTTGGTTTTACAAGCATGCATGACCTTTTTGTTCTGTACTTTATTATTCAAGTGATTATTTACTTATTTAGAACATATAGATTGTATATAATATTATCCTTCTAGTGTGTGCCATCTGAATATTACAGTATTAATTAACGGTCAACCAAAGAGATTCCTGTTACCTTTTTTTTCATTTTTCTTTTTTTTTTTAAAATTAAAAATTAAAAATGACGAAGCAGACAAGCAGATGGATTTTAGAGATCCGGGAGTTCACATGTGCGCGCGGGCATGCAGGTGTGCACAGAGAAACAGAAGTAAAAAGTCTAACAATTGCTTTGTCACTTTGCTACCAGCACTGCACCTTCCTTGAATATACTACAATCTAGATATGCTAGTAGATAGATAACTTTATCAAGACATTTATTTTTTTAATGAATGGTCTACATGTTTTGGTTGTATCTATCAGACAAATTGAAATTAAGATTTATAATCCATAAAATATATCATGAGTGATGAGTCAATCAAAAGCAATTGAAACAACTTTTGGCCATTGGTAAGTGAGACATTGAAACAATTGGTAATGTATGTACTACATAAAATTCATATATTTGATGGATGCATTAAAATTAAGCACGTGTAACTACTTCCCAGTTGGATCATGCAAATTACCTGACTCACAAAACCATTGTCAAGCATCCAATGCACAGGTATTTGGAAGACTTTGTATCTATTTGTTGCTGACTCCCTCATTCTAGAGATATTGTAAACCCCATGCTCTAACCTGCCATAATCCATTTTTTAAACTCAAACATTAGAGTGTGCTTAAAGGCCGTGTGCACATGAACATTAAATTCACATTTAATGAGTAACATTAAATTCACATTTAATCAGTAAATTTGGTAGTATTAAATTGGCAAGTGGGGAAGAGTTCATGAATTCACATACTTTTCTAAGACAGCCTGCATCTTCTTGAGAGCAGGACCACATGGTTGCCGGGGATCATCTCGGATGGATGAAGCAGCCTCAGACTCTAGCTTCTTCAGATCACAATATGCAAACGCAGCCTCACGCAAAGCATCAGCCTTCTGTTCCGGCCAATTGAAGTGTTTCAGCACTGCTCGTTCATCCACCTGCAACAAAATCAAAGACAGAACAATTGCAAATGAATTATTTCTAGGGTATTACTAACATCTGGACTAAGGATACTGGTTTTACCTTCTTCTTTTTTTAAAAAAAAAATCTTAAATGCAAACAACATAAAAATAACACAGGCAATCATCACCCGATGTAGCTTTTAATTAAGGTAGAGTTAGGACCAATTATTCTAACATATAGAATTAAAAGTGGATTAAATAAAATAATAAAATGTTGGAAATTTCTATTATGCAACCTAATTTTGGGTTGTTGCTAAACAATCCTTTGTATGAACCAATGATGCATTGCTACCTCATGTATTGTTGTCATGTCATTTTTTAAAAAGTCAAAACTCATAAGTGTCAACCCAAAAATATGTGAGATGACAAAGTATTATTGGTTAAACAAAAGATTGTATGACAACAACCCAAAATTAGGTTGCATGGAAGTAATGCCCTAAAATGTTTTACCAAATAGGAGAGCTCATCATCAAGCCATTTAACAAAGAGCACAACATCTTCAATGTTGGTGAATGCTGCACCCTCCACTTCTTTGATTAAGCTCCTAATAAAGTCTCCTTTCGTTTCCACATCTGTTTTTATCTGATAAAAAAAATCGATTACTACAAATTAGCAACGAAAAATGCCCGAAATTGGATAAAATAATTGTACGATAATATGATTACGTTCTACGGTGTGAATATGATTAGGTTTTAATCACCAAAATATAACAACATTCATTGCCTTAATTAATATGGAGAATCTTGAATTTTATTTTTGTCTTACTTTTGACTACGACTAAAGAATAAAGGATGCCACAAAATGACACCACTTTGAACCATATTTACGGTTCTACCCATCAAAATTATGACTCTGATAAGTGAGGGAGCACTACTACGTTGTACTTACGTGCCAAGGGCATTTCAAATAAAAGCATGTTAGTTTAATTTAATGAATAAAAAGAGTTAGCAATTGACAGTGACATAAAGTTCAGTGGCAAAATCGCAATTTCAGTAAAACCCTGTCCCCACGCTTACTGCGATTAGGTGAGATGACCGGTTCTCGATCTCGCCGATCATGTCACGTGCATTCGCCGTCGCCGGAACCTCCGCCACCACGGAGCTCGAGTCCCGCCGCGAATGATGAGATTCCCTCTTCATTAACGAGTGGTAAAACTCCACCACCTCCGGCACCCTCACTACCTTCGCCGTAGCCACCTTTCTCCCCTTCAACGGTGGAGGAGGAGGCGGAGGAGCAGCCTTCGACACAGCCCTCGGCGGCGGAGGCGGTGGAGGAGGCGCAGCAGAATTAGAACAACCACCACCACTCGACTGCGAATGCGGCATCGTAGATGACCGCCTCGGCGGCGGTTTCGGAACGCGAGGCGCGTGCAATCCAACCGAGTGAGTTGACTCAGCGAGTTGAGTTACACTTTCCGCCACCTCTCTTTTGAAATCCGTAACAGTAGCTACTTCGACTTCCACCTGTTTATTGTTTTCGGTTGTTCCATGAGACGACGCCGTTTTCTTCAAACTCTTAATCAGATTCGACCTAACTGACACTTCCATCAACCCTTGCAACTTCTGCGACGATGAAACGTCGTCGTTTAGAAACATCTCCTTTACTCCGTTATCCGACGCCATTTTCGTAAGCTTTGCTATCTCATCCTCCAATGCCTTCATTTTCCTCAAACCCTCTCTCTTCTCTTGTTCCAATTCGAGCTTCAGTTCGTCGAGCTCTTTCCTTAACCTATCGTTCTCCTCTTCCATTTCGTCGATTTTTCTGTTTTTGAACTCGATGATAGTGTCCCTTGAAACGATGTCGTTTTCGAGAAGAGGGACGATGGCGGCGGTTTCTTTGATGAGCTTGAGTTGGAGGAGCTCGGTTTTCAAGTTATACTCTCTGTCGCGAAGGTCGTCGACGAGGCGGAGGAGGTCGGTGACGTCGGGAGGGCGAGGCTGGACCTGAGCAGAGGAGCGTGGGAAGTACGCGGCGAGGGAGAGTGAGAAAGAGGAGGATTTATTAGCAAGAGAGGAAGACTTGGAAGGGGTAGAATGGGGAGGGGTGGAAGAAGGTAGTGTAGTTGGGGATTTGTTGTTGTGGAATGGCATAGTGACTTTTCTGACTTTGCCAGCTACCATTGAAATGGATTAGGAAGAGGATTAGGAAGAGGATGAGGATGAGGATGAGGGGTGTCTGGTAAGGGAAAGTAACGAACGCTAACAAAAGGGTCACTGTCTGGGAGTGAGAAGGAGACAGAGATAGAGAGGAACAACACAGTGTTGGTGTTGGTTGATGGTAGAAGCTAGAAGAGAGATAGGGTGAGTGTTATAGAGGGAAATGTATTAAATACGCACATATCACGATCAACGCTCTTCTCTTTTACTAATTATTACTACTAACTCTTCTTGGATCCCCCTTCTCGTTTTGGTCCAACACCATTCATTAAATGAATTTTGTATAGTATGATGGATTGGGATGAGTATGATCTGTCCGTCACCTATTCGTAAATGATGGTTGGGTTTATTTTTGGATCAAAATCTATCTTTAATTAAAATGAGACAAGAGATTAATGAGTTTGAATTAAAAACAAGATAAGATAAACACGAATCCATGTTTTTTTTTTTTTTTTATTTGATGATACGAGAACAAAATATATTAATTCATGAGCATTTGATACTCATTAGGTTCATTACCTTATTTTTTTATCAAATTAGTTTCTCGCGTTTTTTTTTATCATATTGGTTTTTTATGTTTTTTTTCTATTCAATTGATCCATAAATTACTATTTATATTCATCCTATGTGACAATATCATATTGATCCATAAGTGAATTGTTGGTTGGATGGGTAACTTGAGGGTATGCAAGAAAGCATTCCTAAATGCAATGTTTTTGTCCAAGTTTGCTCTTTTAGGATAATTGAAATGGATCTTACCCCACTCAAAATCATCTATTATCTTCGTTCCTAATTATAAAGCCCTCTTGGGAGATTTCGTGCCCATTAAGAAAGTGAAATAATTTAGTTAATTGTATTGGAAATGTGAACTTTTGCTATGTATTTTCAAAATTACCCTTATTAATATTATTGGGAATCTAAAAGGTGTTAAATAAATAGGGGTATTTGTGGAAAAAAAATAATTAATGTTCATTGAAAATTGGTAAAGGGCTTTATAAATAGCTAGGGACAAAATAAAAATGTTAAGAGGGCCTTATAATTAAGGACGGAGGGAGTATTAAACATTTAAAAATTTTGATTTCTTAAATATACAATTTCTTATAAAAATCACCTACTCCCTCCGGCTTGAAATATAAACAACAAAAAACATACTTCTCTTGGTTTAAAATATAAGCAAAACTAACCAACTTTCTTAAATTTTATTTCATTCCCAATGCCACTTTCCAAAAACATCCCTAGAAAATTGTTATTTTATTTAATTTTGTTTCATTTCCAATGCAACTTTCCTAAAATACCTCTATTCTTTTATAAATTTGAGAAAATTAAATACAATCAACTAACCTCCTTAATAAGCGTAAAATTAGTTGGTTTTGCTTATAATTCAAGCCGGAGGGAGTACATATTTTTAGTAGAGGTTAAAAATACCCTAAAATAAATGAAAGTCTTAGAAAGTTAAAATTTGTTAGCCGGTTAAGGGAGATTGGGGGAAACTAATTGGAGTTAGCTAGTACCAAAATGCAAATATCTAATATTGAATGCATGTAACAAAACATTAAAGGGTATTTCTATCATGCAATCCAAAATTGGATGGTTGTTATGCAACCTTTTCTTAAACCTATAAGAAGTTGCCACCTATGCCATGTCATTATTTGAAGTAGTTAAAATTAGTTTTTTGCAATTTAGTCCAACATAAAAAGTAAATTAAAAATTTAGTCCTTTGTACCTATAGACAAATTATAAATTTTAATTTTAAATTTAGTCACTTGCATTGAGCCTTTTTACACAAGTGATTAATTTTAACTACTTTTAATTTTTTTTAAAATTAAAAGTTATAATTTGTCTATAGGTACAAATGACTAAATTTTTAATTTACTTTTTATGTTGGACTAATTGCAAAAACCTAATTTTAACTAGGTTTAAGAAAAGGTTGCATAACAATCATCCAATTTTGAATTGCATGATAGTAATCCCCACATTAAAACTTCATAAGAAAGCAAAGGAACTTGAATGAATACTTTATGATAATTGATAAGTTCGAAAAGTAATTAAAGAACGCCTTTTGCAATTGAAAAAGAGAGAGAATCACTAAATCATTGAGTTTTCACCAAAAAGAGAATGGGTAAATCACCAAATCATGTTGACAAAGTTGATATATGAGGGGTTTTTTTTCCTAAATAAAAAATTGCATCATATATTAAGAACGATGCTGTCAAGAACTTGTGGATACACGCGATATATGACTATTCACTAATATATGACTACGTTGAGGGACCAAAAAACAGAGAGAACAAGACCAGTAGCGGCATGATGCCTTGATGAGTAAGTAACTAGTCTGGTGGTAACATTGTTTTAGCATTATCCGCCTAATTGGAAATAACTTTTCGTGGATATAGTTTAGTTTTTTATACGACTAATGCCAATTGGAGCTAAAATTTCAAGGAAGGAAATTTCTTCATGTTTATGTAAAAATCCCTGCACATGGGCCTTCAAGGATTCCACTTCAAACCACCAATATGTGCATGAGGCCATTGTCCATAGCTTTCGAGTTGCAAGGGGATATGTTTAATCATTTCTAGCTCACGCATATATAGTATAGTAATATTGTACGTTGGTGCACGTGTGCTGTCAAAACTGTTTTTTATATTCCAAGTTGTTTCGTACATTTCGCAAGCTAACAATGTCTGCTTTGCATGATGACTCTCAAATTAACCGAGCTCAAACAATACATGACGAAGGACTTAGAGCTTGAACCAACTCAGAGGAAATCAGATATGGACCTAACCCTTAGATAAGCAACGAGACTTATTCTTGAAATTAATCTCCAACAAATAAATGATTTAATCAAAGAAAATTATCATTAGATTATCTGCAATTATAACGAATCAATGCTTATCTTAATAAGATAAAATGGCACAAAAATTATCCTCAAAAATAAAAAATTTATCATAAAGAAATACATCAGACCAAACTATCCACCGTGACAGCATCAAGCACATGGGGCTAAAGACACAACCACAACACCAAAATTGCATTACGCATAAAGTATACATTGATATATCAACATTCCTCGGAGAGACCTAAATCTCTGTCATCCTCACAGTGGTAGTTGATCCCAACTCCATCGTAGAGATTCCACAACATCACGAAAGCCACTACTAAATAGTATTAAGAGCTTCAGCCTCAATAACTGAAACGGTGTGCCCAGCTCATTCATACAAAATATACAAACTTCCTAAGAATAGGGGGTATAACGCCAAACACTATTAGAAATAGCTCAAAGCCGTCTGTAACCCCTCATGCACTATATCTATATGCTTGATAGAACTATGTAGTTTTGATATGCTATTCAAATGAGTATGTAGAAACTAATCAAGAGTTTTCCCTTTTTTCAAACTAAAAATAAATCCTTAACAGTAGTCATTGCATTGTCTGATCTAGACATGACACAAGTATGTATGTACATTAAACTTAGACAATTTTTTTATAGAAAAAAGGAAAATATTATTAGAAAGAAAAGTTGTGAAGCCTTTTTCTTTTTTCATAAAAGAAGTTGTATAAGAAATTTGACTTTTACAAATACATATAACATTGTTGGTGTGCTATTGAGGATGACCAATAACAGACTCACTGAGATGAACCAATGTTTGTATCTTTTTGGTTTGACGGCTTTTTAATATATCATGTGTTCTATATATTGATTGATCACTCACATTAAACATTAGGGATGCTTTCTAGCCTGTACTTAACACCAAACAGGAAAAGGTTTTAAACACAACTTGAGAAAATAATAATATGATTCTTATTTATAAGCTTGCGTGATGGATGTGTATGAGAACTTGAGAAGAATGATAGAAACAAATAACGTGAAGACTGAGCAGGAACGGATTTGAAAAGATAGCATGAAAGTAATGTATCATGGAGGTGGCTATTAATTGGTATCGGGTTGGTGGTCCTTCAAGTATCATATTTCAGAAGATTACACATTTGATGGCAAATTGGCAAGGCCAACGAAGCAATAGTTAATGTAAGACAAAAAAGAAATTTTAATGATAATTATTCTTTTTAGGAACACAGTAGTGTGATGATCATGAAAACACTAGTCCTTTTATATGTTCTATTATTTTCTCTTATTCTTTTCTTGAATTGTTTACAGATTTATCTTTTAAATAATTAAACATTATACCCAATGTTTTTAAGAAAAGAATTCAAATTCAACATTGATATAAACAATGCCTACACAAAAATAGGGATCTGAATCACGTGAATTCGAAAAATTGTGATTTAATTTTGATGAATTTAATAAATCTGAACCATTAAATGAAGATAAAAAATTTAGAGAGATTAATTTTGTTAAGGTGCAATGAGTCATCGGAATTCTTTCGATTTTGCACAGTGATATTGTGATCCGTGGGAATGTATTTCCTAATAGTTGAGCAACCTAATGTTCTTTTAATCTTAATCTTTTGCTTACTGATTTTTTTCTATGTTATGTGAACATTTAAGAAATTGAGATGTGTATTGTACTGATGATCACAATAACAATTGACAAGGTCTATTGTACCAAAACAGTTTATATTTTTGTTGTCCGTGGCAACTCTCAAGCTCCACAAACGGGTATATAGCAAGAGAGGGTGTTTAAGAAAGTTGAAAACACGAAATTAAAATAAGTAGAGTATAAAGATAATAAAAAATATGTTTTCTTATAGACAAATTATTTTTCCCTTTTATTTAAGGGAATTGAGAGGGATGTAGTATGATTGCAGTGTTTGAACCCACAAACTGACAAACCCCGTACTTGTAGCAAATTACCAATTAATAATCTGTCTCTTAAGACGATAAAAATATGATTTTAAATTAAATTATTGACAATAGTGCTTCTAATTTTAAATGAAACACTTTGTTAATAAACCCAGCAAACATGTTGGAAATGGAGGAAAGGAGAGGAGGAAATTAAAGAGGGTTTTATTACATTTTCTGCTGCCAGCTCCCTCGAATATAAGAATATAAGAAGATTCTAATTTTTTTTTAGTGTAATACCCATACTTTGTTGTAATATAGGCCTATTTGACAACTTATGTGTAGGTTTATATATCATTTTTCATCACCAAAAAATACCTTATCTGTTATGAACAATTTGTATTTATCTAATGAATGGATAACATCATAATTTGAGTTTATTCCTACTTTATGTTTATCTTTAGTTGAAACAAATTCATGATAAGGTTTAATATTTTCCTATAAAATAGGACTAATATTTATTTGTAAACTTTGCCCAATGAAATACAATTTCTCTCTACTTCTCTTTTCTCCCTCAATTTCTTACGTCTTCATATTTTCATTAATTCATAACATGTTATCAGCACGATCATTCTTTGTTCCAAAAGGTGTGTTGAAGCTAATACATCAAAGGGTATTGAAGCAAGGTAAACTTTAATACTATTAATGTTTTATTTATTTATTTATTTTCTCTTCTTTTGATATATAATATATTGATCCCGAAGTATCTTAAAAAAAAGGCAAGCAAATCTACATTAAAAAAAAAAGATGCAAACCGAAACAGATTTGAGAAGATGCAAACAGAATTAGTGTTGATTGTATGTATAGTTTTGAAAGAAAAAAAAAAGAGTAACCGTGATACTTGAAGGATTTAAAGATCTCATAATATATATTGTTTGCACAGCGGCAAGAACTACTGCTGAAAAAAAAAAACAGATTCAAATAGGGTGGAAGTAGCACTGAACACAGTAGAAGCTGATTATGAGATATAAAGCAAGATTGATTGCCCAAATTTTTTTACAAAGACCTGACATTGATTATGAGGAATAATACTTCCCTATGGTGGATGCAAGTATTCTTCGATACTTGATTAGTCGGATAATATATAAAGGATTCAATTTATGTCAAATGATGTTATAGCCTATTTTTATGGCTAACTTGATTAATAAAAATTGATATATACATGTATATATCTATTTAGATTTAGCTAATAATTTATTTTTTTTAGTTATATATTGTTTGACTTATATATATGATGTCATTTATATCGTGCAATTATGGATATGTTTATTGCAATTGTTTGAGAATGCTTATATGATTATGGTTCATGTTATGTGTTTATTTTAGTATCTATGTAGTTTTATTTCAATATTGTTAGAATTACCTAAAGTTAAAGAAAACATTTCAAAATGAAATACCTCGGCCTGAAGATCAAGCATTTAGCAAATTGAATTTGTGCCTATCAATTTGGGGAAAACAACTTTTAAAGTGATTTGCTTTGATAAATAACAACTAGTTTATATGTTAATCTCTGTTAGATTGTTAAATGTCATACGTGACTTAATATGTCATCTGATATTAATTTATTAGCCAAATATTGTTATTCATCCACAAGAAGATGTTGGAATGAAGCTAAACACATACATATTTTACTATGATAAATTGAATAAAAGTCTTTATGGTTTGAAGTAAATTGAGATGTGGTATAATCGTATAAATGAATATTTAATCAATGAAGGATATAAAATGATCGAATTTGCATTGTCCATGTATTTTTATGAAAAAATATGGCAAGAAATTTGTTATAATTGATGTTTACGTTGATGATTTGAATATTATTATAATTCCTGAAAAGCTTCCAAATGTTGTAAATTGCTTAAAGAAAGAGTTTGAAATGAAGGATTTGGAAAGAACAAAATTTTGTCTTGAATTACAAATGGAATATTTAATGAAATTTTGGTACATCATGAAACATATGCTGCGAAGGTAATAGTTTAATATCTCAGAGATAATTATTCGCATCAGGGGGAGAAATAAATACGCACTACACTCTTTTTCCCTTAGTCAAGGTTTTTTTCCGATGGGTTTTCCTAACAAGGTTTTGAATGAGGCAGCATCCAATTGCGTAAGAAGAATTGTGTACTCTTTTTCCTTCACTAATTTTTCTCATAGGATTTTTTTTAGGAAGCTTTTTTTAAAGAGGCATATTAATAGTCATCCAAGGGGGAATGTTATGAACAATTTGTATTTATCTAATAAGTGAAGTGAATGTCTCTATCATAGTTTGAGTTTATCCCTACTTTATGTTTATTTTTAGTTGAAACAAATTCATTATAGGGTTTCATCTTTTCCTTTAAAATAGGACTAATATTTATTTGTAAACTTTGCCCAAAAAATGAAATACAATTTCTCCCTACTTCTCTTTTCTTCTTCAATCTCTTATGTCTTCGTATTTTCATTAATTCATAACATTATTATTATTATTATTATTATTATTATTATTTTGGCAATTTCAACATGTACGATATTTTTTGACATATGTGAAAAAAAATTATCGATACACTAAGTGTTAGTGTTTAAATTTTAAAATTATTATGCTACTGTACTGAATTTAAAACCAAAAATATATACTCACATTATGATATTTTGAAAAAATAAATAAATTTGGGGGCTCAAAAACTAATTTGGATGTTGAAAAAATTAGATCCCAAACTTTGTCCATGGGAATTAGTCCTCAAACCCCATTTTAATTGGGAAAAGTCAGAAATATCCCTCTTTTCTCAAACCTCATTCACTATCAACAACCCCACTACCCACTACCACCATCATCACCTTCACACGCAGCCCCCACTCCCTGCAACTCCCTGCATTGGTTTGTTGTTTTTTTTCCTCTGGTTTTAAGATGTTTATTGGTTATTACAAAATTTTCATTTTAAGAGGATATACCGTGATCGCAAGATGGACTTATCACCTTGATATTATGGATTCAAATCTTAGAAATAGACTTTCCGATTTTTATTTATACAATAAAAAATTGTAGGAGTCCATGTTTATCTTTCTCACATCCTATCATGTGGAAGTGCCTTGCATTGAGCCACCATTGAAAATACTTTGAAAAAAAAAATAATTGCCTAGTGACTATATACAGACCGTTGAGGTTAATGAGGATCCGGTAATGAATGGCATGTTGATTATTACAATTCTAACTTGCTGCTGCTTTTGACACAGCACTGTTGCCACGGTGTCATCGTCATCAACTTCTTGGTACACCGGCGGCGGCAGCGATGCAGATTCGAGTTACCCAGAGGCGGAGAGAGAGAGACCGAGTGAAGGAAAGAGAAAGCCATAAGAGGAGAGAGAAAGAAGAAATTAGAATTGAAATTAAGAAAAAAAAAGGAGAAAGAATAATGATGGAAGGAAGATGAAAAAGAAAGGAGGAGGGGTTTTACTCCCATCTACCTGTTTTTTGCGGTGGTCAAAGGAGGGAGGGAGTAGCGGCTGGAGGAGAAGAAGAAGAAGAAGAGAAGGTAGGTTGAGTGAATGGGGTTTGGGGTTTGTATAAAGGGATATTATTGATATTATGAAAAAAATGGGATTTGGGGATAAAAAGGGGGTTTGTAGACTAATTCCCTTTGTCCATTGCTACTAAACATTAAACAAGCCACATCATATGTAATGGGCCAAGATAAGTTGGGCTTATCTGATTGTATTGGATAAATAGAAGTTTGATTTTTGCTTTTATAGTTGAGTTTTTGGTTCCCATTTCACATTTTTAAGAACCAAAATAATTTTCACAGTTTTAATTCTTCCGTCTTTTTTGGGGA
Source organism: Crotalaria pallida (assembly GCA_037953625.1). Lineage (NCBI taxonomy): Eukaryota > Viridiplantae > Streptophyta > Magnoliopsida > Fabales > Fabaceae > Crotalaria > Crotalaria pallida. Next base: position 89,008,328 of record CM075656.1, read on the forward strand.
CGGAAATGTTTTCCATTAGAGAAGAGACGGAAGAAAAAAATTTCAAGAATTATTAATTATTAACATATAATAATTCTTTATTTATTTATTAATATAATAATTCTTTATTAATAATTCTGTATTTATTGTTAATTATTATATCAATATTTATTATAATAATTAACAATAAATACAAAATAAATACAGAATTATTAATAAATAATTATTATATTAATAAATAAATAAAGAATTATTAATAAATAATTATTATATCAATAAATAAATAAAGAATTATTATATCCTCAACAATAATTATATTATTATATCGTTAATTATATTATCATTAATTATTAATAATTCCTGAATTTTTTTCTTCCGTCTTTCCCCTGACAGAAAGCAATTCTGTCTCCTAGAAATCAGAAGAATTAAAACTGCGAAAGTTATTTTGGTTCTTGAAAATGTGAAATGGGAGTCAAAAACTCAACAATGGAGGCCAAAAATCAAATCCCTACAAATATAAAAGTTGAGTGGGGTTTTTGTCACTCTATTCTCATAAGTGTAGACATCCTACTTTAATTTTGAATTTCTTAAATATCTTTATGCAAAGAAAAAACCTATTCTTCTTTTTCACTTCCAAAAACCATTGCATTTCATCCTTAATCTCACTATTCCTTTCTCTTGTTTGGCCTACTTCCTCATTTCTATTACAAATAACACCACACACTTTCACCTTATCATCCCATTATCCACTCTAGCACTTCTTCTTTTTCTTTTAGCTTTGATGCTCGAGTCATGATCTATAGGTCACAATTTAAAATAAAGACCTTGGGCCGTGATAAGTCATGACCAAATAAAAAAACAAACAGAGGTTTGGGATAGGTAAATAAAAATGAAATGATTGCTGCATACATCAATGAAAGAACTGAGGAAGAGGCATTGAACTGTTTAGGCATGCAAATATGCAAGCGAAGGGGAAGGTGCATGATGAATATACATATTCAAGCACGATAAAGACATGTAAGAGCATCGCCAATGCCAAACCATCACTTTGGTTCTTAGGTGGACCCCACAACATTTTTTATATTATCTCACATTTTCACATACCTTAAGCAACTCTACCACAAATTTGCTCCAACCCCAAGAACCCAACTATGGTTCTTGAATGGACCCCACACCCTACCCCACATTACTTTTTATATATTATTTAAATACTACATATTATAATAAAAATTAAATTACAATTTAATTAATACCAATAATTCAACAACATTCATTTAAAATTACGAAAATACATAAAAAAAATTAAAAAAACTACATTAATTTAAATGAAAAATAAATAAAAATACAAATAATAATATTTCAATTTTGGTCGTTCTCCCAAACATGTTCTACTAGATCGGCTTGAAGTTGGTGATGGGATACCCTATCACGAAAAGCGAATCTCCTTTGCAGGTGATCTTGGATATCAGGGTCACGACCGTTGTTAGATTCTTCGACCGTGTCGTTACCAACATCAGAAAAATCGAAATTACCACCATATGTGTCTCGTTCATCTTCGACAATCATATTATGTAATATGATACAAGCATACATTATACGCGCAAGTGAGTCTAATTGCCATTGTCGACCTGGGCAACGTACGATTGCGAATCGAGCTTGGAGAACTCCAAATGCTCGCTCGATATCCTTTCTAGCACCTTCTTGCTGCTTCGCAAAAAATTGTCTCTTCTCTCCTTGTGGCATTGGGATGGTCTTGACAAATGTAGCCCATTCAGGATAAATGCCGTCTGCTAAATAATACCCCAAATTGAAATAAGCATTGTAATGATTTTGATTGGGATCCATTTGGCTAAATGAAAATTGAAATTTTGCTTGTGAAATCTTGACACAATGTATTCATATTTATAGAACAAGAATTTGCAACGGTTACATATTTTTGTGTATGCAACGATCATAAACGGCTATATGTAGTTTTGCAACGGTAACATAATTGTGATTGATTATATATTTTTTTTATTTGGTGAATGATTATATTTTTTTAATAGAAATCACAATAGACTCCCTCACAAACTTGCTTCAAGAAAGCAAAATTTACTCCCTCAGACCCTCACGGTTATACTCCCTCACGTTCCCTCATATTACTCCCTCATATTACAACTTCCTATCTCTTCATCTCCCTAAAATTACTCCTTAATTATCTCAACAAAATTACTCCCTCTCAGACCCTTATCTTTACAACTCCCTATCTCTTCATTTCCCTCATATTACTCCCTCTCTGTTTTCACGATCTCTCTCTGCCTTCCCTCTCCACAACATGCCTCTCACACACGATCCCTTCTTCTCCACTACATACCTTCTCTGCGATCCATTCTTCTCCACTGCCTTCTTTGCGAAAAAATCGAAGCCAAGGATGAAGGAAGCCATGGTGGATCGATTTTGCATGTGGATCGATTTTGGCTTGGAATCCCAATTCGGGTTTTTAGGTTTTTTTTTTCCTTTTTGATTTTAATTTTCGATCTTGTATATAGATTGAGTGTTTGTTGTAAAATAATCACTTGTTTTCTTTCTTCCCCATTCTGATCTTGTTTTGTTGATTCTCTGTTGTTGATTTCTTCCTCCCCTCCTCCATTTTTGCTATGAACCGAGGAAAGAGAAGAAGGAAATTGTTTTTTTTTTGTTTTTCCTCTCTCCTCCGTACGGTGTGGGGTCCACCGGAGACCTCCACGCACCGTTCCGTGGCCAAGGAACGGTGCTCCCCACGAGCTGCCAGATCAGCTCCCTCCAACGCCCCGGTGCGTTCGTCGGTGGTTCGTCACGGATACCCAGGATCACGAACCCTAGGTTGGAGATGCTCTAACAATCTTGGTGCCATAGGAGAAAGAACCCAAGTACATGCTGCCTTAATGAGACTAGGATTTCCATAATTGGTTCATTCCACCTTTGCAATGGCGCTAGTTGATTTGTATGTCAGACGAGGATTTCCTACGGTTTGGATTCATTTTTTTTTTTTTAATTTAAGAAATGATGCTATTAATATTATATTGAGAAGTGTTAATATTTGAACTTCATTTTTTAATATTGACTTAAACCTTAAACAATATTCTTAAACTAGCATAAACCATTTTTTTTTTTAATAATTGTAAAATATTGTTTTTTGATTTTAGTCTTTTGTAAAATAGAAAAAAATATGCTCCCGGTTCCTATAAACTTGTTTATTTTAATTTTGAACATTGTGTCTAGCTTATTTATTTATTTATTTATTTTTAAATTCGGTCACTATAATCTACTATGCATTAACCAGAAATATTCAATCTTAAAGCAATTAATTTTCTCCATTAGTATTTCCAGTTTCAGAAAGAAATTTTTTTCTCTTATCTCAATCAGATATGGGCATATTGCTTGGTAAGATCAATTGGTGACTTAATAAAATACTCCGGACCATGTCCCCATTATCAAAATTGTGTTAAGAAATAAGAATGTCTCATACAGGATCATGAAATCCTTACTTTGACGTGATCCTTTTCTTTTTAATTTTTTTTGGGCTTTACCCCCGTTTTTAAGAACTTTTTGGCAAGTTACCGCAAAGCATATGGCCATGTGTTGCAAATTCCTGTCTTCCTCAACCTGCAAGCATCTCAAATACTACCATATGCGTGTGTCAAGTGATTTTAACTTTAAGGCTAAGAATCTAGCTAACACAAAATTTTACAAGAACAGGAGGCTGTCTTATGCCATATCACTCGGTATTTCCACACCTCTTCTAAAAATGTTATTAAGGATTTGGATTTTATAGTTTCAAATTTTTATAAATTTGATAACTTCTTTCCATATTTGAAAATAGATTATTTTATTTAATTAATTACACAAAATGTAAAAATGAAAAGAGAGACTAATATTTTCAAATAAAAAATAATGAAGTCAATTAAGTTAGAAAATTTATAGATAGACAATCCAAATCCGTATCACCATTGTGGATGCATATGAGACTCCCTCTAGTGCTTAATATAATTTTTTGTGGAGAAATTAATGGTTACCAAGAGAGTTGGTTATTTTGTTAATATTAAAGAGAAATGTGAAATTTTGATATTTTTTTAAAATTATCTTTAAAATTATTATCGAGGCTATAAAAAATGTTTAGTAAATAGAAATATTTATGAAAAAAGTAATTAAATATTGTATTACTAAAAATTGAAACAAAATCTAATAAATAAAAAAAAACTCAAAAGCACCTTATACTATATACTTATACTATATATTTTAAGGATCAAAGGAAGTACGTATTCCCCAGCCGGTTTGCAATATAAGAAAAAATATATTTATTTTTATTTAAAATATAAGAAAAATTAACTAATATTTTTAAATTTTATTTCATTCTAAATACCAATTTTCCAAATTATTTCTAGAAAATGATTATCTCATCTAATTTTTGTTTAATTCTCATTTTTCTAAAATAATTCTATTTTTTTATTTATAAATACAATCTACTAATAGTGTCTTAATAAACGTAAAATTATTTTTTTTTTAATTTCAAACTAGATGGAGTATTGGTATAATTTAAAACTTTGATGCGGTAATATTTTTTTTCTTTCTAATTTTCGAAGTACGTGGTGCCGCATATTTGACTTTGCGTACACACTTGAAACACAGCCTTTTCTTCATTTATTTCTCAAAGCAATTTAGTTTCACTGGTTTTAGTTGCTATCAATCTTCTCCCTGAAACGAGCTACTAACGAAACACGTTTCTTATCGAGTGATTTGTTTATGATAATATTATAGTGTTTTTATCGTTTATATCCTTATTTTCTTTTTCCATTGTTGTTTTCATTGCATAGTTTTATTTTGTGGTTATAGATGACATACAGTAAATTTTAACTTCACATAAATTTGATATGTTTGTCTCATTATTGATTGCAAACTCAAAAAAAATTTGTGGGATAAAGGACGATTGTACTCTTCAACAAAAGAGGAATGGTCTTTGAAGACAAGCTAGCAAGCAGAATAATAAACGACAGAACCTGACTTCACAGCCATGCCTCCACGTGGAAAATTAGATCCCCTACAAGGGCGTAACGTAACCTTTGCTTACGGCAATAAAATTGGGAAGATGAACTTAGAATATATATTTTTGAGCTGGATGTTATCATCATTCCTACCTGGCTGAACAACATTGTTATCTTTTTCTCCCTTGTAAAGGCACCGACCGCCATTTTTATTGAATGAGCCTTGCAAGCATTGTATATTACAATCAATAATTTAGAACTTGGATAATACTAGTAGTATAAGACAGTATGGGGTTACTTGAAAGAATAATATTTCTCGAAAATTCAATTAATAATTATGCCATGGTTTACGAGAAAGGAAATACTAATACTATTCTTTTTGAAATGGAGAAAGGAAATAATATTCGACATCATGACTTATAATAAATGTACATAATAATAATAATTAAGGTAGTTCATCTTTTTTTTTTTTTGATGAACTTAAGGTAGTTCATCTACAATCAAAACATAATCTTTTGTACCAACACTTGTTTAAAAGTCAAGAGATTTAAGAGTGGATTGAAGACATGGCTGGCATTTTAAGGAGGAATCTTGCCATTAATTATTTTCAATTTTCATGATGTTGAAAGGTCAAGATTTTATGGATGGATAATATAGGTTGAAATCTTTGACTACTCTCTTTTTATTCTCGACTTAAATTCCGACTAATTAAGAAAAAATGTTTACGTTTATATTTACATATTTAGATATAAATTAACAAATTACTAAAATTAAATAATTTTATAAATTTAAGAAACTCTTAATTTTATTTTTAATATTCATATGGTACAAAACTATGTATTTGGTCTTTTATCTTATTTTGCAATTTCAAATTGATCCCTTATGTTTTTATGGTATCATATTGGTCCCTCACATTTTTTTCACTATCTATCAATTTGATCCATGAATCACTTTTTAAGCAATGTGGACCAATAAGATTCGCACACGTGTCATTTCTCTCTTCGTCAACATTGGAAATGTGAACTAATACGATGTTGACACGTATGATGAATAGTGACTTAGGGACCAATTTGATTGATAAAAAAAAACATGAGAGATCAATATTATACAAAAAAAACATAAGGGACTAATTTGAAATTAAAAAATAAAGTAAGGGATCAAATACATAATTTAGCCTAACATTGTATACGTAAAACATTATAAAGTAAAATGTTTTTTGTGGGCCATTGATGTGACACACCTCATGAGACACCAGGATTTTTATGTGAATGGATTTGCCTAATATCGAAACAATTATTATGTGGTCCAGGATTACATAATCCAATTATTCTTAATGTGATATACTTCTAAAGATGACAAATAGCGTGAGAGCCTTGATCTAAAAATGTATATATAAAGATTTGAACTCACAAAATAATACAAAAAAAATAAAAAAATACTTCTTCCCTTTGTTACTTAAGAGACAAGTTTAGTGTCAAATCTAGTGATACAAATAACAAAATTATAATATAAAGGGAGAAAACAAAGAAGAGGTAAGATAATCCTTTGCCTAGGAACATGAAAACCAAGGCCTCTGATACCATCACAAGATTCATTTGTTGTTTGAATAAGAACAAGAACAAGAAGAAGAAGGAGATGGAGGAGGAGGACCACATCATAGCAAACAATTGGCAACAACTCAGCGGTAAAAATCATTGGAAGGGTCTGCTGGACCCTCTTGACATCGATCTTCGGCGTTACATCATACACTATGGTGAAATGGCTCAAGCAACATATGATGCTTTCAATACACAGAAAGCATCAAAGTTTGCAGGAAGCAGCAAATATGCCAAGAAGCACTTTTTCTCAAAGGTGGCTTTGGAAAATGGTAACCCCTTCAAGTACGTTGTCACAAAGTTTCTGTATGCAACTTCATCAATCCCTCTCCCTGATGCATTTATCATCAAGTCCTTGTCAAGGGAGGCTTGGAGCAAGGAATCAAATTGGATAGGATTTGTTGCTGTTGCCACTGATGAAGGGAGAGATGCTTTAGGGAGAAGGGACATTGTTATTGCTTGGAGAGGAACGGTTCAAACCTTAGAGTGGATTAATGATCTTGAATTTATTTTGGTCCCTGCTCCAGAAGTGTTTGGTAAGAACACTGATCCTAAAGTGCACCAGGGCTGGTACTCCATTTACACGTCCGAAGATCCCCGTTCTCTCTTCAATAAGACCAGTGCCAGAAGCCAGGTAAATTATACTTTTCAAGTTTTTTTTTTTTCATGAGAAATTTATGGTTGAGCATATTTGAGGAACATATGAATGGGATTGTAATTGAAAAGAGAAGTTACTAATTGAGTGAAAGTAACTTATTGTGTTTAGTCTGCTTTGGCAAATTGTGCTTTCACTAATGTTTGCTGTCAGAGTTCAGTGATGTTTGCTGTCAAAGTTCAGATATATGGCACTGTACATTAATGCTGCTGGGACGGGGTTTTTTTAATTTATTATCACTTGGTGGCGCTGGCGCTGATGCTTTTGTAATATAATAGAGTAATTCATCTCTATGTGGCACTAGGGGGTCTTTGGATAACGTAACCGAAATTATTTATGCTCTGAAATCTGAATGTGGTTTTTCTTGTTTGACAATGGTTTGTATTTTTGTTTGTGTGGGAATTGAAGTATGTATTTTGCTCTATTTGAAATGAAATTTTTAAAAAACATGGAGTGAAAGTAATTCTCTTTTTAATAAGCCCTCTAGAAAAAGTGACATTTAATTAATGCCAAAAGGCTAGATAAAAAAATTATATGTTCAACACCATGAAAGGAAAAACTTTCTTATAATTAAAGGAAAAACTTTCATATAATTAGTTATGGAACTTGTCATCTTGTTTAATTAATGGGGGTAGGAGATCATAAATTGAATGTTGTTAAGATTTGTAATGATAGCAAAAAAAATTTCTTCAAGAGGGAGGATAGAATAAATCACAACTAAGCACAATTAAAGAGAAATTCAAGCAAGGATATAAAATAAGATATGAAGGACCAATTATCATTTACATTAATTACATATGTACAGCAGTGTGATCATTCATTCATGATGACTGATAATTCTCCCAATTCAATAGAAAATAGACAAAGCATGACCAATTGATACATCAATTCGGGTTGAAAAGTACGAATAGAGAATAACGTTGTTTTATTGATGGTGATAATTAATTATTATATTGTGCAGGTCTTAAGTGAGGTTAGAAGGTTGGTGAAGTTATTTGAGGGTGAAGAACTAAGCATAACTGTAACAGGACACAGTTTAGGAGCTGCAATCGCAACCCTTAATGCAGTTGACATTGTTGCAAATCGATACAACAAGCCAAGTGATGATCATAGTGCAAACCCTGCACCTGTCACAGCCTTCGTATTTGCCAGTCCAAGAGTTGGTGATTCCAACTTTGAGAAAGTATTTTATGAATACAAAGAACTGAGAACGTTACGCGTCCGAAATGAGTTTGACATTGTTCCAAACTATCCTTTGGTTGGGTATGCTGATATGGGAGAGGAGTTGAAGATTGATACCCGAAAATCCAAGTACTTAAAGAATCCCGGGAATCCATCTAGCTTTCATAACTTGGAATGTTACTTGCATGGAGTGGCAGGAACACAAGGGAGCAATAATGAAGGGTTCAAACTAGAGGTGAATCGTGATATTGCACTTGTGAATAAGGCCATTGATGCATTGAAAGATGAATATCTTGTGCCTGTGTCATGGTGGATTGAGAAGAATAAGGGTATGGTTCAACAAGAAGATGGTTCATGGAAGTTCATGGATCATGAGGTGGATATTGAAGATAGCTTTTGATTCTTGAGATTCGAAAGTGGTTATTACTGTAACTATCATCACTTTCACATTTGAGGTTATTGTCATTTTGTGCTGCTAAGTGTGTGTTTGTGCTGTTTGAACAGATTTAATTATTATGTATTTAGTTAGAATCTTATCTTATTTGTTTTATTACATGATTATGTCCGGATCGTCCAAGTGTAGTAGTACCATGCTCGTGAAGATTATCATACCAAAAATACATTTTCTCTTTTTCCAATAAACACCTCTATTATTTGCTATGGTTAATTTTCATTTTCATTATGCAATTATAAGGGGCTTTGTGAATTACAGTAGAAGCTAAGGAATCGGTTTAATAAACGTTGTGAGTGAATTTATTAATAGGTAGTTGGATAATTTATCATCTGAGAAATACTAGTGGAATATTTGAGCTATTGAGCAAGGGAACAAATGAGCAAATGGGGTAAGCGGTGGTGCTCCTTGCTCTTTGAGGCATATTCCTCTAAAGTTTTACTGCAAGCATTGACAGAGTTATTGATTAAGCATAAAATCTTTATGTGGTTGATTGGGTGGGTAAGTGGGTTATATGTGTGGGAAGCACGAAGGACAAATTGTATGGCTTTCTCGTAAGAATAATATTCAAAAATTGGATTAGGTGTGTCGTACGCACGTACCGAAGTCAAGAGTGTAGGTAATTTTTTCCCCAAATTAACATGCATAATGATCCTCTAGTGTATGCATAATTTAGTATTAAAAAATATTGATAAATATTAAAATTTTAAACTTCATACACTAATTTCCTAAAATATAAAGGGTATTTAAAAAAAATATTGGAAAAAGGTCAAAAAACGAAAAGGGGAGTTAAAAATAAAAACCCTTCCTATTTTTTTATTGGTGCTTTGATCCATTGGCTTGTATTGTTTCTAGTGTTTTGTTAGACATTTGATATGTTCATGTTAATGGGTTAAAGTATTGATTTTTAGTGGGGTTTTTGTCATCCCACTTGTGACTAGAGATATCTCATTTAATATTTTTTATAATTTAACTTTATCCTTTTAAAAAAAACTGAGTATAAAATGAGTCGTGATTCATAAGTCACAGTCAACTAATTAAAAATATGGGACCTATAGATCACAACCATGAATTAAAAAAAAATCATTAGGATGGTAAGGTATACCTCACAATAAAAAAAATTATGTTAAGGTCTAGAGGTGTACCAAAAAATGTTCAAGAAGGGAGGCACAAATGCTAACAAGACAAAGAGAGAAGGGACAAAAAACTGGTTGCACAGAACTTCTGGATCTACTATTTCCATGTCTAATGGAAAAGACCAGGGACGGATCCACTCATGAAGCAGTGGGGGCACGTGCCCCACAAAATTGTTCTATTTTTTAAAAACATATATGTACATATAATCATATATGTTTGTCTTAGATATAGTGCACTCATTGACATATGTTTGTATGTGCTTGGATTGATGGTATGATGATCTTTTTTTTTTCTAACAGGTCTATAGTTCGACACTTATAGCTATAGAAATTTTATTTTTCCTTAACTCGAACAATAATTATTGAAGCTAAGATTTTTTTATTTTATAATTTTATTGTTGTGAGATAATATTATTATTACATGAATATTGTATATATTTTATATTTTGTAATGATAGAGTATATTTCAATTATGATAGTAATTAATATGTATTTCTATTTCTTACTTATCTCGTCCCACAAAGATAGTAAATATTTGAAAAGTCAAAAAATTAAAAGGAACATGCTTTTAATATTTTTCTTATCACATCAACTAATTAACCAACTTGTAATTTAATACATCTTATGTTGATTAACCACTCAAAATTCATAATATGCAATTTTTATGCATATTTATTACTATCATAATTTTGATTTGAGGTAATAGCTAGCTTTTACAAATTTTTACTATCTTTTAGGGAAAATTCATAATAGATTGAAGATATGAAGTTAAAAGATTGTATAAAGATACTAGGAAACTGTGTTTATTACCTCTTAAATAATGAGTAAATCTTTTATATTTCAATGCATAAATAATGTATTTAATCACTTATTCTCAATTAAAGATTGAGGTTAAAAAAAAAGATCATAGTGATAATTATGATATATTGCCCCCACAAGTAAAACTTTCTGGATTTGTCACCGGAAAAGAATGATCTCTTGGCTATACCATTACCAGTAGCACTACCATTGCAGCCTTCAATGGAAGTTATGGAACTGACCTCATTGATTTGCTTGTTCTGCAATGCTTCTTGAATTGCCAAATAAAAGTGTCTGATCTGTCCCCTGATGAGTCCATTGAAAAAGACCAAGAGAATTATTTCATTATTTCCCAATTCAATCACAACAAAATCTTCATCACCACCAATGTCGGTTTTTTTTTTTTTTTATTTATAATCCACCAATGTCGTTTTCATCATTATCTTGAGGAGAATTATTAGAACTTTAGAAGGCCTTGTGTTGTTGTTGAGAAGCTAATCAATTTGGAACTTGCTTGTCAAAGAAATGCTCGTTCTACAAAGTGGACAATTGGCATTTTTCTGAAGCCAAACATCAATGCAGTGAATGTAACACATGGCTTCAATTTGGTATAATCTTAAGCTTCTCATCTTCTTGAAACTCATTCAAGCAAACAGCACACTCTTTTTTATCACCACCACTCCCTTTTTCTTATGATGAAGAACCATAATAATGTTGTGACACAGAGACCAAGTATCTTCTGCTTACAAGATACATATCCAGATATGTTATAGAAAATGCAGCCAAATGGGTTCTCTCATATGTTGAATATATAATATTTATGTATTTAGTCTGAAAGTTGGAGTTGTTTTGATTTTAGTCATGTTAGCAGTTAATGAATTTTTTCTAAAAGTTTTTTTGACCTTGACTAATCTTTAATTATCTTGAAAATTTAGTTTTAGCCGATGTCGTTAGGAAAAATCTGTTAACTGCTGATGTTGTTCATGGAATGTCAAATCAACATACACATGTGCAAATATTGCATACTATCAGTATGATGACGTGAATGATCTAAACTCGCATGAGCAAAAGGGTCAAAGCCCAATTCACAAACACATTTGGGTTGAACTTTGACATTTTTGCTCCTATGGGCCCGGACCATCTACGTTATCCTACTGGTGGCACACAGTACTTGCACACATGTATATTGGCGTTCCATTAGTCATGTTAGCAGTTAATGAATTTTTTCTAACGACATGGACTAAAACCAAATTTTCAAACAATTAAGGATGAGTATGAATTTTTTCTAACGACATGGACTAAAACAAAATTTTCAAAACAATTAAGAATGAGTCAAGGTCAAAAAATACTTCTAAGGACCAAAATCAAAAGACTCTCAACTTTATATCTCAAGATCAAAACATTTTATTTCGGCAGTGAGATATACCAGACATTATGTGAAAAAAAAAAGTGAAATTTTAAATAATAAAATAAGTGGAATGTCTTTAATTACAAGTGGGATGGCAATAGCCCCACTTATGACTTATTAATTATACTTGTTCTCTTTTGATACAAACTTTGGCCCAAAATGGAAATGGGCTCTTCCACCATTATCTATGTTTTTCTTCTTCGAGAAAATATATATAAAAAAAATTAATTAATTTTTTTAAAATTTTGTTTTATTTTCAATTTAATTTTTCACAAAATTTTTTTAAAAATAATTATTTTATTTAATTTTATTTAATTTTTAATTTTATTTTTTTAAAATAATTTTATTTTTTTATAAATTTGAAAAATTAAATATAATTAATTAATTTTTTAATAAATGTAATTTTAGTTTGTATGATAAATCGAAGGAGTATAAGTTAACAACGTAAGACGATATAATAGGAGTACTATTTTTTTTTTTAAAGTGACTTGTAATAATTTAATGAGGTACGACGTTCTAACACATTAACAAGGGACAGATATAATAGGAGTACTATTTTTTTTGGTTAAAGTGACTTGTAAAAATTTAAGTAGGTACGACGTTCTAACACATTAACAAGGGACAGAGGGAGTATATTTTCCTGCACTAAAACATAGATGGTCATTTCTTAGTTGAAGCATGCACGATAATTAATTAACGGGAGTTGGCTCAACTGTTGCGATTCTGGCAACTTAAGAACTTGGGAATATGATCTAACTAAGAAGCTTCAATGCAATTTCGATTCCTGGTTAACGCATCCCGTTGAGAGAGGCATAAGAACATGATCTCGTGCAAAATTAATCTCAAAAGTTCTTTGGTATTAAAGATGCTATTGGGAACCCTTGTGATACTCACCAAAGATAAAAGAAAAAAAAAACAACAAGCAGTATAATCACAAACTCCGGATGGAAGATAAAATTGCCTAGCTAACTTTTGGGTAAAATTGCCTAGATAACTTCTAGGTAAAATTTAACGCGTAAGACAACCCAGTTGGTGGCTGCAGGGACATTTAGGATTTTCCCTCCCCCAGGTCATGGGTTTTAGTCCCAGACCTCCCATGTAAAAAAAAAAAAAAAACTTCTAGGAAGAAATATCGTATCTCACACTGAGAGCCTGACACAAGATAAAATTACCTAGCTAACTTTTGGGTAAATCATTGAATTTTTAAAATAAAATTTGTTTTGATAATTTAATTTATGGGTAAATCATTTTACATGGTAGAAAACTTTTTTTTTAAATTTTATTTTTAAGAAATAGAGAGGATTGGTCGGTCCAAAAATAGCGGTCAAAAATGGCAGATGGACACCAATAATGATATATAAATCTAAAAAAATACACAAATAGGCAAATATTATTAAAAAAATGATAGTATAGGTTACTTGTTAACTAATTATAATTAAATTAAGGGTTTTTTTATTAATTATAATTAAATTAAGGGTGTTTTTATTTAGGTGTGGTAGTTTTACAAATAATTTATTTACCAAATTGGGGTAGTATCACTCCAGTTTACTTAAGTAATTGACCGACAGCTTTGATCCGTCGATCCCCAATCGGTTTTGATATACTCAGCCCTAAAGACTGAGTTTAAGCATTAAATAGTTTCCTCTTTTCACTTATTCCAACAATTTACAACATTTATTAGTATTAATTAGGATTAATTAAAAATATATATTTTTTGTTTATTGTCTTAATTCTTCTGATTTGATATTTGATATTTTTTACAATGCTTTTTGTATCCTTTTCTCTTTGATTTTTTCTCTTCTAAGTTTTGCTTTTTAAAAAAGAAAACTTGTAAAAAAACAACAACCTACAACTTAACAAAGGGAGAATGAAGAGGTAAGAAGCCACCTTCACCTATACTTTAATTTTTGTACCTCTATTTAATTTATTTGAAACTTTATTTTTAAAACCACAAAACAAAATATACCACCCTATTCAAGGAAAACCGCTTTGTTCAGTTGTAAGGTTGTTATTTTTTATAAGTTTATATATATATGGAAAGGATACAATAATTGCAAAAGGCATTATAAAAAATATCAAATCAGAAGAATTAAAGGTAATAAATAAAAAAGATATGTTTTTAGTTAATCCTAATTAATACTAATAAATATTGTTGATGGAATAAATTTAAAAAAAAAACTATTTAATGTTTAAACTCAACCCATAGGTCTGATTATATCAAAATACTATAATCTTTTGTACTTTTATGATTTTCCTATAATCTTTTGTACTAACACTTGTATAAGACTATAAGAGTAAAGAGATTTGAGAGTGCATTGAAGACATGGCTGGCATTTTAAGGAGGAATCTTGCCAGTAATTAATTATTTTCATGATGGTGAAAGGTCAAGATTTTATGCATGGATGGATAATATAGGTTCAAATCTTTTGACTCTCTCTTTATTCTTGACTTAATTAAATCTCGTCTAATTAAGAAAAAATGTTTACTTTATATTTATCTGTTTAGATATAAATTCACAAATTACTAAAATTAAATAATTTTATAAACGCATGAAACTCTTAATTTTCTTTTTAATATTTAAAATTTATTTTTTCATCAACTATCATTAATGTTATTTCTTTAACTAATTACTCCAACATCAATATTAGTCCAACAATTATATTTTCAATATCTTTCAAAGGGAAAAAAATGAAAATTAGTTTTTGAACTTCTAAAAAAAAATATCCGAAAAAAACATATAAATAAAATCGGTAGGAGTTCACAGTTTCGTTCAAATGTAATCTAGTGCAATTACTTAGTACTGCCTTTCTTTTGAAAACAAGCTACTATTAGCTAGAGCAGAATTAAAAGATAAGCTACCTCTAATCAGTAAAGAAAAGTTTTCTTTTTTTCGGTTACCGATTAAAGTTTTAACTGGAGGACAAAGAGAGACAGTAGTAGGGAAGATACCAAGATTCACACCATTTAAACTCATGTTTTCTGTTTCAACCTTACTGCGAAACAAGCACATGCGTGATATTCATGTTTTCTGAAGCTTAGAACAAAACAACATAAAGCCAAATGTTCATTGTTACCACATGCGTGATATTCAAATTTTACGTGAATAAAGCCATATAATTAATAATCTATATGCATGTAAAACAGGACGATATAATTCAAAATGTTTTTCTTTTGCCGTAGGTGTACGTGATACGTGATACGTACACCTAGTGAGACACTGGAATTTTATGTGAATGGGGTCTAAGATTCGAAAATGAGTATGATACAGTTGAATCTGAAGAGAGAAAATGCTTGGAAGAAGAATCTAGAAGAGCAAGGACGTAGCTTAGTTGGAGCAGATGGGAGCTCCTGCTTCCCTGAGTTTTTATAACCATTATGTACATATTAATAGCACAAAAGACCTTAGTCCAAGTATTGGAGTATTAGTGGTTAAGGCTTACCTGCTACATATGCAGGTCGCGTGTTCCACTCCCAGTGGCACAATTAATTTTTACAACTAATAATAGTACAAATTAATATATGAAAACATTCAAAATTTTGAAAATGAATTTATGGAAATCTATTTCTCAACTGTAAAGTTATTACAAGGCTCTATATATAGTTAGTAGTTATTCTAACTAACTTGCTTATCAACTAAGTCAGAAACTAACTAATTCAAGTGGCATTATACCTAACTAATTACACTATGAATGATTAGTTAATAGATACATTGAATCTGTACATTTGCTACCTAACTAATTACACTATGAATGATTAGTTAATAGATACATTGAATCTGTACATTTGCTATTGTGAGTTTATTGTTACTTGCGCAGTTTATTGTTACTTGTTGCGCAAGTAACAAGTATTAGATTCACTTAGTTAATATGGGGTCACACAATATTGCTTGTTTAACATGAAGAACTTTTAAAGGTGAGAAAGCAAAAGCATATTATTAAAAACTTTTAGAAAAGCATCCTAAGGTGTTTCGAGCTGTGTTCTAGTCTAAAAATAAATTTCTCAAAAAGTAGTCTTATTGGAGTTAAAGTTCATCCCTCAACATCTCAACAGTGGGCAGCGAAGTTAAATTGCAAGTTGGGTCAGGTTCCATTTAAATATCTGGGCATTCCTATTGGGGCAAACCATAAGAAGAACTCCATTTGGAATCCGGTTCTTTCTTCTTTGAAATGCAGGCTCTCTTCCTGGAAAAAGAGACATTTATCTCTTGGCGGCCGTATCATTCTCCTGAAATCGGTATTGTCCTCTTTGCCTCTTTATTTCTTCTCTTTTTTTAAAGCGCCCAAATCTGTTATTAATGAAATAAATAAAATTCAACAAAGCTTTCTGTGGGGAGGAAAGGGTGATAATAGAAAGGTTTGTTGGGTAAGTTGGGATAAAGTATGCAGGTTGAAGGAGGAAGGAGGGCTGGGAATTAGAAATTTAGAATTTTTTAACTTAGCTCTGTTAGGAAAATGGAGGTGGAGGATTCTTAATGAAAATAATTATTTATGGACTAAGGTGTTAGTTTCAAAGTATGGAGGATCCGCAATTCATGGGAGCATAGAAGGAGTAAGCGAGTTATTTAAAAAAGGTTCATTGTGGTGGAGAGACTTAGGTAGATTGGGTGTATCTAGAAGTGGTGTTGAGGAGTCTTGGTTTCAAAAAGGGGTCAGGAGGGTAGTGGGGAATGGAACATGAACTAAGTTTTGGAGAGATATTTGGGTGGGGGATCAAAACTTCAAAAGTATGTTCCCTACTCTGTTCCAGGTAGCGGAAGATAAAGATTCTCTCATTGAATCTAATGGGGTATGGGATCAGGGAGTGTGGAGCTGGCAGATAAGGTGGGGGAGGGAACTTTTCAGCTGGGAAAATGCAACTCTGTCATCTTTATGCAGGTTTCTAGTTTCGGTGACTTTGAAACAGGATCTACATGACAAGTGGATTTGGATCCATTCGGACTCACAAGCTTATACTGTAAAGAGCGCTTACCGGCAGATTCAAGGCTCACATAGCTTGGAGGATGAGGATGCTATCCAGGTGTTCAAGACTTTGTGGAATAATAATGCTCCTTTAAAGTTGGCAGCCCACGCGTGGAGAATTATGCATGAAGGAATACCAACTCGGTTGAATTTACGAAGAAGAGGAATAATTCCACAAGGACAGGATGTTTGCTGTGGGTTGTGTGGTCAAGTTGAAGAATCAACGGATCATCTGTTCTTTAGTTGTTCATTTTCTTACAAGATTTGGCAGGAGTGCTATTCTTGGTTTGGCTTTAACACAGTTTTACCGCCTCAGAAACATCAGTCTTTGCTACAACATTCAGATATGGGGAGAGCTAAAACAAAAAAGAGGAAGGAATGGTTCAACCTTTGGTCAATTACAAAACAAAGATCTTAAAAGAGATTCACTACCCTCTAATAAACTCTACCCAAACTCATAAATTAAAAGACTTGTGAGGAAAAAGATAAAACATTAAAACACAAACTACCAAACTAAGTCTTCATGAGTTGGCTCTCTCTTCTTAACTTGATGTTTGTTGTTGCTTGTTGAGCTTGAACTTGATCAACACACTTGAAGCTTGTTCAAAACCTTTTGGCAATTATCAAAACATTCTTCATGGATCTTACAATCTCCCCCTTTTTGAAAATGACAAACATGTTTTGAAATCGTTTGAAGTTCATTGAAGTTGTTGATACTTGAACCATTTGATTACTTGGTGAGACTCTTGCTCCCCCTCAATAAATGCTTTTGACATTTGAATCCAATTGAGTTAAGCTTGATTCTCCCCCTATCTTCAACAACTTTGCTCAACCTACATAAAAACAACAAAACAACCTTTCTCCAAACATACCATTTCCAAACATACCATTTAAAAATTTCTCCCTTTGTTTCAAAACATCATATTTCTCCCCCTTTGGCATTATCAAAAAGAAATATATACCAATTGTAACTAAACAAATACCAATTGAAATAAGATCTAAGCCAAAATAGAATAAATATAACCAAAGCATGATAATCATCTAATGATTACTCAATGATATCAATTATAAAAAATTGTATACCAATAACATGATACCAATTGTAAAACAATTGTAAGAATTTGATACCAATAGTATTATCTCAATAGTATAAACAATATCACATTATAAGAAATAATACCAATTGAGAGAACTATGATCAATATCCAACAATATCAAATTGAATATACCAATTGTATAATATCGAATGTTACCAATTTGTAGAATTTTCTCCTTGATACCAATTGAAGAAGCAAATGAATGAATATCACATGAAAGTCCTTTTGCTCTTCAATCATACCTACAAAAACAATCATGCTTTGCTTTTTGGTATCCAAATGGTTTTGGATCCATTTTTGTTAGTGTAGGGACTCTCACCCTTTTTCATCCAAACAAAATCTCCTTTAGGTATACCATGCACTTTAATATAACACACATTTGAAGTATGTCCATGAGTACCACAATAGAAACATGTTGGTGCATTTGAAAAATTAACTTTAGAAAAATCAACAACATTTCTATGAGAGTTACTCTTAGCATTAGTATAACCCAAACCAAACTTGTTTGAATTTTCTCTTTGAAAATTTAACAATGTTCGCAATCTAATATCACCATTTGTGAAACTTGCAAGCTTATTTTTCAAAATAGCATTTTCATCCTTAAGCAACTTGCAATTCTCACAATCAACCACATTATTCAATCTACTAGCACAATCACAAGTAGAATTATCAATGATAAGATGCAAAGTCTCATTGTCTAACTTAAGGTCATCAACTTGCTTTTGAAGATCTAAAATCTTTTGTTGATGTTCCTCAATGAGCTTCTTCCTATCAATATTTTTCTTAGCTAATTTCTTGAGATGTTCATGCATTTCTTCATAAGCATTATATAACATTTCATAATTTGAAGAAATTTCGGATTTAGTAAGACTTACATCGCTTTCGTCACTTTGCTCACTTGATTCATCATTTGAGCTTTCCTCTTCATGTACTTGAGCTATCAAGTTGAGACAAGCGGCATGTTCATCATCCGAAGAACTACTAGTTGTGCTTTTCTTGTCTTGTTCATCATCACTATTCCAAACTATGTATGCCTTTTTGTGTTTTGCATTTTTCTTCTCTTTCTCCTTCTTCTTGAGATACTTAGAGCATGAGTACTTGAGATGACCGGGCTTTCCACATTCATGGCAAACTATACCTTCTTTTGAAGTCTTTGTCTTGTAGTGTGGGGAATCCTTCTCTTTACTTTTGTCCTTGTTCAACCTTCCTTTTCTCCTTAGAATTTTATTGAACTTTCTTAGTAGAAGCTTCATCTTCTCTTCATCAATGTCCGAATCGGAATCTTCATTATCAACATCATCATCAACGGAACTCTCTTCCTTTTTATATGACCTTTGAGCTTTAAGAGCAATTCCTTTTCTCTCTTTGTACTTATCCGACTCTTCATGTATATGCAAACGTTCAAGCTCCATTTCATGTTCTTGTAGCTTTCCGAAAAGTGTTGCTAAGTCCATGGTGTCCAAGTCCTTTGATTCAACAATTGCGGTAACCTTAGGTTGCCATTCCCTACTTAGACATCTTAAAACTTTGTTAACAAGTTCACAATTCACGAAAGTTTTACCAAGAGCAATGAGATGATTAACAATATGAGTAAAACGTTTTTGCATAAAACATATAGATTCATTAGGCAACATACGAAACAATTCATATTCATGCATCAAAGAATTTAATCTAGCACACCTAACTTCACTAGTGCCTTCATGTGTGACTTGCAAGGTGTCCCACATTTCTTTGGCATCACGACATTGGGAGACTCTAAAGAACTCATCATAAGATAGAGCGGAGGTGATGATATTTTTTGCTTTTAAATCATATTTAATTTTTATTTTATCATCATCGGTCCACTTATCTTTGGGAGTAAGTGTAAGCACACCTTCTACATCTTTTGAGGGAATATAAGGACCATTTTCAATGGCTTCCCAAATGTTCACATCTATGGCTTCTATAAAGATTCTCATCCTAATTTTCCAATAACCATAACCCTCTCCACCAAACATAGGAGGGCGATTTATTGAAGCACCTTCACCACCAAAAGGATTCGTAGAACCCATTGTAGTTTCCTCAAGGATCTTAACGAAAAAGCTCTACGCTCGTGTCTTTCGACCGAGCTCTGATACCAATTGTGGAAACCTACAATCGGTGGTTGAAATAACTAGGATACACTAGGAGAACACCTAGAAGGGGGGTTGAATAGGTGTTATAGAAACTTTGAAAGATTTTCGCAAGAAACAAATCTAAACGATTAAAACCAATGAAAATCAATCAATTAACAAATATTATATGATCAGAGATTAAGCGGAAACAATCAACACCAATATTCTTATTGATTAACCTAGTTATGAAAATGATTTTCCCCAAATTAATTTGAACAATAAAGATTCAATTCAATCAAATATAGAAAAATCACTTTTTCTAGGTTTTCAACCAAGAACACAATGAATAACAAGAATGTAAAGAGTTAAGGGTTTAGAGATACGACACAGTGATTTATCCTAGTTCACTTTCATCCGCTTGAAAGCTACTCCAGTCCCCTCTTCAACCAAGAGAGATTCTTCACTATGAGGAATTAGAGTTTCTCAAATTACAAGTAAATGTCTCACAAGACTTCCTTCTTGCTAGCCTACAAAGGATACCACACCCTTGCCTTGTAATCCTATTGATATCTAATCTAACTTCTTCTCTTGCTTGCCGATACCCCACAACAAGACTTCCAATGCTTGCTTCACTACAAGACTTCCAATTGCTTGTTAACACAACAAGGCTTCCAAGTGCTTGATGAAATGCCTCACCAAGGCTTCCAATATAACTTTGCTTGATTCACAAAATCAAGGCTTCCAATGTTGTAGAATGTTTGCCTCTTGCAATGATTACAACTCAAATGAAAACAAAATAACAATCCTATGAATCTCTTTCAAAAGCTATGAAAAGATCAACATGAGAGATTCAAGGTTCTTGATCAAAGAATATGAAAATGAGAGCTTTGATCTTGAGAGAGTGAGAGAGAATAGTGTGGCTTTGATTCTTTGTAAAATTGTGTATCAAAATGATTCTAGTTGATAGAAATGATTAGGAAAAGGTTTATATAGAATACCCAAAAGTTGGAGCAACTTAGAATAGCTTTTGAGAAGTGAAAAACGTATTTAAAACAGTTACAGACCCTGTTTACTCAAGTAAAATAAGTGTTAATCGAGTAAAACATGATTTAATCGAGTAAGCCGAAAGATGAAAATATTTTACTCGAGTAAAAGTTCAGATAATCGATTATCAAAAGTTTGTTAATCGATTATCGGTTCAAAATACACTGTTAATCAATTATCAAAATCTGTTAATCGATTATTAACATTAAAAATCACCTAAAACTTGTTTTCTCAAAAACTAAACCTTTTCTTTCAAACCTTTAAGCCACCTATTGATTTTAGGCAAAGTGAATACTCAAAATATAATATAATCATGCAATCAAAAGAGATTCACTACCCTCTAATAAACTTTACCCAAACTCATAAATTAAAAGACTTGTGAGGCAAAAGATAAAACATTAAAACACAAACTACCAAACTAAGTCTTCATGAGTTGGCTCTCTCTTCTTAACTTGATGTTTGTTGTTGCTTGTTGAGCTTGAACTTGATCAACACACTTGAAGCTTGTTCAAAACCTTTTGGCGGGGAAATTTGGATAAGCAAAAATAAAGTTATCTTTGAAAATGAACCTGTTTGCTTCCACAGCATGGTCGAAAGGATCAGATTAAAATTCTGGTCTGTGGCTAGAGCAAACAATGCTGGAGCTAATATGAATTATGCAAGTTGGGTTCTGAACCCATGTGAATGTTTAAATGCGATGCAATGAGTTTCTAGGTTGGGTTTTTGAGTCTGTATCAATTTGCATTGCCTTGCGTTGCAGCAATTTTTAGATTTTTGTTGGGCCTGTTTTTTTTATCTTGTACTATGTTTTGTGAACTCTCTGGTTCACTTTTTCCTTTGTGCTAATATATTTTTTGCTTATAAAAAAAAAACTTTTATAATTCCTTAATAATTGTAAAGGTAATTTTGAAATATATATATATATATATATCAAATGTTATAATTCTAGTGCATCTAACAAAATAAATTACAGTAATTTCCGGGTCCGGCTGCACTGCATGTTAAGACATAACATGCACCAGTGCAGCCTTTGACCAGTAATATTTTATTAACTTTTATTTAATTGCTTTTATGTCCCTGCTTTATTTTTTAATTGTTAAATGGTGTATGAGTAGAAAATGTCAATTTTAACCTTGATTTGTAATGAATTGCTTTTTTCTCTCTGTTCCTCCTCTTAGATCTGGTTCATCTTCCCCCTTCAATCTTCCCTCTTTGGTTCATCTTCCACCTCCTCATCATGAGAAGCCACCGCCGGCGGAGCACGAGCCACCTTATGAGAAACCACCACCAGTTCATCCACCTCCCATTTGCAAGAATCATGAAAATGCCTTACATCAACATATGGTTGTGGAAGAAGTGGAGCAACTAGACAAGGATAAGGATGAGGTTGAGGTTGAATTATGGTCGAAGATGCAGAGGACACATTTAGATGTGCAAACTGGAAAGTTATTTGCTTATATCATCAAACCAGATCCATACTACTAAACCCCAGCCATGTTATTTGCTATTGATACTTGCGATCTATATATTATTGCTGAAGCAAGTGTTATTTTTATAAAATTGTTGAAAGCATATGGTTGTTGAAGGCGTTGCATAGGCGTTGCTGAAAATCATAATGATAGTACTCGAGTTTAAAATCATAATGATAGTACTCGAGTTTCTATTGTACAGTACTCGAGGCCTCGCTACGCATAATGATAGTACTCGAGTACTCGAAAAACTCGAATACTTGAAAAACTCGAGTACTCACCTTAGGCTCCTTTCTGCAACCTTTCCAAAACGACGTCGTTCTTTTAAGGTCTGATCCGCAAAAAAAAATTTCCAACAGGTGGTCCATGTTTGACTGCAATCGATCCGTTCATGCCAAGTGTACATCAATCAACGGCCCGCATGCACCACTGCACCACTGCATGTTATCACTTAACATGCTTTAAAGAATTTGCCTAATTTCCTTAGTTTGTGTGTAAGGACACAATAAAAATTTATTTTTAGAAACGGATGCAGTATATGCTTGTGTTTTTGTGTTGGTTAGAACAAAACAACATAAAGCCAAATGTTCTTTGTACCAAATGAGTGATACCTCGAAGACACTTGAACTTTTACGTGAATGAAGCCAGATAATATTATATAGAGTGAAGGGACACTTTGGTCCCTCAAGTTTTTCGACAGGGACACTTTAGTCCCTCAAAAAATTTAATTCATTTTTAGTCCCCATGTTTTTCAAAAGTACCAATTTAGTCCCCTCATGTTTTCCAAAAGTACCAATTTAGTCCCTCAACGAAATGGCTAACGGAAATAGGACATGGACTAAATTGGTACTTTTGGAAAACTTTGGGGACTAAAAATGAATTAAATTTCTTGAGGGACTAAAGTGTCTCTGTCGAAAAACTTGAGGGACCAAAATGTCCCTTCACTCTATTATATATGTAAACAAAATGCTTTTTGTGCCACAGGTGTGATACACCTCGTGAGAGCCTGGAATTTTTAGATGAATGGGGTTACATGATATCATATGTTTAACGTAATGAACTTTTAATAATGGTGGGAAAACGAGAGTGTATCACTAAAGATTTTAAAGTCCGTGAATGAAGCCAGATAATATTACATATGTAAACAAAATGCTTTCTGTGCCACAGGTGTGATACACCTCGTGAGACCCTGGAATTTTTACATGAATGAGGTTACACAATAGCAAAATAATATCCATATATACGTACTCATTAGTAAACCATATCCATACTAGTCAATATGTAGCAATTCTATACATAATTAAACAAAAAAAGAAAAAGACAAAATAGACAATAGTTGAACTATTGACCTTAAGGGGGCGTTTGTTTCAAGTAATCTTATATTATTCATGGGAATATGGGGTGGTTATAAAATATAGTCAAGTTTAATAAAAACCATATCATTGATGTTGGAACTAAGCTCAGTTCGGCGACAAGGAATCTCAAATCTAAAACAAGATAGTTGTTGGACGGTAGCCAAATCAACAGTCGACAAAGGAAGGTCTGTCTCGTCGACGAGTAGTCTTCCAATTATTAGAGCAAAGAGGATAACCATCAGATATGAAAAGTAGAAACTATCCAGAGACATCCCTCCATGGAAACACACAAAACAAAAAAACTTGCACAAATGCAAGACAAAACCTAGATAAACTGGGGGAAAACAAACTCACACTCTTTCCCAAAGGAAGGAGAGGGACAAATTTCTCTCCCCCTACTGAGAAATAGCAGATGAAAACAAGCAGGAAGAGAGGAAGGGAGGGACTCCTAGAGAGAAGCGGCTCTACAAATCCTGATTTTTTTAATGGTGTCCAACCTAAATTATTGAAAATTACCCCGTTCAACTTAGTTGTTGGTTTAATATATTTTTTTTTCATTTTAAAAAAATAAGAGTACGTTAGTCAATTTTTTTCAATTTTGTCTTTAACTTTTAACATTTTTAAATATGTGTAATGTGTGATTATTAATATGTTTTTTAACTTATATAATTATTTATATGAGTGATTGTTTATATTGTTTTCGCATTAAAATTTATTTTTAAGGTTTCTTTATCTATGCATGTGCTGTAAAAATTAGAAAAATCTATGCATGTGGTATAACGCAATGATATCTCTTTTTTCTCATGAAATTTGCAATTTGAAATTTTTGATGATCCTGTAAAACCCTATAATAATAATAATAATAATAATAATAATAATAATAATAATTGTTCTCTAAATGCTAGCTACATACTAACGGAGGACCTGAAGCTGAAAGCAAGAATTCAAACCAACTAACAGACCACAAAGAAGCCGGCCCTTAGATGACAACAATTATAATAGAAAAGATGAACGGCATGTTTGGTTTCGAATTCGGAAATTAATTTTGGTCTCAAAATCATGTTGGAGCATAAGTAATTATTAATAGCGTTGCATTCTAGAATTGATCGGAGCGTCATCCACCATCAATATGCATTACTTTTACTTATAAATCAATCAAAGCTAATCAATTAATGATGAATAACATGTTGAGAGTAAAGAATCTTTACACTATCAAACGTATATATTATTTTCTCTAATCAAACGTGTACTGGTATTTGTTTGAAAAATCATCGGTGCAAACCATCTTTGCATACCCCCTGTGTTATCTTCAATGCGCAAGCATGCATCATCTCAATAATAAATTAATAATACTATCAGCGTGTTCCATGCGTTCTTAACTTTATATTTGCTGTCATTTCAAGAACAAGTACGCTGAACTACGGTAATCTTCTGCCCTATATATTCCTCTTCAACTAACTAAAAAAAATGGGACTTTGGACTATACGCGGTAAAAGCCGTACATTGGTCGCGGTTATGACTTACTCCCTCCGGTCCTATTTATAAGACCTTTTTGGGATTTTTCACTCCCATCAAGGAGAGTGGGGAGAGTGGATAAATTTGTTAGTGACATTGGAAATGTGAAAACTTCATATACTTTTTCAAAACTACCCCTATAATTATTATTGGAACTCTAAAAAAGTGTGACTTTATAGGGGTATTAGTGGAAAAAAGTAATTAAATGCTATTGAAAATTGAAAAGGGATCTTATAAATAGGACCAAAATAAAAACTCCAAAAAAGCCTTATAAATAGGACAGGAGGAAGTATGATTATGGTTTGTTGATCATAATTACGATATGATCACGTGGTTGGCACATATTCATTACTGACGGCCCTGATATCATTAGGGTTCTAGGCGAAAAAATTGAGAGATCCTATTTTATTAAAAAAAATATATATATACCCTGTATTATACTCCGTTCGATCCTATTTATAAGATTATTTTGGGGTTTTCATTCTCACCAAGGAAAGTGGTTAAATTTGTTAGTGGCATTGAAAATTTGATATATTTTTTCAAAATTAACCTTATAATTATCATTATAACTCTAAAAAGTGTTGACTTAATAGGGGTATTTGTGGAAAGAAATAATTAAATGCTATTGAAAATTGAAAAAGGGTATTATAAATAGGATCAAAATAAAAACCTCAAAAAATTCTTATAAATAGGACCAGAGAGAGTATTTAAGAATTTTTTTAACATGTTCTAAAATACAGATTTTCAAAATATTCTCAATATTTATAAATATACACATTTAAAGCAATTAAGTAACAACGTTTTACATATGCTACAAAATATAATAACTAAATGATAGTATGATATTATCTCAACAAATATAAAAAAAAAAAAAGCGAAACGGATACATTCAGTAACGTACTAAATTTATTATAAAAAAATATAAATAATTGTATCAAAATTTTAAATTTAAAGAGATATACATAATTGTATCAAAGTTTTTTTTTATGTTCATACATTATATTGTGTTAAGATAAATATATCACTTCTAATTTATGAACATCTTAAATTAACTTTTAAAAAAATCTCTAATTTAAAAAAAATATTTAAAGTAAGTCAATAGCAAAATAATATCCATATATACACACTCATTTGTAAGCAATATCCATATTAGTCAATATGGAACAATTCTATACATAATTAAACCAAACAAAAAAAAAAGCAAAATAGACAATAGTTGAACTATTGACCTTAAGGGGGAGTTTGTTTGAAGTAATCTTATATTATTCTTGGGAATATGAGGTGGTTATAAAATATAGTCAAGTTTGTTTCAAGTTTAATAAAAACATTTCGAGGAAAAATATATTCCCAGGAAAATAATTTGCATGTATTTTAACCACTTCTTATACCCACCTTCAATGTACATTCCCATGTCATTTTATTATTATAAAATTACAAAATTAAAACACCACATCATATATTGAATAATTGCTATTCTATTTTCCACTACACAACCAAACACTAATTGTTATTATTTTTAAACAAAAAGATAAAATTCTTAAATACTATCACTAGTATGTGGTTTTATTATTATTTTATTATATCAATATGTATTAGACTTTTAATCGCTACAGTAATAATTCAATTTTTTCTTCAAGAAAGCCAAAAATAAAAGTGTTGTAGTATAGATAAAGTAAATAATAGATTATAAACTATTGATTGAAATAAAAATTATAAAAACTGTTTTTATATAGGCATTAAAAAATATTAATATTTGAATAGAAATTTACTAAAGCATGGGCGTTTCAATAATTATGATATGTATTTCAAAAATATTGTAAATTCTAACCAAACATGTTTTTTCCTATATTTTCATCAATAAGATTCCTGGTAATATAATAATATATCTGGGAATATGATTCCCGAAAACACAATTCTTAACCATGAAACAAACACCCCCTAATGTTTGTAGGTCACACACAACCACAAGGCTCAAATGATGATCTTATGAACATATCCTATTGTAAACTTGTACACACATATTAATATTTAGAGTATACAATTATTTTTTTCTAAAATTTTGGGAGCTCTGAATATCACGGGTCCTAGGCCCGTGCCCTCAGACCCATATATAGAGCCGGCCTTGTTATAACTTCCTCCCATCTTATAACTATGCTATGCTTATCGTAACAAAAATAATAAATAAGCATATAATTCTTGTGGCCAGAATTAAACATGAAGTAGCTTTGAGGATTAATTTTTGTTTTCCTTCCTTTTCTAGTTGGTCAAATGGAACCTTTATTAGTAGAATAAATTTTGAATTAAATTAGAATCAGGCATCTTGAGGTTTTGAACCCTTCCTAGAAGGTGGCAAGATTCTCTTGATGGTCTTTAGTGTGTATTATTCTTTGATTGTGGTAATAGATTTTTTCTTCTACCAAAAACTTATACCGTATATAGGCTTACAAACAAAATGATATATATCATTTGATTAATATTGATCGGAAAACTCAAGCAAATAAATAAATAAATATATATATATATATATATATATATATATATATTTATTTATTGATCGAAAAACAAGTAATATACGTCACTTTCCTGTAATATTATAAATCTATTTGCAAATTAATTTTATAATTATATACTCCGGAGTATATCATCATTACTCTGATCATAATTATTATTACTGTTACAATGTGCTTGCCACATATATATTGAGAACCATAAGATCATAAGACCCAAATGGATTTGGCATAATGGAAACATGCTAGGACCATAAGGATATTGAGAACCCATAAGATCAGGTGCGGGGATTGTGAAGTTTCCCTACACAATTGTCACATATATATTACTCCATTTGTTTCTTAACTTTTGACATTTTAGTCTTTTTTGTCTAGTTTCATATCTTTTGTTATTTTACAATTCGAATGCATAAACATATTTTTCTTTTCAACTTTAACTCTTCATTCAATCATTTTTCTTACTTCTTATTAATTCTACTTTTATTATGTCTCTCATTTCTAAACTATCGTAAATTAATTAATTGGGCATATTTTCTAATAAAAATTAAATACTATTACAATTTTCAATAACGATTAAAAAGGGACAATTAAGACAAAACACATATAAAACTTACAATAATCAATACTCAACATTTTCATAATATGTGTGCCCGAACCTAAAAAGTCAAAAGTTAAGGGAGGGATGGAGTAATTCCTCGTGTGTGTGTGTGTCTCTCTATATATACTCGGAGTATATGAGTTTTCTTAGGGTCGAGGATAAGAACCTTAAAGAAGATAAATTTTATTGGGAATTGTTGTCTTGAAAAAATAAAAAGAATTTGTATTTATTTTTTCAATAAAACTTATCCCCCTATGAATTTTTAGCCTCAACCCTTAGGGTTGAGGTTAAGAAAACCCTATATATATATAGAGAGAGAGACTTTTTTTTATGAATTTGTTGCCTTATTTATAAGTTGAATAGTTTTACTTCCTTTAATTCTTATTGTAGGTCATCTTTTATTAAAAGATATTTTTGCAATTGGTCCTAATTATAAGTCATTTTTTATTCTATCATTTATTGCTTTTTTTTTTACCCTTATTAAATGTTTTAAGTATATATTTATGTTTTTTCATTAATGAATGTGATTTTTTCAAGAAAAATTGAGAGGGTAAAATTGTAATGTTATAGTACATTCTCATAGAACTTAGAAAACTAACTATTTTTATTAGTACGTGTAATTCTATAATAAGGATCGGATGAAGTATCTAGCTTATAATTAAATTTTTTATTGTTAGTTGCACAAATTTTTTTTAATAAACCAATAGTTACTTGATAAGTTAGCTAATGAGTTCATATCACTGTACACATTAGCTCTAAGTCACTGTCATATCGGCTTTAAATGAGTCAAATTAGCTAACTTAGCTTGTATGTCAAGCAACCATTGATTCACACACTATAATATAATTTCTAAGATTTTTTAAAAAATTTATTATCATGACTTTAATTTAAACTAATATTCCTTACAATTTTTTTACCTTTTTTTTAAAAAGAAAGAAGTAATTAGTACTATTTTCGTTCTTATTAATCTATTTTATTTCAAAAAAACACGCATTTTAAAAGATATAATAATTGTTTAAATTTTCATTACATTAATTATGTTTTTTTTTAACTATGTCATTTCTCTTTCTATATTCATTAATGTTTTTCCACTACTTACCTAAACAAAAACTATTGAATAAAGCTAAGGTAAATATGAAAAATAACATTTATAACACTTTTAAAATTTTCAAAAGGATACATAAAAAGATAAAGAAAATCTAAAAAGAAAGAAAAATAATAAAAAAAAATGAAGGGAGTACCTGATCTTTTATCTTGAGTCCATAAACAAATCATGAAATTAAATTATAAACACAAGTTGAAAAACGTTTTAGAACGAATAATAAGGTCCAAGCTAGGGAATGGTCTTTCAAACAAGTTTTAGCGAATAAATAACTTATCCAAAAATCTATATACATGGATATAAAATTTTTTAGGTGCATATAAAATTCTCGAAAAATAGTTTTACCAAGGATGTATCAAGGGATTTCAGAGTATGATAATACAAATAATGACAACAAGATTATAATATAATAACATAGTTAAAGGGACAAACAAACCACGAGGTTATATCATAATTAATTTAAGAATATGAAGACCAATCAAGACCTCTTATCAGGTTCGACGTATAAAGCATCCAGCAGTATATATATAGCAGTGGAAGATCATAAGGTGGATCAGATAGAAGAAGAAAAATAATTAAAGAAAAGATGGTGGATGCTCAGAACAACATAGCTGAGAAATGGCAACAACTGAGTGGCGTAAATCATTGGAAGGGTCTGCTAGACCCTCTTGACATTGATTTGCGTAAGTACATAATACACTATGGTGAAATGGCTCAAGCTACTTACGATACTTTCAACACTGAGAGAGCATCAAAGTATGCGGGAGCCAGCAGGTATGTATATGAAGAAGATCAAATGATTTTCTATAATTCTATTACTTGATGCTATAGTAGAAACCGATATTTTAAA
Organism: Crotalaria pallida; assembly: GCA_037953625.1. Classification (NCBI taxonomy): domain Eukaryota; kingdom Viridiplantae; phylum Streptophyta; class Magnoliopsida; order Fabales; family Fabaceae; genus Crotalaria; species Crotalaria pallida. The sequence goes on from CM075656.1 coordinate 89,039,120, forward strand.
TTGCGATTACGATCACTGCGATTGTATACTTGCATATTGTGATGTGAAATTTTGTTTATGAATTTGGTGTGGTTGTGATACGACACGATACAACAGCTTCATTGTGATTTGGTGTCTCACTGCAACCGCAATATAAAACACCAGTAAAAACTTGTAGCAGGGATAGTAAATACTAATCATTTGTGCCTTTTGAAATTACTTATCTCTGTCTAACACAGGTATGGGAAGAAGGATTTTTTCTCCAAAGTTGGGTTGGAAAAAGGCAATCCCTTCAAGTATTCTGTGACAAAGTTTCTGTATGCAACATCATCAATCCCTCTACCTGACGCGTTTATCACAAAGTCCTTGTCAAGAGAGGCTTGGAGCAAGGAATCAAACTTCATAGGGTATGTTGCTGTGTCCACAGATGAATCCAAAGCTGAGTTAGGGAGAAGGGACATTGTGGTTGCTTGGAGAGGAACTATTCAAACCTTAGAGTGGGTTAATGATTTTGAATTCATTTTGGTCCCAGCTCCCAAAGTGTTTGGTGACTCTGGTTTGATCACTGGTCCTAAAATACACCAAGGCTGGTACTCCATTTACACTTCTGAGGATCCACGTTCTCAATTCAACAAGACTAGTGCCAAAGATCAGGTAATTAAATATATATGGGGCTTAAATATTCTATTAATATGGTTCTTTAGTTTTGAAAAAAATTCAATTTAGTCATTCATATTTTTAACATTTGTTTTTTTCATCGCTTTATCATAACAATGTTAAATTTTCATCGGAATGTACTGATTTGACTTGAAATTCCTTTTTCAATCACCAGAATCTCAATTTTATTTAAAACAAAAAAGACAAAAATGTGAATGAAATTTCATCCTAAAAAAGTAAAATGACATTGAAATTTCACCAATCAAAGTGTCAAATACGTTGGAAATGCGTATTGCGACTAGAAAATGCAGATTCAGGTGACTGAAAGAAGGAACCAATGACAAAATTAGTATACTTCGGTGAAAATTTAACATTATCATGTCGGAAGAATAAAATTAATAAATGTCAGAAACACGAAGAATTAAATTGACTTTTTTAAATATAAAGGACCAATTGAAACCTAAAAATAATATATAGGAAAAAAAATATTTAACCCTAAATATAACCTTAATTATGTTTTCAGCCCCTAAAAATCGAACCTTTTTTGGTTTTGGTTCTTAAAAATTTGTTTGACCGGAATTGATACTTGGAGGAATTTAAATTTCTTTTTTTGGGAGAGTTTGAATTCTTTGAATATCTATGCTTGATAAGAGTATGAGAATTCCATATTATTTGAATATGTGAGGAATGAATTATTCATAATAATTTCGGCAATAGCTTTGTTTTAGAAGTGGCAAAATAGGTCGTCCGATCAATATAATCTTACATGTTACAAATGCATTAGATATTGTTATTTTAGTTTTACCGTTTAAAGATAAGAAATCATATTGTTATTTCTTATTGATTTAATCTTCTCATTTAAAGATAAAAGTAATCCAAATAGAATTCTACAGAGTGAAAACCATGAGTTGACTTTTTGGTATAGTGAAATTCAATTATTTTAATATGATATTACATCTTGTTTGAAATGTAGATAGATAGATGTTCACTCTTACTAATCCAATTATGAGTTGACTTTTTCGATCAAACTTGTCCAGTGATGAATTGTTGATTGTTGTGCAGGCCCTTAGTGAGGTAAGAAGGCTAGTAGATTTATATAAGGATGAAGAATTAAGCATAACTGTAACAGGGCACAGTTTAGGAGCAGCAGTTGCAACCCTTAATGCAGTGGACATTGCTGCAAATGGTTACAACAAGCCAAGTGATCCTTCTAAAAAGGCCGCACCAGTCACGGCCTTTGTATTAGCCAGCCCAAAAGTTGGTGAATTTAATTTTCAAAGGGTCGTTAATGGATTCAAAGATCTGAGAGTCTTACGCGTTACAAATGCATTAGATATTGTTCCAACCTATCCCTTTGTTGGGTATGCTGATGTGGGTGAGGAGTTGAAGATAAATACTCAAATTTCTAAGTACTTGAAGGGCCCAGGGAATGTAATAAGTTGGCATATCTTGGAGTGTTACTTGCATGGAGTGGCTGGAACACATGGGATCAAAGAATTTCAATTAGAGGTGAATCGTGATATCGCACTGGTGAATAAGGAAATTGATGCTTTGAAACATGAATATCTTGCACCTGTGGCATGGTGGATTGAGAAGAATAAGGGTATGGTTCAACAAGAAGATGGTTCATGGAAGCTCGAGGATCATGATGAGGAGGATGGATTTTGATTATTGAGTGTGTCATGTGATCTTTTTTGTCAAGTTTCACATTTGAGGTTGTCGTTTGGTGCTTATATGTGTGTCGTCATTTTCTTTCTTTCTATGTGTCATCGATACATAGATCAGTAATAATTTGCCTAATGCCTTGCATAACAAGCTAAGTATGGGTTTGTTATAAAAGAAATCTTGAAATAATAAAATAAAAAAATAATGAAATAATGTGAACTGTGTACTGAATATCGAAAGTGTATTGAAACGGAATCTCAATAATAAATAAAAATGTTTAAAAATTGTATAATGATCAATAATAATAAAAAATGCTTAAAAACAAAGTATGATATATGATTGAGTAATCAATGAATAATGTATTAAATTATTAAATTGATTATTGGTTGATTTATTTATTAGACAAAATATTAGAAGCATGTTCCTTTATTATTTTTATTTTTTTTTTACTTTTCAAATTATTACCATCTTTTTAAGATGGAGAGAATAATTAATTTCATTTGTCATTTTTTTTCCTAACTCTACTGATTCAGATTTTATTCATAATAAAATGTTGGCAAGTAATTATAAGGTATATATGGGTAATTTGAATTCTTAAAAATGGACTCTAATGAATATAGGAGGGCGCGGTTATAACTTTTGACAAATATATATCACACACAAATCTTATGCATCAAAATACATGCTATATCTCAGTCATAATCTATCATGCGTGTCTCTCTCTCTCTTTATATATATATATATATATATATATATATATATATACACATTTACTTAATTTATCACCTAAAATTTTCTTTTTTCTCACAATCACTTTTAGAAGTTTTTTTAATATTGTTTTTAAAAACTAACCATTTCAAATAAAGTTAAATGAGATTACACTTAGAAAATCTAAATTCAATGCTAGTAAATACTTCCTTCTGTCCTTATTATAAGGCCCCGTTTTCTGAGAGAGAAAGGGGACTTATAATAAAGATCGGAGGGAGTAGTTGTTTTAATTTTAAATAGTGGCTTGATTTGTCTCTAACTTTTTTTTAAGTACTACTCCCTCCGCTCCCCGTTAAAAATGAAAGAAATGTATATATATTGGTCTTAAATATAAGGAAAAAATTATTATCTTTTTATTCTCAATACAATTACACCTAAAATATTTTTAAAAATGAATGATCTTATTTAATTTTTGTTTTATTCTCAATACAACTTTCTTCAAATAATTATTTTTTTATGAATTTGAAAAAATTAAATACTCTTAATTATTAAGATTCTTAATAAATATGATTTCAATTATATTTTTAGAGGGAGTACAATACCTTGTGGTCCGTCTGTAGCCAATTCTTGGGAAAGAAGCACCGGAAATATGGGATCGATGTCACTGAGGGTATCGACTTTATGGTCTTTATGCTTTTGCGTGATGATATCATCTTCAGGAATGCATTCTTTGATTATACTATGTGGCAATTGGGAACATGATGAAAGTAAGATCCTGGTACTTGTTTCTTACTTTTGGGGATTTAAATATAATACTACCTTCGTCTCAAAGGTCACGGAAGGTTAACGTGCTCTTCAAAATTCGTGTTTTCTCATGGCAATTTTTTTAAAAAAATTATGTGACTTCCAAAGTTAATTTGCAGCATCATGGTGTATGTGATTGTGGATATACAATGTCCTCTGTGCAAGAATGTTGCATAAACAAATTATCACCTTTTTATTACTTGTCCTGTATCTAATACAATTTGGAGTTTTATATATGGTTGGTTGGGTTATATCAAGGTGAGTTCTAATTTCTTACGTGAATTCTTTCTAAATCAATGTAATTTAGGGAAGACCAAGTAGAGCATAAATTTTATAGGTATGATTTGGATGCACGCCTACTGGACTATTTGAATCAAGAGAAATTAAGTCATTTTTCAATAATGATGAGGTTGACATTTCGGATTGGGTGGATGTCAGTAAGATCAAATCTTGATCTTGGTTCTCTTATTTGAGTAATCGAGCTATTTATTTCTCTTATTGGTGTATGGCACCGATATGATAAGGTAGGTTGATTTTGCTATTGGTCTCTGATGTTGTAAAGATCTACTATACTCTTTTTCCCTTGTTTAGGATTTTTCCACGGGTTTTTTCCTATCAAGATTTTTATGGAGATAGAGATCTTAATTTTGCCATGGTTGGTTTTTTAGGTGGTGGGCTGTTTGTGGTTTTGGTTGCCTCACTTTCTCGTGAAGTGGATGGTATTGTATGTTCTTTGTCAGTTTTGGTCTTTATTGAGCACATGATTGAGTACTTTGTTCAAACCATTCATAGAAAATAGAGTTCAAGTGTACAATGATGCTTATTTTGACCCTGATTTTGGTGTTAATAAAATTCTTTGCTTATAAGAAAAAAATACTACCTTCGTCCCTATATATGAGATTCTTTTGAGATTTTTATTTTGTTTTTATTTATAAGATTTTATACCAATTTTTAATGACAAATAATTACTTCTTTCCACAAATACCCCTATTTACTTCAAACTTTTTATATTCTCAATATTATTAATAGGGATAGTTTTGAAAATACATATCAAATATTCACATTATTTCCAATACAATTAACTAAATTAATTAACATTCTTATTAGACGTGAAATCTACAGAAAGAGTCTTATATATAGGGACGGGGAAAATATTATTTTTTGAGTGATATGATGTTCGCGCCTTATAGGGTGTATGTATTCATCATTTAATTTCATTTTTGTTATTTTGGCGTAATATGTTGAGTATCTTTTATATTCCTTCCGATTCTTATTATAGGTCACATTTTATACGGTTTTTTTAATTCTAATTATAAATCACTTTATATTTCCTAAGCATCATTTATTACTTTTTCTCTTTTTTGCCCTTATTAAATGTTTTACTATTTATGTGATTTTTGTTGTTCATTAATGAGTGTGAATTTTCCAAGAAAAGTTGAGAGGGTAAAATTGTAATGTTACAATATATTCTCATAGAATTCATAAAACTAACTATTTTCCTTGATATGTATAATTCGGTTAAGTATGCCCTATAATAAATATCGGATGGAATAACTTATTTCTAAAAGAAGTAAATGCTGACAAATGTCTGAAGTAGATACAGTAACGAGTTAAGTTTGGGAAATGTTTCATTAGTCTCAGTCTCATATATAACCGCCAAGAGAATGAGAGATTTTAATGGAAGTGCGGTGTGATGGTTGAGTGGATGGTACCAATGCTATTTGAAATGGGATGGGAATGGGTGATGGTTGAAGTTGAAAATAAGGGCAAAAATGACTTAATAAGAATAATATTAGAAAGGGATCGAGCATAGATCGATATTAGTTTGAAAAGGAAGCACTGAAAAATTATCCTTGATTGAAAAAGCGAGGCTCACAGCCGCATGGTCGTGACTCGTGGGTACCCACAACAGTATGAAAATTTTGAAATTTCTATACCTCTCGTACATACTTCCTCCGCTTTTATATATAGGAGATATTCTAGAAGCAATCTTTGGTCCTATATATAAGACATTTTGTATTTTCTATGCATCATTTATTGCTTTTTATCTTTTTTGCCCTTATTAAATGCATGTTTTTTTTGTTGTTCATTAATGAGTGTGAATTTTTCAAGAAAAGTTGAGAGGGTAAAATTGTAATGTTACAATATATTCCCATAGAATTCATAAAACTAACTACTTTTCTTGATCCGAGAAATATGGTTAAGTATGTCCTATATATAGGACCGGATGGAGTATTGACTAATTAATTCATCTAATCCCCATTTGTTCGTAATGCCAAATCTTGAACCAATTAATTACTCCATCCATTTCACAATATAATTTTTTTAAAGTTGTGACACATGAATTAAAAATGTAATTAATATGTCTTTTTTATTAAATTTAAGTATTTTTCTTTTGTTTTTTACTCTTTACTATCTCTTTAATTAATTCCTCACTTGTTGTCCATCTTCTATAATAATTAGGGGTAAAACTGTAAAAACTAAAATTAATGTTGCATTGGTAAAGTAGAAAGACTTATATTGTAGAACAAATTTTTTTTTTAAGAAATGCTTTTAATCTTGTATTATGAAATGGACAGAATATAAAATATACGTGAACACAAGGCAAGTGTGTGGTGATTGTTGTTGGGTTTAATATAATCATTTTGATTGAAAAAACTTAGTTGGTGAGTTAGACTCAACGCTGCTTGATCTTGAGCTGAACTCACGAATGTAATGAAAATTTTGAAATTTTTATATTTTTTATGCATATTAATCTATTAACCCATCATCATTTATTCACAATAGCAAGTCTTGAATTAGTTAATATATAACACACGTGAATACAAAATATATGCTTGAAAATTGTTATTTTTGGATGAACCAAGGTATCCACCCGCGGAACTGGGTGCCTAATCCCTCGCACCACGGTCGGGTCCTTTTGGGGGCGATGCTCCCAGTAAGGCTTGCTCCATTCACAAGCGCCTCGGGAACGACTCGAACCCACGACCACATGCTTAAAGGACACAAGTCCCTTTCACTTGTGTCAGCCTCCACTGGTTGAAAATTGTTATTGAGTTCAATTATTTTAATTAATTAAATTTGAATCGTGAGTTAGATTATTCACGACCGCTTGATCGTGTGCTGATATTTTATTTTGATTCAATCAAGATAATGGAAGGGGGAGTAAATTTTTTAATCTGCATAAATTCGATAGATCCTATATATAGTATAGCTCATGAGTATTTTAGAGGCGAGAACACCCACTTGTAAGTGGTATACTACTCCTGTTTTTTTTTTTTTAAGGGAAGAACTATTTCTATTATGCATCGGTTTTTGGTGCTCTGGGTTTTTTTATTTTAATAAATCTAATATATTAAAAAAATTATACTTTAGTTTTTCTGTGTTCTTTTTATGTACATGCTTTTGTTATTTAGATTTGAATTTTTTTTAATATATGCTTCCTGATATAGATAATGGTCAAAATAAGTAAAATATAAAACAATAGTACTTCTAACATGCACCGGTTTTTGGTACTCCGGCTTTTTTTTTTTCATTTTAATAAATGTAATATATTAAAAAAATATGCTTTGAGTTTTCTGTTTCTTTTTATGTATATGTTTTTTGTTATTTCGATTTGAATTTTTTTTATTATATGCTTTGTGACACAAATAATGGTCCAAACAAGTAAAATATAAAACAATGGTGCTTCTACCATGCACCGGTTTTTGATGCTCCGACTCTTATTTTTATTGTTTTTATTTTAATAAATCTAATATATTAAAGAAAATATGTTTTGGGTTCTCTGTGTTCTTCTTTTTATGTACATGTTTTTATTATTTGGTGTCAGGACCTTCAATCGGGGAGGCTCCAACCACCAGAGAGTCACATTGCTCAAGGGTCATGGGAATAGTGAAGAACCACTTCTAAGTGAGACACCAAATCATGAACTAAAACCTTAAAGCAGTGGTTCTATGGGTCTTACCACTTATAAACTTTCTCACTTATCTCATCCTATCCAATGTGGGACTTCATCTCACACTCTAATACCCAACAATCTCCCCCTTCAAGTGTGAATCCCCACACTTACCCGTCACTCCCCCTTGATCCACCATGTCCCAGCCGAACCATCGGCTCTGATACCATTGTCAGGACCTTCAACCGAGGAGGCCCCAACCACCAGGGAGTCACATTGCTCCAAGGTCATGGGAATAGTAAGGAACCACTTATAAGTGAGACACACACCATGAACCGATTTGAATTTTTTTTATCATATGATTCCTGACACAAGTAATGATCCAAACAAGTAAAATATAAAAGAAGAGTACTTCTACTATGCACCGGTTTTTATTTGGTGCTCTGGTTTTTTTTTATTTTAATAAATCTAATATGTTAAAAAAAAAATATGTTTTGGATTTTCTGTGTTCTTTTTATGTACATGTTTTTGTTATTTGGATTTGATTTTTTTTTATTATATACTTCTTGACACGGGTAATGGTCCAAACAAGTAAAATATAAAACAATGGTGCTTCTACCATGCACCGGTTTTTGGTGCTCCAGCTTTTTTTAAAATATTTTTCATTTTAATAAATCTAATACATTAAAAAAATATGCTTTGAGTTTTCTGTGTTCTTTTTATGTATATGTTTTTGTTATTTGGATTTAAATTTTTTTTATTATATGCTTCCTGACACAAATAGTGGTCCAAACAAGTAAAATATAAAACAAGGGTGCTTCTACCATGCACCGGTTTTTGGTGCTCCGGCTTTTTTTATTTATTTTTTTATTTCAATAAATCTAATATATTAAAAAAATATGCTTTGGGTTTTCTGTGTTCTTTTTATGTACATGTTTTTGTTATTTGGATTTGAATTTTTTTATTATATGTTTCCTAACACAAGTAATGGTCCAAACAACTAAAATATTAAACAATGGTGCTTCTACCATGCACCAGTAATTATTAATCAGAATTGTTGCAATAATTACTAAAAATAAATTTTTTTTTGTCTTTCATATAAATTTTATTTTTAATTTATAATGTCATTAATTTTTTTTTCAAAAACATTTTTATTCAATTTTTTTTAAAAAGCAAATTTTTTAGTTTAAAAATATTACATACAAGAATGTTAATCAACTCCAATTTATCGATTCTTTCGTAAATAATAATATTAATCGACTCCTTCCTAAATAATTTTTTAACAAAAATGTTTACATTATTATAGTTTATTTACACTTAAACATTATTCATATTAAAATTCCTCATAATTATTCAATAATAAATTAAAACTAATATTAATTGTAACTTGATGAAATGTTTTATCGATACATTAAATTAATATTAATTGCAACTTTACGAAATGTTTTATCGATTTGTATTTCTCTCGTGCATCACATGAGGTTGGGTATAGTTTATAAGAGAAAATGGTCTATTTGGTCCCCCAAAGATACACGTGGCATCTATTTAGTTCGCGAAAGATTTTGGGAATCAATTTAGTCCCCCAAAGATCAGAATTGCATCCCGTTAGTCCCTCCGTCCATAAATCCGTTAGTCAACCTTTTTAGTGCCACGTGTCACATTCTCATTGGTTATTTCCGGTGCACATATTTATACACGAACCACAGGATTATTCCCTCATAAAATCTCAACCGTTGCTTATATCTGACGGTCCAAATTTAAAAATGAAAAATAAAATAATAAAACTATATTTAATATTATTAAAAATTCGAAAAAATATTAAAAAATTCATAAAAATATTATTAAAAATTCGGAAAAATATTTTTTAAAAAATACTGAATTTTTTTTATATTTTAAAAATTAATAAAAAATTCAGGAAATAATAATAAAATTCATAAAATTCAAAAAAAAATCTGTAAAATATTTTTTAAAAAAATACTGAAATTTTTTTATATTTTAAAAATAATAAAAAATTTAGAAAATAATAAAAATATCAGATATTTTAAAAATTAATAAAAAATTCAGAAAATAATTAAAAAAATCAGAAAATTTTTAAAAAATCTGTAAAATATTTATTTAAAAAAAATACTGAAATTTTTTTATATTTTAAAAATTAATAAAAAATTCAGAAACTAAAATAAAATTCATAAAATTTTTAAAAAATCAGTAAAATATTTTTTAAAAAAATACTGATTTTTTTATATTTCAAAAGTTAATAAAATACTGATTTTTTTTATATTTTTCAAAAAAAATATTGATTTTCTTTATATTTCTAAAAAAATATTTTACAGATTTTTGAAAAATTTCCTGATTTTTTATTATTTTATGAATTATTTTATGAATTTTTGAAATATAAAAAAATCTGTATTTTTTTAAAAAATATTTTACTGATTTTTTAAAAATTTTATGAATTTTTTATTAGTTTCTGAATTTTTTATTAATTTTTAAAATATAAAAAAAATCATTATTTTTTTAAAAAATATTTTACAGATTTTTTTTTAAATTTTAAAAAATTTCAGTATTTTTTAAAAAAATATTTTACAGATTTTTTTTTTTAAATTTTCTGAATTTTTTATTAATTTTTAAAATATAAAAAAATTCAGTATTTTTATAAAAAATATTTTTCCCTATTTTTAATAATATTTTTCTAAATTTTAATATTTTTTGAATTTTTAATAATATTAAATATAGTTTTATTATTTATTTTTCATTTTTAAATTTGGACCGTCAGATATAAGCAACGGTTGAGATTTTATTAGGGAATAATCCTGTGGTTCGTCTCTAAATATGTGCACCGGAAATAACCAATGAGAATGTGACACGTGGCACTATAAAGGTTGACTAACAGATTTATGGACGGAAGGACTAATGGGATGTCATTCTGATCTTCTGGGGACTAAATTGATTCCCAAAATCTTTCGGGAACTAAATGGATATCACGTGTATTTTTGGGGACCAAATAAACCATTTTCTCTTGTTTATAATAACTTAAGAAGTTACGACGCTATAACAACAAACGGAGGACCAGTGAAGGCTGGCACAAGTGGAAGGGGCTTGTGTCCCTTAAGCATGTGGTCGCGGGTTCGAGTCGTACCCGAGACGCATATGAATGGAGCAAGTATTACTGGGAGCATCGCCCCCGAAAGGATCGTGGTGCGAGGGATTAGTCACCCAGTTGCGCGGATAAATACCCTGGTTCATAAAAAAAAGAAAAAAACAACGAACAGAGGGAAGCATGCACAATAATCGAAATATACAAGTATACAAGCAAGCACTATAATCACGAACTCTGGATGGAAGATAAAATTGCCTGGTTAACTTAGCTTCTGGGAAGAAATATGGTATCTCACAGTGAGCCTGACACAAGATAAAATTACCTAGCTAACTTTTGGGCAAATCATTAACTTTTTAAATAAAATTTATTTTCATAATTTAATTCATGGGTAAATCATTTTACATGGCAGAAATACTACTATTACCTTTTTATTTTTATTTTTAAGAAATAGAGAGGATCTGTCGATCCAAAATTAGCATAAAAAATGATGACATATGCACATACACTAGTAATGATTTATAAATCTAAAAAAAATTATAAATAAACATGTATCATAAGAAAATGATATATGTTACTTATTAACTAATCATAATTAAATTAAGTATCACTAGCTTTTTTGATACATATATCACTTTTTTTATGATATGAGTTGATTTATAAATTATTTTTATAGATTTATATCATTTTTGAATGCACACAACAAGGAGTAACCGAGTAATTTATACATTTTGTATAATTGTACCAATTTATTTGTTTCATACTAACCAATATTATCCTTATGACCTTCTCATTATATTATACTATAATAAGTACTAATAAGTTAACCCCACTCTTTATCAAGATGCTCAGGTTTTGTTTTGTTTGCTTTGTTTTACAGTAGGGTATTCTTTTTAAGGTAATCGTCATTCCGCGTGGTGCATAATATATCACAATATAAGTCTATGTCATTGTGGCCGGCGCAGCACTAAAAAAATGTCCATTCGGTTAATGATGTTTTCTTTGTTTTATATATACATACACTAGTGTCCACCGGCATTGATGTGCATGTCAACCCGCATTATTATTGTATAGATGAAGATCAAAATGGAGAATAGAGGTTCCTAAAGACACTTGTGATATATGAAACTACTTTGAAACTATTTAAACAATTCTGAAATTTTGATATACTCCCTTGGGTTCTATTTATAAAATCTTTTGGAGTTTTTATTTTGGTCCTATTTATAAGATTTCTTTTCAATTTCCAGTGGCATTTAATTACTTCTTTCCACAAACACTCCTATTAAATCAACACTTTTTAGAGTTCTAATAATAATTATAGGGGGTAGTTTTGAAAAAGTATATCAAATTTTCACATTTCCAACGACACTAACAAATTTATCCATTTTCCTTGATGGAAATGAAAAACCCCAAAAGAGTCTTATAAATAGGACCGAAAAGAGTAGATAGAGCAGTAGTTGATGAGCATTTTTGACAAAAGCAGGTTGTTGAGAGAGAAGAAAAAAAAACTATAAAGCAAAAAGAGTTTGATAACAATAAATGATTGCAAAAAGTTGTAAATTTTAGGAATCAATGATGGAATGGTAGGAATAAGCTAATCTACACCAATTTTTTTATAAGCAAATAAATTTTTTTTCAATATAAGGGATCTATTAAGCATCATAGTACACATGAACCTCACTTTTTATGAGTACACAATCATGTGCTCAAATAGATCAAAACCAACCAAGAGTGAAATACTTGAGTCTAACTCACGAGAATGTAAAGCAATAGTTACGAGTCAAACCTTTTATTATACTAATTTACACCAATTATTTCTGTTAAAATTGGTTAAAATACATAGTTTTCATTATATTTTAAAGTTATGCATGAATTTCAAAAAATGATTAAATGATGTTAGAATTTTGGACATTTTGATTATAATATCTCTATATAATTATTATTAAGAATAAGAAAAATATTGAAGGTGAAAAAGTAGAAATAAATAAGTGTATAACTGAAAAAATAGTATTAATTATGTTTTGAGTTTGTAAGAAAATATATTTAGAGTGAAGTAGTACCACTTTGTCCCTCATGTTTTTTAGATGGGACACTTTACTCTCTCAAAATGTGGAAATTCACTTTTAGTCCTTGAAGATGTCTTTATGGAACACTTAAGTCTCTCCGTCCATTTCGCCAACTGCCTCAACTGTTGACTTAAGTGTTCCATAAAAAAATCTTAAGGGACTTAAGTGTTCTATAAATAAATCTTTAAGGACCAAAATTGAATTTCTACATTTTGAAAGACTAAAGTGTCTCATCTAAAAAATATGAGGACCAAAATGGTATTTACTTCACTCTAATATTTATAAAACAAGAAAGAAAAGTTCTATGAGCATTCATACATATATATAATGCATTTTTTTCACGTGTTTTTCAACATATAGCGTAAAACAGATGAATTTCTATTAATAGTAGTGTATTTTAAGATTATGTGTAATCTTTTAAAAAAAATGATTAATGATATAAGAATTCGAGCTATTTTGATTATAATATTTCTTTGTAATTATTATCTAAGAGAGAAAAATATATATTTTTTTGGATAAACTGCTCATTTGGTTCCTTATTACCTTATTTTTTATTTCAATTTGGTCCCTTGCCTTTATTTCGTGTCAATTTGGTCACTTACGTTTCAAATTGTTAACATCGTCAGTCCCAACCGTTAGTATTTTTTGTTGATTTGAAATCGTCTTCCTTCTACTCGATACTAGCGAATAGCTAAGTTTCTACTCAAGTTTTTGTCTCTTCAGTTTGTGCCTTAGAAGAGGAAACATTTCCCTCCAAAAGACTGTGAATGAGTTTCTGAAACACTCTATCTCCCTCCCTTGAGAAGAATGTGAAACGTAGACTCCAAAACGACAACATTCTGGGTCACAAATTATGTGGACACGGAGAGGAAAACACATGTTCACAAGCATGTGTATAATTAATGGCCACATAAGATTAAAATTGACAGCGTTAATAGCAATTGACGGTGAAAAATAGATTATACTAATTAATATGGGAATGGTTGGAAAAATAATATTAATTATATATTGAATTTGTAAAAAGACAATACATATAAAATAAGAGAAAAAGAACAGTATTCCTCTAATCTTTAAATATAAGCATTAGATCGATAGTGGATTTTTGTTGTATGCTATTATCAAATTCGAGAGTTCAAGTAAACTCGTAGAGTCTAGATGAACTCAAATCGTAAACTCGACTCGTAAAGTGTTTACAAATCTCAAAAATACTAATGAATAACATATTCTAGGACATAACATACTTAAAGTCTTACCCAAAAATACTGCTATATATATGATTTTTAGTCGATCATTTACTTTATTTTGTTGTTGGATACAACTTAACAAAGTAAATATATCTAGTATATATTGTAAGATTTAGGTAATTCAATCTCATCAATATCATACAATAATGATTAAAAAAAATTACTTTTTAAGACCAAATCAGTGTCCAAATATAGATTTATAAACTTGAGAGTTTATCGATTTTATTAGAGTTTACTTGAACTTGTACGAGTTTACTAAAAAGATAGTTTACATGAGTGTTAGCTCGTTTTTATGATCTAGAAACGTAAATTCGTAAGAGTGCAAGAGTTAATTCTAGAATTTAACAACCTAAATATAAATATTTATCTCAATTTTCATGACATAAATTGTATTTTTTCCCACAAATATCCGTATTTAATCAACACTAATTATAAAAATAATTTTTAAAAAAATATGTCAAATATATTATTTTCAATACAATTAATAATATTAGTTAAATTTTTTAATCCATATTAAAATTTATTCTAAGTGATTATATATTTAATGACGGAGGGAGAGTAATTATTACGTATAAAACGAAATGAGTACTCTAGTATTTTTCAAATGATAACTAAAGTGATTCACGGAATTAGATATTGACATATTGCATTATATTCTAAAACCAACAAGTGGTCACTTCTGCGATTATATTGGTAAGCAAGTTTGGCACATCGGTGCGAAGAAAGATTGTCTGTGGGTGAAGTGGATTGGTTCCATTTACTTAAAAGGTACTGTTATGGACCGGATTTAGGAAAATACTTCAGTAAACCGGTTTATCGGCTATAAAGGCCCCTTTAAGGGACTTGAACGTCATAAAACCGGTTTACCGGATTTGGAGGTCTTATAAGGGTCCATGCTCATATTGAATCAGTTTCTCAACATAAAAGGCTCTTTAGTAGTCCAATAACCCTTGAAACCGGATTACCGGTATAAGAGGCCCATTAGTGGCCCAAATCCTCTATTCCTCCAAATTGGCGAAGAAGAAGACTTCTCGTTGACTGACATAGGATTCCTTACCTCGCAAAACCGGTATAACGGTTACTTAGAAGACAAGGTCATTAAGTCCGAATTTCTTGGATTCCAGTATCATGATAAGCAGCAACTCTCCAATTATGACCCCTTTACTCCTGCCATTATCACTTGTCGTTAGCAGTAATTCGGCCACTCCATTGATGAGGAGGGAAACCCAACGGTAAGGATATCAGCTTATATAAGCAGGCAGAGGGTAACCAGGTATGCATCCTTCAATCTCACACAAACACACACACCACCCCCCAAACTAAGAACGACAATAGAGCTGGTATCCTGGAAATCAAGGTGCCTATCTGCAGTCTGAAAGCAAACCGTAGAATACTGGACACTTGACCGCTTAGTTCAAGTACCAGACGTTCTACAACAGAACATTGGCGACCACAGTGGGAGCGGCAAACTAATTCCCACCACTTTTGTGAAAGAGATGGATAACCGGTCACAGGGAGAACGTGCTGAACCCAGCCACCACAGTGCGCTGGAATTAAGAAAAAACCCGAGCGGAGAACAAACACCTTCTCGTCAGAAGGACATCAGGAAACGATTAAGCGAAGGAAGAAGACGGGCAGAGCAAGAGCGTTCGAGACAAGAGGAACCTTCTCATCATGAACATGAGAAATCGCGACAGAGGCCCCCCACCAGAGGAGGAAGCCCTTCGCATTCCCGACATGAGAGTAAGGGGTCATCTGGCGGGTGCTCACAGAGGAAAGCAAGCGTGGAGACAGAGCTGGCTCGTTTGAGCAAGCGGTTAGATGAGCAGGACAAGTTGCTGAAAGAGTTGAGGAAAGGAACATCCCAATCAGGCGTTGGCAAAGGAAATGAGGTGGAGCTGGTTGAAGAACCTGAAGAAAAAGACCACCCGTTTTCTGAAAGCATAATGGCTTTCCCCATGCCTGAAAATCTCAAAGCTCCAGCCAATGTAGATCCATATTTTGGGAACTCAGATCCACAATAACATATTGACAGTTTTCTGGTGGTAATGTCCTGTCAGGGGGCTAAAGATGTGTATAAGTGTCGCATTTTTCCCTTGACCCTGAAGAAAGCGGCGTTACGATGATATTCAAAGCTGAAACCCAACTCTATCAAATGTTGGAAGGATTTGGCAGCAAAGTTTCTAGGTCATTTCACCACCAGTAAGGCACAACCGAAATATGAACATCACCTGTCTCAGATTAAGCAAGGAAAAGACGAATCACTAAGGGACTTCCTCACTCGATTCAATTCAGAATATTTGTCTACCAGTGACATTGAAACCTCTGTGGCACTTCACTTGCTGATGAGGGCTTTGAAACCTAGTGAATTTGCTTATCATTTGGTAATGCACAAGATTAGAACCATGGATGAAGTCATGAAAAGGGCAGAGAAGTACATCCATCTTGAGGAATACCAGAGGGCCCAGGATAATTACGTCCCTGGAGGATTTGGTAAGGAGAAGGAGGCTAAGAGGAGATTCAGGATAAAAAATCCTTGGAATGCAGCTAGACTTCGAATCTACTACAATTGAAAACCCCCTTCTGAGTGGATTGACAAGAGAAAGCAGTTTTTAGGATATTTCAATTCCAATAAGGCCTTTTGAGCCACTGTTGTCTTTAGTCAGTGTGAATGCTTTCTCCGTTATAAAGATTTGATGCTATAATAAACAAGAATTTCAGTTGGCATTTGTTGAGTTCTTTTTATCGCCATTAAACCGAACTAACGGTTTAGAAGTGCAATATAAAACATAGTTTACATAAACCGATTAAACGGTTTAACGTCGTTTAACTCCACAAAACCGGTTTAACGGTTTAGTAGTGTAGTTCGGACATTTAATACAATGACAAACCGGTTTAACGGTTTGGACTTGTGAGGAAACATCAGTCTAAACTCACAAAATCAACGCTCAAAAGTCCAACTTCGAGGGGATTTTCCAATCCTATGGAAATTAATAAGACCAACTTAAAGTACACCACCTATTTGGCTAGCCACCTTGTAGGGAGTGAAATGGGTAAGAGGATGTCCTAAAAATCAATAAGAGACACCACCCATGTACTGATGGTAAGACTACTGTTAGACTTCTTTTGGAGTCTAATAAGGTTAAAAGGAATTTCCTTCGCTGGCTAGAAGAGAAATTACCAAATGTCTACCAAGTATGGGCACAAATTGAATACCAGACTTGAGCACGTTTAAATAAAGGCAATACTTCTTCATTCATAAAGAAGAGAAGAAAGTTCATTTTTGAGAAATAATGCTTGCATAAATCCATAAAATTTGAATGACATGTACGTGGAGAAGCCGGTATACCGGAAATACTGCAAATTATCCAAATAAGGACACGTTTACCGGTTTAGCGGCAAGGTTCTTCAAGAACCCAAGTCCTTTCCCGTTTACCGGTATACCAGCTTTATGAGGCTTCAAAGAAAGTCGAAACCAATGTAAACCGGTTTACCGGTTTGTCCCTTTAATGCACAAGTAGTGCAAAGCCCTATTTGAGGCCAAGTAAATCGATGTCAGATATTGAGACCCTCCAAAAACAATAGTAAATCTGCTTACCAAAAAATCAAGAGAGCATAAAAATACCGCGTTGAACCGGTTAACCGGTTAGCCGAAGTATCAGAGCATCTGTCTTAAATCCTTCAGTAATGCGAAAAGAGAAGAGGTCCATCAGGACCCAGCCTTTTTTGATGGACTTAAACCGGCAAAGAGGTACATTTAGAGGAATTACCGGTGTAAAGATATGAGGCTTGAACGCTTCACAAAACCGGTTAAGCTTCTAATAGAGCTACTTCTCATGAAAACAAAAAAAACCAAGGTTGATAATTATAAACCATGGTCTGGGGGGCAACTGTTATGGACCGGATTTAGGAAAATACTTCAGTAAACCGGTTTATCGGCTATAAAGGCCCCTTTAAGGGACTTGAACGTCATAAAACCGGTTTACCGGATTTGGAGGTCTTATAAGGGCCCATGCTCATATTGAATTAGTTTCTCAACATAAAAGGCTCTTTAGTAGTCCAGTAACCCTTGAAACCGGATTACCGGTATAAGAGGCCCATTAGTGACCCAAATCCTCTATTCCTCCAAATTGGCGAAGAAGAAGACTTCTCGTTGACTGACATAGGATTCCTTACCTCGCAAAACCGGTATAACGGTTACTCAGAAGACAAGGTCATTAAGTCCGAATTTCTTGGATTCCAGTATCATGATAAGCAACAACTCTCCAATTATGACCCCTTTACTCCTGCCATTATCACTTGTCGTTAGCAGTAATTCGGCCACTCCATTGATGAGGAGGGAAACCCAACGGTAAGGATATCAGCTTATATAAGCAGGCAGAGGGTAACCAGGTATGCATCCTTCAATCTCACACAAACACACACACCACCCCCCAAACTAAGAACGACAATAGAGCTGGTATCTTGGAAATCAGGGTGCCTATCTGCAGTCTGAAAGCAAACCGTAGAATACTGGACACTTGACCGCTTAGTTCAAGTACCAGACGTTCTACAACAGAACAGGTACTGATTTCTGGGATTGTTGCATTAATTCTTCTGATAGTTGGCATTGGAAGCCGCTAGTTAAGGTCAAGGATAGGGTTACATTAAGCCTGGTTTCTCTAATGGTGTCTGGAATGCAACTTCTGTTGGGAACTATTCTATAAGTAGTGGTTATGATTTCTTGCTTGGTCATCTCCCTACTTTCCCTTTGCATCAGTTTGTATGGAATTCAGTTTCAGTGCCTAAACATAGATTCATTGTTTGGCTTGCTATTCATGGCAAGCTAAAGACTAGGGACAGGTTGTATGTGAATCAAACTGAATGCATTTTCTGCACATTTGTACACGAATCTCGTGATCATTTGTTTTTTGACTGCCCTTGGTCTAGAGCTCTGCTAGAGGAAGCTTGTCTTTGGATTGGAATTGATTTTTGGCCACATAAATTTAATAATTGGACTAGATGGATTCGTCATTCTTTTAGAGACAAAAACAGGAGGAAATGTATCTATGCCATTTTTGCAGCCACTATTTATCATACATGGATAAAGAGGAACTTCAGAATTTTCACCAATACTATCAGATCACATCTTCAGATTATGAGGATTATGAACAGAGAGTTAGCTTGGAGAATTAATTTTTGTTTACCTCAGTTTAGGAATTGGATTAATAGGGCTCTTGTAAATAGAATTACCATTGAATTATAGTTGCTATTCTTTTTGTAAGTAGTTGTCTAATAAGTTTGGTGAACCCTTCACAGAAGGTGGCATCATCTTATTAGGCTTGGCAACATCTTTTATATTTTGAACCCTTCCTAGAAGGTGACAAAGGGTAATGATGTTGGCCTTTAATTTTGTTTTGAATTTGTTCGTTGGTTAATGAAATTTTCGTTTAAAAAAAAAAAAAAACAAGTGGTCACTTAAAATTCATCAATAGTACTAATACGTTCGTTAAGTAAGACGTTCGTTTTCTTGGCTTATACTCCCCCCTTTCAACTTATTGTTGCTTTAGTATTTAATTTATTTAAAAAATATATAAGAGTGTACTAATTTATTTTTTTCAAACTTTGCCCTTAGTTTTTAATATTTTTAAACATGTGTAATATGTGATTATTTATATGATTTTTTTAACTTCTACAACAATGCATATGAATATGATTAACAAATATAAAGAATGAATTTATATTGAAGAATTAAACAACTAAATATTGATTTTTTAAGTTTATCATTTTCTTATTTAAACTTTACTATTTTTTTTTTAATATATGCATGTGGTGCATGAGTTAAAAAAATCTTACAATAATACTTCCTTCGGTCTTATTTATAAGACCCTTTAGGGGTTTTTATTTTGTTTCTATTTATAAGACTCATTTTCAATTTTCAATTAAAAAAAAAAATATCTCTCTTGGTTTAAAATATAAGCAAAATTAACCAACTTTCTTAAATTTTATTTTATTCTCAATGCCATTTTCCTAGAACATCCCTAGAAAATTGTTATCTTATTTAATTTTTATTTCATTCCCAATGCAACTTTCCTAAAATATCTCTATTCTTTTATAAATTTGAAAAAATTAAATACAATCAACTAACCTTCTTAATATGCGTGAATTTTGTTAGTTTTGCTTATAATTCGAGCTGGATGGAGTAATTACTTCTTTCCACTAACACCTCTATAAAGTCAACACTTTTTAGAGTTTCAATAATAATTATAGGGTTAATTTTGAAAAAGTATATCAAATTTTCACATTTCCAAATGTCACTAACAAATTTATCCACTTTCCTTAGTGGGAGTGAAAAACCCCAAAAAGGTCTTATAAATAGGACCGGAAGGAGTATTATACTCCCTCCGTCCCTAAATATAGTACCCCTTTGGAAGATTTCACGTCCATTAAGAAAGTGGAATAATTTAGTTAATTGTATTATAAATGAATTTTTTATATGTATTTTCAAAATTACCTTTATTAATATTATTGAGAATCTAAAAAGTGGTAAATAAATAGGGGCGTTTGTGGAAAAAAGTAATTAATGATCATTGAAAATTGGTAAAGGGTCTTATAAATAGAGACAAAATAAAAGTGTCAAAAGATCTTTTATCTAGGGAGTGAGGAATACTCCTTCCGGTCTCAATCATAAGCAAAAAAAACTAATTTCACACTTATTAAGAAAGTTAGTTGAGTGTATTTAATTTTCTTGAAATGATAAAAAAAAATAGATCACTTTAGGAAACATGCATTGGGAATAAAACAAAAATTAAATTATACAAACACTTTATTGAGTTATTTTAGGAGTGATTGTGTTGGGAATAGAAAGGTAGTTAAATTTTGCTTATATTTAAGACCACAAATAAGATGTTTTTAGTTGCTTATACTCTCTTTGGTCCTATTTATAAGATACTTTTTGGTTTTTATTTTGGTTCTATTTATAAGACTCCATTACAATTTTCAATCGCATTTAATTACTTCTTTCCACAAACACCCCTATTAAGTCAACACTTTTTAGAGTTCCAATAATAATTATAGGGGTAGTTTTGAAAAAGTATATCAAATTTTCACATTTTCAATGCCACTAACAAACTTAATCACTTTCTTTGGTGAGTGTGAAAAACTTCAAAATAATCTTATAAATATGACCGGACGGAGTAATTGAGACCTGAGGAGTATAACATAATGATATCTCATAGGGGTACTATTTCTCTTGAAATTTAAAAATTCGTTCTCTAAATTAAATGCCAGCTACGTACGAACCGAGGACCTGAAGGCTGAAAACAAGAATTCAAACCAACAAACCACAAAGATGGAGTACAGTAGGAGTATTTGTTTGGAAAGCATCATCAGTGCGCAAACCCCCTGTGTCATCTTCAATGCGCGAGCATGCATGCATCCTCTCAATAATAAATTAATTAATAATACTATCTGCGTGTTCCATGCGTTCTTAACTTATATTTGCTGTCATTTGCAAGAACACGTACGCTGGACTACTGTAATCTTCTGCCTTATATTCCTCTTCAACTAACTAAAAAAATGCGACTTTGGATTACGGGGTAGATTGGTCGCAGTTACAACTTTTCTAAAATATTTCTAAAAAATTGTTATTTTATTTAATTTTTGTTTTATTTTTAATGCAACTTTTTTAAAATATATTTATTCTTTTATAAATTTTAGAAAATTAAATATAATCAACTAACTTCTTTAATAATCGTAAAATTAGTTAAAGTTGCTTATAATTTGAGCCGGAAAGAATATATGGTTATTGTCTCTTTATCATAATTACGATATGATCATGTAGTTGCCCCATATATTTATTTTTCCTTCCGTTCCTATGGTAAAAAATGATTAAATTTTTTGTCTTAAACCATAGTTAAAATATTTTATGAAAAATTTAGAAATTGTAAACTTTGAATTGTGATTGGTTAATCAATGCAAAACG
Organism: Crotalaria pallida; assembly: GCA_037953625.1. Classification (NCBI taxonomy): domain Eukaryota; kingdom Viridiplantae; phylum Streptophyta; class Magnoliopsida; order Fabales; family Fabaceae; genus Crotalaria; species Crotalaria pallida. The sequence continues at coordinate 89,061,192 of CM075656.1, forward strand.
CATTAAATTAGTTGTTTGATAATTTGTTGATGTGTTAGACAAATCATTAAATGCATATTTCCTTAATTTTCTTACTTTTGAATTTTTTAACCTGAGACAAAAGGAGTAGTACTTCCTCCCATCTTATAACTATGTTGTGTTTATAGTAATAAAAATAATAAATAAGCATATAAGATTAACTTATACAGTAAATAGGCTTACACCTCAAACTCAATCAGAGTGATATATACTTCATCCGTCCTAATTATAAGGTAGTTTTAACACTTTTATTTTGTCTCTATTTATAATGCCCTTTACCAATTTTCAATGAGCATTAATTATTTTTTTCCACAAACACCCCTATTTATTTAACACTTTTTAGATTCTCAATAATATTAATAGGGGTAATTTTGAAAATACATATCAAAAGTCACATTTCCAATACAATTAACTAAATTATTTCACTTTCTTAATGGACGTGAAATCTCCCAAGAAGCCTTATAATTAGGAACGGAGGTAGTATCATTTCATTAATATTATAGCAGAATTATAAGTCTATTTGCAAATTAATTTTATAAGTATATACGTATATCATTATTCTTATCATAATTACGCATGATTACAATAATTACCATGTGATCATGTACGTGGTTGGCACATATTTACTACTTCCTCTGGTTTTATAAGACTTTTTTGGAGTTTTTCACTCCCACCAAGGAGAATGATTAAATTAGTTAATGTCACTGGAAATATGAAAATTTGATATACTTTTTCAAAATTACCCCTATTATTGGAAGTCTAAAGAGTGTAAAGTTAATAGGGGTGTTTGTGGGAAAAAGTAATTAAATGCTAATGAAAATGAAAATGGGGTCTTATAAATAGGACAAAAATAAAAACCTCAAAAGAATCTTATAAATAGGACCTGAGAGAGTATTTACTCCTATGTATATTAAGATTTTTTTAGGAATTTAGTTGTCCCATTTATAAGCTGAATATTTGTACTCTTTTCGATTTTTACTATAGATTATTTTTTTATAAAATATGCCATAATTATAAATCATTTTATATTTTCTATGCATTTTTTTGTCCTTATTAAATGTATTAACTATTTTTGTTATCATTAATGATTGAGAACTTCCTAAAAAATTGAAAGGATAAAATTATAATATTACTCCCTCTGTTTCACGATGTTTGGCCTTTTAGGTCTGGGCACACAGATTAAGAAAGTGTTAGTTATTGTAAGTATTATGTATATTTTGTCTAAAATGCCCCTATTTAATCCTTATTGAAAATTGTAATAGTATTTAATTTTTATTAGTAAGCGTGTCCATTAATTAATGTATAGTGGTTTAGAGATGAGAGAGATGATAAAAGTAGAATTAATGAGGAGCAAGAGAAATTATTGAATGAAAGGTTAATATTGGAAAAAAAAAATATGTTTGTGTATTGAAAATGTAAAAGGCCAAACATTGTGAAACAAGGAAAAAAGTCTAAAAGGCCAAACATTATGAAACAGAGGGAGTATTGTATATTCTCATTAAATTCAGAAAACTAACTAGTTTCATTGGTATATATAATTCGGTTAAATATATTCTATAATAAGGATCGGAGAGGGTTTCATATGATTAAATTTTGGGTGATTGCACAAAAAATCTTTAATAAATCAATAGTTACTTGACAAATCAGCTAATGAGTTGATGTTACTGTCACATTATCTCTAAACCACTGTCATATTAGTTTTAAATGAGCCAAATTAGCTGACTTGTGGTGCAACCATTGATTCACACACTATATAATTTCTAAGTTTTTTTTTTATTTATTATCATGACTTTAATTTCAAAGTAGTATTACCTTCCTTTTTTCTTTACATATATTACTTCAAACAAAACACACATTTTAGGAGATGCAATTGTTGTTTAGATTTTCAATATTTTTTTTTATGAACAAAACAATTTTATTAAATAGAGGACAAGGAGTCCGCTTACAAGAAAGTGATGAATATATTAGAAAGTGATAAAACAATTTTATTAACACTATATATATAGATTTTCAATATATTAGTTGTGTTTTTTTTTCCACTATATCATTTCTCCCTCTATATTCATTAATGTTTCTTCACTATTTATGTAAATCAAAAGTGATGAATAAGAGTAAACATAAAAAATAACATTCATAACATTCTTAAACTTTTTAAAAGGACATATTAAAAGAAGATTTTTTTTTCTTAAAAAAAGACAGAAAATTAGAAAAAAAAAGGGGGAGAAATTCATCTTTTATCTTGAGTCCTTAAACAAATAATGAAATCATAAACACAAGTTGAAAAATGTTTTCGCACTAATAACAATGTCAACGTTTGGGAAGGAGTCTTTCAAACAAGTTTTTATTGAATACAGGACTTCCTCCATTTCTCTCAATATATATTTATTTATTGATTGTTTAAAAAGTGCTCTGGGCACTCGTTAGCAAGACCAAGGAAATGCTAATGAGTGCCCTAAGAGCATTCTTTAAGATACCAAATGAAGTAAAGTGTTATTGGAAAGTATTGTATTCAATAAATTCATAAGTTTTATGTGTGTATTTCCAATAATATAATATTACTTTTTATTGATTGTTTAAAAAGTGCCCCTAAGGGCACTCGTTAGCAAGACCCAAAAACTATAAAAAGTAATGTTAGATTGAAAATCTAATTGTTTAGTATATTAAGAATGATTGTGTTAACGAGTGGCTTTTTTTAATGAATACAAATAGAATAACTTATTATTGAAAAATTAAGTTCAACATTTCTCATTGTACAAAATACATTTTTTCCTTATGCAAAATTACCTCTTTTCTCTTTTTAAATAATATCTTAAAGACACTTGTCAATACTCCCCTATTAAGAATAATGGACTTGGCTTTCCAAGAAAAATTTACCATTTTTTAATTCTTATCCTCAGTCCTAAGGATTGAGGTTAAACAAACCTATATTTATATAGGGTCTTTTTAACCTATGCATCAGGTGCATAAGTTAAATAAATTTTAAAAAATAAATATTTTTTGAGAAAGTAATACACGTAATAAAATAAAAAAAATTATTTAGTTCTTCAATACAATTTTACTATTTTACTATTAATATAAAATTATTTATATTATCTTTTTAACATATGCATCAGGTGCATATATAAGATCTTTGTAGGAATTTTTTCTATTACAATTTTCAATAATAATTAATTACTTTTTAATAAAAACATTTTTATTAAGTCAACACTTTTCAAAATTCCAATATAATAACAATTACAGAGATAATTTTGAAAAAGTATATCAAATTTATATATTTTTAATATCACTAACAATATCAATCTACTTTTATTAACATAAATTTCGTCAAAAAAATCTTAGATATAGAACTAGAGAAAGTACTTCCTGTTTAATATATTTAAGAAGGATGGAATAGTTATTTTTTCTTTTTTAAATCAATAAAAATACTTTTTTTTCCTTTGTATCATAAAACGCTAAGAGTAACATCTAGGAACATGACATGACCATATAAAGTTATGAACTACATAGCTACTTGGCACTTGCATTCATCGAGTAATAGCTTATTTGACGGTGCATATTTTGGAATAACTTATTAGAAAGTTATTTAATAAAAACTTTTTAATAGGACTGAAGATAAGAGTTAAATACTTTTTAATAAAACTGAATAACTTTGTTACAGAATACTTGAAGGAATTTTTTTTATTACAATTTTTAATAACAATTAATTACTACTTTTTAATAAAAACATTTTTATTAAGTTAACTCTTTTCAAAATTTCAATAATAATAATTACAGAGATAATTTTGAAAAAATATATCAAATTTATATATTTTTAATATCATTAACAATATTAATCTACTTCTTTTATTGACATAAATTTCGTCAAAAAAATCTTAGATATGGAACTAAAGAGAGTACTTCCTATTATAAAAAAAAAAAAAGAAAAAAGAGAGAGATTACTTCCTATTTAATATATTTAAGAAGGATGGGATGATTATCTTTTCTTATATTTTAAATAATAAAAATACTTTTTTCCCCTTGTATCATAAAACGGAAAGAGTAACATGTAGGAACATGACATGACCATATAAAGTTATGAACTACAGCTATTTGGCACTTGCATTCATCGAGTAATAGCTTATTTGATGTTGCATGGAATATTGAAATTAGGGTTCAAATCCGGATGATAACATTAGATATTTGTTTATAAAAAATAAAAATAAAAATAATATATATATATATATATAATCCAACAATCTATATAAATGCATATAAATTTTTATTTTATTTTTTTTTATAATCATGCATATAAATTTTTTTTTATGCATATAAAATTCCCGAAAAATAGTTTTGCAAAGGATGTATAAGGGATTTCAGAGTATGATACAAATAATGTGTCCTGCTTGATTAAATCAGCTTTAGTATAATTGAAGGTATATTATAGTGTCTTACTTTATACTTTTACAGTGTCTAAAAAGGACATTGTTTCAGGAGCTCTGGCTGCCACGTACCTAATATTTCGGTTAACATTCATTGACAGAACAGGATCAAAACGTGAAAGGTTTTTACAAAGAGAAAGCCAGAGACTTAAAAATAATTTCGTTAATTCCAAAATACTAAAGAAGATTTTTTACAAAGTGAAAGCGAGTATCTAATGTAAATTGAAGGACTAAAATACTTTATCCAATCCTATTTATAAGATTTTTTTGAGGTTTTTATTTTGGTATACTCATTTTCAATTTTCAAAAGTATTTAATTATTTCTTTCCACTAACACCCTTATAAAATCAACACTTTTTAGAGTTCCAATGATAGTTATAGGGGTAGTTTTGAAAAAGTATATCAAATTTTCACATTTTCAATGTTACTAACAAATTTATCCATTTTCCTTGGTAAAAGTGAAAAAATCAAAAAGGATCTTACAATATGACAAGAGGGAGTAACAGTTTAGTCTACTCAAATTATAATAATATAATTAAAGGGACAAAGAACCACGAGGTTATATCATCATTAATTTAAGAATATGAAGACCAATCAAGACCTCTTGTCAGGCTCGACGTATAAAGCATCCAGCAGTATATATATAGCAGTGGAAGATCATAAGGTGGATCAGATAGAAGAAGAAAAATAATTAAAGAAAAGATGGTGGATGCTCAGAACAACATAGCAGAGAAATGGCAACAACTGAGTGGCGTAAATCATTGGAAGGGTCTGCTAGACCCTCTTGACATTGATTTGCGCAAATACATCATACACTATGGTGAATTGGCTCAAGCTACTTACGATACTTTTAACACTGAGAAAGCATCAAAGTATGCGGGAGCCAGTAGGTATGTATAGGAGGAAGATAATTTCTATTACTTGATGCAATAGTAAAAACCGGTATTTGAAATTGTCATGCATTAAGATCACTGCTATTGCAGACCTGCGTATTGTAATGTGAAATTTTGTTTATGAACTTGATGTGGTTGTGATATGACACAATACAACTGCTTCATTGCCAGTGTCTTAACGCATCTGTTGTATAAAACATTGGTAAAAACATGTAGCAAAGGATAGAAAATACTACTTAATATGTTTTTAAGGATGATGAAAAATTCGTTAACCATGATGTCAGGACCGTTCGATCCCTATCGTAGGTATGAAAAAGACTTTATTGACAGAGACTCTATACTTCGAAGAAGACTAGTCTCCGACTATCGGCTGAAGGATTCCCTTGGTGTTAAAAAAAATGGTGAAAAATTGCAAAAGTCAATAAATTAAGAAATATGCTTTAATGATTTGTCTAGGACAACAATCAATTATCAAATAATTAATTTAATGCATTTTATATTGATTAACCAATCACAATTCAAAATTTGCAATTTCTAAGTTTTTTATTAATTATTTTAATTTAATCCAGGACAAAAAATTTTATATTTTTTACCATTCTTCCGGGAAGGACGGAGGGAGTAATCATTTTGCCTTTTGAAATTATTTATCTCTAATTAACACAGGTATGGGAAGAAGGATTTTTTCTCCAAAGTTGGGTTGGAAAAGGGCAATCCCTTCAAGTATTCTGTAACAAAGTTCCTGTATGCAACATCATCAATCCCTCTACCTGACGCGTTTATCACAAAGTCCTTGTCAAGAGAGGCTTGGAGCAAGGAATCAAACTTCATAGGGTATGTTGCTGTGTCCACTGATGAAGGGAAAACTGCCTTAGGGAGAAGGGACATTGTGGTTGCTTGGAGAGGAACGATTCAAACCTTGGAGTGGGTTAATGATTTGGAATTTATTTTGGTCCCTGCTCCCAAAGTGTTTGGTGACACTAGTTTGATCACTGGTCCTAAAATACACCAAGGTTGGTACTCCATTTACACTTCTGAGGATCCACGTTCTCAATTCAACAAGACTAGTGCCAAAGATCAGGTAATTAAATATAAGTTTATTTATGTTTTCGGTCTTTAAAAATCAAACCTATTTCGATTTTAATCTTTAAAATTTTGTTTGATTGGAGCTGATAATTAGTGGAATTTAAAAAAAAAAATTAATCAGGGGAATTTGAATTCTTCTTTGAGTATCTATATTTGTTTATATTTGTTAAGAGTATGAGAATTCCATATTATTTGAGTATGTGAGAAATGAATTACTCATAATAATTTGGGCAATAACTTTCTTTTTTTAGGATTGCCAAAATGGATCACCCGAATAATATATATAATCTTATCAAGTTTAAAGATAAATGTCCTCCAAATATAGATTTCTAAAGTGAAATCTAATTATTATGAGTTGATCTTTTGTCAAAGTAAAATCCAATTTTTTATACTGTCGGCACATCATTCACCGTTCATTATTTACATTATTTTATTAGGACTCAATAACCATGCATAAACCCTTGGATGGTGGATGATGTGCTGATAATGTAAAAAAACCTTTACACTGTGAATGTACAAACTATTTTCTCTTATTTTAATATGATATTAGACCTTGTGCAAAATTTAGATGGATGTCCACTCTTATGAATTCAATTATGAGTTGACTTTTTCGCTCAAACTTGGCCTGTGATGAATTGTTGATTGTGCAGGCCCTAAGTGAGGTAAGAAGGCTAGTGGATTTATACAAGGATGAAGATCTAAGCATAACTGTGACAGGGCACAGTTTAGGAGCTGCAGTTGCAACCCTTAATGCAGTGGACATTGCTGCAAATGGTTACAACAAGCCAAGTGATCCTTCTAAAAAAGCCGCACCAGTCACAGCCTTTGTATTAGCCAGCCCAAAAGTTGGTGAATTTAACTTTCAGAGGGTCGTTAATGGATTCAAAGATCTGAGAATCTTACGTGTTACAAATGCATTAGATATTGTTCCAACATATCCCTTTGTTGGGTATGCCGATGTGGGTGAGGAGTTGAAGATTAATACTCAAATTTCTAAGTATTTGAAGGATCCAGGGAATGTATCAAGCTGGCATAATTTGGAGGCAGCTTACTTGCATGGAGTGGCTGGAACACATGGGATCAAAAAATTCCAATTGGAGGTGAATCGTGATATTGCACTAGTGAATAAGGGCTCGGATGCTTTGAAAGATGAATACCTTGTGCCAGTGTCATGGTGGATTGAGAAGAATAAGGGTATGGTTCAACAAGAAGATGGTTCATGGAAGCTCGTGGATCATGATGATGAGGATGGCTTTTGATCTCAAAAATGTGATCTTTTATTGTCAAAAATCACATTCAAGGTTGTCGTTTTGTGCTTCTACGTGTGTCATTTCCTTTCTTTCTATGTGTCATAGATACATAGATCAGTAATAATTTGCCTTATGCCTTGAATAACAACCTAAGTATGTATGTGTTTGTAATAAAAGAAATGCTGTAAAAATAAAATAAAAAGTAATGAAATAATGTGAACCGTGTATCGAATATAATATCGAAACTTATATCATAAATCATGTAATTATGGTTCTCGTTAATAAAATTTTTACTCTACCAATTCAGTATTTGGGCAACTATTAAATCTCACTTGTTGAATTGCTCCCTCTGTCCAAATAATAATAATAATAAGGGGGTTTCTTCGGTGTCGTCGTAAAACGGTGGGTTTCGGTGTCGTCGAAGCATTAGCCAATGAAAGCACGTCACCTCATTTAATTAGCCATGTCATCATAATTTCTAATAAAACATCCAATTTTATCATATTGCATTTTAGTCTTTCACATTTTAAGTAACTTTTGATTATTCTAATAAATTTAAATCAAAATAAATATTTCCTATTTTATTTAAAAAATTAGAATAAAAAATTAGGATTTGATTTTGAAATAGTTTTTTTCATAAAAATTATGGCATATTTTATAATGTTTATTTTTACATTGTTATTTTTTAGAGATCTTTACGTTGTTGATTATGTTTTTATATTTATTTTTCATTCATTACTGTTGTTTATCAACTATCAATTAAATATCTTAAAGAGATTTAAATTTATAAAATTCAAAATCTTGATTCAAATTTAATGTTTATCTTTACATAGTTATTTTTTTTAGAGATCTTAATGCCGTTATTTAAATTTGAATTCATAAATTTTTTTCTTAATTTATGGCTTATAAAAACAATAATGATGACAATTGATTATGTTTTTATATTTATCTTTCATTTAATACTATTGTTTATCAATTATCAATGATACCTCTTAAAGAGATTGAAAGTTATAAAATTCAAAATCTTGATTTAAATTTAATGTTTATCTTTACATTGTTATTTTTTTTAGAGATATTTACGCTGTTATTTGAATTTGAATTCGTAAATTTTTTTCTTAATTTATTGCTTATAAAAACAATAATGATAGCAATTGATTATGTTTCAATATTTATCTTTCATTCGTTATTATTGTTAATCAATTATCAATCATACCTCTTAAAGAGACTAAAAGTTATAAAATTCAAAATCTTGAACCAAATTTAATGTTTATTTTTACATTGTTATTTTTTTCGTAGAGATCTTTAGGCTGTTATTTGAATTTGAATTCGTAATTTTTTTCTTAATATATTGCTTATAAAAACAATAATGTTGGAAATTGATTGTGTTTCTATATTTATCTTTCATTCATTACTATTGTTAATCAATTATCAATCATACCTCTTAAAGAGATTGAAAGTTATAAAATTCAAAATCTTGAACCAAATTTAATGTTTATTTTTATATTGTTATTTTTTTTTGTAGAGATCTTTAGGCTGTTATTTGAATCTAAATATTACAACATCTAAAAATAATCACTTTTTCAAATGATCACTTTTTTGTTGAATTTGTTTTTATTTATTTCTAAACAAATAGACCATAACAATTTCCTCTAATTCAGCAACCAATAACATGATTCTAATTTTACCAATATTATAAAATTTTAGAGCAAGACTACCAAAATCCAGAAACAAATATTGAATTTCATGAGTATAATTGTGTGAATGTTGCGATTTATTGTGTCTCTATTCAAAAATTTCACAAATTTGATTAGTGATTTTTGTTTGGTCATCACTAACACTAAGTAAATAATCACACCAGCAAATAAATAATCAATTCTCATTTCATTGATCATTGGCATAATTCTTTGTTTTTGTTTTTACAATAGAAAGTCAAGAAAAAGGGAAAAAAACGAAGCATATGCTTACAAGTGGTTGGAAAATAATTAATCTTTGTTACAGATCTAACAAACTAAAAAAAAAAAGAGGGAAAAACATAATCAGAGTTGAGAAAGAGGGGAAAACATAAGGTAAAGTGATTTTCTAAGAGAAGATGGATTGGTGACGATGATGACGTCGGGTCGTGTATGGTTGTGATGCCGTCAAGAATAGCGGTGAAAATTGATATCACAGTGAGATGTGTTTTGTGTGTGCGGCGGAAATTTCATAAATGATGAATGTGTTGTACCCTACTGATTTATGGATGAGACAACTTAATAATTTTTATGAAGTGTTGATGAACCATGAAGCCGTGATGAAGCTTGTACTGTGATCAAGCCGTGATGAAGTTTGCCCTGGTGATGAACATACGTGATAAAATTTTGATGAAGTGATAGACTATGAAAGAAACTATTTCAAAATCAAATCCTAATTTTTTTTATTTTAATTTTTTAAATAAAACAGGAAATATTTAATTTGATTTAAATTAGTTAGATTAATCAAAAGTTACCTAAAATGTGAAGGACTAAAATGCAATATGATAAAATTGGATGCTTTAATAGAAATTATGCTGACGTGACTAATTATATGACATGACGTGTTTTCATTGGTTAAGGATTCGACGGCACCAAAACCCACCATTTTGCAACGGCACCGGAGAAACCCCCTAATAATAATAATACTAATAATAATAAAATAAAAAAGTGTGTTGAAATGAAGTCTCAATAATCAATATTATTATAAATCCATAATGGTTTCCAATTAGGAGACCAAAATATGATTTTAGCCGCCAATTTTGACTTAAGAAGTCTAATGAGAGAGAGTGCATTTATTATGTGAGTGTTTATTGAGTTAGTGGGCTTCAAGCCCAAATATATTTGTTTTCCCAAATATATCGGATAAGGAAAAAAAGGGTGAGATTGAATTCTTAGTATCGAAAATGGGCAGTGAAATCTCCAAGCTATCAAATGGGGATGGTGCAGAGAAAAATAGAGATGGAAACTTTGATGGGAGCTCTTCTCAATCAATACTCAATAGCGATGTTGATTAACTTGACATTGCAGAAGGCTTTGTGACTCCAACCTCTGTGCTGAAATCTCGATCTGGGAACTCCATTCTGAAAAATAATAAAACTCCAATTCGTAATGATGAAAACATTGAGTTTCGTTTGTCAGGTGCCGTTTTAGTTTCTCTTTTGTAATATACTCTGATAATATGTACTCCAGGTGACGTTTTAGTTATGTCGATATACTGCAATTGAAGTGATTAGTTATCTTGAAATACATTATGTGGCTGAGTCATCTGCTCTTTTCTTTTATTCTTTTGTCTGAAAAAAAAATGGTGGGCTGGAAAGATTTTTTTGTTTTGCATTATTTTGTATTAATCTTTTAGCTACATGATATCTAACAATAACGCGGACACTTGGGAAAAAAAGTTAGATCAATTTGACAACAAAGTTCAAATATTTCAATTGAATGAAATGATGGGTCTGTGTCTGATTTTAAGAAAAAAGTGGACTCAAAGATCAATGATCCCAATGATCTCATTAAGTTCTCTTCTATTAATTAATGAATCGCACCATATTTTCATACTTTTAATAACTAATTAGCAATTGATTTTTTTTTCTTCTATTAGTAACTGATTTTTTTTGTTTATAGTAACTTATTTCTATGAAAAAATGTTGAATAAAAAAACCTAAAAAACCAAAAGTTAAGAAACTAAAAAAAATATATTTTAATCTTCAATCATAATAACTACTAATATATTTCTCTATGTTTTTTTTTGTTTGAAAAAGATTTGCTTCGGATTTGGAATAAAATAATTACATTAAAAAAATAATATAATACCTAAAATTGAAACTTTTTAATGAAATACAAATTTTCGTAACTTATGCATCAATGCATAACAAAAACCATTAATTAATAATAAACAACTTGAAAATATTCCTTAAATGTTGTAAATATTTATCACCTATTTATATTCTCAATGATCTCATTAATTTCGGTCTTCTCAATGCCACTAATTTCGATCTTAAAGGTTAGAGATATTGCTCTCCTATTTGTCTTCTCAATAATCCCATTAATTTCGGTATTAAACATTGTAAATATTTCTCTCCTATTTGTGCTCCCAATAATCTCATTAATTTTGGTCTTCTCAATGCCATTAAATGTTGTAAATATTTATCACCTATTTATCTTCTCAATGATCTCATTAATTTCGATCTTAAATGTTGGAGATATTGCTCTCTTATTTGTCTTCTCAACAATCCCATTAATATCGATATTAAATATTTGTAAATATTTCTCTCCTAATTTTATTCTCAATAATCCCATTAATTTTGGTCTTCTCCATGCCATTAATTTCGGTCTTCTCAATGATCTCATTAAGTTCTCTTCTATTAATTAATGAATCACACCATATTTTCATACTTTTAGTAACTAATTAGTAATTGATTTTTTTCTTCTATTAGTAACTGATTTTTTTTATAGTAACTGATTTCTATGAAAAAACATTGAATAAAAAAACCTAAAAAACCAGAAGATAAGAAACTAAAAAAAATATATTTTAATCTTCAATCATAATAACTACCTAATATATTTCTCCATGTTTTTTTGTTTGAAAAAGATTTGAATCAGATTTGGAATAAAATAATTATATTCAAAAGAATAATATAATACCTAAAATTGAAACTTTTTAATGAAATACAAATTTTCGTAACTTATGCATCAACGCATAACAAAAACCTTTAATTAATAATAACAACTTGAAAATATTCCTTAAATGTTGTAAATATTTATCACATATTTGTCTTCTCAATGATCCCATTAATTTCGATCTTAAATGTTGGAGATATTGCTCTCCTATTTGTCTTCTCAGTAATCCCATTAATTTCGGTATTAAATATTTGTAAATATTTCTCTCCTATTTGTCTTCCCAATAATCCCATTAATTTTGGTCTTCTTAATGCCATTAATTTCGGTCTTCTCAATGATCCCATTAAGTTCTCTTCTATTAATTAATGAATCACATAATATTTTCATACTTTTAGTAACTAATTAGCAATTGATTTTTTTTCTTCTATTAGTAACTGATTTTTTTTTATAGTAACTTATTTCTATGAAAAAAATATTGAATAAAAAAAACCTAAAAAACCAAAAGTTAAGAAACTAAAAAAAAATATATTTTAATCTTCAATCATAATAACTACCTAATATATTTCTTTATGTTTTTTCTGTTTGAAAAAGATTTGCTTCAGATTTGGAATAAAATAATTACATTCAAAAAAATAATATAATATCTAAAATTGAAACTTTTTAATGAAATACAAATTTTCGTAACTTATGCATCAATGCATAACAAAAACCATTAATTAATAATAATAAACTTGAAAATATTCCTTAAATGTTGTAAATATTTATCACCTATTTATCTTCTCAGTGATCCCATTAATTTCGGTCTTCTCAATGTCATTAATTTTGATCTTAAATGTTAGAGACATTGCTCTCCTATTTGTCTTCTCAATAATCTCATTAATTTCGGTATTAAATATTGTAAATATTTCTCTCCTATTTGTGCTCTCAATAATCTCATTAATTTTGGTCTTCTCAATGCCATTAATTTCGTTTTTCTCAATGATCTCATTAAATTCTCTTATATTAAAAATTTATCTTCTATTAATTAATGAATCACACCATATTTTCATACTTTTAGTAACTAATTTGTAATTGATTTTTTTATTCTCTTAGTAACTGATTTTTTTTTATAGTAACTGATTTCTATGAAAAAAATATTGAATAAAAAAACCTAAAAAACGAAAAGTTAAGAAACTAAAAGAATATATTTTAATCTTCAATCATAAAACCAAAAGTTAAGAAACTAAATTCATTCCTGTTAGATATATATATGTTTACAATATCTGATATCATTCTGCATTTTTTGTTGCATAATGAATGTGTTTGATTTGGTAAATAATATAAAGTTTTTAGCAAATAGTTTCCATTGTTATACAATAGAATAGTATATTTTAATTCAGATATAATAAGGTATATATGTAACAAATATTATCATTCACTTTGCAGGTTTAAGCAAAAAAATTCAGCACTCTCTGCCATCTCTGAAATAAAACTATAATTTTGAGACAAGAAGAATTGTTTGGTTTGAAATTTTTCGGTTTCTTAATTCATTTCAATCACTATTGCAAATTTAACCTTAATCAAAAACAATGTTTCAGTTATGTTTTTCTTACCATAATACTATGATTTTTATGTCCTAATTTGAAGTTTTGCTATCAACTTATGAAATTATTATGAATTTATGAATGTAAAGTGTATGAAATTACTTTGCTGGCAATTCAATTAGTTATTCATATTCAATGTTAACTTGATATGGATATACTGTACAAACAGAAACTAAGTTCAGTATACTACGTTAACTGAACAACTTTAACTGAAAAAACGGAATGTCCAAAACTTATGTGGATGGATAAATATATTGGGAATGAAGACATACCAAAGTCTACCTCTTTTTTAGTTGTACAGAGGTAATAGTAATTGCAAACAATTTTTTGGTAAAGCCCAACATGTGCCTATGAAGTTTTTTTGATAGCTTTCCTATATGAAATTTTTTTTGGTAAAACCCAACTAATAAATAAATATACAACATGCTTTTTATCAAATAATATTTAATAAAAACTTTCTTAATTTTTATATAATATAAATATTTAATATGTTACTCAATTACTAAATAATACCCTTCTCTCTTATGCACGGGCTTGCTTACTAGTACATATTAATTTGCTAATCTGATTTTTTTTTAACAGCAAAAAAATAATATTATTATAAATAACAAAGGAACACCCAAGCATCATAGTACACAAAAAAAGGTCCCACCTTCTATGAAGGGTTTGCCAAAGGGTACTCAATCATGTACTTAAAAGGCACCCCACATCATAAGTACAAATAGTCTTCTTCACAATTATGTGAAGGGAATACAAAAGAAGTACATAAGTCATGGAACTTGCAAGTTGCAATTGCATTCCCCAACACCTAACAACCTACCATAGATAAGAAAACATCCAAAGACCCCCAACAGACTTAATAAGAACTCTATCTCCTTAAAAATCTTGATTTGAAAAAAAACTTCAAGGGAAAATTCAAACCAAGGGAAAAAAAGTATAGCAGTTTGTCATGAATGTATATATATCAATCCCCATTTTTAATTTTCAAATAAAAAATCCTTCTTCAAATCATTATAGTTAATTGAAGCAAAAACAAAAGGGTTCTTCGGAACGAGTCTTGATTACAAACTTTAATTTATTTTAGTTAATTGAAGTAAAAAAAATTAAAGAGTAAAATATTAACTTCTGAGTTAACGGAAGCAAAATATCCTTATCTTTAAATGTTTTTGAAATCAAAAATTTATTCAGACACACACCTATCAAAAATATGTTCCGACTTATTAACGTTGGAAATGCAAATTTTCAATTCTTAGACTTATTTGCCTTTCAACATTGGTGATTCGAAATGTAATTCCAATAAGTGTGAGTCAATGCATTTTTTTTAAATTTTTTGACACCCTAAATTTGAAAAATATTTTAGTATTTTTTACTTATTAATGGAAACCAAAAATCAACTCATGAAGAAGACAAAAACCAAAACTCTGAATTAAAGGCCTAAATTGGGATGAGGCCCTTGGGCTGGCCCCAAAAGGTGGGTGAAACATTGACTCAGGTATATCAAGAGAATGGATTGGGATATATTTTTTACATGGGAGATCTGGGACTAGAACCCATGATCTGGGGGAGGGGGAAATCCTAAGTGTCATTACAGCCACCAATTGGGCTGTCTTACACGGACGAATGGATTGGGATTTAAGATTATAAAGATTCATTCATATTTGTACGAGAATAAAAAGGTGTTGGTAGGTTGGTTTGGCGAAGGAAAGATACAATGCTCCCCCGCATTTTAAAAGTTTCTCTTAGTTTTAATTCTTACTTAATTTATATTTTCTACGCATAATTTATTGTTTTTTATTTGATTTTATTAAATGTTTTGACTATTTATATATTTTTTATTAATTATTGAGTGTGAACTTTTAAAAAAATATATAGGGAAGGTAAAACTGTATTGTTATAATAATGAGTAGGGATTTGTTTACACTAAGTTAAATCACATAAATTCTTATATTGTTTGTAAGTTTTACATTAAGTCAAATTTAATCGAATCAATCGTTGAAATGAAAGTTCTTATCCTATAAATCTTTTATATTAAATTTCACAAAAATCCAAAATCATTTAGTACATCGTTTATATATGTCAAAATTAATAAAATATAAATCTTAAAAGTATATGAAAAATGAGCTACTTGAATATATATATATATATGTTACGCAACAACCCCTTAGAGGAAGGGCCAGGCAAGGAGGCCAGCGGGTAGGCGAAATGGAAGTTTGGGCCCTTGAGGGGTTTGGTGTTGCTCATATTTTACAAGAAATGCTTACTTATAAATCTGATCATATTAAAGCTCGCCAAGAAGTACTCGGGATTACGATCATTGGGGGAACAATACCGAAACCTGTGGATGCTCCAGAATCTTTTCGTTTGCTCGTTCGCGAATTACGATCTAGTTATATTGACTATAATTAGATTATATCCAGGTCAAGAATTTTCAATGATGTTTATATTTTTTCAAATTTGACACAATGATTTAAAGATGTCATGTAGTTATTAATCAACAAATAAATTAGTAAAATTCATATTGTATAAAAAATTACTCCCTCCGTTCCAAAAAATTAGTGAATTTTTGAAAATTCAACAAATATAAGGGAATATGTTTTTAATGCATTGTCCCCCAAATCAACCAATCACCAAAGCAAATATTTAATACATGTTTCCTTAATTAACCAATCACAAGATATACAATGCAATTTTAATTTTTTTTACTCATTATTTTAACTTCAATTCAGGACAAAAAAATTTTCTATGCTTTTTACTAATTTTATGGAACGGAGGGAGTATGAATAAGGTAAGTTGTTGTAATTTAACTTGGTGTAATTAAAAATTATTTATTTTAATATATTCTCATAAAATCAAAACTATTTTTATTGTTGGTTTAAATAATTCGATTAAATATGTTTTATAATAAGATTTGAATTAATGGATTCAATTTATAAGCTACTCAATTTGTTGGCACGCACATGATACGAGTGGAGAATTGTGTAATTTTCTTGTTTTTTTGCTACTGCTGTTTTTGGTTTTTGATAGTGGTATTCCTCGTATCTCTGGGTTTCTTTGCGGAATAAATTTGTCTTATAAAAAAAAAATTGTTCTTTTAATAATACCTATGAGAAAATGAGTTTGAGTGAAGGGTCCGTATAGTGTAGTACCAAAACTAATTCTTGTCACCCAATGCTGCCGGTTTTGTGAGTTTTAACCGGTTTTCCATATGTCATGTGCTTTTATTAATTTGGCCCCATATAAAGTGTTTTAGAACAGAGAGAGAATGACTACTTTACTAATTCAAATATGATACATACTTTACTAATTCTATTATATTTTTTATTAATAATTAATAAAAATAAATTTTCTACAATACATATTATTAATCAAGTTCATTACTGAACAAGTAGTTATTTTGTATTTTTTATTTTTAAAATGAATTTATATTTTTAATTTTTAATAATATATTATCAGATAGTTATTTTAATTATTATTATTTTTATTAATTTTAATATATATTTTTAGTGTATTTTTTATTTTTGTTATTATTATTATTAGGTAGTTCATATTAATTTATATTATTATTATTAGCAGGTGGTTATTTTTTATAGTATTATTAATATTTTATTATTATTAATATATTAATTAATTATTCATTACAAATGAACTCTTCCTTTATAATCAGTCGGAGCTATCCTCTACCGTCGGATCATACACACGGATCGTTATTATTTGCATGAAATTAATTTCAAACTAATGGTTTTACGTCTCACTCTCATTTAACAATCCAACGAACCTAACGTCAGTGTGGAAGCCATCAACGGAGATGCCTATTTCTTCGTGTTACTAGAGCACAACACTAATTAAAAAATTATTTCTTGCATGTAAGAGGACTCTACAGCCACGATAAAAAATCATTTCCAGGAACTTGAGTAGCCTAGACAACTCGAGTACTTCTAATGCCACACATATTTTTCAATTTAATTAAGATTTTATGATTTTATTTTTACCAATCCCTTTCAAGTTTTTTTTCCAAGTATTTAACTCAACTAAGTTAGTATATTAAATATAGCATATTAATTACCTAAATTTACCACCTACACTCAAGAACATAAAAGAATAAATACGATGAATTACAAAAGGATCTTATAAATAGGACCGGTGGGAGTACTCTCTCCAGCTCAAATTACAAGTAAATTTAAATAATTTTACAAATACGATTAAATTTTTTATTAAAAGGGTCTTACATATTAAAAATAAAAATTATTTTAATTTATTTTTAATATTTATTTTACTTTTAATTATTTTTTAATATTATTTTCACAAAAAATTAACATAAACTATGCTAGTTTAAAAAAAATAAAAAATAGAAACCTACTAATGACCAGGAACCCCCAAATGAATAAAAGCCCACGTAAGAATCACAAAATAAGCCTAAGGTGACCCCCAATAGCTCACGTAGGAATCCAAAAAAAAAATAAATAAATAAAGCCATAGGGGTGCTTATTTCGTGCACCTGGGCTACTGGAGAGTATTCCAACTCCAGGTAGCCAATTGTAATCATCACTGCCGATTTTGCCAAACAAACCATAGCCATGGATTAAGGGTTTGTATTGATACTCATCCATTTTCGATGAGTACTCCATCCGTTTCCTTGAGTGAATTCACCGAATTAGGCATCTTGAGGTGAGGAAAACACACGAACAGAGGGATGAGAAGATGAGGTTAGTTGAGGGGTGCTTTGGAAAGAATAAAAGAGCGTGATTAGTGTGATTACTTATTAATATGTGTTTATTTGTGTTAAATTTGTGTTTTTTTTTGTGTTTTATTTTTATTTTTTTTATAATTAATTTTCTATTGTGAAAATTAGAAAATATTAATGACTTTGTATTTGTACTTTCTTTGATCTTTAATATAAAACATTCTTATAGATTTTATGTCTATTAATTTAAAAAGTTGTTTAATCTTGTTAATAACATTAGAGGTAATTAAATACTTACCATTGAAGATTGAAATAGATCTGATAAAATAAGATCAAAATAAAATTTCAAAATCTTTTTATATATATATATATAAAAGGACAAACAACCCAAATGGGTTTGACCTAGTGTAAGCATGTTAGGACCATAAGGATATTGAGAACCCATAAGACTATAAGGTCAGAGACTCGAATCCTTGTGGTGAACATCCCTTGGGGAGGCACCCCACCCATGTTGCTCCAGGTGCCGAGACTCCCCTCCACAGTTTTTTTTTTACCAAAAAAGAAAAAGGACAAACAGAAATATTAAGAAAAAAAATATTTCTTTAAAAGTACTTATATTAAGAAACGGACTCTCCAATCTCCATCAAATAGATCCATCCCTCATGTGGTGCAGAAAAGGAAAGAAAAAAACACAAATCTCTCCTGTGCATGATACGGAGTATTAGTAGTAGAAATTGCTAACAAATTAACCTTAAAAATACAAACTTTTTTTTTTAAGTATATTTCTTATTCACTATTCTTTTTGGTATTAAATGTAAATTTTTTTTAGAAATTTTCATTTTCTATTTATAAGATTGTATTTCAATTTTCAATGATATTTATTCATTTATCTTTAAAAATACTATCTTATTAAGTCAATACTCTTTTGAATTCCAATAAAAATTATAGAGATAATTATAAAAACATATCTGGAGTATTAAACTTTTTTTATATTTATTATTTCATTCTGTCTCTTTTGTAGGACATATTTAACCGAATTACATATATAAAAGAAAGTGATTAGTTTTATGAATTCTATGATAATATATTGTAACATTACAATTTTACTCTCTCAATTTTTTTTGAAAAATTCACACTCATTAATTATAAAAATATAATAGTCAAAACATTTAATAAGAGCAGAAAAGAAAAAAAAACAATAAATGATGCATAGAAAATATAAAATAACTTATAATTAGTATAAAAAAATCTTTTATCAAGTGATCTATAGCAAGGTTCGAAAAGAATATTTGTCTACAAATTTCTTTTTAATAAAATTACATCAAAGATCATAAGAAATAAATACTTTCGTAACGTTACTCCCTCTGGTTCTATTTATAAGATCTTTTTATAATTTTTATTTTTGTTCTATTTATAAGACCTCATTTCAATTTTCAATAGCATTTAATTACTTCTTTTCACAAACACCCCTATTAAGTCCAACACTTTTAGAGTTCCAATAATAATTCTAGGGATAGTTTTGAAAAAGTAGAATCGGAGGGAGTAATAAGCAGGATTTTAATTTCTAACAATGATAAATGGATTATTCTTTCTTCTTTTCACGTCTACATAAAGAAATTATTATTCTCTATTCTCATTTATAACTCACATTTAATTGAAACATACAAATTAATGTAGATAATTAATTTCTTGTTTTTAATTAAAAAAAATACTTTTTTTATCTCACAAAGATCATAACAAATCGAAAAAGTGAAAAAATTAAGAAGACATGTATTTAACGGTTTGTCTAACACATTTTTTAGTTTTTTAGGGCTGAGGTTAAGTAAACCTTTTTTATATATTAGAAAAACTTTAGTCAAAACTACAGTATAAGATTTTCGATTAAGTTAATTTTTTATAAACAGTTGATATACACAAATTCATCATTTGTTAAGGAACAGGTGTTAATTAACATGTATCATATTAAATGCTTTAATTATTTTTTATGATATCATATAGTACATCACTTAATGGTTAATGCTAACAAAAATGCTGAATTTGTTGAACATTTCAAATTTATAAGACTTATTTGAATAATTTCAAAATTTACAAGATTTCTTTAAAAATAAATAAATTAAGAAACTAATTTTGTCGTTTTAAGTTTTAACAAACCAGTATTTGTTCGGACCCGGGTTTGATGGGAAATTGATGGCACTATAAGCTCAACGCACGTGTTTCACGCAATGGATAAATTCACGCGTCCATACGAGCCTATGTGAAGAGGAAATGCAAACACATTTACTGCTATTTCGTGTTTGATGGAGAAAGAAACGAAAAACAATGGCTTATTTATGGTTTTAATTCCTAAAATTTCAGCATGTTTTGGTTTTAGTTCTTAGAAATTATTTTGATCGGGACTAGTCCTTAAATTTTCAAACATTTTGGTTTTGGTCTCTTTCATTAGTAAAAATATGTTATTTGCTGACATGGCTAACGAAAATCCACACCAGCAACCACCTGGTGTGAAGTAGCGCCAAATAGGTTATGTGACATGGATTATTCAGGCTCATGAACTCAAAATTTTGCGTACAGAACCATTTTGCGTTTCAGACCATTTTGCGTCCGTGGATCTGTATCATCTACGTCATATCACCTATTTGGTGTTACTCAAGATCACATGGACTGCTGATGTGATGTTCCGCTAGCCATGTAAGCAAATTACAGATTTTTAGTAATGAAAAAGACCAAAACCAAAATGTTTGAAAATTTAAGGACTAGTCACGGTCAAAATAACTTCTAAGGACTAAAACCAAAACACGCTAAATTTTTAGAGACTAAAACCATAAATAAGCCAAAAACAATTGAGGATGTGCATGTATGTAAAAACACAAGAACCAAATCTATGATACACTTGTCAAAACTTTTGCAAATAAAGAAAGGGGGAGATAAAGAAAGGAATTAATGGATTACGAGGGACTAGCGTGTCGACAGGTATATGTTGTTATTAATATCGCAAATTATGCTTTTCATTTATAAAATTTTGCCATAAAAAAATTATAAGTTAAAATATTATTATCATCGTATCAAAAAGAAGAAAGAAATATGTATGAATTTTTAAAGAAAAAACCATCCCTGAAGGTTGAAATTTTAAAGAAAAAAAAAAATCACCTTAAGAGCCAAACCACTACTCCTAGAAGTTGAAATTTTAAAGGAAAAAAACCACCCTCAAAGCCGAAGGTTTTTAAATGGGGTGGTAAGTAATTTTTTATTCTTATCCAAAAAAAGGAGTAAATTTTTATTTCTTTTTAATATTGTGTAGTTCTATTTTTATTTGAGTTGATGGAGGACACCAAAAATGCTCTTACTTTATTAATAGTTATATATAGATGTTGTTTTTGTGCTTTTTTTCTTGGTTGTGGTCAGGTAATGAACTCATCCCAAACACGTGTGAACTGCTCTTTTCCTATTTAAAATTGCTCTGTTTTCATATATTTGTGAACTGCTCTTTTCCCATTTGATTTTTGTTTTTGAAACTACTATGTGTAGTTGTAAATTATGGTGAGTTACCCTTTTTAGTTATTAGAACACTTCTTAATTATTGTGTAAATTAAGATAAGTAAATTTGATAAAATAGGTAGAAACTAACTTATGCCAACTACCCATTTTAGTTATTACTCTCTTTGTCTCATAAAGTTAGTAAAAAATATAGAAAATTTTTGTCTCAAATTAAAGTTAAGATTATGAATAAAAAAATTGAAATTGCATTGTATATTCTATGATTGGTTAATTAAGAAAACATGTACTAAATATTTGCTTTCGTAAGTTATTGATTTGGGAGACAATGCAATAAAAGCATGTTCCCTTATTTTTGTTGAATTTTAAAAAATTTACTAATTTGTTGGGACGGAGAGAGTATGTAGTTAAAAAAAACATATTCACTTTATTATATTAATAGATTATAGTACTTCCTCCGTCCTTAATTATAAGGTCTTCTTGGGTAAAAACTTTTGTCCTAAATATAAGACTCTCTAGTAAATTTTTCCAAAATTACCCTTACATCTAATCATTGTGGTTTAAGTTTTTGTGAGAAGAAATAAATAGAATTTTATTTGAATATGAAATTGAGCTTGTTTAATGGAGTTTGTTTAATGTTGTAAATGACTTGAAAATTGATTCACTGCATTAAATATAAATGATGGAGTATCTAGAAATTAAATTAATTATTGAAAAATGAAAAATTGTTATGTTCTAATAATTGGTATATGGATATTTTTGGAAGAACATATCAATTTTAATATAGAATTCAACAATATTGGTAGACGTAAAAATGCCTAAAAAGACCTTATAATTAAGGGCAGAATATATTAAAAAAAAGAGAATTGCTATTTAGTGCGCCAATTAGGAATACAAAATTTGACGACATTAAATTAATTTAAAAAAATGCAAAAATGCTTTCTCTCTCCCCAACCCTTTCTTCATCATTGTAACTCGTGAGGACCACCAGAGCAAAGCCAATGATGCAACAACCAACAATCTGATCACTTCTCTGCTAGATACTTCAACCGGTCAAAGCACCAACACCCGCCATGATTTGATGGTGGAAAGAGCATACTCTCTCCAATTAATAATGATAATACACTCTTGTATGGGCGAAGCGGGATGAAGCATGCAAAGAAGAAAGTAATGAAATGGAAATAGATTAAAAAAAAGGCAAAAAGGTTAATAGAATTTAAAACGTATAGAAAAATGTGATGGAAGTAAGTAAAAAAAACACTACTCATAGTGAAAGGATGAAAATTGAGAAATTGAAAACGAGAGAAAAGTGAGAAATATGCACAATGGAATCAAAACATTTTAATTGGTCCACATCAATGCGTGAAATGTCGTTAGCTGTCGCACTAAGTAGCATTTTTCTTTAAAAAAAAAGGAATAAAAAGTAAATAAAAAGTGAATTTTATTTATTGTAATAAAAAAATGTCAAATTTAATTGGATGAATAACAAAATTATGTGTCATATAAAAAAATTAGCTCTTACCTCGTGCAATACACGAGTTGTTGATATTTTAATTTAAAAATTAATCTAGATGATCTTGTTGAAATTGTGTACTTCCTCGTATAAATAAAAATGTAACACTTTTTATCTCATGTATTCCTTATTTATTTTATGGATAAATTGACATTTTTATATATGATTATCGGCTTTATTATGCTAAATCAAAATTAAATCAGAATTAAACATTATGATCTTTTATGTTTGATGATATTATGAGATAAATCTTATATTTATGTGATGGATGAAGTAGTTTTTGTTAAATATGATTATCACATTTTTCTTATTAATCATAATTAAATATTTTTATATTTTTCATCGATTATCTTATCTCAAGTTAATAATAAGATTAAATCCTAAAAATCTTTATTCTTATAGTTCTAATCATTTTGATTTAAATTTTTTCTGCAAAGATGACGTCATCGATTAGTGAGCAATTGAGTACTTATCATTGGAGCTTAGGAATAGAAGATTATGCGCATGATGAGAAAGACTTTTTTTTTTTCTGGAACTCAACAATATAAACAAAAATTAATTTAAAAATCAACAACAACGAAATATAGAAAAGATTTAATAATATAAATCTTAGTAATGATGTGAATGACTAAACATAAATTTAGTTTATCAACGTAATTTTTAGTTTTTTTTTCGCAATTGATATTTAAAATTATTAATTGATCTCGGACTAATGGTCCATATCATATAAGAAAAAAATAGAACGATAATATTGTTAAAAACATTTGGTTTGTTGTTAATAGTTTTAATTTTCTTGTCACAATAAAAAACAAAAAAATAATTACATCAAACATAAAATCATCCTATTTTTATATAGGATGATTTTTATCTATTACAATAGACAAAATATATTACAGAAGAAAAATCAAATCCTTTTATTATATAGGATGATTACATTTGGTTTGTTATTAATAGTTTTAATTCTCTTGTTACAATAAAAAAACAAAAAACAAAAATATATTTATATCAAGCATAAAGTCAAATCTTATTTTTATATAGGATGATTTTTATCTATTACAATAGACAAAATATATTATAGAAGAGAAACAAAATCCTATTATTATATTGTCACAGGGGTCATAAATAAAGTCTTCTTAAATTAAAGCTTGAATCTCTTAAGAAGATGAAAAGGTAGGACTGAGTATATCGGCCACCGTCACACGCCATCTTTCACTGTTTGCGTGATTAAAGAGGCCATTAGTGCAAATAACAATAAATACCATTTTCTTGGTAGTTTATGATAGCCACCTGAAACAATGCAACATTAGATTTTGATGCACTTTATTGTCATTCGCAATCGAAGAATCAATCACTAAAAAACAAATTATTTACTTTGTCGAGTTGGACGGACTCCTCCACTTGTCTTTTTCCACTCTCTTACAACACTGTTGGTTACACTTAGATCAAATTTTTGAACAAGTTAAGCCACATTTTGATCAATGATACACACAAATTGCTAAATTAAAGTAAGTAATTAGAGAGAAACTTAAGAATCAAATAATATAAATTAAAATGAGCGAGAATTATTAGAATTAGAAAAATTTAATGACGAAAAAATAAAAATTTGAAGGCGAATATAATTGTGAGATTGTTGTTTACCTGAATATCCATATGTTTGTGAGCCAATTCACATAAATGCCAAAATATTGTTGAGGAGCTATCTAATGCATATTACGTACTATATTTAATGATTTGAAAACAAATTAATTTAAGGATAATGATTTCACATATAAGATTAAATAAATTTTAAAATTAAGGATAACAATTTCACATATAAGATTAAATAAATTTTAAAATTAAGGATAATGATTTCACGGATAAAATTAAATAAATTTGAATTATTTATTTAATTTTCGACAATCTAAGGATAATGATTTCATATATAGATAATTTATTTAATTTCAAATTATAATTTTGATTAGAGATAATGTTATTTACTTACAAACGCCCTGTTGCGAGTATTCCTTAAGCGGACAAACGTGATGCCTCGAAATGAGATCCTTTTATATAAGTATAGTAGATAGTAGATTAGGGAGATATTATTTGCACCCTTAACATTGCTACTTACACCCACTTTTTATAATATTTTACATTAACTTTTCAATTTTACCTTTCCAAAAAAATTGTTCATTCCTATTCATTTCTATTTACACCCATCCCTATTTTCTTCTCACATCCACTCTCTCAAACTTGAACCATTTCTCTTCCCTTGGGGTTTGTCACTCACGATTCCGCCTCCTCTTCTTCTTCTTCATCAATATTATTCACCATCTCTAACTTTTATCACATGCTGAACCAGTTAACACTTGTTTAGGGAGTGTTTTTCAGACTGTCATAGTTAATTCACGGTAACTTGCCATTAAAAATAATTAGACAAAATACAATTTTGTGAATCAGGACACCTGCATGTGAGTAATGCATCTAATAAAACGACAAGGAACGTGAAGAACATTATTCAAGGTATGATTAATGAAGCATTATATGGTACGGTGAACCAAACGATGACAAGGAGACTCCATGATTAAAAAATAAAATAAAAACCAAAAACTAGGCCTCAACTTTAGCATAGCAATATGATCAACCTTTAATTTTGGGAATGGATGAAGGAAAGCAATACGGATGAAGCATCTGTATACTTCTAATGATGGCAAATTCGTTAGAAACAACAAAATTGAATGGTTAGATGGATTCCCCATCAGTATCATTGACTGATTCCTCGTCTGTTTTATGGTCGGATCCCTTATTCCTATACGGGTGTAAATAATAGGAATGAGTATGAATAATAAATATATGAATGTGAATAGTAGGATAAGGATAAATTTAATTTTGAAAATAAATGTAAAAAATTATAAAAAAATAAGTGTAAGTAATAATGTTAAGAATGCAGATAACATCTCCCAAAAAATTATTATTGATGCGTCAAATTGAATTGGATATCATGGAGCCTTTAAACCTTGCAAATTTGTTGGTGTGGCAAAGTATTTCTTTTACTTTGTTTCTTAAATTTTTTTCAAAGAATAAAGCTCAATGCAATGTTTTTAATAAAATCGTACCGGTGGTTAAATTGATAACACCAGTAGTTTATTGATTCAGTAGTTTAACCAGTGGATTAAACCATATGAATATATACAGGATAATTCGGACACAATATATATTTCTATATAAAAATACTTATAAATTATTTTTTTTAAAAAAAAACATACTCAAATTTAAAATTCATAATTTACAGTAGGTTACAAAGAATTTTTAAAAACAAACATTCATAACAATCATATTTCAACCATTTCACAAGTTCATAATTTAAATTTTAAACTTCAAAATTTTAAAATGAATTTTAAAGTATTCAATGCATTTTAAAAATTGGGTCTTGTTAACAAATGCCTTTGAAGATTCTATTATTGGAAAAACAATCATAAGTGCACGTTCTTTCGTGACACGAGAATAAAAAATTATATTTTTTACAAATTTTTACTATATTTAACTTCTTAACAAGTACTTCCTCTGGTCTCAAATATTATTTTTTTTGTCCGAATTCCTTGCGGAACCACCGGTATCCCCAAGAGCACCCTTAATACCAGGGAGCCCTTGAGACTAATCCGGAGCGAGCTGCGTGGCTGACTCTCTCAGCGGGATGTTTTTAGTGGGAATCGAACCCGGGGCTACTAGCACCCTTGTCCCATTCCCAGGATTTCAGTTGGGGCCTTACACCAATTGAACCAAACCCCGTTGGTCTCTGGTCTCAAATATAAGCAAATAAAAACATCTTTGTGGTTTCAAATATAAGCAAAATTTAACTAACTTTATTTTTATAATACAATCATTTTTAAAATATCTTTTTAAAAAGTGGTTGTAGTATTTAATTTTTATTTTATTCTCAATGAATATTTCTTAAAATAGTCTATTTTTTTATAAATTTGATAAAATTAATACATTCAACTAACTTTCTTAATACCAATAAACAGGAGAGAGTACACTTTTAAGCATTTGTCTTTACCAAAATTGCGCCCGATTTTCATACTTCAACTGTACGATACGCATTTATTACACTGGCTCAACGTGTTTCAAGACTTTCATGTTATTCCTTTTTCAAAGGAAAAGCACAACACTTTCATTATCATAACTAGAAACACCCCGTGCCACGCACGGGGCCAATACGATGACCAACTAAATTAAATATGAAATTATCGGTGTGATGCACAGATTAATTGTTAATTAATTACTATAGAATAATATAAATACATATGACAATGTAATTTTCAAATAGTTGATATATCTTATTATTCCATAACTTGTATGATATATAATGGTCACAATCTTATCTCTTTTCTCTTTTGAAAACATATTAATATAAATAATTATGATAATGATATTATTAATATAAATAAATTTTCTCGATATTTTCATTAATTATTTTAACTTTAATTTATGACAAAAAAAATTTATAATTTTTTTATCATACTTATAGGATCGAGAAAGTATTATTTATGATTTATGATATTATTAATATAAATAATTTAAATAAAAGTAAATACTATTATTATCAATATAAATATAAATAAATTTGTATGCATTTGATGTTGTGAATTATGTTAATTCAGTGTGCTCAGCTTAATTTATATTCTCTGTGGTCCTAAATGAAATGCAACGATACTGTGAGATTTGGTGCTAAATATAAAACATTTTTCTATTTTTTTCCAAAAATATCATTGCATCGGAATATCACCAATATGCAATGGTTAGTTTAACAAACAAATAGTTTAACTAACCAATAAATAGGATCAAAATTTAAACTCCAAAAGGATCTTATAAATAGAATTGGAGAGAGTAAGACAGTGTAATAAAAAGAGTTATTTTTTATACACACTTCTTCACTCTACGTGTAAAATTTATTGTGGTCTCATAGGTGTGCTATGTATTGTGCGTGAAATAGCAGAAGTAGTGGTTCCACAAATTTATACTCCTTCCGTCCCACAAATTTATCATTAACATTAATTTATGACAAAAAAAAATTTATAATTTTTTTATCATGCTTATAGGATCGAGAAAGTATTATTTATGATTTATGATAATATTAATATAAATAATTTAAATAAAAGTAAATACTATTATTATCAATATAAATATAAATAAATTTGTATGCATTTGATGTTGTGAATTATCTTAATTCAGTGTGCTCAGCTTAATTTATATTCTCTGTGATCCTAAATGAAATGCAACGATACTGTGAGATTTGGTGCTAAATATAAAACATTTTTTTATTTTTTTCCAAATATATCATTGCATCAGAATATCACCAATATGCAATGATTAGTTTAACAAACCAATAGTTTAACAAACCAATAAATATGATCAAAATTTAAACTCCAAAAGGATCTTATAAATAGAATTGGAGAGAGTAAGACAGTGTAATAAAAAGAGTTATTTTTTATACACACTTCTTCACTCTACGTGTAAAATTTATTGTGGTCTCATAGGTGTGCTATGTATTGTGCGTGAAATAGCAGAAGTAGTGGATCCATAAATTTATACTTCTTCTCCCACAAATTTATCATTAACTTTAATTTATGACCAAAAAAAAGTTATAATTTTTTTCTCATACTTATAGGATCGAGAAAGTATTATTTATGATTTATGATAATATTAATATAAATCATTTAAATAAAAGTAAATAGTATTATTATCAATATAAATATAAATAAATTTATATGCATTTGATGTTGTGAATTATGTTAATTCAGTGTGCTCAACTTAATTTATATTTTCTGTGGTCCTAAATGAAATGTAACGATACTGTGAGATTTGGTGCTAAATATAAAACATTTTTCTATTTTTTTTCCAAAAATTTCATTGCATCGGAATATCACCAATATGCAATGATTAGTTTAACAAATCAGTAAATAAGATCAAAATTTAAACTCCAAAAGGATCTTATAAATAGAATTGGAGAGAGTAACAGAGTGTAATAAAAAAAGTTATTTTTTATACACATTTCTTCACTCTACGTGTTAAATTTATTTTGGGTCTCATAGGTGTGCTATGTATTGTGCGGGAAATAGCAGAAGTAGTGGATCCACAAATTTATATTCCTTCCATCCTACAAGGATGATAAAAAATGTCTAAATTTTTTATCCCTAAACTATAGCCTATACTATTATAAAAGGCCATGGGTGTATAGCAGGCGGGAAACATCCCGCCCCACCCCCTTCAATTTTTTTTTTATTATCTCCTTCAACTATCAAAAACATTCTCCAAAAATTTTTCTAAGTACAAGTAACAAAATTTTCCTCGGTACCAAAGTCAATTTTTTTTTTAAAAAAAAAAATTCAAAAAAATTAATTAGAATTGCATTTAATGATTTGTCTATCAAATCAATCAATTATCAAACAACTAATTTAATGCATTTTGCATGAATCAACAAAACACAATTCAAAGTTTACATTTTCTAAACTTTTCATTATTTATTTTAACTATAGAAATTGTAAACTTTGAATTGTGTTTTGTTGATTATCTCCTTCAGTTTTAATTATAAAAATTGTAAATTTTGAATTGTATACTATTATTTTTTTTAAGGAGATAATTAAAAAAAATAATTGAAGGGGGGTGGGGCGGGATGTTTCCCGCCTGCTATACACCCATGGCCTTTTATATGTTATGATTTACTCAAAACCCATTTTTTTTTAAGAAATTTAATCATTACACAGATTTTCAATATATTAATTACTCCCTCCGTTCCTAATTATAAAGCCTTCTTGGAAGATTTCACGTCCATTAAGAAAATGGAATAATTTAGTTAATTGTATTGGAAATGTGAACTTTTGATATGTATTTTCAAAATTACCCCTATTATTATTATTGAAAATTTAAAAAGTGTTAAATAAATAGGGGTGTTTGTGGAAAAAAGTAATTAATGCTCAATGAAAATTGGTAAAGGGCTTTATAAATAGGGACAAATAAAAGTGTCAAGAGGGCTTTATAATTAGGGACGGAGGGAGTATTTTTTTTTACTATACCCGTTTTTCTCTATAATCATTAATTTTTTTCCACTATTTACATAAACCAAGACATATTAAATAGATGTAAACATGAAAAATAACATTTATTACACTATTGAAATCCTAAATACGAAAGATAAAAAGAAACAAAAAATCTCTCCAAAAAACGACATATAATAAGGGACAGAAGTAATATGTTTTTGAAAATTCAACAAAAACAAGGGAATATACTTTTAATGCATTGTCTTCCAAATCAACCAATTATCAACATAAATATTTAATGCATATTTATTTAATTAATCAATTACATAATATACCATTGAATTTCAAATTTTTTTATTTGCTACTACCTCCGTCCCTAATTATAAGGTCCTCTTGGGAGATTTCACGTCTATTAAGAAAGTGAAATAATTTAGTTAATTATATTGGAAATGTGAACTTTTGATATGTATTTTCAAAATTACCCCTATTAATATTATTGGGAATCTAAAAAGTGTTAAATAAATAGGGGTGTTTGTGAAAAAAATTAATTAATGCTCATTGAAAATTGGTAAAGGACCTTATAAATAGGGACAAAATAAAAGTGTTAAGAAGACCTTATAATTACAGACAAAAGGAGTATTAAATTTAATTTGAGACAAAAATTTTCTATGTTTTTTTTAGTAACTTTATGAAAAGAAGAGTATTTAAGATGAGGGCACCTCAACGTGTTTCATGTTGGACAGTACGAATTAGGACCACTGAGGTTGATTCAGCATTCCTCCTATGCACCACCAATATCAACCAAGCCATAATTTCATTATTTGTCCTTGTTTTTTTTTTTTTTTTGCACTCCAGTATTTTGCTAACTAGACTAACTAATTCAATTTGAGGGAATTATGAGATTAAGGTTTAATTTCCTTCCTAACGTTGTTATCAGGGATTGAACCGTGGTTCGTCCTATCAACTGCAGTCCTGACAACACTACACCAACAACTTGTTGAGTCCATTATTTGTCTTTAATATAACATGAATCAAACGATATTATAATATTTTGTCCTAAATTATATAAATTGTTAAGATGTTAATTTTTAAATTTTTTTCTTATTTTTTTGCTTATCATTTTTTTTATCTTCCTCTATCTTTAACCTACCGTTAAAATAATTTCTACAGTATTTGATATTTTTTTTTGGCTTATTTATGATTTTAGTCCATAAAAGTTGAGAATGTTTTGATTTTGGTCCCTGAAAGTTTTTTTAACCTTGACTCATCCTTAATTGTTTTGAAAATGTGTTTGTGGATTGGGCTTTGACCCTTTTGCTCATGCGGATCCGAATCATCCACGTTATCCTATCTATGACATTCCATACTTGCACACGTGTATGTTGATGTGACGTTCTGTTAGTCACGTCTAGTTAACGAATTTTTCTTAACAACAAGGACTAAAACCAAATTTTCAAAACAATTAAGGATGAGTCAAGATCAAAAAAACTTCTAAGAACTAAAATCAAAGTACTCTCAACTTTCAAGGACTAAAATCATAATTAAGCCTAACTTTTTTACCCGGACCTTTATTGATTTATCCTAACTTTTTATTTATTGCACTTATTTTTAATTACTCCAATCCACACTTATTTTTACCTGGAGTATCTTTTTTATTTAATGTGCTCACTTAAGGTGGCATCCTCCAATCCACACGACAATAAATGATTTCCAAAGGAAATGAAAGAAGAGGCCCTCCTTCCGAAGGAAACGATAGGATAAAGAGACATATGGTACTGACCTCGTATAGCGTCATATGTCATTGCTGATCAATTCTTTTGCGTTTTGTTCTCTTTAATCGTTTTTAAGAACAGAGCAAGAGTTATTGAATGAAAATATACTTCTTCCAATACGTAACATTAAATATATATATATATATATATATATATATATATATATATACATATATATGTGTGTGTTCGCGTAAGACAGCCCAATTTGTGGTTGCAGGGACACTTAAGATTTCCCCCTTCCCCAGGTCATGGGTTCTAGTCCCAGACCTCCCATGTAAACAAAAAAAAATATATATATATATATAATATATATACTCTATTTATTTTATATCAAATATAAGAAAAAATAACTAATTTTATATTCTCAATATAATTATTAATAAATTATTCATTCTTAGAAAATAGTGATTTTATTTGATTTTTGCTTCATTTTCAATACAATTTTTTTTAAATGACTATATTTTATGAAATTGAAAAAATTAAATATATTTAATTGACTTTATTAATTAATAAGTGTGATTCGGTTACTTTCTCTTAATATATTAATTGTATTTTTCCCGATTATATATTTTCTCTATAATTATTAATTTTTCTCCACAATTTACGTGAACAAGACATATTGATTAAGGGTAAACATGAAAAATAACATTTTTTTTACACTCTTGAAATCGTTAAAAAAAAGATAAAAAGGAAAAGAAATTATACTCCCCCTATTCCCAAATATGAGACCCTTTTGATATTTTTATCTTGTTCTTATTTATCAGATTTTATACCAATTTTCGATGATAATTAATTAATTCTTTCCACAAAACACACTTATCTATTTAGGATTTTCTCTCAATATTCTTTAAAAAACGGTTGTTGTACCCTTTATATATGATTCAATAAAAAAAACGTCACTTGTTATTTTATGCCATATTAGCTAAGATTATATAGTACTCCTTCCGTTCCTATTTATAATACTCCTTTGGAAGATTTCACGTCCATTAAGAAAGTGGAATAATTTAATTAATTGTATTGGAAATGTGAACTTTTGATATGTATTTTCAAAATTACCCCTATTAATATTATTGGGAATCTAAAAAGTGTTAAATAAATATGGGTGTTTGTGGAAAAAAGTAATTAATGCTCATTGAAAATTGGTAAAGGGTCTTACAAATAGGAACAAAACAAAAGTATCAAAAGGGTCTTATATTTAGGAACGGAGGGAGTACTAGCTTTAAGCCCGTGCATTGCACGGGATAGTTGTTTATTAATTACTCCCTCTAGACCAAAACAAAAACTCTAAAAGGTTCTTATAAATAGGAACGGAGGGAGTGCAAAATAGATATTTTGATCTATTTCTTTCTTTTCTCATTATTTAACCTTCGTGATGGTTTATTGATTATTTTCATGCTCAAATAATTGTTAATCATTATATTTTCGAATTGAATTAGTGCCAACTAATTTGTAAACATAAATCTAT